>OX420931.1:35564369-36814369 GCA_949091785.1 Polymixis lichenea
CTTTTTTTCTTTAAAATCTATACACACCTGTATGTCGACATGGTAAATCTGCTACATAATAGTTTAAATATTGCAGATTTTCTAGGTTGCGAGAGGGTTGTACGAACAGACATGTCATAAGTCGAAGGGTTCGACTACGGAAGCCTAAAAATAACAACGCACAATAAATTGATCGTTCTGTTCAAATATTCAAAGCACGACTCTATGAACTGGACGACTACCTATCTATCGTCACAAGTTTAGGTGTACTGTGACCACTTCTTAAAATGTCCTATTACGACGCAGTGAAACCGTGCTTAAGCGTGTGCGCAAAAATACTGATGCTAATTTTATTTATGAATTCCTGATGTTTCATACCTACACCCATACTAACCCAGGTGGATAAGCCGTGAGTAAACTAACAAAAAACCAAATCAGTCGCTAATATAGGCATAAACTGAAACCTCAGTGTATTGTGTTCGATTGTGAGAAGCGATACAGGACCGATAATAACGCTTACTTAATTTCATAGCATTGTTTTATGTAGGTACTGTGCAGGTACGTTACGGTGACTGGGTAATCTTTGGCTTGAATTTAATTCTAGGCGATTTATTAACTGTTCTGCTTTTCGATTTTAACTAATTGAAATCCAGTACCAAACTACATAAGTGCTGGACGTTTTTCGGTGTAGTTTGCAACCTCCATGCAACTCTCTCCGTTGCCATTTTCTAGACCTTTGCCTTTTCCTATAGTTGTTCTATGTACTATCTTCTCGTAAAGGAGATCTTGGAAAATAGATAATTTTGTGGAATCACTTAGCTGTGGATAGTTTATAGGAGCTCTAAAACTAAAGGTGCTCTTACACGGGCAATTTTGAGCAATTATTGCTCGGCAACACTAATGGATCCATTTGGAGCAATTAAGTGGAGCAATCTGGAGCAATTAAGTGGAGCAATCTGGAGCAACAACAATAAATTGCCGACGTGTTTCGGCAATATTGCTTCTGATTGCTCCATATATTTCATGAGTTGCCGAATATCCAATCGGTTTGGAAATTTCTAGTCAATTTTCTTTCTATCTCTTTTGTACGTATAACTACGTCTCGTTTTTGCGAGAGTAACCGGCTGACGCTGGAGGCGGCGGAGAAGGCGCATTGCCTAGTTTTTAAGTTGCTCCATATTGCTCCATATTGTGTGGCCGTATCTCTGGCAACAGATGGCTTCATGTTGCCATTGCCCTAAATTGCTGGATGTAGTCGTGACGTCATAGTTAACAAGTATTGCCCAAGATAGAGCAATTTTAGTTGCTCGTGTAAGCGCATCTTAAGGGTTACATATTCCATTCCCAGTCATTGATTGTTCCTTATTAATAAGTGTGTCACATTTTGTAACTACAACTCATGCTGATCTCTTGAATGATAGTGATATCTAAGATGATATACATATAATATTTAAATGATTTGAGTCATATCCAAAAAAGTTGTGCATTTTCAATAGCGGGAGTGTCCCATGATGTTATCTCGATCAGTTTTGCAAGAACAGTATTGATTTTTGGTAGAATAGTTTAACTGAATATTAAACTAAGCAATTAATTTATAAACAGAGGTATAACTCATTAAAATCGAAAAAAAAATATTTTATTGTAAACAGATGGCGAAATTTATGAAAAAAGTTAGTGTCTTTCTTCCCTTGCAACTTTTATTAAATCGGTTTCAGTATTATTAGTAGCTATTATTCTATTTATCTAAACGAAATATGCAAACCAAGAACTGTGAACTCCTGATTTTATGATTTTGAATTGAGAAATTAAATAAATAACTATAAAAAAACCTGTTAAAAAGAAGTGTCCGAATTCATCGAACCATTTACTGACATTAATGACGCGGTTTTTTACTCTTATAATTTATTGAGCCATGGTAGCGTTATGAATATCGATTATGGCAACACTGATGCGTTTCACAAATAAGCTCGCCATCTTGTTTTCTTGACAGTTCTCTTAGAAAATTTAAATTGTGTGTGTGCAGCATGAGCTGGGATAAAAAACGTACCAGTTTACTGACGCTGTTTGAACTGCGAAAAAAGTGGGTTAAAACATGTCTCACATTGTAGACATGAGGAATCTAACATTTTGTGAGATACAGCTGTGCTGAAGTGATTTTATTAAACAATCTGCAAAATTAAAAGAAAAGATAGGCTATGACGCCTCAATTTCTTGACACAATTTTAGGACCTTCCTGACGTCAGTAAATTGTAACTCAACATTAGGCCGAGGTCACATAACAAGAATATTGTTTCTATACACATTTAAATATTATTTTATATGCATTATTGTTTTTGTTTTTAAACCTACTTCAATAGAGGAGGTGCTTAATTCTTCTAAATATACTTTTTGTTTCACTGAATGAATTTATTTTATTTTCGTGAAATAGTTATTTTATTTTGGTATTTTTAGATGCCGTTAACTGGTGCACAGCGACAAAAACGTTATGTAGGAAAAGTAAATTTTTCGTCGGTGATACGAGAATAAATTAGCTGTTCCATACATTTTGACCGCGTAGGTATTGCATTTGTATGAAACAGCTGATTTTTTTTTGTATAACCGACGAATTTCAGCGCTATGGGGTAGACCCCATACATACAGAATGAAATGCTGAATTCATGGTTACAGTTTGCGCACTGGATAAAAACTTACCCTGTATAGAACGCTTGAAAATAGAAAACCCTTCAAAATGTGAAGAAAAAAGAAAAACACATTTGCAAAAGGTCAAAAAGAGACAAGAAAAAAATATTCAAGAAAGAAATGGCGTGAGGCAAATAAAAGGAAAAAGGACAAGAAAGTTCAGGTTTTGCAAAAAGAGAATGAAGAAAGATTAAAAAAAAGAAGAGAACTTCGAGCTGCTTTATACAAAAGTAAAATTAAAAAAGATAATGAAGAACTTCACAAGGAATTCACAGAGCTTAATCGAAAAAATCTTGCTCGTTACAAAAAATTATAGCGTTACAAGAAAAAAGTTCTAAATAAAAAGCTGATGTATGATTATAAAAATTATAAGTTATTTAGTATTTTTATTCATTATTCAGTACACACCTTTACATTTACCATTTCCTAACATTTCTTAACAAAACCATTTCCTAACCATTTCCTGACATACACTTTTTTTGGATATGACTCTAAGCGTGGACTAGATGCCCAGTAATAATTATTTATTTAAAAAAATATTGGTACACCTATAAAAAGCCGAAATAAAGAGTATTTAAACTGGATCTACCACTTAAAAAGCATAGCCATTTGTTTGACGCAGTATTACCAGCACGAAAATAAAACATCAATTTCAGTCTGTAATCGATTAGATAAATCAATTATGGGAACCAAAAAAAGAAGTGTTTGTCTGCAAAACGAGTACCGATCAATACTGTATGAGAAGATTATACTCATTTACATTGTTTTAAAATAAAACAATCAAATTGTTATCAGTATAATAACATATTTTTTAGATTAGAAAAACGGTTCTATAAATCGATTATTGTCAGTTTATTACTCGTATTTTTTTCCTAGCAACTCCTACTGTATCGCTTATAGAGATGATAATTCCGGTGGGTTTGTATCGATATTCTGTTTCGCAATTGATAATTTCGGTCCGTGTATCGATATAAAATCGCTTTAATCGTTTTTTAAAAGTTTGACTTTAATTCAATTAAATTTCTTACTATGACAGAGTTCCGGTTTTGCCCGAACAATTGTGCCAATGTCAGAAGCGATTGAGAAGAGTGTTTATGGAAAATAACAGCCTTAACAGTAGGTATTTTTCCTAAGATTTTAATTTTTTCTCATTTAACTAAACACATGTACATTTATAACTGACTACCTACTACGATTTTAAAGTACGATTGTGCAGTAATACGTGAAATGACATCTGACAACAATTTAGTATTTTATCTATGGACAACAATAAAAAAACTATTCACTTTGCTTCCGTGCACTGTGGATATTATTTTCTTTACTCGCTGCTTTGAACGTTTGTTTTTCTTATCATGAACTCTGATACCGCTCCTCATGATTTTTGTTTTTTGGTTGGTAAATCATCAAATAACTTCTCCCACTCTGGGTGGAGCAGGTTTTAGTCGGACTTTTACTGACTAAAACCCACCCGTGTTCCCTCAGTTGCCTATGTGCCAGGAGCCGCAGTATCTCTTTCGAACAATCCGCAACCCTGGCAGGCATCGGCCCTTGCGAGCCCCATCAGTTGGTGCTGACATCTTTTTGAGGCGCGTGTGGAACACAACGCGCTGTCGACCCAGGCTTGGTCCTTATCGGACAGCGAGTTACCCATTACTCGCCGTCCGCAAGCCCGCGCCTACGGTGGCCGGGAATCAGCCTGGGATTCCCAACGCCCAGGGCGTCTTCTTAGGCGACTAAGGCCGTGAGGGCGCATGTACTGCCTCTCCCTCACGTGCGCCACCTCCCTGTTCGCGAGCATTACTGCTTCGCAGAAGGAGGTGTACCATACCCATGCACTCTCGCTCCGAACCATGGCCTGGACCAGGGCAGGACGCGAGAGATCACTGCTGCCGATCGCCTCCACGAGGACACGACGGTGCTCCGCCCAAGCCGGACAAACCTCTACCGTATGCTCCACCGTGTCCTCAGGGCAATCTTCGCAGTGGAAACACCCACCCGGGCGTTTCCTCCCGCCTTATCCGAACCCTTAACCTCCCAAAACAACCGTGTCCGGTGAGGACTTGCGTCAGGCGGAAGGTGAGGATGCCGTGCCGCCTCGCAAGCCACTCCTCAAAGAGGGGACTTACCGCCGCTATCGTGGCGTGCCCAACCGCTCCTCATGATGACATGGCCCTACTCGGACACTGAATCTGCACCTCACGTTGAACCTGGTGCTATTATGGAACTCGAATCGGCTTTAAATGACAAGCCACTAGTTAATTGTGGCGTTGTGTAATGCATCGCTAAAGACACAAGTTGCAGCTTATTGAAGTATTATCAATAATCCAGAAATGGACTGCTCCTCAATTGCCTTGTCGGCCGAAGATCGGTGGGCTGCGTGCTTACGTGACTATTATATGGTATTTAAGCTGGACTGGGCACGAAAATGATGTTGCACCGCCTGCCCAGTTTTTTGACAGTTATTTAACAGTTTATGGCTCTGAATAAAGTGAAAATAGCAAATAAAAACGTTATTTTTTTATTTTAACCACCCAATACAACCATATAATGTGTAAATAATTGGACTATAGAAAATAATACGCTTATTACAAAGGTAAAATACCTGACAAGTTTTCAATTTTTCACATGCCAGTTGAAGCATTTATTCTTACATCTTTCTACAACTTTATTATAATATTTGCTTTTCTATAGATAAGTAGTTTTTAAAATGCAAGTATTTTATTAATAAAGATCATGTCCACGCTTAGCCAGATCACCTTAACAAACTGAGCAATTCCCTTTTACAATAATGAATTTGTTTAATTTAGCTACACTATGAGCTCGATTTAGACAGTCACCGTAGACACAAAAATCACGTTCTGTAGCAAAAAAGGCATTGCACTGATTTTTTGGGATGTAAGGATAGATACCAAAAGTGGAAAATCAAGTTTGCAGTTTCGAAAGACCTGTGTTAAGTGCATGGTGCTCGAGAAACCTCGAAATTGACTTTTTATCTTTAAGTTTTTGGTTTATAACTTCCTACGATGTTTTAAATCACTGGTCTAATTTGGGTCCATAATAAGCATTGCTTAGCTACGCTAGCCGCAGCCGGTTCGTGAATGGATGACCGTCCATTACATATCTAGAGAAAATTCTCTCACGCAGAATGTTCTCCGATCGAGAATATTCTAAGTTGGACCAAAACAGAGTACTTTGTGATTTTGGCGGTCTCTCCAGTCCTATATCTATATCGCTCGCCGGAATGCCCTTGCCGTTCTCGTCCGACTTTCGGTACCCTTGGTCGCTAGTCGTAAGGGGATGGCGAAGTAGTTCGAGATGTAACGCGCCGTATCAACTTAGTATGGATGAAATGGCGACAGGTCACCGGAACAATTTTCGACCCACGGGTGCCCCTCAAGATAAAGGGGAAAATTTACAAGTGTTAAGCCTGACGTACTGCGTGGATCGGAATGCTGGGCCGTGAAGAAGATTAGTGTAAAGAGATTGCCTGCAGCGAAGATGACAATGTTGAAATGGATGTGTGGAGAGACAAAAATGGATAATGATAGAAATGAGTATATAAGGGGATGTTTGAAAGTGGCGCTAGTGACAGAAAAGTTTAAAGTAAATCGTTTGGCTCGGTACGGGCATGTGATGAGGAGAGAAGAAAGCCATGTGAATAAAAGAGTGATCAATATAAATGTTCATGGATGGAGAGAGAGCGAGAGGAAGGCCCAAGAAAATATGGATTGATTTTGTGAGGAATGATATGAAAGAGAAGGGAGTGAATGATAGCGTGACAGCTAACAGGGGAGAATGGAAAAAGAAAGCGTGTTGTGTAAACCCCAAGTAACATGGGGTAAAGTCAGGAAGATGATGATTCTGTTCGACGGAGAATTTTCTCGGAAGATGGAGAATTAAATTTAAATCCTTAATTTAAAAGTAGTCTGCCCATCGTTAATTGTGATGGGCAGGAGCCAATAAATTAACTGCAGATGCCAAGTGACGACCAAAACATGATATACTACAAAATCAAGTCTGTTCCAAACTGTTCTGTGATTTCAAAGCAATCGTGACTGGTTAAAACTATTGGTAAGACGTGTAAGAACTAAAAAATTAAATCGATACAGTAGACATTCAAATTTTTTATTCTCTTCCAAAACAATATTCTCGAGTCTCGCTAGGTGAATATTCTTGGGAATTTACCATCACTGATCGAGCGAGACCTCTCCGTGCCTCAGGAAGCACGTTAAGCCGTTTAACCCGGTTGTCTTAAGTAGATCTTTTACAGTCGTTACTGGTTATCAGAAGCCCAAAATGTCTGACAACCAGTCTTACCAAGCAATTAACTGTGTTATGTAGGTCAAATAGGCTGTCGCTATATTCAGCTGCATCGGGTTAGACTGGAAGTCGACCGCAACTGGAAAAGGCCAGGCAGATTGATTGGTCGACGGAGTTAAAACGTTATGAGAGAGATATTAAGGGGTCACCGCCGCCTATGGGCATGGACATACGAAAGGCGTCGCGGATGCGTTCCCTAGAAACAATGCTGAAATACTTCAAGTGCTAGATCTAGTGTCTACATCTACAATTGCATGCATGCATAATCAGCCAATAATATTCCCGCTGCTGGGACACAGTCCTCCTCTCTGTGAGAGGGTGGGCCACAATCCACAACGCGGGCCCAGTTGGGGTTGGTGAATTTCACATGTCTTAGATTTTTTTGGTTCTAGGACAAGGCGATTTCTTAACAATGTTTTCTGTCACCGTTTTGAGAGCAGTGGTGATGAAATTAAATACACAAAGTAAAGTGCCTACGAACTCACGATCTACAACTCGTAAGTCGGGGGTTAATCCACTGGGCCAGCACTACTCAATCTACAATTACACCGGCCCCTAAGACCCGTCAACTCGGAACAAACCAGCTGCTTGGCAGAAATTGCTAATAGGTTCTATTCTACTACTAGGTACACTACTAAACACATAGAAGAAGACTAATAGATGTCATTTCAATAACAGATAGCACTATCCACGTGTGCTAATACCATCGCAAGCCGTCGTAATTTATCGCTGTTACGACTAGCTTACCTCTACCTGGTTATTATGGAAATATTCCATCACAAAACCATTCTATTAGTCTGTACAAGATGTTGAACTCATGATATTAAAGAGGTCTTGCATAATATAACACAATATTTTAAGATCCTATCTATATATAAGGTCTTGATAGTCATCATAAACGTTTACAAAAGTGTTTCTTACAATGATTGTTTAATAGACTCTGAAGGAAAATATTAATGAGTACTTTTGCCTTTCCCTCTCATCAGAATGTATAGGAAAATCCACAGGCCAGAACGTAACGTGATACAACAGTGTAAGGTAGTTCATTAGCTACGGATCGCTATATAATAAAAACCTGAGACACTGGCGTTTGTTATCATTTCGTGTTTGCTTTCGAAGCGGCACGACCATCTGTATGCGATCATACCAAACAAGTTTTATTTATTTGACGACTTTAGAAGAATGTGGAAGTCCACGGTGATATTCGTAACTTTAAGTTTACTCTTTACGTTGTATGCTCGTGATGTGAGCAGCGAGAAACAACCTGTGGTGCGGACCCCGCTTGGTGAAGTAGCAGGTTACTTTATGCAAACCAGGGGAGGACGCCAAATATCAGCATTCACCGCCATTCCGTTCGCGGTCCCGCCGCTTGGAGATCTAAGATTTAAGGTAAGTGAATATAATTATACTACCGCACAGCGAAACGAGATAACGCTTCATTTATTTTTTTGTTCCCTATCATTATCAGATAAATGGATATGGTAGTTGGTTGGTACCCGTACTGGTGATAAAACACATTGTTTGGACTATTTTGTATAGCTACTGCTCCTTTAGAAATAATACAAATAATATATCATCTTTTATTGCGTTCTGATTTTATGTGCCTCTATACAATGTACAACTTAGTCACAGTTTCCAATCACAATTTACTAAATGATTTCATATTAATTTCAACAAACATTTTTTTAATGAAATTACGACGTTTAAGTAACAATTTTATTATAAAAAAACACAGATGAAAACACGTCATCAACACATTCGGGCATCAGGTAGAGAACTATGTTTTTATACACCAACCTACACCTCATGCAGATATTATCATGCACGTTCTTATCGACTTTATCAATATTTTGCAATAACAAATTACAACATTATAAATGCGAAAGTGTCTGTGTGTTTGTTACGTTTTATGGCTAAACCACTCAAACGATGTTGGTGTTTACGGAGGTTTAGGTATGTATACCTAATAGAACACAGAGGAAAGATATATGAATACGGACATATAAAAAAGCTTCGACGAAAAACGGGAAAAGATGGAGCGGACAAAACTGAAATGCACCAGAATAACATCATGGCATAGCGCTCTAATGAAGCCTCTAAGTTGGTGTGACTTTAACGGCACAGTAATTTATATTAGGTTTGTGACGTTGAAAAAATATTTTGAGAGTACTTGTTTTGAGTGAGTTACCTACGTCAAATACAACCTCGCCGTGCGTTAATGAATAATTTATAAATATGCTGTGCGTTTAAGTTCATGGTGTTATTTAAATAATCACCAATACTGCATTGCTTTAAACGACTTTTAAAATTAAGTTAATGCTAATAGACAAAATATTTCACAGGCTCCTGTTCCAATAGGACCATGGCATGAGACATTAGACGCAAGCACTGCAAGTCCAGTATGTGTGCAGAAAAACCCTTACATTCGCCAAAAGGACATCGTGGGACAAGAAGACTGTTTGTATCTCAATGTTTACACACCAGTTACAAGTAATGTGCGTATTTAAATGAATTACGATGTTCTTAAACTTTTGGTTTATTTACAAAATAAGATTTTATTCTTTTGACACACTGTAAAACCAGTTTTTGGAACGAAGTTCTTCGCATGTACATACTCTGCACATTTGGCGAGTGAGAGCTACATCGAATTTGATCGTCACGACACTTTTGCTATAGTTTGTGTACAATCGTATGTCTATGTATAGGGGGATGTGCGTCCGCGGTTTTCTATTTAGTTGCTCTCAAACATTGTTAATTTATTTAATTGTGCCTGTTATATAATATAAAATTTACAAACAGAAGAACGTAAGGAACCTCGTTCGAACGCCCGGGTGTCCCACGACCCCACAACACTGCTCAACTTTTTTTGTAATGAAAATTATGATTTGACATTTCTCTATATTTACTGAACTGACAATTAATTTAATCTAGTAAGAAGTTGTCAGTTTTGTCTTAAGACTTGTGAACTTTATTACACTCCAAATAATGTTCCAAATTTTAAAATGGCACCATGGTTTAAACCTGTGTCTAAAGATAAACCTTGATTTGTGGTAAGACGGTAAGAGGGTCCACCAAACGGCGGAAGGGCAAACCCAACGAAGTAAAACGGAAAATAATTAAAAGGTTTTTTTAACACTGTCCGCCCAGATACTGGTTATGCAAGTTCAAACATGATTTGAAATAATCAAATAACCTAACTGGCTTTGTAGTCAAGACTCCCATTCATGTAACTATATGTACATGTATAATTAACTTCTTTTTTATTATAAAATTCGTAGGATGTCGAAAAGAAACCTTTACCGGTCATGTTGTTTTTGCACGGTGGCGGATGGATGTGTGGAGACGCCACCACCCAGATGTATGGGCCACAGTTCCTGCTGGATAGAGATGTTGTATTAGTTACTACGAACTACAGATTAGGTTAGTAAATGTTACGTAAAACAAACTTTATAAGAAAATACACAGTTCGCTGAAACCTTTTACCTTTTACCATTTTGTGACTTTGGATATGTTTTTTTAATTTTTTGTCATCGCCTTCCGAAATTAAAGTTATTTTTCACTTTGTAGTGTTTTTTCGGAAGTCGGTTGTTTTTTTTTGGTAAAAGTTTTTATTTTCACTTTTTTAGTTATAGTACCTACCCCACTAATTCGAAATTTCTTCATCCTTGAGGTCCAAACAATGCATATTTACGCGATAGCTGCAATCGCGGTTGATTTACTGTTACATTTTGAAGAGTTCCGTTGTCTGTCTCCGAAACGCATAATTAGATCTAGATGAAATTGAAATGGGACCACACGGGAAGCACCAGCTTTTAAATAAAAAAGAATCATCAAAATCGGTCCACTCAGTCGAAAGTTCTGAGGTAACAAACATAAAAAAAAACACACAGACGAACTGAGAACCTTTTTTTGAAGTCGGTTAAAAATTCGAAGCTGTACTTTACTAACAACTACATTTTTGTTAAAATTCCAGGACCATTAGGTTTTCTATCTACTCAAGATGAACACTGTCCTGGTAACAACGGCTTGAAGGACCAACAGGAGGCTCTACGGTTTATACAGAAGAACATAGAGAGTTTTGGGGGAGATAAGAACTCCGTCACAATATTCGGAGAAAGCGCTGGTGGAGCCAGTGTGCAATATCACATGATCTCGGAAACTAGTGCCGGTACACCGATGTATTTTTTATCATCAGCTTGTTAACAAATACCGCTAACGAGGGCGTGCAGATATATAACAGAGCGTATGCACAATCCACCATCCATACTTGGAAAGAATAATCTGGGGAAAATGCGCATAGATTGGTCTTGTCAGATGCGTGCACCATATAAGTAATTAGCAATCTTATCAGTGGTATTCGGTGTGCTGACCATTGTAGGCGTGTAGATTTATCATATCCGACGGATAATTGTCTTTTGGCCGGTTCCTAAAATTTACGGACCGTTCTTTGTTAAAATTAAGACTCTTGTATCTTCACCAATAATGAAGCAAATACCGCATAGCTTTGCACAGTAAACCCTCCCCTATGGAAGTAGCTATCCCAGGTAAAATTTACTTGCGAAACTATTTATATTGGCAATAAAAAATGCTACTATTGGTACACAAAACGATTCGTTTTTATTTATAGGAATCGGGTAATTTTCTTTGTCTTTAGGCGTATCTTGAGGGCGGGCATAATATTTTAACACACGAAACGATATTTGATGATGTCAGATGAGTCTAAATCGAAACCATAAGCCACAAAAGTTCGGGAGCGATGGTTAGCTTAGCCTAAAATGGGTACAAGGATATCGAATCCGATACCCATCCACAATACTATTTCTAAGTTATGTTTGAATTTTTAAGTTGGAGCAACTTAATTGTATAGAGTTGATTATTATAGAAGATTGATTGATTTATTTAGAAGGTGCTTCGCACATGCACTATTGCATCCGGATTGACGCTATTGTGAGGGTTCAACGAACTTCCAACTATTGTAGATAAATGGAAAGTGTGAAAGTGTTGGCTATAGAGCGGACAAAGTTTACTCTTAACGCAGTATTTGATGTACGCTTACTAGGTACTAAGAACCAAATGAAATTCGTTTATTACATTGATTTTTATGAATCTTTCTTTAGTAAATGGGTGTGCACGATTCACTTCAATTCATATGTTTACAGCTTATGAAACACTAGGTGGTAGATATAACCTGATTTGCGCAAGGACTGAATGATTAGCTTCTACAAAACTGCTGTCATGAGCTGTGGTTTCGCTAAGAAGCAACGTTTAGTCTTTACTTAGTATAGGTATCAAAATGTCAGAATTTGTACATCTAAAATACAGCACGTTTATCGTGCAACCTCCTCTAATGTACCAGCTATATATCAAAAGTACATTATAAGTTTAACCCAGTATGAGAAAAAGCATAAATGACAACATAAAGGAATGAATTTCTAAATTATTTAAAATGATTTCAGGACTATTTCACAAAGGAATATCGGAGTCTGGCACGGCTCTAGTGCCATGGGCAGAGGCTCCACCTGGTGAAGCCCTCCGGAACGCGTTTCGCTTGGCTAAGTTTATGGACTGCCCTCAGTCGCCGTCAGAAAAAATGATAAACTGTCTTCGCACCAAGGACAGCTACGATATAATCAACACCGAGTTTCGTTTTTATGTAAGACCACTTTAACTATTTATACTTACCACTCAAATATGCTTGTAATAGGAATCTACCTACGTTATTAATTCATTTTTCATCTATCATTGTCTTGAGTGGAATTTTTGTTTTAACATCACATCCGTCGAGTCATAAATATGTGAAAATTAACATATTGTGACCTTTATTTCTTGTTCTTCTCGGAATATTTAGGTTCATCATCATCATAATTTCAGCCGAAAGGCGTCCATTTCTGGACATAGGCTTACCCCAAGCTCCGCCACTTCGACCGGTTCTGTGCTTCGAGACGTAGAGTTAGCCTTCCACAAGTACCACCTTGTGGAAGGCTAACTCTATGATGACCTTGTGAAGGCCGCAGGAATATATAGGTTAATGATAAGTAATTACTTTTTTAGGAATGGGACTATGAGCCTATGACCCCATTCAAAGCGGTTGTGGAGCCAAACCTCCCTGGGGCATTCTTGAAGAGGAGTCCTCGTAAAATTCCCGACGTACCAGCAGTGCCCTGGATGACAGGCCTCACCAAAGATGAAGGGTGCTTGAAATCAGTTTGTAAGATTTTTTAAATCGTAATGTTGATAAAGCAAACACGGTTGGTTGTTCAGAGATATTTCACTTCTGTATTTTTTAAAGTAATTTTGATATTAAGTAACGTACAGTTTTACAGATTAATAAGTTCGGTTTTGATTCCTGCTTCAATCAAATTGTTTAAAAGTTGATCCCATGACGCCTCTAATTCATTTAACTATTGCTGATAGTTTCAGATTTCTTGCATCTCAATAGTTCACACTGTATTATGACAGGTCACAGTAAAAAGGAACAAATCCAAGTTCAGACCAACACCAAACTTAATTCACGTAATAATTTTACCATGTTCTGTGGTCACAAAAAAAAGTACGCAATCCAGTTCGGCCCTTACATAATATATTGTGTGAGGTATTTAATGGGAAAATTATTTTTTTAACTGGCTTAACTGTTTTTGCATTCGATATACACGTACATAATATTGTTACGTAACATTTTTAATAACCTACCGGTTTAGCGTTGCCAAATTATATTTATTCTGTTTTGTAGGGATCACAGCGAATACGTCCAGATATGAAGAATTTATGTCTGCTTTCGATACTATCGCACCAGTGACATTCTACTATGAGAATTCACCATATATTGACGAAATTACTGAGAACATACGTCAAAAATACCTGAAAGAAGACGACCCAGTTGCAACACAGCAAGGAATCCTCGATGTAAGTGATTTAGACTTTGTGGCACACACGATGGAATCAGATAGAAGTTTGATTCTTACCGCGGCTGTAGCTGTCTAATAGACAAGGTCAAATTAAATTAGCTAGCGAAACTTCACAGACGTCATGAGAATTGATAGCTAACAAAAATAAACTAATCTACGGCCACTGCGGGCAGCGTAGTTAGGTACTTCAAGTTATCAGAAAATTATTTTTTTGTTGTTTTATCTTCTTTAGGTATCGATACCCATCATTTCTGTGAAGCAGAAGTTAATTTGACTCTGTATAGTAACAATACTTATACATATCTTACCTAGAATCCTAGATTATCGCGAAATGGTAGGTAGGTAATAGTACCTGATAATGGTACCTAAAAGGCGCTGATAATGATAGCATTATCAGCGCCTTTAGTATCATGCTGACTTACGTTGTATGTAGATCTATTCTCAAAATTAATTATCCTAAATACAACTTAACTAACAAAGAGCCCTTTTATTTACTCGGGGTTCTACCATTCTACGTTAGCAGTTATATCAAGTTAGGGTATGTGCGTATGTATGAGTCATGCGTTATCCTGCACCCGTATTCTGTAATAATCTCATCGTGAAAACTTAGGTTATGAGTGTCATGCTGGTAGGTAGGCGTATGTGAACCGTAACATACTGCTTACAATTTAACGCATTATTTTTCGGTAGATTATAATCTAACGAAGTGAAACCGTCAAATTGTGAACTGGCATCAAGACAGATAGTACCTTGCGCTATTACTAAATAGTCAAATAACTGCCACTAACTTGGAAGAAGCGCTCGCCGGCCGCTACCGCGGCACCACTCGCTTCGCTCGCTCGGCTCGCGCGCGGTTGCACGCAATTGTAACCTAATCTAACCTATTCGGTCGGTAACAATTTAATCAACAGTTAACAATGTCGCGAGATAAATTATAATCTAACGGTATTTACAATTTTACGGTGACATATAACGTATACGGTGCTAATCCATTGCTTCGTATGTTCGAAAAAATTGTCTGCTCAACAACGTATGTAAATAACGCAATTAATGTCGTTGAACTGTCAAAATGAAAGCCATTTGTACTGTTCGTGTGTTACGAAATAACCCTTCTGATCACGATTATAACTCCGTATTACGTCATGATATAATACTGAGTTTTATCTACATATTATGTACTTTGGGACTCCCTGATAGTCATAGTGGTCAGGTAAACCACGTACAACAACTAACTTCAGACTTTAGACTGAACTGACTCGTTAAAGGTAAAATCTGGTTGAATTAAATAAGTTGTGTAGGATTTATAGGCATTCATCGAGAGTGAGTCATGGTCTGTGGTCGTCTAGCATAATCAGCCTTTAATGTTGTGTGAGACACAGGCCTCCTCTCTGTGAGAGGGAGTGGGCCATAATCCACCACGCGGGCCCAGTGTAGGTTGGTGGATGTCGCATGTCTTCGAATTTTTGGTTCTAGGACATGCCGATTTCCTCAAGATGTTTTGCTTCACCGTTTTGAGAGCAGTGGTGATGAAATTATTTACACAAAGTAAAGCGCCAATCTGGATTCGAATCCACGACCTGTAAACTCGTAAGTCGGGGTCGTTACCACTAGGCCACCGCTGCTCCAATACTATAGATACTGGTCGTCAAGCAATACGATCTATTATGCATTCATAATTATTGTTTTTTAATTTCAGATTTACACAGACTCGTATTTTGCATACCCTGCTCTAGAGGCTATTGAACTGGTGTTCAATTACACGAAAAATCCAGTTTACTTGTATGAATTGGCTTATAGAGCCACAAACAGCTTTTCACAAATATTCGGTGATCCAGAAGGAAATTACGGTGAGTTAGGTAAAAGCTTCAGGGTAGCCTGCGAAATTCGAATTCTCTTGATTTTTGCAATTGCTATTATTTACGAACTATTTCATTACAATTTTTCCTGAAGAAGTCATTCAATGGGATTAAATGGGACATAGGTATTTTTTACGAATTTCCAAAACCCAAACCAAAGCAAAGTCCTTTGGTTGCATAAATGCGTCAATAATCTCGGGACGAATAGACTGTTCAAAATGACAACTATGAAAATTAAACATTAACTTAATGACTTATGTCATTAAATTAATGGAACCCATGGAATGCTTCAGAATGAAAACAGTACACGACAGCTGTCATTCTGCCAAGAACTTTATCCAATTAAGATAAAGTTTAATGTTCTTAGTTGTTGAGACATATCCAGCTCGCTGGGAATGTTCAACACCGTATACCAAGCGGAATGTGTGGGCATTACACAAGCGGCGTACGCCATAGAAGCCAATTAAGGACACCCACATACGTATACTCTCTGACAGTGCTTCAGTTCTCCAATCCCTGACACAGTGGATCACTAGGCAACGATGCTGCTGACGAACTGGCCAGGCGGGCATCCAGCGCGTCAGTCTGTGGTCCCAAACCCATCGTGCCCATTCCTTTCAACCAACTACGCAGGTGGCTTCAGGAATACACCCACACACAAGCGGAGAGCTGGTGGACCCAAACACCAGGCTGCAGGCAGTCTAGGGAGGCAATGCCATCCTTGGATGGCAGGCGTAGCCCAGATTAGAACGGAAACCCTCGGGGCACCCAAATGTTACACGGATATTCTCAACAGACCAGGAGTTATACCAACTTCTGGAGGGAGGTGGGCTGGCTGGAATAACAACCGAAGGCAGCCATGGCTCACGCACAATGGTCCACTTGAAGGACTAAGTGCGGAAACAAAACCCATAACATAGAACATAGAACATAGTTGTTGAGATCATTTTGAACAGTCTGTTTCGTCCCGATATTTTTGACGCTGAATGTACCAACCACGTCAGTGTCATTTAGAGATTTGAACGAAGTTGGAATGACGAATATTTGTTTTCTTTCCTTATATTTCGTTATCGATACCCAATACGCGGGTAAAGTATTGCCAGTTAATTTAATTTGACCCTGTATTTTTCTAGGTAGTTGATTGTTTGCGTTCTAAATTTGTAAAAAAACCATTTGATCACTTTTATTTCGGCTACAAGTTGATGCCAATAAGTGACCTTAAAAACGTGCACTTGTCCATAACTAATTATAAGTTGGTTGATAGAACCACTTTCTTTACGATATAAATATCATTTTCCGTTCAACTAATCATCTGCCACTCAATCCACTACTCTTTTCCAATATCTTCTCTTTATTCATGATAAAGACTCGTAGTGCGCGAGCTCGCTGTGAAGAGTCCAAACCAGTCCAAACTCACTCAGGCTTTGCGCGAACCATAAGAGTCTAAGGAGCTCTGTGACCCATTTGGTCACCGAACGCCATTAAGGAAAAAGATGAAAGTGGAATAGAGTATTTCACTTTCTTCTTTTTCCAAGGACAATGTGTCTGGTACTAGGGCCACATGCTTAGATAATATTTATTCAGATGTTCTACCAAGTCAATTATACAACATTCTGATCATTTCGGGCAAAGGACTACTATCCAAAACCAAAACAACGTTCGTGGCTAAAAATGATATCAATGTTAACCCAAAAACTGCAAGTCGCTTAGAGGTTTTTAAAGTTTAACTTATAACCTAATAAATTACCACTTTTATCTAATCCTGCTGATCCTAATCATCTACATGAAGATTTTCTAAAATATATACTGTAAACAATTTTATTCCTTTTTTATGACCAAGATTATCTCGCTTAATAGTAACGCATCTTTCAGTGATTGTGCAAGATTATGTCTGGATTTTTAAAGAGACTAATTTCTTGGTTTGTTTCGGCCTTTCTTCTCAGAGTAGTCAGATAGGAAACGGCTACCTCAGCTAGTTTAAAAAATATGACTGACGTGTAAAAGTGTGTGCACAAACCTACGTTCAGAAATAAAATGCTGTTTGTCCTTTTTAGGTGTATGTCACGCCGATGACTTGATGCATCTATTCCCAATCGAATTCCTTGCAAAACCAATGTCCCCTGAAGATCTCAAGATGAGCGAAACTATTGTAACGCTATTTACTAATTTTGCTACTACAGGGTAAGTTTTTAAGAAATCTCTTATTTCTTGCTTAATCATCATAATTTATATTCTCATCGAGTTAAAAAGCTACCTCAGTATGTTCACTCACTATACAGGGTGTAAGGGGAACGCCTCCGAAGCAAGAACGTAGGTAATAAACAACCTAAATGCAAACGGGTGCCAATAACCTGTTTGGCATCGATTTAAAACGTTTGACACTTCTGTAATGTTTTTAAATGTGTTTAATCTCAAATAATGGTTCATTTAATTTTTGTCACGGCATAGTGTACAAAAACGGAAACAAAATAGGTAAAAATTATAACAAAAAATTTATGGTACTGTATCGAGAATCACTAGCCCTATCATCTGTCTTCGTTTTTGGAAGCGTTTTCCTTACACCCTGTATTGACCAGCCATCCAAAACTCAAGTGATGGGCTCTTAAAGAAGTAGCAATTTTCATATTACTTTATCCTACGTAATTTTATTTTCTGTTCCTTAATAGGTTTTAGTGGTCGCCCAGTGATAGAAATTCGACCATACTTATTTCATTTAAGTAATCAAGAATAATCACAAATATTAGGTTTCTGCACTCCTCCGTATAAACTTTTATCTGTGCCAAATTTCATACTCCTCCGTCCGCGTAATTTTCGTAAAAAGGGGTACACAGTTTTTGCGAGAGCAATGAATTAGGGTCACATACTTATTTCAGCATCAGCATACTTATTTCCCAAGACTTTCAGGTATCCTTATACCTGAAAGTCTTGGGAAATAAGTATGCTAGCTTAATGAAATAAATTGTGATTAATAGGCAATCAAATGTTCCTTAAATGATGGTAGTAAAATGTATGTGTGACTTTGTATTATATTCATACAAAATTACATAAACAAAAAATCAACCTAATTTCGGAAGGCGGTGACTTTGAATATGTATTTAAGTTTTTTGTCACCGCCTTCCGAAATTAAAGTTATTCTTCACTTTTTAGTGCTCTTTTTAAGTTTTTATTTTGCACTTTTTAGCGGTTCACATGTGCTTACCCCTTCACAGCGTCCCGGCATGATGTTATGTTATGAATTGGTGTAAACAATAGACAGACATGAGATTTCTACAATTCCAGTCCATTTGATATCATTTATTGAAGAGTTCCGTTGCTTATCTCCGAAGTTCTTCATCAGATTTTCACCAAATTGAAATGAGACCACTCCGAGAAAGTACTTTTCCAAAAACTATCCAAATCACTTCAAATGTGCCTATGAAATTTGAAGAGTTCTTTCTATTTCTCCAGGATCCCATCATAATATCCTGACTTGATGATCATGGGACCACCTGGGAAGTATCGCCTTTCAAACAAAAAAAGATAATCGAAATCGGTCCAGCCATCTTCGAGTAATCGGGGAACATACGTAAAAAAAGGTTCCGATGAATTGAGAACCTCCTCCTTTTGGAAGTCGGTTTAAAATACCAAACTCATTTTATATCAAAGCAATGTTTTTTTACCACTATAAAATTTTCTCGAGTTTTAGTACTTCGTATTACCCCTTCGTGCTGCGGTTGCGGATTGGAATGCTGAACACCAAGTTTCTTACACGATGTTGGAAAACATTCTCTCATTCCTTTACGAGGGCAACTTTGAGCTCCTGAAGCGTGATCAGGGAAGTTTAGGTATCTCACACATCGTCCGAGCTCATTCCAAGCATGTTCGATTGGGTTGAGGTCGGGGCTGCGTGCAGGGCCACTCCATATAGTTAATGTTCACCTCTTGAAGGTAGTAATTCACAATTTCACCAGCATGAGGTCGGGCTTTGTCATGCATAAAGGTAGCATCCTCTTCCAAATTGACCATAAATGGATCAACATATTCGTTTAGGTTTTCTTTCATGTATCTTTCGCTACGTATAGTGCCGTTTGCTATAACCACCAGCTCTGTGCTACTCTCTGCAAACATTCCGGCCCATACAAGTACCGATCCACCGCCATAGGCCATTTTCTCTTCGATGCACGCTTGCTTAAACCGTTCCTCTGGTCTTTTGTACACTCTTGTCCTTCCGACGTTCTTAAAGAGCATAATATTTTTTTAATCATCTGAGAACATAACTCTTGGCCAATCTTCAATACTTCAATTTAAGTGGTTCCGGGCATACGTTAATTTCGAAATACGATGCCCACGCTCCAATTTAGGGCCATTTGCAGGTCTTATGGTTTTGAATATGTTTCAGCAAGTCGTCATCTTACAGTTCATGCACATGGTTATTTCATCCAAGGAGTCGGAACTAATATATAAGTGCAGTACCTACTTGTGAGAAAGCAGTTTCGAAGCATTGTGTTGACGAAATATCGAAATTCTCTTGCCGTATTATACCTGGCCCTGCCAGTTCCTGATTTGCGTAGGTTAGAGTGTGGGTTTCTTCGTAACGTCGGAGAACTGTACAGTTGACAGCGACACATCAACTGTCCTTCGGCCTCCGGCTGATTTCCAGCATTGTGAAAATTCTGGTGCATTCTTCAGGTGTAAGCGACATTATAGCGTCAATAATGAATATTGAACATCAGAAAGGCTGTTTATATACCTTTTTATATGACAAAATAGAACTAAAAGCAAAAACAGATGCAGAAAATTCGCAGTTCCATTTACAAGAGTCCCATTTAAAAATTTTAAATTTTTGATAGCATATCTTTACAGTAACGAAGAAGTTTTTACTTTCATTTAAGGAACATTTAATTGTCTATTAAACACAATTTATTTCATTAGGCTAGCATTCTTAGTTTCAGAGACTTTCAGGTATCTTTATATGACCCTAATTCATTGCTCTCGGGTGTAGATTATTCTACCTTCAGGTTTTCTATGTTGTACTTTGATGGATCCTTTACTTTTTGCCTCTATTTTAGTTTTAAGTAAATTTGTGGTTGAAAACTTATCGTGTCTGACCATGCCTTTATTTAATTATGATCATAATCATAATCGAATGGTCCCAAAAGTCTTGTAAAAGAGCTTTGTCAGTCACCACGATTCAGGACCGAACTGTATTTATCGTACCTCATTATTTATTATGCTTTCAGAAACCCCAATAAACCCGTATACGTGCCACTAAAATGGCAGCCAGCGACATCAGGACGCAATATGGAGTATCTGGAAATAGTAAGTCAACCGAAGATGAAGAAAGACCTTGCCACGCGATCACGATACTGGGGTACTTTGCCTTTGTGGCATAATGTGCGCAATCGCAGGTTTGCCGACGAACTATAGATAATTTAACTTGTAAATAAATATACTTATTAGGAAGTAATTTAGTTTTATTTCTTTAAATACCTATCTAGAAAAAACTAATACTGTACACACGGCTACACATCAAGCTATAATATCCAGTATAAGCTGATCTCGCATTGTATAGGATTTCCGTACCGTGCGAGATCGGCGTAAACTGGAAATGTATAGCTTGATGTGTACAAATTAAAATAAGAGAGACGAAACAAGTTTCGATACAAAAATTCGAAGACGTGGTGAGTTAAATCTGAAGATAAAACTATCATATCGATACAGCGTAAACAAAGGCAGAGGCGATTGATTGATTCTTGTACCTTATAGAAGATATCGCTGCCAAAAAATTAAAGATTTAGTGCGAGATCCACAATGATAATCATTTATAATTTTAAGTCACCATCTAAGTACACAATGTGGAATGCAAATAAATTATTGCGTATTAAGATCATAATACAAAAATAAATGAACCTATATGATTGGAAAGATATCTTGAATAATCGTAGCTGGGCTTCGTTCGCACACGTACCTTCTATTGAGTTAGTTTTATCGTTGCCTACTACTTGTTGGCACAAATTCCGGCAGGAGTCCACCAAGAACTGAAGTTCTGATAAATAGTTTTTTCTGTCATCAGTACTTCATCATTTGCCATGGCACAGAACTTGCAGTATTCATCCGTTTCTGGGTTCGTATGTCTCCGGCGAAATGTATAGTACTTGCGCCATCGAAAAAATCGATAATATAATTCACGGTTTTCCATGATCTCATATATCTCCTTGGCTAAATTTTTTGCTCCTAATATGTTGGCGTTTAGGTATGAACCAGGTGGCAAATATCTGAAATAAAAATATCAAATTAATTTTATTACATACAAGCTTCTGCTCGCTACTTCGCCCGCGCATCCTATGGAGTCCAATTGTGATCCTAAACCGTCAAGGGCTCTACTCAAACTAACAAACATTTTTAACAAAATCGGTCTTGCCGGAAAGGAGAAGTTCAGTGACATACGCACGTACAGAAGAATTATACATGTAAAGGTATGCTTTTCAAAGGTAATAACTATTATTCATAGGTATTGTACTTGCCTTGAATAATCGGCTCCACCGTAGACTATAGGTACGGTATAATGATCCAGGGCGTACAAAATCTTTTCCGTAACATAATCCTCGCTGATAGCATTTTCAAAAGCTAAATAAAAAAAGTAGTTTTTTTCCAAAACATCGAGACACCGACGCATTATAGATTTCGGACATTGGAGAGTACCACATGAGCCGTACACGTCAATTTTCAAACTATAATCACTTATGTACGTTTGAAGTTCATTAACGAATTCCTCTCTTTTACTTAATGTGTTACAATTAGAGACGAACCAAGCACCCGCTTTGTTTTTGGACTCCAGTTTTTGTCTTAAATATTTGTCAATAGGGGTCATATCGTCCACGCTTATCCAGTCTATAGCCGTGCTAGGTCCAATGACGTGATTACTTGAGTTCCTTACAACGATGTATCCCCAGATGGCATCAGAATTCAGTTTATACGTCCATGTCCAGTTGAAAAAATTATCCCAGCTTTCTTTGCAAATGGGATAGTTAGCGGCTGCTTCCACATTTGCGTACACATATTTTTGACGAAAAGTTCGCACTCTTGGAAGGTCGTCACTGCTGTCTATTTCTACTAGTTGAGGCCCGTTAAATGCAATAATGTCGTATTCAGTATAGTCTCTTAAAAGTTGCCTGTTACTAGTAACAAAACAATTGGTATATTCACATTTCTTTTTTTTGAAAACACTATTTCCTTCCCCGAAGTACACAAATGGATATGAATTAGGGTTAGTCCAAAGCAAAATATATTTGGTTTTAGATCTTGGTCTGACATATTCTATCTCTTCAGTAGTTGTTTCATGGAAAGGCCTGTTTGTAGCACGCAAAATTTCAACTTCAGTTTTCTTTAAATAACTAGTGTTATTTAAATAAAATATCACGAAAATTAATGTCACAGTAACAAAACAGTAGATTGATTTAATTTTTATATTCTTAATATTGACGTGCATTATTCAAGTGTGTGCAAACATTATGCGTGTCTTTCCAATCAATCGTTTACAACTCGATTTTGTTTACATACTACTGAGTCGTATCGGTTTTTCACAAGAATTGTTGGTAATACAATATGCCACATTCCTTAACACAATATCATATTTTCAATATGACTGAAGAGTTAATTTTATTGGTATACTAGCTGTGTTCGCGAATTCGTCCACGCGGAATAGTTATTTTTTTATTATTTACTAGCTGTGCACGCGACTTCATCCGCGCGAAATAGTAATTTTTTATTATTTATTTATATTATATATAAGAATAATACCACAAAAAATCTAAAATAAAAGTAGCTTAAGTTACTCCTTATTACATTAGCTATCTGCCAGTGAAAGTCCCGTCAAAATCGGTCCAGCCGTTTCAGAGATTAGCCGGAACAAACAGACAGACGACAAAAATTTTAAAAAAATATTTTGACATATGTACCGTGTATACATCCATATGCATTTAGTAAAAAGCGGTTATCTTAATATTACAAACAGACACTAGGGTGTAAGGGGAGTACACAACAACCGGACTCCCCAAATGTCAACCTCACCTGCACGCGGTACACCCTGCCACTAACAGACGAAGCGGTGGCGACTGACCGATGGCGGTATAACCATCCAACAAGCCAACCTAAATTCTCCAGAGCGATGACGGCAGTAACGTCATCGCTGCGAAAGGACTGGCTCTGCTGTCACGAACACGCATGCCCAGCGTGGTGACTATGGGCATCAAAACCTCCCATGGATAAAAGGCCAAAACTACGGCCCCTAGTTCCCGGTGGTCCCGCTATTCCTGGCCAAGGTAGCGGTCACGGTAACGGCGGGACCAACGAAGACTACATCTGGCTACGTACAATGGACGTTCGATGAGGCTGGACCATCACTTCTCTGAACTTGAGGTAGAGTTAGGTCGCATTAACTGGCATATACTGGGGTTATCTGAAGTCCGAAGACAGACAATAACCCTAGGGTTATCGTCTGCCTGACTCTAGAGTCAGGCGACCTATTCTACTTCCGCGAGGGTGATCAGCTCTCCCAAGGCGGTGTCGGCTTCCTGGTCAACAAAGAACTCACTAGCAGCGTTGTGGAAATCAGTAGTGTGTCGACACGGGTGGCGTACCTTGTACTAATGCTCACTGATAGGTACTATTGAAAGTGATACAGGTATTTGCGCCAACTTCAACATGCTCTGACGAAACAGCCGAGGCCTTGTACGAGGACATTGCCAAAGCAATGCACAGTACGACCAAGGCTCACTACAACGTTGTTATGGGGACTTCAATGCCAAAGTGGGAGTACAAGAACGCGGCGAATCGAAAGTCGGACCGTTCGGTTCGGGGCGCAGGAATCACAGGGTGCAAATGCTGGTCAACTTCTTAGAGTCGAAGGGGCTCTTTTTGATGAATTCGTTCTTCGAAAAGAAGCCCCAAAGGTAGTGGACATGGCAGAGTCCCGATAACGTGACAAGGAACGAGATCAGCAGGTTCAATACCGGAAGCGATCGCAGGCTTGTCTGAGGCACTCTAAATATCAATTTTCGAGCTGAGAGAATCCGCATGATGACGCCAATCCTCCGACCTACGCAGCTCCAAACTGCTCTAGGATCCGAAAAGTTCCAACTGGAACTTCAAAATCGATTTGCGCTGCTGGAAACCACAGGCACTGTTGACGAAAAAGCCGAAGAGGTGGTCAAAGCACTACGTGACGTGTCCCGCAGACTTTTCTCGTCGCAGCGAAAAAGTAAGGTGTCCAAACTTTCCTCGGAGAATCTCGGACTTATGAGGGAAAGACGAGAATTGCCATCCACGCAGCCATCTTTGTCAGAGAAGAGGGCCTTAAACGAAAGCTGACGCGACGCGACCTACACCCGCGACATTAAGGTCACGATTGAGCAAAACCGAGGGTCGAAAGTGTTCAATCAGCAATTAGGGAGGTCCCATCTGACGAAACTAAGAACTGCGGATGGCAGAATCGTGACTTCAAAGTCCGAGATACTCGAGGAAGTCGAGGAGTTTTACGGGCTTCTTTATTCAACGCGGACAACAAAACCAGCGGAGCGTAGTGCAGATGACCACCGAGCCGAATTAACGCGCCACTACACGGAGGACATCCCAGATGTCGACCAGTGCGAGATTTGGGCAGCTCTCGAGCAGCTTAAAAACAACGAGGCACCGGGTGATGAGGGAATAACGACCGAGCTCCTTAAAGCGAGCGGGGCTCCAGTCCTAAGAAAGCTAGCGAGTCTCTTCAACTCCGTCATCCAAGAGGGTACAACGCCCGAGGCGTGGAGCAGAAGTGCGGTGGTTCTGTTCTTAAAAAAAGGTGACAAAACCTTGCTGAAGAACTTTAGAAGTATAGACCCATCTCACTTCTGAGCCACGTTTACAAGCTGTTCTCGAGGGTCGTCACGAATCGTCTCTCCAGAAGACTTGACTAATTCCAGCCACTAAAACAAGCTGGTTTTCGAAAAGGCTTCAGTACCGTAGACCACATCGTTCGGCAAATTGTACAGAAGACTGAAGAGTACAACCAACCGCTGTGTATGCCATTTGTGGACTACGAGAAAGCCTTCGACTCCATCGAAATATGGGCAGTTCTGGCCTCTTTGCAATGATGTCGAATTAACTGGCACTATATCGAGGTGTTGAGATGTTTGTATGGCGCTGCTATGATGACTGTCCAGGTCCAGGACACGGAAAAAGCCCCACCCAACTGCTTAGAGGGGTGCGATAGGGGTATGTTATATCCCCGAAACCGTTTACCAACGCGATGGAGGACATCTTTAAGACGTTGGACTGGACTGGTCACACCATAGGTTTGCCGATGACATCGTCATAATGGCAGAGACACTGGTACAGATAGACCCGATGCTGCACAGCCTAAACGGAGCCTCTGCGCGGATTGGCCTCGGCATGAATTTGGACAAGACGGAAGTCATGTGCAATTCTCTTGCCGAGTCCAATCCACATCGAAGGGTCACTTCTCGAAGTTGTGAAAGAGTATGTCTACCTAGGGCAAGTCATCCAGCTCGGTAGACACAACTTTGAGAAAGAAGCATCAAGCAAGACAGGAGGATCTGGTTGGATTGGGCAGCGTTTGGGAAACTACGTCAAGTCTTTTCGTCGCCTATTCCCCAATGCTTGAAGACTAAGGTCTTCAATCGGTGGGTCATGCCCGTGATGACATACGGTGCCGAAACGTGGACACTGACAGTTGGGTTGGTCCACAAATTTAAGGTCGCTCAGCGCGCTAAGGTGCGGGCTATGCTTGGACTTTCTTTGAAGGATAAAATCAGGAATGTAATTATCCAGAAAAGAACCGGAGTTACCGATATAGCTTGTAGAGTAAGCAAGCTGAAGTGGCAGTGGGCTGGCCATGTTTGTCGAAGGACCGATGGACGGTGGAGCAGATGAGTCCTGGAGTGTTACATTGAAGATTTTATGAAGTTTTTTTTAAATTAGCCTACACTGTCCCTCTGTTGAGCAAAGGCCTCGCCTAAATCTTTCCCCTCTGGTGTTACTTGTTATTTAAGTGTAAATATTATAACAATACTTATCTGTGTATCGAACGCTGTTGCACCTAAAACGCTATAAGTTCGTTTATTATGTTTACAAAACAGTAAAATTTTGATTTAGTCCTTGATATTACTCAAACTCCTACTGTATCTAAAACATTGGCAAATAGACATGATGATTAAAACTGCTTTTTTTATGTATTCGAATACCCAATACCGATTTTTTTGGGTAATACTCGAATATTCCCCGAAAAAAAAAAGAATATACGAGTATAAAAATTCCGAATATTTGGAAGGCCTAGTATTTGCTTATTCGCGTTGTTAGCGCGACAGAAGGAAGCCTCACTTTGCCACGGATAATTTTCAAATGACACGTGGAAGACATTAATTTACAACCTTCACATCTCTTAGGAATTCATGTTTTAGTCTTGTTTACTGCAGACTCTACACTAGCGTAGCTTAATTACAATGAAATACTGAAGGTGTTGATAAAAGGGGAAGGACGCACTGAGGATTAATAATAAAAAATATGTATTTTCATCTGTTTGACTACCGCACTAGGATTATTCTTATTGAAGAGCACATCACCCATAAATAAGCAATGGTGACAGGAGGTGGTAATGGTAACTATGCATTATAAATTCATTGGATTCAAATACCGTCGCGCAATATGTATAATGTACTGTTCGAGTTGTGCTGGCGGCAGTATGTCCTTGGAAAAAATAATTTACTGACCATCAAAGTGTGCTTCCAATTTTGATCACGTAGTTTATAGTATGCCTCAATGTCACATAATGTAGTACTTAGATATGGGGATATAACCAAAGATATCTTACTCAAAGGTACAGAAAGTTAGCTTTATCTACGTAATAAAACAAACAAACAACCGCAATATTTAGTCATTTATACATTTTAGTAAGTAGGAAAGAGGTAGGGCTTGTGGCTAAGTAAACACAGTCACACTGGTCGATGGATCACGCATGCCGCTGTTGGTCCGTGAATGGGTGACCAGCTTTACTTATCCCAGCCAGCTTTAGAGATATACCCCTACGTGCTTATAGCCCAACAAAAATCTACGGGAATTTCCAATCACTGATCGAGATAAGGCCCTTCTGTGTCTTGGGAAACAAGTTAAGTCGTTGGTCCCGGCTGTCATTCGTAGATCTTTGCTCATTCGCCATCATCATCATCATCGTCATTTCAGTCGAATGACGTCCACTGCTGGACATAGGCCTCCTCTAAAATTGGGGGGATTGCCATAATCGCCACGCTTGGCAGACGGGTTGGCGATCGCAATATGGTGGTAAAATGCATAGAGAATGCTGCTGCCCGTTCTCTAGTAAGACCCCTTTTTGCCTTCTACGACACCCTCGGTAAGTAATGGGATGGTCCTATTCTTTATGTCCGGCACCACACGGAGCATCGTAAAAAAGGGTATCGTGTTACCCAATAACTGGGTTGTGGAGCTCAGTAAAGCAGTCGCTCCATGTTAAATACTGGTGTTCAGCTGCATCCGGCTAGACTGGAAGTCGACCCCACCATAGTTGGAAAAGGCGACTCAGTTTGAGTAAGTAAGAAAGAGGTAACAGCTTGTTTCAAAGGCCAAGCCAATTATGAGATTACTTTTATAGTGCTTATTATGTTGTGTCATGGTTCTATCACAGAAACACTGTTTTCTATGGCTTTAAAATGCTTCAAAGTAGGTAACGGAGTCAATGGTCGATAATCGTACCTATTATCGTTTCGTTCTGCTTCCTCAACAAGAACTCATTCTCATGTTTGGTTTTTTCTAAGTAGATAGAGAGCAGTGGTGGCCCAGTGGTAATGGCCGTGACTTACGAATTGTAGATCGTAGGTTCGAACCCAGACAGGTGCTTTAGGGACTACTCGCACTTATTCAGCTCTGTTCAGCTTTTGTCAAGTGTGTGTCATAGAGTGCGTTCAGCTTTCCGCGGCTGATCGGATGCGTACGCCTCTCATACAAAATCTTTGTTTTCTGTGGACAAAAGCTGAACAGAGCTGAATAAGTCTGAGTAGTGCCTTCATCATCATCATCATATCAGCCGTAAGACGTCCACTGCTGGATATAAGCCTCCCCCAAAAGGGGGGATTTGCCATAATCGCCACGCTTGGCAGGCGGGTTGGCGATCGCAGTATGGTGGTCAAATGCATAGAGAACGCTGCTGCCCATTTTCTAGTAAGTCCCTTAGTCGCCTTCTACGACACCCACGGGAAGAAATGGGATGGTGCTATTCTTTACGTCCGACACCACACGGAACAGTGGTCTCTTACTCAGAGTTAATTATTTCATCACCACTGCTCTGGAAACCGGCATGTTCTAGAACGAAAAAAATCGAAAATATGTGGCATCTACCGACACGTACTGAGCCCGCGTACTGGATTACGTCCCACTAGCTCACCGAGAGAAGGCCTGTGTCCCGGCAATGGGTAGGTTATAGATGGATTATGCTACGCCAATGCTAAGTAGATGGTTCCTACATAATAAGGCTATAACAACTTTTTAGCCGCCGTGATTATGCTAGAGCATAATCACGGCTGATAAAAAGCTGATAAAACTCTCTAATATTCTAACAAACAAATAAAGATTAAAAGGATTACCTCATATATCACTGTTTTTCTCAACTCTATATAAACAGGCTGATAAGAAGGCTACTTTGTAAGAGGCAATTAAGTGATTAAAGGACTGAATTGATCTCATTACAGTATTTTATGACATGCACATGTAGGAGGCTGCTCCTAGCTGTTAGTATTTTAGATGGTATTATGGACTTGTTTGGATTACAGTCGCACTGATCAATCGAAGGTTAAGCTAGGCTGGTTAAGCGAGGTCTCCTTGATCCCCGGGGATACCCTCCGGTTAAATCCCGTGATCCCCGGTACAAGAGTGGGACGGAACACCGGGGTGATTTTAGTCGGTAAGAGTCTGACAGACCCCTCCGCCATCGCCAGGGCGGAGGACATCCATGAGAATTTACCCCGTAATAAAAAAGGCTTGCCTCTCCGTGTCGCTCCGTGGATGGATGACCATCCGTAACATATCGATACCCTCCGTGCCTCGGCCAGCACGTTAAACCGTTGGTACCGGCTGTTTTTGTAGATCTCTGACTGTCGCTATGGGAAGTTAGAAGCCCGAAAGTCTACAACCAGTCTTACCAAGGGGTGTCATTTCACCAGTGCTTTACATAAAGTACTGGTATTCAACTGCACTGCACCTGGTTAGACTAGAAGCCAACCCTAACATAGCAGCTGATGATAACTTGTATCACCAAACATCTTTCAAACCCCGGTGTAAAATACTATAATTAAAAGTGCTTGATAATATAACCCTATTTAATGCCATTAAAACGTCAGCGAAAAAAATAACCAGTTTGATGAAACCTTAGATTTTATAAATAGTTAGACTTTTTTGAGGTTCTTCAAGGTCACAAAGCACGTCATCTAGTTATAAATATACTCTATGACATGCCGGTTTCCACACGATGTTTTCATTCACCGTTTTGAAAGCAGCGGTGAATGAAATAATTTAAACATAGTTCCTGCTTGGGTTCGAAACCACGACCTGCAACACGTAAGTCGGCGCGCTTACCACTGGGCCATCACTGCTCTCGATCATGTACTTATGCATAGTTAACTGGTTTCATTGATTTTAATCTGTAAGTATCTTAATCGTGATGCAACTGAGAAATATTAAATCCAATATGTTATTTTGGTGGGTATTGTGGGTAACGAAGATATGACTACATACTTACCTTCGCCATTCCGGTTTTCTGAGACTGGCTTTGAATGTTCAAGGCCTCTTGATGCTAAATCATATACTTATTAGTCAAAGCCACAAATGTGTTTGTAATATAGATTAATGTGCTTCTTATTTCCATACATAGGTACATTTTACAGATTGTTCAATAAATTTATCAAGCTATTTTTGTTTAGGGAGTAATCAGCGATAACTCGATTCGGTCTGTTATTGATAAGTACTGTTATTGTTCTTCATATTTTAGATTAAATTATGCAATATTTAACATAATTAACGCTAGACCTCATATACCCAATTAGAGTACCTATTTAGCTGAAAGCATAATACAATGACAAGAACTCACATTTTTTAAATAAAAAACAAATAATAAAAATAGTATAAACTTGAGAATTAACGGGGTCTCCATACAATAAACGTTTTTGCCTTGTGGTACGGAACCCTGCATGTTGATACAGAACCGGCCAAGTGCGAGGCCGACTCGCACTTGGCCACTTAATTGTCTTGTTTAAGCACTTACTTACGTCTATCATCAGTGAACCATTGTACTGGTATGATGACGGTAACAAAGATAACCGTCGTTAATGACCTTTTAATGTGATTTCAATAAAACAAATTAATATTAAAGTAAAGTTTTAATCAACAGGAAGTATAGTAGCATATTCAATGGGACATAAATGCTAAAAATAAAAACATAATGAAACGATTCTAATATTCAAAAAGATACGTTTTTGGAGGTGGTAGGGATTTTTGGTCGGATTCTAGCCCCAGACCCTGACGCTGTTGTCCCAGGAGCAACTAGCCAAAGCAACGCCATTGGGAGACATGGAGATGGAAGTCACGCGGTTCTCGTGACCATGCAGGGTACCTGAAATTAACACTTTTTTATAAATTATCATTACGAAAGATCTACAACGTGTAACATAATTAACGCAAGAGTATTGAATTTAAAGCATAATTCAACGAGCAAAACGTTTTTTTTAAAGCTAACTGTTATTTTTAAGAAAATAGTATTGACATTAGTATTACGTTTTGCATTTTAAATTGAACCTTATGTACTTGAAATAAGATTGAATATGCCAATGTCTCTATGCTATGTCTATTCTGTTGCACCTTGTATAGGTATATTTTCTACGTGTATCTCAATTGTTTTTGGGTACAAGGATAACTTCAAGATTGCTTTTCTCGTTCTTGTTATTCAAAATATCCAGCCCTTTCACAATGACGTTCTGGTGGTCTCCTCGTCTACCAAGATGCGCAGCATCAGTATTTTGCCTTCACGACTCCATTAAATTATTTTAGAAGCTTGAAAAAAAAATCTATCATAAACTGTTTCGTGTAGGTCATTGGTATCTTAATTTCTTTGATTGTTTTTATTATTTCATTAGTCATAAGGCGACTCTAGGTAAGTTTTAAAGGAAGTTACTGTTCATCATTTAACAGTGAATTAACAAAATACTTAGGGCTTTTTTAGAAAACGAAGTGTCAAATAAATCTCCTTCACCAAAGATCTTCTTGCAATTGACCGCAAAACCTTCTGAAGTTCGGAAATTACCTCCATTGGTGCCTACAGGTCGGTTATGATAAAATGATCGCTCGTTATAAAAACCGGCCTAGAAATTAATGAATGAAATTAACATTTCTAATTTGTTAATGTCTCAGGCAATTCTGCACAAACAAAAGCAAATGCTTCCACTGCCATGAGAAGAAGTGTGCCCTAACTCTCTACGCAAGCCCAGTGTGTGTTGGTGGTTGTTTGTTACACGTCTTCGAATTACTATTTCATAGTTGTGATGAACACAAGATCCTTAATTTTTTTACTGAGAAATAATTGTTTTACCAGTGTGGCTGACTTTGATGGTGTCCCAGGAATGTACGTAGTTGTCGTCTGACCCGGCGAGCAAATATCTTCCGCTTAGCGATAGTCCTTAAAAAAAAAATATTTACCATAAATTATTCCCAGTTCGGGTGAGTATATTGTTGTTAGGTTTTCTCATCAGGATTTTCCCAGTTGCAGACCGGAGTCTGGATTTGTGCCCGTTCGACGGTAATAGGCTTTTCCCCTTTTACGTGGGACTTAAACATTACCAGCGAAATGTGGGTGTACATATCTATAGATACAGGTGTATGTGTCGCAGTATGATAGATTTTTTTTTTAAAACGTTGCACCACACTAGGAATTACTCCTGTATTGTGGGTGCGTTTACAAACATTTAAACTCACATACACAAACAGCCAGACCCGAAACAACTACTTGTAGGTCATACAAATATTTGTTCCGTGCGGGAATCAAATTCGCGACATGCAGCACAGCAGTCAATCGCGTAACCACTGCGCCGACCATGCTGTCAAAAAAGCTATAAGATGAAGCCGTGATATGGTTATCCCTAGGGATATAATTATAGGTATACCGGGAAATAGTTATACGAAAGCGATTCATTACTATCTTACTAGGAATATAATTATAATATGGTTCAAGTTTAGTAATATAATTATATTACTAGATTAAGTTTAGTGAAATAATTGTAGGAGCGTAGTTTGTTCTATTCTGCCGACAGACACTACGCCAGCAGACTGAATACCGACAAGACTTTACTTCGACGAGACTCTTCGCCGACAAAGCTCATCCTTGCGCTATTACTAAATAGCCAAGTAACTGTCACTAACATGGAAGTAGCGCTCGCCGGCCGCTGCCGCGGCACCGCTCGCTCGGCTCGCGCGCGGTTTGTCACAATTCTAACCTAACCTAACCTATTACCTGATGAGCCCTGCCGGCGAAGAGTCCTGTCGGCGAAGTGTCCTGTCGATCTAATTTATAACTATTTAACCAGATTAGTTTAATATAACAATATATTACTAGATTGCGACCGTAAGATAGTAATGAATCGCTTTCGTACTACGTTCCGGTATACAATTATATCCATATGGATATAACTATATTACGGCTTTATCTATCATACTGCGACATATGAATGTATCACATTTTATCGGTTTTCCCGAAGGGTTAAGCAAAGGTCTGCCTAACCCTTGGGGAAAAACAGGCGTGAAGTTATGTTTTATTCTCACATCGTGAACCAGTATAACACCTAGTATAAACTATGTCGATATTTAAATAGTGAATACGAATCTTGTCTCCATGACTCAATATTATTCGTATTAATTCGTTTACTTACCACCAGGGTACATATGTATCTAAATAAGATGTGAAACTTAAAAGTTGCAAAAACGAAGTAAGTATAAGTACTCACTTCGTTTTTGCAACTTTTAAGTTAGTAGTAGTAGTAGTGGTCGTTTTTTTTTGTAGAGTAAGCTCTACAAAAAAAAAACAGAAATATAGGGCCAGGTAGGTTAAATATAATATCGTTATATTTTTAGAGCATCAAATTCGGTTTGCTAGCTACGCCTGGTAAAAGGAACTGGCAACGTACCGCAGCTTGTGAATCCGCTGGCACCCGGCGGGGTGTAGTGCCCAAGCTGCTGGTCACTGCGAATGTCGAACAGTCGTGCCGTCTTGTCTTCAGATGCTGTGGCGAATGCTTGACCACTGTTGTGGTACTGTGAATATTTGGTCTAGTTAATTTTTCGGATGCCATTTTTGTCAAATAGGTAGACTACACCATGCATTTTCTCAGATAACTTTGAAAACTTGACAAGCGAACTTGCATAAATAGATTTCACTAAGGGCTGACTTTTCAATAATCATGAACCGACTTTAGTTTTATCTGAAGAATAAATCTGATAGTTTGGCATATTTCCATACAAAAGCTGTCAAACCGACATATTTATTCCTCAGATAAAAGGTATCTGAGAAATCAGCCCTAAGACGAATAGTAGTAATTAAAATGATGATCTGTCAATTTTGTTCCAATTCCAAAGTTGTCAATTCCGGCTAATGAGATGACAATTAATTTTCTATTGTGTGGGCAGGCATTCGTGCCTTCCCGGACGTTACAGGTATGAAATAGAAAGCACAAGTAAGTTATTAACTTAACTTAGTCCCGAAACTGTGCCATGTGTGCTGTAATGTGTTTATTGTGACTGCACTACCCTAAGGTACTTCGACGAATAGTCTTTTTAATACAGTTGCTCAAAAAGTGGTGTATTGCAGGGACGTATAGCGTTCGGGATGTGGGCTATTACATACTAGTGCTTTTTTTTTACCTTTCCCGAACTCGTGCGTTCTCTTTCCCAACTGTCAAAATAATGTCTATTAAAAAGAAAAACCAACCATGACGTTTTTACTAAAGAGTTTTTGTGATTCATACAAATACGTATATTTCTAAAAGGAAGCTACTAATTTATTTCAATATCAGATTTAATGATTTAATTGAATGAGTTAGGTTAGGTTTCATTTCATTTCATCTCATTAAATTTCATTTTCATTTCATATCAATAAAAAAAATCTACTGAAGACTAAGCTGTATGGATAGTTCCCTTTGCCTACCAAAATGGGTGAAAAAAAAAACTCTGCTTATATTATACGGTTGGCGCCATTTTCCAGAAATTTTCTTTGCGAGTTTAGTTGTTTGTTGCACAAAATGAGTAATTTCGACCCTATTTTTTTTGAATTAACACCACCGGAACTCAGTATAATTGCACAAAATGCTTCGGAGAACATTTTACCGGAAAAGTCAAAAAGTCGTTACATATCTACATACGACGAATTTATTGCGTGGAGAGAAGAGAAAAAAGCAAATAGTTTTTCAGAAAATGTTATGTTGGCATACTTCTCCGAACTCTCAGCAAAATTAAAACCGTCTACGTTATGGTCGAGATTTTCGATGATAAAAAGTATGCTGAAAATAAGGAACAACGTGGATATAAGTGAATACCCAAAATTAAATGCTTTCTTAAAACGACAATCAGACGGTTTTACAAATAAAAAGTCGAAAATATTAACATCCAATGAAGTGGAAAGGTTTTTGAACGAAGCTCCCGATGATCGTTATTTAGCCACAAAGGTAATTTATTAATAAGTACTTATATTTTTCTTTAGTATTCAGTTTACGAAATCGCAAAATACAGTCAAAACATTATTTAAAAAAATATTAATCAAATCCCTTTTTTTGTAGGTTGCTCTGATTTTTGGCGTTGTTGGAGCTTGCCGCAGAGAGGAGTTAGCCAATATTACTTTAAAAGATATTGAAGCCCATGGAAAAATGCTACTAATCAAGATTCCGAACACAAAAAATAAGATACCGAGAAGCTTTGTTGTTGAAGGAGATTTTCTTAGAATAGTGCAAAAATATATGAATCAGCGGTCCCAAAAAGGAAAAACCGACCGTTTTTTTCAAAATTACCAAAAAGGGAAGTGTACAGCTCAAGCAATCGGGATAAACAAATTTGGTAATATGCCAAAAGAAATAGCAACGTTTCTTGGTCTGCCGGATGCTGAGTATTATACTGGGCACAGCTTCAGGAGGACCTCTGCTACATTATTGGCAGATTCAGGAGCCAATTTGACGTCCTTAAAGCGACTAGGAGGTTGGAAATCAGACAAAGTTGCAGAAAGCTATATTGGTGATTCATTAAACAACAAACTAGAAACTGGGAAAAAAATCACACAATCCATTAATTTAAGGTCCAGTCCGTCATCTTCACATGTTGAAGAGAACGTTCGTCCATCTACCTTCGTTGATAATGATAATTCATCAGATCCAATTCCATCAACTAGCAAACGCCATTGTATGACAAATATACATGAACAATCATACGAAATTAATAATAGTTTGTCTCAAACAGTAAATATGCAACCTAAAACTTCCCCAGTTACTTTAAAAAACTGTACCAATTTCAATGTACATGTGTACTATAACTTTTATAAGAAATAAATGATTAGTTAGTTGAGTTTATTGTGTTTTTATTATTTTATTAAATTGCTTCATTTTTTCGCAACTGTATTAAAAATAGTCGTTCAGTACACCTGCGGAACCGTCATTGCAACTTGTTCCGACTGTCAACCCTCGCCTTCGGCTGCGCCTCGGCTCGGGTAGACATTTGTCGGAACTCTTTGCAATGACAGCCTTTCCGCACTTGTAATGAAATATACTATTGCGCAATCGGATTCTGTACAATATTTTTGTTGATGGCTATTGCGAAATTGATATAACGCTTTGTTCAAAAACTCATGTTTCAGCCTTCGCAGCTTGGTTACCATCCTACCGTTGATTAATGTTTTCGAGGGTTAGTATTGGTATCATGGTACTTACACAAACGCTGTTTACGTCGGCGTCGTGGCCAAAGAAAGTTTGCTTCGCTTTTTCATCCCGAATGTCCCACAACTTGCAGGTCTTGTCCACCGAGCCAGTCACGTAAGTCTTCATGTCTGATATACACGAATATTTTTCGTTTAATATAATCAACCTATTATATTCCTACTATTGACACAGTATTCTCTCTGTGTCATGATCCCATCATCCCTCCAAATCTGTCCGGCTTTTTGGACCCCGTGCGGTTTTGGCCTGCTGGGAATAGGTTGCACCTCTCCTTCCCAGATAAAGCCCTAGGAAGTCGTGAAGGGCGCCCTTTGGCAGAAAGTCTTAGGTAATATTGACGTTAAAAAAATTGCGAACTTTTTAGCCTAGTTTGAATAAATTACTTTTGTCTTTATTACATTTACGACCTCATGTCATGGAGGACCCCAGTGCAATGCTCGATGACCTCAGTAGAGCATCCGAAAGAGTGAGTCTTAAAATGATCATGGACAAGACAAAGGTCATGTCAAATGCCCATGTAGCACCGAGTCTCATAACGATCGGAGGCGCTACGCTCGAACTTGTGGACGAGTACGTTTACCTAGGACAAACTGTCCAGTTAGCTAGGTCTAACTTAGAGAAAGAGGTCAATCGTCAATCCGACTCGGCTGGGCAGTGTTCGGGAGGTTTCGCAATATCTTCTCGTCCCAAATACCACAGTGTCTCAAGACGAAAGTCTTTGACCAGTGTGTGTTGCCAGTGATGACCTATGGTATAAGAACGTGGTCGCTCACTATAGGTCTTATCAGAAGGCTTAAAGTCACACAAAGGGCCATGGAGAGGGCTATGCTCAGAGTTTCCTTATGCGATCGAATCAGGAATTAAGAGATCTTGTGAAGGCCGCGGGATTCCGCTGGATGTGGGAACCACAAGACCGGTTGAAGTGGAGGAGCCTGGGGGAGGCCTATGTACAGCAGTGGACGTCTTTCGGCTGAAATGTTGATGATGATGATTACATTTACATACTTGACGGCGCGTCGAGAGAATTGGTTCGACGACGCCAAATCGTTTGATTGGTAGTGTGTAGTGTTAATTTCTGAACTGATGTGTCAACTGTCAATCTGACGTAACACCTTAGACTAGGGAGGCAGCCCGCCATAGTGATTATCATAAAGTCAGGGGAACAGATTGATTGATCGAAAAGACGGTATTGGTTGGAAGTATCGTCCAGAGAGAGTGAAGTCATTGCGCTCGCGCCTCACGTACTTGGTGGAACGTGGTTCTTAAATTATTGTTCCAGTAGGTACTGTAACTCGAATAGACATCTTGTTTGATTGTACGTTCATAGACATTAATTTACTTTGAATTCCTCGCCCGCAAACCCACGCATCATGTCCTCCTCCTCTGATAAAGACGACCAAATGCCTTTATCAGAAGTGGGAAATAGAGGGCAAAATATTCAGGAGGCCATGCTGCGTAGGTTTGCGGGCGATGAGTTTAAGATATTAATGATAAATGACCTGCTGTTTACCTGGTCCTAGCGAAATTGTGACGACGTCTCCAGCGTGAGCATCAAACTCCATTTCCCGTTTGCCTGCTTCCAAGTCCCAAACGCATCTGCGAGGAAAACTAGATTATAGCATATCTACCCACCTATTAAAGTTACTACACAGGGCGATCCGTTGAGATGAGTCAGTCAGTATGGACACATATAAATCTAATACGAGGGTCAGATATTTTTTTTGAAAACGAACTTTGTCGTTCATTTTAGATTATTAGGTAATTGCAAAGATTTTGCGACTTTGATATAAATAGTTGGGTTGGAAAGTTAATGATGAGACAGGTTCATGTCAGAATTTATCGTGGTGATCACTCACATCTTCATGTCACCGGAGCCAGTGAGAATGTGGGTGTCGTCCAGGAAACGGCAGCTGCTGAGGAAGCCCTCGTAGCCAGCCAGCTCACGGACCATCTTGGCAGCACCGGTGGAGTCACGGTTGTTCACGTCATACACAGTACACATGTTGTCCATCCCGCCACACGCTTCAAACATAACACAAAGTCATAATATGAAATGCCAAAGATTTGTGTCACGTTCTGAAATTCCATTTCAAATAAGTAATAACATCCCTAAGTGTTGTAGGTTGTCAACGGCATGAGTATATACCTAGATAGGTCAAAGAGAGGTGTTGGTACCGTAAATACAGCCCTTGAGTCTTTTGTAAATAACAACGAAATATATCAATGGTGGTTGCCGTAGTTTAGTACATACCTACTGTTTACTTTTAACTTAAAAAAAGCGTGGTATAAGTCCACTGAAAATAATGAAATAGACATCTAGGTCCCTAACATTTATTTTACGCGTTGCTGAGAAAAGGCCTCCCCAAATCCTTTCCTTGCAGTAGGCGTCTAGGTCGTATCGCCAGTTCTTCTTGGAGCGACCTCGGCGGCGCCGTCCATCCTCAGGCACCCACCCTTTGTAGACTATTACCCAGCGGTAACTGTGCATGCGGCTGACGTGACCCGCCTAGTCACATTTTAGCCTGGCAACCTATTAACACTCATAAAAACAAGTTTGTGTATTACCAACAAAATTTCCGGATGGGGCAAATGCGACGCTCATGACCCAGGCCGAGCGAAGCGGTATCACTTGCACCTTGTTGCCGGTCCAAGTGTCCCAAATGATAAGTTTCCCATCCAGCGAGCCCGTGACGCAGTGCCTGTACATGACAGCTTTCTTTATTCCGTACCCACGCAAACTTACCATTTTACAACATCTGTAGCTGTATCATTTCTCTGTAGGTAAGTACCAATAAGGTATATTACGTACGATTTATTGGTAATTTATCTTATGGTCACAAAAACACCATTATTTACATGTTTGTTTAGACAGACTACCTATTCAGATAGGTAGTCTGTCCATGTAAAATACTGGTATTCAGCTGCATCTGGTTAAGCCAGAAGCCGACCTCAACGTAGTTGGGAAAAGGCTAGGCGATGATGATGATGATGATGCTCTGTACAATACTTAAGTACTACATATAAGTAATACTTATTATTAGTTTACTTATATATGTACCTGCCGGTGGTATTCTTTAATAGTCTCACCGCGAAGACTAAGGTGAAGTTACCTTAGTCTCCACGGTGCTTGAACACAAGCTTGAAGTAAGCTGTCATTCCGCCTGATGCTTGGAATTGACACTTATATTGACAGCTCACTTCACCTGAATTTATCACGGTGAATTTTATACAGAGTATACCGGCTGTTTACGTAATTTTTGCATTTGACTACTACTAAGTGCGGGAAGGAAAATGTTTAAAATGTAACACAACTACTGTACTAAATAAACGTTTAGTCACCAACACATGTGTTCGGGAATAACTATTAAAAGTAACTGTATCTGTGTCGTCTGTTTCCAATAGTTGGAAATATACCGTTTTAAAACAAAATTTGTAGTTTAAAAACTCGTTTTAATTTCTTTAAAATGGTTTATAACCACGACCACGTGGGCCGAACATAGGTAAAGTATTACCTACTGTAAAGATAAAGTTAAAAAGGCTGATTGACATGACTCACCATTTTTTCCATCTTTACTTACTTAAACTACTTTTAACGGATTAGACAGGCTGAAAACAACCGTGATATATAATTTTTTTTAATGTTGTAGTTAAGTACAAAAAAACGTCTGATTAGGATTTTGCTCAGCCACTGCATATTTTTAAAATGTGTCAATTTTTTAAATTTTGATTGCCCTTGATATAATCCCAAAACAGGGAGTAGGTGTGGTCTAGATCACTTCGTGTGAAGCCTTAGAGGTACATTCTATTTAAAAAAAAACTATTTGAAACCAATATTAAACCGCCAAAGAGTATTGGGTGGATTTCAATCGTTTTTAACCAAACTGCCGGTTTAAAACCAAATGGTTTAAAACGTTCAAAATCCGTTTTGTATCTTTAATGAAACCTAAACCGTAATAGCAAGCCAAATTATACCATCGCAATAAAGTGTGCTTATTTTTATCTTCGCACAGCTCAAGAATGATACAATCTTCACGAACATCCTGAAAGTTATCTATGACACATTTTAAATATCGCCGTTATCGATAAAAGACAGGATACAGTGCAAGATTTTAATGAAATATTTGGTAGAGACAGTGTTTTTTGACATAAAATTCAAAGTCAATTTTAAAAGGCGACCCGAATGAGATGCCAGTTTGTATACAGACCCTAAGTACCTGTAATCTATTGGTACTCACCTGGAGTCTCCGCTATAATGCACAGAGTTGACCTTATTGATATGTCCTTTCAAAGTCTTCTTCGTCACCAATCTTATCTTCGGCACGTCTCCTATATCTCCACATTTTTCAGCTAGCTTCGCGTCAGCTAGCTTTGCTTGATCAGCCTGTTGAAGGGCGTGTTACTATTTCGTAAGATTGTTCAAACAATACGCAACCATAAAGTGCGTACAGAAAAATATTATAATAGCTTTGTCTTGGATTTTCTGCAGATACCTTAACTGTGGCGATCAAATCAGTTAGCTCCTTTTTAAGGGCCGTGGTCTCCGGGTCTTCCTTCGGCATGTTTCCCGCTGTCTACTACGAAGGAATAGTTGTACGACTTACTCCAACGACTGGTATGAGCCACTAATAGAACCGAGCTCATGTCTTTAATCTCATTTGCGTAAATTGGATTTCAATTTACTGCTCAACCGAAGCTTTATATGTGCCAACCAATATGCTGGTAACCCCAATTTATTATGTTAGTAGTAGGTGTAATATAGTAACAAAAAATCCAGGAATTTGATCATTATAAATTCAGCTGGAAGAGGAGCCAACGTGCCTACAAATGTAATGTTTGAGAACTTGTTTTATTAATTTGTTTTACTGATGGATATACGGGAGACTCGTGTATCCATGTCAATTGGAATTTTAGATTTCTTAATCAATAGGTACTTAAAGCGAATTTTTATCAATTATTGCGAATTTTTAATAAATAAATAAAAATAACAACATGATGTCCTAACTTAACTAATCAAAAACTAAAATAAGGCGTCAAAAATTCATCCGCACCCTTGTTGACTGGTAATGTACCCAAGAGACTGGCGGCATTGCCACTTTGAACGGTAATGCTTAGCCTCTGGCAAAGGTCAACGCCAGCCGTCAGGGTGGTGCCATGGGTTTCAACCCCAAAGCATTAGTCATGAATCAATCAAAACATCAACACATTTGATAGCTATTTGTATCGTTGCCTTTATAATAATTGTAACTCCTGTTTATTTTCAATTTTCCTTGACCGCCTTGTTGTAATTTGCTATCATTATGAATGTGATTTCCTTTATACCTATTTTCTTAACTCCATACGGAGCTAGCTCTTTTTTAGTACGGGATGAGCATGGTCATTAAAGTAGTATAACCCTTCACTGGAGATGGAGACATGATCACACGACTGACGGCACATTGCAATGGTGTGGTCGTGTGTAAGCATACAACGCTGTGCTTGAGTCGCTCGATGAACATAGTATTTGCTAAGTCAGAAAATAAGGCGCAATCTGCCAATTTTTTTAAAATTACGTACATCCACCGAAATTGTTTAGACACTTTTGGTGATAATAAATAATCCTACAACGGGTGGCAGAAATTTTACTGATTTATCTTGAGATTCTGTCATGTTTGTACAATTTGGCTTACATACTACTTAAATTACATTCCAATATGTCTCTTTGTTCGGTGTCCCTTACGGCATAGGCCTCCTTCAACGCCTTCCACTGTTTTCTATCTGCCACCACTCTTAGCCAAAGGGGACCCAAACTCATTTTTAAAGAATCACAAAAAATGTTTTTGTGATTCATCAAGTTTGTTTTCATTAAATCAATATTATTTTGATTCGCCATCGCTATGGTAAATGAATTGCCGCATCAATTGCCGGAAACTGAAAATGAGATTTAAAAAAAAACAATAGACGTTTGAAAATGGAACACATTATTTATTTTATAATCAGCCAGCCTCATTGTAATTGTGAACACACAAAGAGTTACTTACTAAGTAATAGAACGTATGTTTTTTTTTTTACTCATCGAAACCCACCCGTGTTCCCTCAGTTGCCTATATGCCAGGGGCCGCGGTATCTCTTTCGAACAACCCGCACCCCTGGCAGGCATCGGCCCTTGCGGGCCCCATCTGTTGCTGCTAACATCTCTTTGAGGCGCGCGTGGAACACAACGCGCCGTCGACCCGGGCTTGGTTCTTACCGGACAGCGAGCCGAGTCATTACTCGCCGTCCGCAAGCCCGTGCCTACGGTGGCGGGAATCAGCCTGGGATTCCCGACGCCCAGGGTGTCTCCTGCGAAGTCCACGGCTGTGAGGGCGCATGTACTGCATCTCCCTCACGTGCGCCGCCTCCCTCTTTGCGAGCATAACTGCATCGCTGAAGGAGGCAACTGCTAGCCATGCACTCTCGCTCCGTACCATGGCCTGGACCAGGGTTGGACGCGAGAGATCGCCGCCGCCGATCACCTCCACGAAGACACGGCGGTGCTCCGCCCAAGCCGGGCAGACCTCCACCGCATGCTCCACCATGTCCTTTGGGCGATCTTCGCAATGGAAACACCCGGGCGTGTCCTCCCGCCCTATCCGAAACAGGAACCTCCCGAAACAGCCATGTCCGGTGAGGACCTGTGTCAGGCGGAAGGTGAGGACGCCATGCCGCCTTTCAAGCCACTCCTTAAAGAGGGGACTTACCGCCGCAATCGTGGCCTGCCCAACTAGAATGTATGTTCCTACCATATTATTGTTCCAACATACACTTTTTATCACATTTAGCGGGTTCGATTCCCCGTCCAGACTGACGATGATTGAAAATTCTGTGAATGCATTTAATTTTTTTTAATAAAATGAAGTCTACAGTATTTAAGGTACTTATCTTCCATGTGGCATGGAACGCCCTGTATAGTATTTGACATGGAGCGATTTCCTATCTGGGCCCCAATTCTGTATGGTTATAATGATTCCACGCAGAATCCTACTACGTTCAAACCACGTCAATGTCATGTCTTGTAGAAAACAATGTAATGGGAAGGAATCGAAATGTCATATTTTGTCTGTATGTTCTCAGACAATTTTTCGATATTATTAATACAATATTAGCAGATGTGTGTGATCTAACGAATTGACGTAGTTTCGAAGTAAGGAATCGTTAAGTGGTCATAGTGAATTAGGGCCCTGACCTACTCATTTACAACCCACTTACTGGGTACCCATTTTTAAGATTTTTGGGCGTTTGACTACTCATAACGACTATCAAAGAAAATAAAATCTACAAATGACTGCCGAAATCACGTAGCACGGAGGGGTTTCGATAAGTTTTTTTTTGGACTTAAGTACTCTTCACGCTTGAAACTCTTCTACCAATCACATGAGGAAGACCCTGTGTGAGTACTACAACGCTATATACCTACTGGGTACGTCTTTCACTGATTTGAAAATGCCCTTGATATTACGCCACGTTCACTCTAAGGTGGCGTGTGTGCCGGATCATTCAGTTCCCTTCAAAATGGTTGAGCTAAAGGTGGCTGATCCATGCGTTATGTTCATGAACGGGCGTGCTGTGAGAAAGGACTGGTCATCTCACTGGGATGTCATGACTTATTTTAATTACTTTACTTTCTTTTTAGTATAGACACTTTAAAAGTTTTATTTCGTTCTTACATAAATAATAATGAACAATTTCAACATGAATCATGTAGATACCCAACAATTATTTTGTAACAATAGAAAGGTATGTTGATTTAAAAGAGTGTCCATGGAGTTTCTTGTCCGTTCTTTACCACAGGAACCTCCTAGGCTTTGATATGGGCAACGTCTACGTTGCTTATGATACCTTAATTGTACGTGGGACACTGAGAAAGTTACGGCAAAAAAAAAATGAAAATGTCTGTAGGGAAATATTTTTTTAATAAATATTTTTAAAGTACTCTCCACTCGCCTCTAGATAGATATAAAATTGGTTCAGACGCATGAAACTTTGTTATTTCATGCGTCTGAACCAATTTTCGAAACACTTTATCCAGTCCGCCACAGACAGCTCGTTTGCAGCCTGCTTGAACGCTGACAGCGCATCTCCCGGTGACAAAAATTGTATACCTTTTAGTTGTGATTTTTTATTTTCGAGAGTAAAAATAAGTCACACGGTGCTAGGTCAAGGCTGTAAGGATGGTGACCCAGGAGTTTGACCGGCGTGCTGTCCAGGAAGTCCCTCGTTTTGAGCGCGGTGTGCGCGCGAAGGCGCGTTATCGTGGTGGAGCAGTAGCCCGCGGAGCCCTGAGTTTGGTCGCTTGTTACTCACAACAGAGAAAACGTCTGCCAAGCAGTTGGTAGTATACCATTCAGCGTTGATGCTTCTTTGGTTCCGTAAAGGAATTGACACCAAGAAGCCAGTCAAATTGTAAAAGCTCGCGGCATAAATCTTCCCCCGCTTCTAGATCGCTTCACTTTGGTAGGCGTTGATTCGTTTTTAAACACCCAAACCGTCGACTGGCGCTTCGTTTCTGAATCGTATTGATAAATCCAAGAGTCATCACCTGTAATGATGTCGTAAACACGCCAAGATGAGCCTGCTTAAAATTTGTTTATCATATCACGGCACCATTCCACCCGGGCCTGCTTCTGAGCATCGGTGAGGTTGTGCGGCACCCAGCGTGAAACTATCCTCCTCACGTGAAGATCCACGTGTAGAATTTCGTGAAGGCTTCCCGATCCAACCTGCAGTATGTAATCTCTTGATACGTAACTCGCCTATTGTCATGGATTAAATTTTTCACTGCTAGCACGTTTTCTTCCGTAACAGCCGTCAAAGGGCAACCACTTCTTTTTTAATACCCCAAAGTTAGTCGACCGCGCTTGAATTGGTTATACCAACGACACACGGTTGCCTTAGAGGAGCCTTCATCCATGACTGTAATTTGAAGTCTATCGTACGACTCGTCCGGTTTCAGGTGACACTTGAAATCGTAAAAAATCATAGCGCGAAAATGTTCCCGGCGCAGATCCATTTTTTAATAAGCCACGATAATTTATATTTGCTCGCAAACAATGTGGAGGGAAATTTTGAAATTGTAACGTACCTATTTTTACTTACATCATATTTTCAAAATATTTTATAACTGGCCAGTCTCTCATACATACGTAAAAACTTTTTTTCGCAATACTTTCCGAGTGGCCTGGTAGATGTTTATAGACGGCGGTAAAGCGAAACCATCACGTGGGTCCCCAGATAGCTTGTTTACCAAAAATATGTTTAATATACTCCAGAAAATATAAGATTTAATTTAAAAAAAACACATTCATTCTTTAGTTATTCAATTCAAGTGAAGCGCGACATCGGTGTCCCAGAAACGTTCACTTTCACTCGTTTCACTTCTTTTTGATAAATTTTAACTGTTTGTAACAGTCACTGATGAAAAACCGAGACTTCGGCACGAATCGAACATTAATTTAGGTACAGTTACTGTATTGTGTGGCAAATTGGCCTGCTTATAAAGCATTATACACAAGCACGAATATCTGTTAAGATGTGAAGTCCGGCTAACGGTGCCAGTGGTTGAAAACATATTGAGACCTATGATACTGTGATACGCCTAGATCATATCTACCCATACACTTACATACGGGCAAACGTTGCTATGTACTTTTGCTACCATAGCATGTCATTCATACCCGATACTCATTGCTTGTGTCGGGATTAAATAATCTTTCCTTACAACTTGAACCACTGTAACAACCCAAACCCATAGCCCAATATATTTTGTTTCCAATTTCTGCAATAGTCCTGCGCCAACCGAGGGTTGTCCTTGGAAGCACTTGCATAGTGCATACAGGGTTGGTGCCTCCTCATCCTTTAAAACTGTGCAAAGGTCCTCGGCGAGTTGGCTTCTGCTCCTCGTACGCCTTCCAAAGGTCCGGGACCCCAGGATTCTGAGATATGTCAAAAATCAAAATAATTCAATGAAAAATACTCACTTACCCACCCAATATCTCGTACCTACATAGCTTTTGTTGATCGAGAAATCGAGACTATTCAAATCTGTGGCTACGTAAGCGATCTATATTACTGTTACAGTTACTTAAGTTTTCTTTTTAACGTTCGTCGTCCGCCGCTTTCATTTCACGGTATAGTAAGTTTATCTGAAAGCAATAAAAATAGAGAACAACTCTCACCTTCCCGTTGTAATCAATTTGATAGGTTCTGTTGGCGGTCTGATTGCAGTCGTCCGTTGGGAGCTTTGAGGAAAACATGGTTTTTAAGCGTCGGAGTTTCCCGTTTAAATGTTGCTGGCTGTTGGCGATATTTATTGCCCTTAGACAGGGCACATTATCTCAAGAATTCTGCGAGAAAAATGGAGAAGAAGACAACTGCAAACAGCAATTCCTATATTCCAAAGGTAAATAGTCTTTTTTTATATTTGGATTCTCCATAGCGATGCGAAGTAATGCGTTTAGAGATTAAGCGTACGGTTAGTTATATTATTATTTAACCTTTCTGAACCTTATATTATCTTTATAACGGTTGCGATAGTGTTATTAAATTAGGTAGGTACTTATTATTTATAAATAATTTAGTTGAACCCTCCTAATTATAAACGTTGCTTAAAGTTAAGCAATGACGACGTTTGTAAGTCTCTTAACTTTAAGTAACGTTTATAAATAAGAGGGTTTTACCTAGCATTTTAAGTGACTTGTAAAATGGGGTGAGATTTCACCTTGTTTTTTGGACCTTTAAATCTGAATTGGTTCCGATGATTTTGTAAATTGGAAAAAGAAAGCCCACGAAATGACCCCATTTAAGTACTTTTAGTTGTAATTTGATGAAGAATTTTGGAAATAGAGTACGGAAGACCGAATTCTTCATTTTTCCATAGCATTGTGGTTGAAAGATAGTACCTATCTTACCTATCTAACTATGCCTGTGTTGTTCTGCTGCAAGTCTGCAGGGTAAAAGGCTTCCCTACCCGTTTGCCACGCCACTAAAAAAAAAAAAATTAAAAAGAGGTTAGGTGGGTACAATTAATTTCTTGAAATTAGAACTTCTTTTTCCACAATTGTTTACTCAAAACCTTTGTAGTAAATTCCTTAATATTACATAATGTCGTCGTAGTCGTTTAAAATGAGGTACTCACTTTTTATTTTATTTTATTTATTTGGGAAACCAACAGCGATATATGCCTAAATAAAATATGTTACAGAGTTTTCCCTGTAGATACAACTAGGATAAGGTACAAAACATGCAAACCTACTACTACGAAATATTTAAAAACACGTTGCTTAAAGACAACTAATGATTAGCGACAGTTTAACCATACATTTTGACGTCTAAGTACTAAACATCTCTTAACTATAATCAACGTTTATTACTAAACCCCTAAGAACTTCAGTAATTACCTAAGTACCTACCTAATTTTCTTTTTTATCTGCTGGACTTTATGATATGCATGACACGATTCCTATGAATAAGCGGGTACCTAGGAAGAATATTTACACTCAGTAGCATGATATTGGTTAAGATGACTCAGCGAGCGGTATATCCCCTCATACCGGCTATGAAAATCGCTGGTAAAGCAATAACACTATATAATTATTGAACTGGAAATAGGTACTATCCCCTGCTGTGGGTGACCCCTGTCTAACCTTGAAAAATTGATAGGTTTGATGATGCTTCTACAAACAGGTGCGACGCTACGGAGCGACGCGACGCTCGTAGAACAATTTCTACGAAAAATTTATAGAAATTGTTCTACAAGTGTCGCGACCCGCTGTCGCGTCGCGCTTGTTTGAAGAAGCCTTTACGATACAGATCCCGTTGTTGGTTTGCTGGCGATTAGCGAATACCTAGCTTATATTCTTAATTTATCCTATCCAAAATTACAATAATTTACTACAAAAAAGAAATCCTATAGAAAAAAGGACTTTCAGTTTTTCTCAGTTTTTCCAATATTCCGGGAAACTTTTCGTTTCCTTAAAAAACCTTATTGACTATTACGAATAAAACAAAAATAGCTAAATCGGTCCCGTGTTGCGCAACACACTATCAGTAGCAATCGCTTTAATTTTGACAGTACAATAACATTCATTGCGATATTTAGGCTTCGTTCCGAGTTGCGATAGTATCGATCCCACCAGAAACATTTTCATGTAAAATGTTGCCAAGACGGGACCATATGACTCCCACTGTCAAAAAGTTATCAGATCTCATGTAGAGCCAAGCTTCTAACTCTACAAAACCACCCCGGTGTTCCGTCTCTCACTTGCACCGGGGATCACGGGAACTAGTGTGACTTCCGCAATCCCCGGCTAGTGCTGGCCCGCCTCTGCGGGCCACCTCGCGATAGGGGGGGAGCGAGGTGTAAAACTCCCCCCTTACATCATAGAGAGGCGCGCGTGGAACACTACGCGCCGCCATCTCGGGTCCTTAGAAGTAGAGGGCGACAGATTTCCCCGGATCTGTCGCCCCTGGACCCATTTAGGGGGGCTGGAAGAGGGCGTTGTCCGCCCTCCGCCGACGCCCGGTGCGTCTGCTGCGGATCGGGTTAGCGGAAGCAATCTCCCGCTCCCTCTCCGCAGCCTCCTTCTGCGACATGACTGTTTCGCAGAAGGATACCACCGCGTCCCAGGACTCTTCGCTGCCGACCATCGAGTCGACAACGGCCGGCAGCGACAGGTCACTGCCGACTCCTGAGATGAGGGCACGGCGCGGCTCCTCCCAAGCGGCACACTCTGCCAGCGTGTGCCACGCCGTGTCCTCCCGACAGTCGACGCAGTGGTGACACCGAGCGTCCGGCTCCCTGTTTATGCGACACAGGTACTTCCCGAAGCAACCATGCCCCGAGAGCACCTGTGTCACCCGAAACGACAGGGAGCCGTGCCTCCTCCCGAGCCAGCGCTCGAGTACCGGCCGGACCGCCCCGATGGTAGCGGGGCCGGCGGTAGGGCGTGACAGCCTGTCCCGTCATTCCGCCACCAGGGCTGCGCGAAGCTGTGACCGACGCAACTCCAAATGTCGCTGCGTCAGCCATTCGCCCCGCGCCCTCGAGTCCTCGCGCCACCGATACAGTGACGCGAGTACCTTCGCCTCAAGGTCCCAGGGCGGGGATCCGGCCAGTACACAAGCCGCCTCGTAGGAGATCGTGCGATACCCCCTTATGACTCTGACGGCCATCGCTCGCTGCGGCCTGCGCAGGACAGCGATGCTGCCGGCCGTCAGGTCAGCCGCCCAGATCGGGGCCCCATACAGGGCCATCGATCGCACGATCCCCACGTAGAGCCGCCTACAGGCGGCGCTCGGGCCCCCCAGATTGGGAAGCAGCGTTGACAGCGCCCCAGCCGCGCCCATCAACTTGGGCACCAGCCGCTGGAAGTGGGGGCCAAAATCCCACCGGCTGTCGAGCACCAATCCAAGATATTTCATGGTGGACTCGACAGCAATTCGGGACCCCCCGACCACGATGTGTGATCCCAGCGGTGGCGCCCGCCGGGGGCCATGAAAGACCATGGCCTCCGACTTGTTGAGGGCCACCTCCAGGCCTAGGCGCCGTATGCGGGTCACCACCTGTGACACCGCAGCCGTCGCCAGCAACGCTGCCTCCCTGTACGAGCTCCCCCGGGCCGTGACCAGCGTGTCATCCGCATAACACGTCAAATCCACGCCCGGCTGGAGCTCGCCCCTCAGCACCCAGTCGTACCCGATGTTCCACAGGAGCGGTCCCACGACCGAACCCTGTGGAACACCGCACGACATGCGGCGCTGGTTTCCGCCATCACGTCCCGTGTAAGTGACACACCTTTCCGCCAAATAAGCCCCAACGATGCGGCGGAGGTAGGAAGGCACCCGATGATACTGCAGTGCCTCCCGAATGCAGCTCCAGGGCAGGGTGTTGAAGGCGTTGGAGATGTCCAAGGACACCGCCAACATCACCCCGCCCCGGGACACCGCTTCCTCCGCCAGGACTCTCACCCGCGATATCGCGTGGATGGTGGAGCGCCCGTGCCGAAAGCCGAACTGGCTCTCGGCTAGGTCAGGCCCCTCCCTGCTTAAGTGGCCGACGAGGCGGGCAGCGATTATCCGCTCAAACATCTTGCCCACCTCGTCGAGCAGCACTATGGGCCTGTATGCGGACGGCGAGTCCGCCGGGCGCCCCACCTTCTTGAGCAGGACCAGACGACCAGATTTCCACAAAGTGGGAAACTGGCCCTGCTCAAGGCACGCGGTGTAGAGTCCTCTCAGTTGGGGCTCTAGCTCCTTCAGAGCGAGGGCTAGCACGATGCCGTGAATACCATCGGGCCCCGGAGCCACGTTCTTGGCCCGGAACCGCATCACGGCCGCCCTCATCTCTGCCTGTGTCACCTCCGGGACGCTGATGGCGCTCTCTTCGGCAGGCTCTGCGGCTGTGGGCAATACCATCGGCGGCGGAGTGTACTCCGCTCTTGCCGGGAAGAGGGCTGCGACGACCTCCTCTAGCAGCTCAGGTTGGAGACTCTCCGTGAGTGGAGGCGCCGCGGCTCGAAGTTTCCCTCGAACCGCACGATACGGGCGCCCCCACGGATCTCCGTCGAGAGTCTCCAACATCTCCTCCCTGGCTCGCGTTCTCGCTTCGCCGATGGCCAGCCACAGAGCCTCCTTAGCCGCGCGGTACACCTCATACCGCGCGGCTTCTTCGTCAGGGACCCGACGACGTCTCCTCCGGTATCGGGTGTACTGGCGTCTGACCGCCACGCACTCGACACGTAGTCGCGCGATCTCGGCAGACCACCAGTACACCTGGCGCCTTCCTGAATGCGTGTGGACGCGGGGCATCGACGCGTCGCTGATTTGCGTCATCGCCCCGCGGAACCACAGCGCCTCCTCTTCGACGTCGACGGGTCCGATCGTCACCGACTCCCGGGTCCAGGCCTGGACAACAGCGGCCTCCTCGAGAACCTCCCTGTCAATGCGCTTACGCGCCCAGCGCGGGCCGTCCGTTCGCGGGGCCGATGGACTGCGGCCGCCAGTGGTCTGGGTGGAGACGTCGAAGCGGATGTATCTGTGATCCGACAACGTCTCCACCTCCACGGCGACACGCCAGTCGCGGACACGGCTCGCGACAGAAGGGCTAGCAAACGATACGTCTACGATCGAACCGCCCCGCTGCCGCACGCACGTGTGCACCGAGCCCCGGTTTAGGACGACCAGGCCAGTCGTGACCGCCCACTCCTCCAGCGCCTCACCCCGAGCATCGGTCACCGGGGATCCCCACGCCGAAGACTTGGCGTTGAGATCCCCTAGTAACAGCACGGGGCGAGGGTGGAGTCGGCCTACGACGGCCCCCAACTCGACAAGGAAGTTCTCGAAGTCGGCGAGGCTCTTGTTGGGCGAGAAATACGCCCCAACAGTGCCAATTCCGTCCGCGAGGGTGGCCACCCAGCCGTGTCCTCGGGACGGGTTGACGAGAGCCCCGCCAATTATGGCCACCGAGCCGTCTAGGTCACCCACCCAGTTATCCCTGGGGGGGGACAAAATACGGCTCGGCGACCACAGCCACGTCAATCGACCACTCTGCCATGCTCTGGATCAATAGATCCTGAGCTCTGGCAGCGTGGTTGATGTTGCCCTGGAGGAAATGGTAAGGCGCCATTATGCGCAGTCCATTTCCTCCGTCACACCATCCGTAGGCCGGGAGTCGGCCTTAGAGCACCTAGGCTGCGGGGGGGGTAAAGAGCCCCCGGCAGCTTTGGCACCCCGTCCCTTCCTCTGGGCGGGTGCGCCACAGGCTCGTCCACCTGCCCTGTGCCCCGCGGGCCTCCCTGCAGCTGTACAGAGGCTGCAGTTTGGCGCTGCGGAGCATTGGGCGGACTTGTGGCCGGGTTGACCGCAGCGAAAACATTGCTCGCTGCGGTCTATTGCGGCGGTGCACCTCGCCCGGACATGCCCAATGTCCAGGCACCGGTAGCACCGCAGCGCCCTGGGTTGCAGCAGCTTAACCCTTGCCGCAACCCACCCGACCAAGAGTCGTCCACCGTCGGCGACTTTATTGCCCGCCGCCACCGGGCACCGCACCCAAGCGGCTCCGAGCCCGGAAGCGTCGGTGCGGATATCGCCCACCCGCACATCATCAGGCGGACATCCTCCGGCTTTCGCGATGGCCGCCAAAACCTCCGCTGGGGTTGTCGAGTCGTCCAGGCCGGCGACGCGCAGCTCAGCGGTCTTCATAGGCCTGGACACTCGAACGTCCTCTGGGTTGAGGACCTCCCTCAGCTTGGCGGCCAGGATGTCCGCCTTCTCTCCACTAGAGGCACCCGGCACCTCCAGCAGCCGCGCCCCCGTAATCGCCGGCCTAAATCCTAGGCCGGACGGTATGCCAAGGTCGGGGAACGCGACTTTGGCTTTGGCCTCCATCAGGACCGCCTTATATGAGACGCCCCTTTCGACGGCTCCGGGCTGCAATGTTATCACTACAGCCGCAGAGCGTGGGGCTCTCGCTCTAGGCGGTCTCTGAGTCCTCCTCGTAGAAGGTGCCGGTACCGCAGCGGGTGGAGGTGGCGTTGCCTTCTTCTTCTTACGGCCCCTCTTAACGACCGTCGTCCAGGCTTCCGTGGATAGCCCAGAAGCGGTCGCCAAGGGACCGGCCGACCGGGAAGCTGGCCCAGGCGTGGACGCCGGGGGAGCAGCCTTCCGTGAAGTGGCCGCAGGCTTGGCATTCTTGGTCTTGCTGGCCCCCTTCCCAGACCCGCTCGGTTCAGTAGCCACGGCTGTCGGCCCCGATTTAGCGGGTTCAGCCAGCTTCCGCTTGTCTGTAGCAAGTGGTGGCCGTAGAGTTTCAGCCGGGAGCAGCCTCGCCTCGATAGCCTCCAGCCGAGCTCCCACCATTTGCCCGCACTGCATCATACCGATGCGAGCGATCTTTTCGACCTCTACATCCGCAAGTGCAGGGGCCGATGATGGGGTCGACGATGGAGGCGATGGCGGTACCGGCGATCCGGTAGCTGCGGGACCTGCCTTCTGGGTGGCAAACTGCCGCTTGAGGTCCTCCAACTCGGATTGGAGACGGCGGTTCTCCTCCCACAGCTTCGCCGTCTCCTCCGTGCTCGACCGAGTCTGGAGGACCTCAACTGCCTCCCTAATCCCGTCTGCTGCCTCCTTCAGTGCACGCGTGAACGTGCCCTTCAGGTTGCCCGATTTAGTAGCAACCTGAAGGACGACGCCCACGCCGTCCAGAACTTGGCGACTGAGCGCCACCGCCAAAACGCTCCCTCCGGCAGCCATCCGGGCTGAGCGCCGCTCCCGCAACTGACGGGCCAACTCTTCCACCTCGTCAGCCGCTCTGGCTTTGCGCTGCGCCCTTTTGGCAGCATTGGCCTCCGCCTTATTTGAAGGCAGCATTAGACCCTCGCCGACGTCTGAGAACGTGGGCCCGGAGTCGCTGCCCACGCTCTCAACGCTTTTCGCGTGCTCAACTGGAGCAGGCATGTTCGGCCGGGATATCGGCACGGACCGATCCCGCTCCAGCAAACGACTGGAATGTCCATTCGCCGCGCGACCTCGCCTGCTCCTGCCCGTCGGCACCTTAGCGGCCGGCAGGTTCTCCTCGCTATGAGAGCGTGGCGACCGCTTCCTCCTCCCTTTGGAGGGACAAATCCCATCTGGAGCCCGCGAGCGCTCCGAGCCTACACTCGCAACGCTTGCGACGCTCATCTTCTCGGATGCGGTGTCGGAATCCGACTCCGCACCCACACCCATCCGTTCGATCATAACGATCGGAACCTTCTGCTGATTTATTTTAATTGAGTCCATATAAGTCCCACGAGTGTGGGGGATATAAAAAGTCCACCTAGGGTAACCCCCTGTCCCTAGGCAAGTGTAAATTTGTGACCCAACCAGGGGGTCCACTAATCCCTGGCTGGGGGTGCGCTTGTGACTGATGCGCCACCTACAACTAAGAAGCTGCAGATGACACTACTCCTCAGCCATTCATACCCTCGCCGCGCACCAAAACTTGGTATTAGAGGAATTTTTTATAGAGGTTATCTTCCTCGCGATCCGGGCGGTTAAGCCAAGATCCTCGTCCCGTTCCGAGTCATAAAACATGACCATGATCTCGTTACGGATTACGATTTCGACGGTTGCAGTCGGGAGAATCAGATCCCCCGCTGCTAGCCCGTTGGCAGGGTGAGTGCACAACGGGCGCCGCCCATGTTTCTCCACATGTCCGTCTGTTTGAAACAGACGGACATGTAGAGAAACGTCCTACGCCCACTCAACCCACCCTCTGTAAGCAGAGGGGTGAGTGAGCGACCGTCGGGCAGTCTAAAGTGACCGACCCAGGAGCGTTACGGCTCTCCTCCCTACGCAGAAATTCGCCACAGTCAATACCCTCTCCGACATGGAGAGACTATTGGCCGTACCCAGGGTGCACCGGCCCGACGACTGCCCTTTCCCCCGAACGTATTCGAAAGGAACGAGCAGCAATCAGGCACACGAGGAGGTTTTCTGCACGCACCCCAACTCTACAAGGCCTAACTTCACAAACCCTACACCTTAGTTAAATTATGTGTCTTGACCATTTCGCTACATTCACATGGTCGTAAGGTGAAAAATGTATCCACTGTTCATTACCTTTCTGTTATAGAATAGTTCTTGTAGTAACGAAACGGCCAAGCCACATATTTTGACTAAGGTGTAGAGTTTGTGAAGTTAGGCCTTGTAGAGTTAGGGCGTGTAGAGTTAGAAGCTTGACTCTACATGAGATCTGATAACTTTTTGACAGTGCGACTCATATGATGTGCCGTCTTGGCAACATTTTACATGACAATGTTTTTGGTGGGATTTCCCTTCTTTTTGTAAGTTGCTTGTGACAATATATTTTTCTTAAGTATTTTATTTAAAAAACATATTTTATTTTTATAATAACAAAATCATGCCCAATGCCCATGTAAGACCCACTCTCATAACGGTCGGAGGCGCTGCACTCGAAGTTGTGGACGAGTACATTTACCTAGAACAAACTGTTCAGTTAGGTAGGTCCAACTTCGAGAAAGAGGTCAATCGTCGAATCCGACTCGGTTGGGCAGCGTTCGGGAAGCTACGCAATATCTTTTCGTACTACATACCGCAGTGTCTCAAGACGGAAGTCTTTGACCAGTGCGTGATGCCAGTGATGACATATGGAACCGAAACGTGGTCTCCCCGAAGGCCTCCCACAAGGTGGACCGATGACTTTGTGAGGGCCGCAGGAGTCCGCTGGATGCGGGAAGCACAGAACCAGTCGAAGTGGTGGAGCCTGGGGGAGGCCTATGTCCAGCAGTGGACGTCATTTGGCTGAAATGATGATGATTATGGTTTCGGCTGAAATTATGATGATGATAATGATGAATAACAAGGAGTCCCTATATAAATTTTCAGACCTCTAGCGTCAAAATTGCGGAAGTCTCATACAAACTTCCATACCCTAGTTTTAGGGGTTTGGGGATAAAAGTTCCAAGTTTTCGATATTTTTATTGTTTGTGTACTAATACTAGCTTACGTACCAAATTTCAGCTTTCTAGGACATTAGGAAGTACCCTAAGAATTTTGATGATCATCGGTGAGTCAGTGACGAAATCAGGGTTTTTTAGATATCAATAAAATCGGAAGTATAAGAGTTAAGCAATAAAAACTTTACATATTTAATAAGTCCGCTATTGACCACATAACCCGAGAATTTTGTTTATCAGGTATAATCCAAACCCAAGTTGTAAGAGTTCAAAAAAACGACGAAACGCTTCGAGAAAAGGTACGTAGGTAGTGCCCTTGCGCTCCGCTTGGCTCGTCTTGGCCGGGGGCACTGCCATGCCGTGCCCCCAGATTTGAGCGTGCTCACACCCATTCCGAATTGGCGTGAGCACCATTACGATGTTCCGTGAATCGTCATAGATGACGTCATGACATGCGCCATGTTGCGATAACGCCAACCATGTGTTATAATAATACTAATATCACCGTGAGCGCTGTGAAACATGACAGTTGTGCTGTTTTGTTGAGTCGTATCATATATTTAGCTAACTTAGACAGTGGCGTGCACAGAATTTTTAGATTGCTGTACCAACACAGCATGCAACCTGTGAGACAATTAAATGAATCATTATTGTTTTGTATTGAATTTACTATTGACTTTACCTTTAGTTTGTATTAAATGCTAATTCGGTGTACGACTACTTAACACGATCACAGGTTTTTTTTGTTCACCGAAAGATAGTTTTGAAATTGCATTATTTTTTCTTTTCTCTATAAGTACACACAGTAGAGCGTGTACTGAACAACTTTCAGTGAATGTTATCAATTATTCACACTATTATCAACATTAAAACCTTAAATACATGCTGCCATAGTTCACAACCAAAAGAAATAAATCAAAACAAACAATCTCGTCGGAAATCGGAATATAAATAACAACACAAAAAAGTAATGGTAGTTTATGTAGCGACAACTCGATGAAACAATGCTACTTTTAAAAATAGTCGCATAACAAACTTTGTTCGGTAAACTTCGGTACGTTTCGTAAACATTTACAGTTTTAAACTTTTAAACATTTACTTGATTTGGGCAGGGTAGGCAGTGTCTTTTTGTCTTTATGGACTCCAAGCCACTGAACTTAGATTTATTAGAAATAGTGCTTTGGCTTTGTTGTGTCATACAAGTTTTATATGGTGTAAATAGGTTTTAACATTGAATGAGCACTGTTAGCGCGTTCACGAGCGTTCCGTATTGTTGACAAAAATAATAGGTCTTAGCTGTCATAATGTGATATCATATTATAACCGAACGCAAATGATCGATGTGAGCGCTGTGAGTGACTTTGTTCTAATTCGGAAAGCGGCCTTAGGTTGCTGAGTAGACAAATTTTTCGAACCTTTGATGCAATGGATTAGCATTATGGTTCAAAATTATTCAGGTAGTGATAGTTGATGTGTTTCGCAATTCTCGCTGCGCTCTCAATTTATGCTTAAGTACAACGAAACTGTTAAGACCCATATTCCTAGGAGCGAGTGGAGGTATCAAATTTAAATTAGTTAATATCAAATACAAAAAGGTACAAATAGAAAAAAAAAACCATAGATCTCAAAATCAAGCTTCTACGTCAACGTAATAAAAAATACGGCCATATATGCAATATATTTTAGACGGTCCCTACGTACCATCCCCTATGTGGTAGATACGTGATTTGCATGTTTTGTTTTCGTGACTTTTTATAGGCCAGCCTATACTATCATTTAGTTTTACAAAAATAAGTAAGATGGCAAAATGCACTTTAAATCCATCATGAATTCATGACATTACATTAACTAGCACATGATAACAAGTCTTTGAAACTTTGAAGCGCTCTCCTGTAAAATTTGAGATTTGTAGTTAGGGGATTATAACTACGTAGGAACCGTCGTTTTGATCCTCGCAAATAAATAACAACATGTAGGGTACTTTCCGTTTGTGAATTATTATCATAAACGACAAGAAGCAAAGTATACCAGCACAAATGATCGCAATATTTATATTCTAATCTATTCTATAGATAATTTATTAAGGTAGCCACAGATCTCTGGTTAAGCATCCGACAACCTCTTAGATTGACCTGCGAGATGATAACAATGTTTGTTACTCAATTAGGAAATGAAATGCAATGAAATATTTATTTACGTAAACAGTAGATCTTTGGGCACGCCACGATTGCGGCGGTAAGTCCCCTCTTTGAGGAGTGGCTTGAAGAGGCGGCATGGCGTCCTCACCTTCCGCCTGACACAGGTGCTCACCGGACACGGCTGTTTCTGGAGGTTCCTGTTTCGCATAAGGCGGGAGGAAACGCCCGGGTGTTTCCATTGCGAAGATCGCCCTGAGGACACGGTGGGGGTCTGCTCGGCTTGGGCGGAGCACCGTCGTGTCCTCATGGAGGCGATCGGCGGCGGCGATCTCTCGCGTCCGGCGCTGGTCCAGGCCATGGTACGGAGCCAGAGTGCATGGCTAGCAGCCGCCTCCTTCAGCGAAGCAGTTATGCTCGCAAAGAGGGAGGTGGCGCACGTGAGGGAGATGCAGTACATGCGCCCTCACGGCCGTGGCCTTCGCAGAAGACACCCTGGGCGTCGGGAATCTCAGGCTGATTCCCGGCCACCGTAGGCGCGGGCTTGCGGACGGCGAGTAATGGGTAGCTCGCTGTCCGGTAAGGACCAAGCCCGGGTCGACGGCGCGTTGTGTTCCACGCGCGCCTCGAAGAGATGTCAGCACCAACTGGTGGGGCCCGCAAGGGCCGATGCCTGCCAGGGGTGCGGGTTATTCGAAAGAGATACCGCGGCCCCTGGCACACAGGCAACTGCGGGAACACGGGTGGGTTTTAGTCAGTAAAAGTCTGACACGCCCTCCCGCTCCACCCAGTTATTTGATGATTTCGCACCCAAAAAAAAAAAAATAGTAGATCTTATTTATAAGACATTTTTACACGTAACTAGATGGCGCCGGCATTTCCGATGGGAGGCCTTCCAACTCTGTTTTCCGGTACGCGGTCACCACTCCAGAACCCTTCGGCCCCATCGGCCTTCTGTTCTGCGAGCAACGTGCTCACTGCCACTTAAGTTTCGTAATTCTTCGGGCATGTCGGTTACCTTGGTTCTCCTGCGGATCTGAACATTTCTATTTCGATCACGTAGAGAAACTCCAAGCATAGCCCTCTCCATTGCCCTTTGGGTCATATTTAGCCTTCTAATAGAGAGACACTGCGGTATGTTGGACGAGAAGATATTGCGTAGCTTCCCGAACGCCGATCCACAACTTCGAGTGTAGCGTCTCCGATCGTCATGAGAGTGGATACCTACTCTAAATGTTCTCTTGATACTGAAAGTACCTGTGACGGCAAATTCATGTCAGCAAGCAGAAAATAAGTCCTTGCAAGTGCGCCGAATGCTAGAACGCCTTAGTAGGAATATTGAAAATCTAATAAATTGGCACATCCTTAACCATAAATCAATTGGAACAAGTGAACAATCGAGCGGAAGTGGCACGAGATTGAAACATACGACAATCTGAGGCGAACCGATTTGACCAACCACATGTCAGATCAGGTCGATTCTTGCCGTCGATCGTGATGCAAAACTAAATTTTTTTGTTTTCACGTAGTCGATGCCTACGTAAACCCCGAAGCAGCCCGCAATGTATTGCAGTGGTGTATCCTTCAGCATGTGCGTGCGTGTCTATTAGCATGCTCTGTTTTACGTGAAGGCGACATCGAGGTAACGAGCTATACTACGATCGCGACGTATCACTGTGAGGCATCGCATGTAATTGCCCTACCTACGACAAAGGCGCACAGCCTCAGTCAGTTCAGAGCGTGCTGCAAAGGACGCAGGAATTTAGAACTGCCCTGCTGCAGCATTTCCGATAATATTCTTAGGGTCAGCTCACACCAAGACGCGGCGACGACGCGCTTTCTTTAAGATAGCTATAAAATATAGAACTTTATTTTTGATACAAAAATATACACATTTTAGTATTCTCACACTTACGTCATACTGACATGTACCTTTTTGTTTATGGAACACATTTCAGTTAGAGATTTTGAATACGCCCCGCGGCGAGTTGACGTAATCCATCTGAATGCTCGAGAAGGCGTGGTGGGGCCGCGGGCTGGCAAGGCGGCGGGTACACCCGGCGACTGTCTTACTTTTAGAGTTTCTCTTGGACATTACTGACATCGGCGACGGACAACATTGTGACGACACCGGTCTTATCTTAAATATAATAAAATCGTAGCGAAGTCAAAACTGTCCAATGCATATTTGTGGGGATTGGATGGTGGAACGATTATAATGTGGGACTCGGATTACTTAGTACTTTAGTAGTTTCAGAATTTTTGTCTAGATACATTTTGTTAAAAAATTTCGTAGAAATTCCCTGTAATCGATAAGCTTAAGATTTACTGGGTACCTACGTCTTTCATTGACTTGAATGTGCCCTGGCAACTGAGAGTTTGTCATGCTCACTCAAATGTCTCGCTGGTGGTGGCGTGTGTGTTGGATCATTAGGTTCCCTTCAAAATTGTTGAGCTGAATGGTGCTGATCTATACGTCATGTTCGTGAACGGTCGCCGCCAGTAGGGACTGGTCATCTCTTAGCTGCCACGGCCTAGTTTAATTTCTAAATTGTCATTTGAGTTTTATTTATAATTACGGACGCTTTTAATGTGCACGTCTTTTTACATCGTTGTCACATTGATAATTTGAACATAAATGATGTAACCAACTTTCTGTAACAAATTGTTAGTAACAATATCATGATATAAAAAGAGTCTATGGAGTTTCTTGCCCGTTCTACTCCATAGGTACCTACTACATTTTGGAATGGGCAACTAGCTTCATCTTTCCGACTCTTTGACAATTCAAAAGTGCCTGTTGGTTTATTTGAAATAAACGCTTTGAGTTTGAGTTTGATACGTGGTCTGAATCTAAATATAAATTTAACCCTTGACATGAATACCATCACGCTTTCTCTTTATGAAGCTAAGCAGTCAAACATGAAATTTATAAAATGGATATATTAGTTACCATTCATCAAAACAAATAAGTATGTAGCAAAGCTGTTCAATTACTGTTAAGCAAACCTGTGGTTGAAATTTCGAAACCAAACTATTGCTATGTTTTCTACTTCTTTTATTAATTTACCTGCTCGCAATACCTTTGGCATAGTTTGTAGAACGAACGTCCACAGCAAAATATGGAGTGTAGGCTAGCCGCTTGTCCGGAATAATCTGTACCTAAGAATAGTAAGAATGCATCAGTCAGTAGGTACCCATATTATAATAGTGTTGTGTCAAAAGGTAGTATACGCAGTCGGTCATTAATTCACCAAAAACGAAAACTTTGCAAGCACTGGGCAATTGCTACTGAAAGCTGCGGGTGTCTACCTCAGGACTTTATATGTTAGCATAGCTCGGGATCATGGGGTCCCGGTCCATTGGAAGTCGTACGAGGCCGGCGCGGTCGCAGCCAAAGACTATGGGGGGGTCACAGACAAAGACTACCTACATATTAATAAGAAAGTGTATTATATTTTCGAATAATTACTATTTTAAGCTTTACATTCACGGCTTTGGGGGGCGGTCATGGCCCCTAGGACCCCACCCCCTCGGACCGCGCCTGGTACGAAGGGCTGAAGTCAACTCGCATCAGCCGCTTAGACAATTTTAAATGGAATGAAGCTTCAACCGTTAATAATCTTTGTATGCACTGTGCAAGTGCGCCCAAGGACATCCCCGGTTGGTGGAGGAGTATTGCAGAATATGGAAACAAAAATAATCATTAAACTATTTGTTTGAGCGGCTAAGATGGACCGTTTACCAAAAACTATAGAAGGGCCCTTGTGTGACCAATGTGTTATGAATATAATACACGGTTAAATGAAAGAAAGAAAAAAAGAAGAAAGAAAAATGGCAGGGGGTGACTTGCACGCTCAATAATGGGCCCCCAGACGGAAGCTGGAAACGGTCGCTAGCATATAGTGCGTTAAGGAAGCAATATAGCCTGAAGTGTGTGAGGAGTGGAGAGGTATTTCACGGTTATCAGAACAATTTAAGAGCCCGAAAGATTGTCAAGATCCCTTCCAGCATCTACTGGAATACTTTCTTCCTCCGAGCACATTTTCTCTTGCCAATCTTCACTCAACCCAGTCAATAAAGGCAAGCCAGAAGTGAGGAAAAAGACTACTCCCGGGAGACAGGGTCCGTGGGATCGCTACTGCTCAATAGGTCACCACCGCTGCCCTGCGGGTTTCTGTATCTCTCTTAGTTTGACTCTACTCCCTAGACCCAATCCGGCAAAGTAAAATCTCTATCGGCACAGACCCAGAGTTCAGAGCACCCAAGCCCCACCACGATGCCAACGTAGAGATACGGCCATGGGTTATCATATTTATTATTATCATTTTTACTTAAGTGACATAGGTCCGTTCCACTGTCTTAGGGTCTGATAACACCTAATACAAACATCAATGAGATGCGATGTGTGTCATTGTCAATATTATTTCTATCCTGGCCGAAAAGGATCAAAATATAAAACGGTGGTGAGACCGTGTTACAGTATGAGATGATAATCATTCTTATTTTATCATAAACTTGATAATACTGCCCTCTGGTGTGCGTAGATAAGTATTGATTCCTTCATTATGAGATCAGCAGCATCTTTTGGATTGTTTGCCATAGTCATTAGGAGTCACCATATGTTAGGAAGATTAGATATAATAATAGTAGTTAGGTAATAACCGGACCCTACATGGACCCGATGTAGATCTAGCGGCAATAGCCTGGCTGTATTTTGGTGACTTCTTTGGGGAAACCGAAGGTGTTATCTGTGCAATTATGGACGAAGTGAGGATGACGAACAATTGCCTGATTTTTATTGTAAAAGACGGCACGGTTGACATCTGTCGGGCATGTCACCGTCCGGGGAGTCCATCAGGCACATTATCTCCTTGTGTTCTCGTCTAGCTAATGAAGAGAACTTGCATAAACACAACCTTGTAGCCAGGATCATCCATCAGCAACTTGATCTGTAATACAGCCTTGTAGAATCGGAAGTGCCGTACTTTCCCGTTTACGGACAAGTATGTGCCCGACCTAGTTCTCGAAAATGGAAATATCATATTGTACAGGGATCGATCCATTATCAGCGGAGCCGGGCCCTGAGAAAGGACACGAAGTAATCTTTCCGCAGGCAATGTCATTCCCGTATATTTTGGCGTAGCGTTTGGCGTGAACGCTAACAGAAATGTGTTTTGTCTACGCCTGCAGGACTATTGTTGCCCATAAACCTGTATACTTATATAGCGGTGTTGGATCGAGTAGAGCGGCGCGTAATATTATGATTGTTGGCATAACGGACCCTTTGTTGGCATGACGGGAGAAGTTCCCGTCCCGTGAAAGCCCAGAAATTAAATCAAGTATTTTGACCTGGCTCGCGAGGTTGTCGAAATGTGGTATGTGGACTCAGCGAATATTGTGAACACCAAGGTATTGTATGCTGTTGACTCTCACAAACCTATGATTGACAACAGGTCCCCTTACTGCCCTGTCTCACTTTGACTTGCTGAAGCAATGGTATTTTGATTTAATTGCGTTTATTCATAGTAGTCTGTCTTCAAGCCAGGCAGTTACTCCTGAAATCCCTCGTTCACTTACCCTTGTCAAACTCTGCCAAGAGGTGTTGTGGAACAGGACCACTGTGCCATCAGCAAACTTTGTTATTTAAGCTTGCTGGATTGGAAAGTCACAGAGTTGAGTAATGTGCAATAACTGTGTAATTGGAATCACTTTCATTCTGACAGTTCAACAGAATTCATTGCGTACGTTACGTTGTTGAGGAGGTATTATTTTAGGCGTATATAATGGCCTGATGCAATACCCTTCAAAATGTGATTGATAGTGTGTTACGCAATTAGGATGCAGGATGATTTCAACTTGAAGCGCAGCAGATAAATTGTAGCAGTCGGGACCCATTCTAGAAAGTCAGCCGTCTAGTCAGTAGATTGGAGTAATCTGCAATGTAATATAGGTACGTGCTCTCAATTCACTAAGCTTCCATTTCTAGAATGCGTCCCGACTGCTACAATTTATCTGCTTATAAGCATCGCCTTAGCAACTGGCGATTCTTAAGTTAAGTGAAATCGGGTACAACAACTTTCTTGTTTTAGGGCTTTTCCATGAATACTCAGAAAAGCAGTCGGGTTTTTTAGTTTTTTTAATTGCCGTTTTTTTTAAATTTTTTTTATTACGATTTCACTTTCACAGTAATTACGAATCTAACGACACCTCGCAAACTAAAATCCATCGAGCCGTTCAGGCCGCAGAGCGTGCCAAACATTTGAATTTGGGGCCAAAAATCCGCCATTTTGTTTTTATTTTATTTTGATATACCCAGTGTCACTCTCACAGTAAATACTAATCTAACGACACCTCTCAAGCTAAAATCCATCAAGCCATTCAGGCTGCAGAGCGAGCCAAAGAATTATACATACATACATACATACTCTTGAAAAACATAATCCTCCTTCTGGCGCAGTCGGGTAATAGGAATTGATCTTTTCTATAACTTTTTACAATATTTTTTCTATTTATTGTAGAAATCCTCGTAAATTTTACCAGCACAAATAAACTACATTCTAAAAAATACACTTAAATTTTATTAGGTATTATTTTAAAAGCGTTTTAACAAATGATACCCCAAATTGACATACAAAGTTCATCGACTATTTTCTTTCCTTTTCACAACTAACTCAAACTCAAACCATTTAGGTACTACAGTTATACCATTTACAGGCACTTTTGGACTGTCAAAAAGTCGATCAGTAGGAAAGTTGAAGCTAGTTGATCATTCCAAAACGTAGATCTTTGAATTTCGCGGGTTACTCCAGCGGTTTCCCACTAAGGAGAAAGCACGGAGAAGAAAAAAAATAACTTGGGTGAAGCGAGCATGAGTATTAATCCTTAGCAAGAAGCTGATAAGATAAAACAAAAACCTCCAAAAAAATATTGGCCTTTTTAAGTTGTACAGACGCCAGCACATCAAGTTACCCCAATCTGTCAAATTTTCCCAACTGAACATGAAACATAAACTAAAACCCAACTAATAAAAAAGGAACCACTGTACTTTAACACCCATTGCGTTTTTATAGTAGCTATTTTTGTTTTGTCACCTTTTTTGCGCGTCCCGCCCGTGATGACGTACGGTGGCGAAACGTGGACACTGACAGTTGGGCTGGTCCACAAATTTAAAGTCACTCAGCACGCTATGGAGCGGGCTATGCTTGGGGTTTCTTTGAAGGAGAACATCAGAAACGAAGTTATCCAGAAGAGAACTGAAGTTACCAACATAGCTTGCAGAGTAAGTTGGTTGAAGTGGCAGTGGGCTGGCCATGTTTGTCGAAAGGCCGATGGCCGATGGAGCAAACGAGTCCTGGAGTGGGGACCGCGTATCGGCAAACGTAGTGTGGGACGCTCTCCAGCTAGGTGGACCGACGACCTTAAAAAGGTGGCTAGGACAGACTGGATGCGGAAGATGGAGGACAGGGTGTTGTGGCGCAGCATGGGAGAGGCCATGTCCAGCAGTGGAATGCGATATGCTGAGTTGACTGATTTTTGTTTTACTAAAATAGAGCCTTTTTAATATGTATTTGTAAAAGTGAGCAAAACAATAGATGCCAAGAAAAACATCGCCACAATTTCTTTCGGGATTGATTTGGCTACTTTTGAAAAAATAAAAGCAGATAATATGTGGTGTTTGAATTTGTTTTGATCAATAAAAACGCCAAACAGACGAGGCGCAGCAATAATGCATATGTAACTATGCTATTGTAGAAAGTATAACATTTTCAATAGCCGTACCCCGACGCACTGTCAATGCTTTGATCGAAATATTACCTAAGTACAGACGCCAGCACATCAAGCTACCCCAATCTGTCAACTTTCTATGATGGATTTTCATTTTTATTACATAAGCTTAATTATGAACACAATACTTCACAATAGTATTTCTAAAATAAGTTGGCAACACTAGTCAGTCCGTCAAGTCAACTAAAATAGTCGGAAGTCGGCCCAAGAGCACCCAACCCAAAAACCCAAGACAGAAATGCAAAAGTCGGTTCTCGGCTGCGGGCTGTGCATGTTAGGCATGGGTAATATCGCTTTTACACTGTATCAAATCGTATCTATATATCGGTTTAGAATATCGGATATCGTATCTATATATTTCAATATCTATATATTGGCTGAATCAGTGTGGAAGTCTCAAACGAAAGTGGTACTGTGATTTTAGGTATCGGTTTTGTTCGATTCATGTACATCATTGTATTTTATTTGTAACTATATACTCGAAATCAGTGAATGTATTTTTTGTTAGTGTTGATAATATGGCATTGAAATTAAAGTAGTAGACGTTTCGGTTTTTTAGATTTATAATAATTTTTATCAATTATTTTATCAGTGAATTGAACTTTCTTTCATACTTTTCTCAGACTTAGGACTGACTGCATAATTATTTTATATTTTATTTACACTATTATTAATTTATTACACAACATGAATATTGTCCCTATTATGTACACAAAACTAAACAATTACGCACTTTAACTTTAGAAAGTAAAGAAAGCGAAAATCGGTCACCTGCAGCTAACGCGACGCGTAACTAAAAACTCTAAAAAGTAAAAATAGAACACGAAAGGTACGAAAACAGCAAAGCGCAATCACGAGCAAGGTCAAGGGTCACGTAAAATGAATTCAAAACTATTTTTATTGAGAGTGCCATATTATTTAAAATCCTTTGACGTTTATTGTTGGTTTCCTGTTCACAAGTGTTTAGAAATATAATGTCCGGTATTAAACTCTATGCTCCTGTAAATAATGTTTAAAATTAGTATTACACATTAGCGTATCGCAGTCTCGCTCGCCCATCTACAGCTACATCACTCCCACCCGCGCGCATTGCAAGGAATACTCGGTACCACCGAGCACCGTACTACTCTACCCGAATCAGTTTGAACCGAATATCCGAATATCATAGAACATGCGATACGATATCGGTATAGCGTGTTCTATATTCGCTATAGGTACGCGGATACCTGATATATAGATTCAGTGCCGTCCGATACATAGGTATTGGATATTGTGCCGATATATAGATATTGTATCTATATATGGTTTGTATCGCCCACTCCTAGTGCATGTGTGTGTACGGACGGTTTCGTTAAAATTTTAATGGGTGTATAGTATGTGATATATACCTAGACAATAAAATGATAGCGTCGCTGAAATATAAAACCATTTGTTTGGCTCAAATGATCTCATACGAAAACGCGGCGTCGTGAGCTCGAGTCAGCCGAACGCGGTGCTGATTAAAATAACTGAGTTTTAAATGTTGAATGGTATTTGAATACCTACATAGAAGCTTATCGCTTCGGAAGCGGGAACTCGTATCTGGAACAAGAGGAACGTTGAATAAGTGTTTATTTAACCGAGTTTAGTTTAACGACTACTATTTTATGTGCATGTCGACGGAAGTCCAGTGAACCCAGTCGTCAATTCGTCATGCACCAAACTGGGAAGCCAGCAATGTTCTTGCAAGCTTTAGGTTGCCTTCTAATGCTAGGTGGTCTAGTTGAGTCAAAAGGTGAGTAGTTAACAATTTGTTTAATTAAAGCTAGCGAATAAGAAGCTGAGCTGTTCTCAGAATTCTAACATTTATGCCCTTTGTGTAGGTAACCTAAATTGTTCTTCTCTAAATTGTGTTCTAGTTTTGCATGTTATAGTCATTAAGCTCTGCGTTCGTTTCTACTCATTAATGTTTGTCTGTTAAACTAATACAGACCATTATGGAGCGTCATTCATAAGCCAAGGAGCTAAACATGATTGGTGACCAATCATGTTTAGCTTTATAGTAGGTAGATTGATGATGAATTACTTTAACCTAGGAATCTTGTGTGTTATTAAAAGCGCTATTGTATTTATTACTTTATTCTTTCTGTGATGTTATTAATTGTGTAATTTTAATGATGTTTTTTACTTTGCTGTTACTTTTGCGAGAACTTAAAGAATATTTTAAGGGACTGTTAAGCAACAAATTTTCTTGTTTGTTGCAGATGACATAAAAGTGCTTACTGTTGCAACTGATGAAAATCATGGCTTGGAGCGGTTCTTAAGATCAGCCAAAATTTATGGCATAGATATTGAGGTGCTGGGCAAAGGAACAAAATGGACTGGAGGTGACATGAACCTTCCCGGTGGAGGGCAGAAAATTAACTTGCTCAAACAGAAGTTAAATGAAATGATGAAGACGGGCAACAAAGAACAAATCATACTATTCACTGATAGGTTTGTATGCCACAGAAATGTATAAATTGTAGTTATCGAATATTGTATACCTATTAAGAAATTTACCTAATCCTATGTTTTTGTTTTAGCTATGATGTTTTGTTCTTGTCAAGTCTAGAAGATATATTGAAGAAATTCCGCTCGTTCCCTGACACTCGAGTGTTATTTGCTGCAGAACAATTTTGTTGGCCAGATACTAAACTGGCATCACAGTATCCAAAGACAGAGCTTGCTAATCCGTACCTAAACTCTGGTGGTTTTATAGGTAACTAACTTAGTATATCTAATACCTTTAACCAAGCAATTCTTATATATATATATCTGTATGTATATAATCTGAATCTCGGAAACGGCTCCAATGATTTTCATGAAATTTAGTATGCAGGGAGTTTCAGGGGCGATAAATCGATCTAGCTAGGTTTCATTTTTGGAAAACGTAAAAAACAGATATTATTTAAAGCATCCAGGTGGACAGTAACAGATAAATAAATAAAATAAGTTTGACTTAGATCAACTAGAACTTGTTTATTTTTTAATAAGCTAACAATTTACTAGTCATAGAACATTGAGCCTTAATAAGTCATCGTTTGATGAAACTGAACATGGTGAACATTGCTTGATGTCTTATCTATACATGCTGGCAAGGAACATGCACATGTTTCTGAAGATTGAAGTTATTGTGGGTTATTTAAAAAAAATATAGTTGGTCCACACATATTGACTAGCCTACTGCCTAGGTTTTGGCCCAATTTCTATACTGTCTAAAATGATGTACTGAATTAGTGCTCTCTGTATAAATATTAAAAATCGATTGCCGCATGTATGACAGATCATCACTTGAAACTGGGTCGACTGATTGTCAATAAAGATCGAAATGTACCTTTCTTAAATTATAGAGGAAAAGACAAACTTGTGGCGACCTACTCAGACCAATATTCAAAAAGATATTTTTAGCTGTCTTACATACAGGCTATTGAACTACAGTTACAATTATAGTTTATTCCCAGTAACAGAGGTATTTCAACTCAAAAGTGTCAGGACCTGTTTGTAATTATTAGTAGTAGAGGTTTCTCACATATCCATGGCCTACATAACCGGGATACACTGTATTTCATTTTTAAGCAAAGAAAGTGCAGGCAAAATGTGTGATGTCAAGTGGATTGTTAAAAGATTGGGAATTTTACAAATGCTTCCATGCCAAGAACAGTTCATGAAACTCAGTGATACATTTAATGGAAATACTCTTTCTAATTGAGCTTTTGCTTGTATTGTAACTATTATTCAAAGAATGTGACATAACATGTACATGCTCTAATGTGCTATCTTTAGGAGATGAAACTGGAGAGGAAGTTGTTGGTTTAGCCAAACTCTCAATAACAAACATTATGATTTAAACTTCTTCATTTGAACTATACGTGTTGATTAGCAACAATCATTGTTTTATAATTTCTTATGTGAATACTTAACACAATGCTCTTCTCATAATAATAGGTCATTGTTTACAAATGACAATGAAAATATTTACATACATTCTTAATTCTCTCTGCAGGTTACTTGCCCGAGATATATGAAATGGTTAATTTTAAACCAGTTAGTGATAAAGATGATGACCAGCTTTTTTACACCAAAATCTATTTAGACAAAAAATTAAGAGAATCTCTTAAAATAAGTTTGGACCACAATTCTGCCATATTCCAAAATCTTAATGGTGCTTTATGTGAGTATGGTTTTACTAGAATATTAATATCCTCACTTCATACATGATAAAAATTCTGACTTTAAATGTTTTTCACAGCTGATGTCCAATTAAGATCCAACTCAACTACAGAAACTTGGCCGTATATAGAGAATATAGTTACTAAAGAACGACCTCTTATTGTTCATGGAAATGGGCCATCAAAGATGACATTAAACCACTTCAGCAATTATTTAGCTAAGGCATGGTCAGTCTCCGAGGGCTGTGCTTTGTGTGCAGAAAAGAGAATTACACTTATGGTAAATCTAAATATGTAATATCAAATTAAAAGTATTATTGTGACAGTAAAAATTATATAATTGAATAAATCTGGGATGATAAAATGTAATGATTAATGTGTTTTAGGATGATCAGCTGCCTACTGTGATGATGGCGGTATTTATAGAACAGGCTACACCATTCCTAGAAGATTTTTTGGATCAAGTTTTAACAACTGACTACCCAAAAGAGAAGATTCATTTGTTGTTGAGGAATAATGTGGAGTACCATGAAACCGAAGTTGATGATTTTTTCCAAGAGCATTCCAAGAAGTATGCTACTGCAAAGCGTATCAAACCCAGTGACTTTATCGCAGAATCTGAAGCTAGGAATATTGCCAAGTGAGTAAATTTTTATTGGTTCTATTCCAGTTATTTTATTAGTAAGAAATAACGCACATTGGGTGAAGAGTATAGGTGTAGAGCAGCCTGGCAAGAAAGATGAGTATTTGGGGAATACCATATATAAAGGTTAAAATTCTATACTGGTTATAAAATTAATTATGAACCATTTGAAAACCTTTGTGGAGTATTTACTAATGAGTTGCGGCGGCGACTGGTCACTTGTTCGCGGCGGCCCGTGTGGCTGAAACGACCATCCGCGAGCGAACGAATGCCGCATGGAAATATAGGTATATTTCAGTTGAAAGCTACTCGAACATTTAGCTACTCTGAAAAGCAGCGCGGCCGCAGGTCGGTCTTGAGGTTTATTTACTGTGAATGCTATGCTATTCCTTCATTGACTGTCTTACCTCTTTCGACTCGCTGATTGACGTAGCGTGTAAAACCCCGTCAATTACTGTTGTATGATATCTAGTGATGGCGAATACGGGATTTACTAAATACGAATAATCGGTTAAAAGTTTACCGTACCGAATATTCGGCAGGATATGGCGAACCTTATCGTGAATATCAAAAATCAAGTCTGTGCTTGTCCAGCTTGTTGAAGCACGCGTCCCTATCTCTACCGTCTGCTCTTGCCGCTACCCACGGACGGTCCGGACTATTGTGGCATCATCTAATTTTTAAATCTATTCTAAAGTAATTGCAAAAAATAATTTTTGGCCAAATTAAAAGGGCCTACTTGAACTTTAATTGTGTTACTTCGCATGCTTAAAGACTTGAAACACATTATTATTCGGTAGCATGTTCGGCATGTTTTGTCGAATAATCGGACGAATGTTCGGTAAACTTGCCGAATACCAGGTGTCATAACGAATATTCGGCCCATCTCTAATAATTTCTCTTGCACATTCTAAGGTTAAGGCCAGTAGCGTTCGAGTTTTCAATAATTTATTTATCAGTTATCAGTACATATGCGGATATCATTTGTATAAATATAAGTAGTATAAACATATTAGGCTATAATACCTTCAAACTGAGTTAAAAATACGTAAAAGAAATCAATTTCGCTGGCTGCCTTAGGCCTCACACGCACCACTTTAGAACCACAGAGAAAAAGTAGCGTGTGGAGAGTAGCAGAATAGCGTGAAATTACTGTTTTGGCAATTTCGTTTTAATCCAATACCATGTAGTGCATAGTTTTATGTATGTTTATATTTACAGGGATCGCTGCATAAACAGTGCTTGCGACTATTTATTTTCTATAGACAGCTTGTCCCGTCTTGAAGCAAACACGTTGCGTCATTTATTATCTTCTGGTTATGATGTCATCGCTCCCATGCTGGTGCGGCCAGGTCACGCTTGGTCCAACTTTTGGGGTGCCATCAACACAGCTGGCTTTTATGCTAGATCTTCAGACTACATGGAAATAGTCTACCAAAGCATCAAGTAAGTAAAATTATAGTTTGCAATAGGTTTGATTGGTTGAACGACGGACTTGCCGAAGGTCATGATCATTTCAAGCTTACATGAATTTAATTTAAAAAAACCAGTATAAATCACAACAAAAACCGTAATTAGAAATGATTTAATTGCGACTGTGTCACAACACTGGCATGGGTAACTGCACTGGAGTTGAGTGAACGCCTTTGATAAGGCGGGAATGTTTGATCCGTACTTCGAACTGGTTTTAGAACAGCGAAAAATGCGCATGTCACCGACTGATGTATGTTGTGGATTTTTAAATAAAATTGAGTTTTTTTGTTAGAAATAAGTGCCTACTTCAACATGTCCAACGTTCAACAAGTCAGTCTGTACACACATTCAATTAATTTCAAGTTTAAGATAGAAAAATTAAATAACATAGGCAGTATAATTTTATTTATTAGACAAATTATAAATAGTATGATAATAATGTTGATATTAATTGCTTATTCTAATGTCGGCTGTAGGACCATTTAAAATTATTTAAATTCTAACTGACAAAAAGCTTGTCTGTACTACATGAATACGTTTTCGCGAACAAAGTAAGACTTGACGTCACCATTAATAACAATCTAGTCAATCAAAGCTGTAACACGTTCTGTAATGTGGCAACGCATTCACTCAGTACTAACCTAAACAATGATACATCTACTAACACATGGTTTCGTTTCGTACATCTAACTGTCAATTAATAAAATAGGTTAAAGACAATCCCTGTTGGAATTTAAAATGCACAGCAAGTAGTTATTATTAGTTCAGTCGAAGGCAATGGAAAAGTCGGTCTTGAAAGAGCGTCGATCAATGGAATACATGTTATCAGCTGTGCACTCATAAACACCGGCGTCCATCTGAGTCGCTGGGTCGATCTCGATCTTCGACTTCACACGGTCGTCGCCGATCGGCCACTCGTGGATCTAAACAATACACATTCGTTAATTAGGTGATGCAAATAATTATGGCCACATGCACTTCTGTGCTGCTACGGCCAAAAGCCAAAGGAGCGGTTATGATTTCAACAGGCGATACCTGTTGAACGTCTGTTCCCTCATAACTCCTAAACTAGTTGTCGCATTATGACAAACGAGGTATCGTTGGCAGCGTCATGTTATTCCGCGGTTTATAACTTCACGTAAAATCCAACATTAGGTACATTGATATTATAGCTGATTAATAAATCGTGTTTGGTATTTAATGAAAGGTCATAACAGTTTTTTCGGAAAATATATTGGCTATCTATAATTAAAATAAACCCCAAAATAATTGAAATAAAAAAAGTTAAAATCACCAGACTACGACAAATCGCCAACTAAAAGGCTATAAACAAGACATTAAAAACAGGAAAAATAAAAATAACATCGGTTTTCATATAACCAGAGTCCGGTCATGACTAAATAATCATTAGCATTTCAGCCGAAAGACGTCCACTGGACATAGGCCTCCCGCTAAATATGACATGTACTTAATTTAAGTTTATTTATAGATCGTACAGATTCTTAATGTATGTTGATCTATCTAGCTGACGCTGTGTGCTAAACGATGAACTTCATGGTTTAGCATAATGTATCAGCTTTGGAAATCAATTTAAAATGACTTATTCCTGATGACGCACATGATAAAAAAAACCAGTACAAACAACAAAAAATGGGTACTAAGTACTCTGAATTATCTCCTCATGATGAAACTGAACTTTGGGCGACCTATTCAATGGATCCATTACATTCTCGAATTGAAATTTGCCTCGTGGCTCAAATATTTTTTTTATGATGCAAATAGGACAGTGACCAGTTAAGGATATTTAATGAATACAAAGTTCTACGGACCAATGTCAGTGCACTTATTGTAGGAATTATAAATGATTGTCACGAAAGCCTCAATAAACTATCTATGCGGAAAAAACAAGTGAGCCGTCACCGATAAAGCTTTATCTAAATAGGTACATTACGCTTTTGTTTCTATCATAATAATTTATAATAATGACTATGAATACGTTTTTTGTAAATTATGTTTGCACGCAAAACAAAATGCAATCACGCACGCAATTATGTTTGTATGCACGTGTTTCTGTGACAAATAAATCCATTTTTCTTTCTTTCTTTCTTTCTTTATGGGATTTACTTTATCTCCACGTTTAAATAAACTTCTGAGCAATAGGCATTCTAACAGAAAGATTCATCGTCACGTATACAGGGTGGCAGGGACAGCGCCGCTCATTCAGTACATTTTATCATTACAGTTTAATATAAGCCACGAAATAATTCAACGTAGGATGGTCCAGAATCATGTACTGAATACATGCTAACGGGTTGTGCGTCGATGTCCCGGCCACCCTGTACATGTGTGCTATTTACAATTCACTGTAACATCGCATTGCAACTTAGCCTATAAATGTGCGGTACTCACATGCAGGTAATGATGAGCAAATATTTCAACTCCATCTTTAAACCATGTTATATGCGGTCTTGGTGAACCTTTGGCGATGCACAGAAAAGCAATCTTGTGTCCCAGAACGTACTCAAGGTCAAAGTGCGAGGCCAGTAAGATTTTTGCTCCCTGAAAAAAAAAAAACCTGTTGGATCTGTATGTTACAGAATTTATGTAATAACCTACGATAAAAGCTTTCACTTGTTATGCGTAAAACTCACGTCATTATTGTTGTAATACTGATCGGATTCAGGATCTCTGTACTTCCCGGTGATGGGTAATCCAATTTGTACCTGGAATAATGTTAAATATAACAGAGTTATTTTTATAAATGTTTGTGAACTAGGCACTACCCATTACTTTCGCCGAATGTATACAAGTATGTAGTTATATGTAGTAGATCGAAGCAAAACCAAAGTCCAGTGACTTAAATTGATAAATTATAATTGGGGCACTTCATCATCATCTGCTAGACGCGGCAGAGCGACGCCGCATAGGAGCCACTTCGTATTTAATATCTATTACCTAATTTCGGCACATGAACAATATTACTTACTAATATCATTGATTTGATAAGTGTTAATGCGAAGTTTGTTATTTTATCTTAATACTTAAAAATATGTTTACCTACCTTGGATTTGGTCCTACTTCTGGTGCGTCCGCGCCTTGCATCGGTTAAACCGATCAAAAACAGTAAAAGCAAACACAAAAAGACGTTAGGTTTCATGAGCAACATTTGCGTGGTGAGGTGTAACGGTGTAAATGGCACAGTTATAGTAATCCCATACAAAAGGTCGTCCCGTGTGTGTAAGGACTAAGCTGGTATGTTCTGGCGCGGTGCTCTGAGTGCAACTGGTGGTGTCGGCGATTCCTGTTGCGCCAATCTCTCAATTGGCTAATGACGAGGTGCTAGCAGGAGGGCCCTTGTCTCCCCTATGTGATATACGGGCACTCGTCATTTCCTTTCGCATTTCGTACGACGGTACTTTAAATGTGATATTAATACATTTGAACATGGGTCAATGGATCACGATAACGTGTGACCTCAAAATTTCATTTACAATTTATTTTTTCTTATCAATTCACCAATAAGATTACGGAAAACATATAAAAACTGTAGGTAATGCTTTTAAATACTTATGAAAATGGGTTATCAAAGCGAGTTCACCTCTAAAAACATTGGAAATATTTCCGTTATGTTAGTTATGTTGTAAAGAAGCAAATTTTAAAATGTTAACTTCATATATTATAACAAGTGCATGTATATATTTTCAGAGGAGTGTGGAACGTGCCGTTCATCACTAACTGCTACCTAGCTAAGATGTCCGTACTCAGGTTACCGTCTGCTACATCGGTGACTTATACTCGAGATGGCATCGACGCGGACATGGCTTTCTGTGCTAGTCTAAGAGATGTTGTAAGTAATTGTAGAACCAAGTAAAAATCTTTAAACATTCCTTGGTTTATATTCAAACGACTTACCAGATACCTACATTATTTTTTTGCAGGGTGTATACATGTATGTTAGCAATGAAATAGACTTTGGCCATTTGGTGAATCCAGAGACATACGATATCAGTCGTACGAATCCTGACATGTATCAGCTGTTTGATAACAGAATGGAATGGATTACACGCTATTTGCATGAAGAATATCATCTTGCTTTCGACGAGGATAAAAAGCCTGTGATGGTTTGTACATTTGAATATTCATTATTTTCGTTCGATCAATAAAAAGAGTAGTGTAAATGTGCAAATACTTATCTTTACAGCCCTGTCCCGACGTCTACTGGTTCCCGTTGATGTCCCAAAGATTTTGTTCAGAATGGATTCAAATTATGGAGGCGTTTGGACAATGGAGTGATGGATCCAATAATGTAAATATAATTTTTCGTTACATACCTCTTCATACGTCGGGCATTCATAAAAATATGTTAATAGGGAATCGCCAGGGTAAACCGCGAACATCAATTTGCATTAAATTAACTTAGAGGGCTATATATATGATTTTAATTCTGTAAAGCCATATTTGTTAAGATTGCGAATCGGATTTTAATCAACGATTCACCTGCCAGTGTCCTGTAAATTGAAAAAACGTAAAAAAATAATAATTTCGCGAGCTACTTGTGCGACTGATGAGGTCCAACTTATGTGTCTTAAAATATGTTATCAACTAGACAAGGTTATATTTTTGATTATACAAGGTGTAATTGAAAACCAGAAATACGGAATTTTACATAAATCCAACCATGGCATGGTTACGAAAAAAAAAATCAGCTGTTTCCAAAATTTTGCGAACATAATTATGTCGTGATGGCCCAGTGGCTAATGCCTTGCCCCTCATGCTTGTAGGTTAAAACTAGGACAAATACCAATGTGAATTCATATGTACTTTTTTGTTTATATTGGACATTACTGACGTCAGTGAAGTCGTGAGGAAACCTGCGGGGTAATTGTGTAACACACTGACTGTAAGAACTGATTAATACTGTGTTACGCAATTAGGTGCCTAGACGTATTGTTAATACACGTTTGGAAACACCAACCCATCTTGAGCAAGCGTTATTCATGCCTTTCAAGATGCTTTTGCCCTACAGTAGGTCAGTAACAGGCTTTTACCCGCACTGGGCCGGCGTGGTGGATTATGGCCCACTCCTTCTCACAGAGAGGAGGCCGTGTTCCATCAATGGGAACATTATAATGCTGATTGTGTGATTATTATGATGTGAACATTAAATGTTTCATAGGGCAGCGAAATGGCTAGTGTCGATACAAATATCTCTATTGATAGTGTAGGATGAGTGTTTATGTTAGAGTTGTGTGCGTGCATAACATTTAAAGAAAAAATCAGTAAAATATTTTTTTTTTCTAACACTATTATTTATTTTTAAAATAAACTATATCCACCTTCATTTCATCTGAAACTTGGCCTAGGCACGTATAGCAACTGATCAGTATATGGGCAACTGTTTTCTCCTTGGAATCCATTAACCAAACACAACTCGTACATTGTGGTAAAGGTGTGTTCAGTACAATACTAAGTATTAATACAGGTTACCCTCTGAATCGAAAGCATTACTTAAAAGATTATGAACATGGCATGTTCAAAGACCGGTTTTACTGTAGTGTAAAAACATCGGTGAAAAGACGAATTTTCATGACAGCCGTTTTCGGTTATGTAACGGCACTGCTTTCTTAGAATAGCTAAACATTACAGTAATGTATATCTGTATATTCTATTGTCTCATGCTGGTTTATAAATTGCAGGATAAGCGTCTCGAGAGTGGATATGAAGCAGTCCCCACGCGTGATATTCACATGACTCAAGTTGGCTTGGATAGACACTGGCTGCATATACTGAAGGACTTTGTGCGCCCGTTACAGGAGATGGTCTTCACTGGTTACTACCACAACGTAAGAAACGTTTACCTAACGAATATTTTATTATTTCATACGTGTATAACTTAGAACCGTTATTCAACAACTACTACACCATCATACTTCATGTTGGTGTAGTAGTTGTCCCCAAGGCAGACTGAATGGTATAAATAAGGCATTCACTGCCAGTCTATCTTCAGGGTTAAAATAACTTTCATGTGATAGGTACGTTTACTAGAGATGGTCTTCATGGGTTATTATCACAACATAAGATTTTTTGTTATTTGATATGTGTGTAACTAAGAACGGATACATCATAACTTCATGTTAGTGCATTAGCTGTCCCCAAGGCAGACTGAATGGTATAAATAAGGCATTCACTGCCAGTCTATATTCAGGGTTAAAAGGACTGTCATTTGATACGTATTTTTTTGTGTGGGACAGTTACTTCGTTCTTTCCTAATTTTACTGAGGAATATTTCTACTAAGTGAGTAAAGTAAGTCTGGCACTCCAACGAAGTGGAGCGGAGGGAAATGAATCCACCCTCCATCATAGTGGAGTGTCAAACGTTGTATTATACCTACTAAAAATAAATACATTATAAAAGCCTGATTTATGTAAGGTTTTACAGAAACGCATCATAAGTGGAATGGAATTAATGGATAAATTATGTTAATGTTTTTTTTCAACAGCCGCCGGTGTCCATCATGAACTTCGTGGTACGATACAGACCCGATGAGCAGCCATCCCTTCGCCCGCATCACGATTCCTCCACATATACCATCAATTTGGCACTCAATACACCAGGTAGGTCACTAGCTACTACTTACTGGTAGGTCAATTACTAGTTAGTAAGATCTGCAATATTAAATATTTAGAAGACAACAATAAGTAGAGGGACAGTGGACTTTGCTTGTGAATTAATTGAAAACAGTGGTCGTAATTCGACCATAATACTACAAAACGTAATGTATTTCTAATGCATTATTATATAACAATATTAGCTTTCTGCATCCCCATATAAACTTTAACTGTGCCAAATTTCATACTCTTCCGTCAGCGTAATTTTCGTAAAAAGAGGTAGACATGGCTGGTTACATACTCATTTGAAATGTTTGTATTTTCGATTAATGTTTGTATAGACATTTTTGTGGAGGGGCGTGCAGTTGTAACGATAGATGATAGATATCTACAAAGTTTTTGCTTCACGTATTAATATACAGATAAGACGAATAGCGCCATTTTGTGGGGACAAGACGAAACATACCACCTTTTTTCTTAGCAGATTATATTCTGGGCGAGTGGGTGCCACTCGCCCAGAATAAAAATAAGCAATCGTACGCTGACACTCAACATTATTGTCCAAATCAAATACAAAAATTAAGTTTCTTAACGATGTGTTAAACTTTTAGATGTGGACTTTGAAGGCGGCGGGTGTCGTTTCATTCGGTACAACTGCTCCGTGCGCGACACTAAGCCTGGGTGGCTGCTGATGCATCCTGGCCGACTGACGCACTACCATGAGGGCCTAATCGTCACTAAGGGCACAAGATACATCATGATCTCTTTTGTAGATCCGTGAACTACTCTAATATACTCGTCGAAAACAATCAAAATAAGCAATCAAATTTAAGTTTTAAAGTTCCAAGAAATATCAGAATAAGTTTTAAGCAACATACCTGATGTTCTTTTATAGGTTATAAGAAACAATTTTGTTAAAAAAGAAAAATGTTTTTCTACAACAACACTGAAGTAATTTTAACTACTTATAATACGTTAAAATAAACATAGAATCTCATATTAATTAGGCGAAAGATAGATAAGCTCTTCTCTTGTAACTAACGCACACATTTTCGGTATATACGAAAACCAGGTGGTGATTGTTAAAATTTTGTTGAACTGATTATCATATGTTATTTACTCACGTTATGTTGTATGTTTTTTGCAATTTCCATCTGGTTCTAATATCATTACTATTAATATAATAACAAATAATGTAAACCAAAGATTCAATGTGTTAGAACTAATAAAAATGTAATTCATACTATGAATGATAATAATGCAAGTAAATTTATATCTCAAATTAGTTGATTTTATTAAACGTGCATGACTATCTATCAACGTTGCCTCTGTCTACTTATAACTGGCTGAATACAGAAATAAAAGATTTTGGCAGTATCCGCGTCATAGAGAGGGGAACGTTATTATTTTGAAATAAAACATGGTAATTTAATGCAAGACTTTATCCACGTGTAATTAAATAGTGGTAAAGTTTTGGATTTATCTAAACAACCATCTAAGGAGCACTTATCTAAATACGTGCTCCTTAGATGTATGCTTAGATAAATCCATATTTCGCCAGTCATGTTTACGTCCCATGTAATTAGGGGCGAGATGGTAAAATATACAGGTTGTAACTATAAGTACTCCATACATCACTGTCCAACTCTTGGGGGAAATCAGGCGTGATATTATTTATGTTTCGATATCTCGATTTTCATAAAATTTAGTATGCGGCGAAAAATCGATCTAGCTACGTTTCATTTTTAAAAAACGTCAAACCAAAAAATAAAAACCGAACAAAGCTTGGTCATCCAGACATTGTTTATCAAACTGCAAGTAACTAGGTACTAAACCTCTCGTGTGGTACTATTAGATACACTCACTAGTTTGTTAGAACCCATAAATAACAGATAAAATACTAGTTTTGAAAGTCGGGTGTTTTTGTTTAAGTTTTCATCAAAGCAATCACGGTGAAATCGGTTTACCTTGTGTTCCGATAACACAAAACTTCTATTGTGTCTGCTAATTAGACGGTTAGTTAGGACTTGATTACAAAACAACAAAAATCAACCGACTTCCGAAAAACACTTCAAAGTGAAAAATAACTTCAATTTCCGAAGTCGGTGTTGTGGATATGGATTTTAATTTATTGCCACCGCCTTCCGAAATAAAAGTTATTTTTGATTTTGAAGTGTTTTTTTCGGAAATCGGTTGTTTTATTTTGGAAAAGTAGTTTTATTTTTCACTTATTAGCTATACGATCTACCTACCCCACACCAATTAAAAATTTCATCATCCATGGAGTATTCTCTAAGTCGATCAAATAAAAACAATGTATATTTATGCGATAAAAAAACATATCGAATTGATAACCTTCTCCTTATTGAAGTCGGTTAAAAAGGCACTCACGCAACTTTATTTTTTCTTGCTGTCTTGGTGTGGAATGTGAAGATGTGATACGTTTTACAAAAACCAACTAGAAACTTTTTATAAAAACCTTGAAATCCACCACAGTACATAATTACCATAAACAACCACCATTCTTTTTGCAATGGTTTTTCCTGTAGTAATGTCAAAATGACGGACATTATTGTCACAGAGTACATTATATATTTATAGGGAATTTTTTGTACGCCATGCCTGGAAAAATAACAGTAACAAAGTGGGAAAAAAAATGTGACTTTAAATTTGAATCTACCTCGTCGTTTAAAATCTGAAACTGCACGAGATTTGGTCTTCCTACCTAAGTTTTATAATCTGATGCTGAGGTTTCATTTATTTATATTGTTTTGGTTTTATGGATCTTTAATCTGATGGTATTTACTCTACATACTCTATATACTCCGAAGCTCAGACCAAGGAAAAAGGTCTCGCAATAGAAAAGTGCTGCTATGGCCTACCATGTTGGCATACCATAAAAATACTTTTAACCTTTTGCATTGGCTGCTTAGTTTTATATTGATTGGCGTGCCCCCAGCGTCTAACTCGTAATTCGAAAACTAAATATAACCACGACGAATAGAATCGTGCATTGAAATAAAAACAAGAAAGAGGAAGAAGAAACCTAGGTGCTCAGTCGTAGGTACAAATACGACTGAGGCGGCACGGGCACTAAGACGTTTATAGTGTTAATCCCACTGGAGCGGTCAGGTTAAACATGCTTTTTGTTCCCATACCTACTTGTTAAATTTCGGTCTCTGTCCTTGGTAAATCAGATCACCCGTCGCGTATTCTTCAGCAGTTAGTCTGTAAGGATTGTAAGCTAATATTTTGTGGTCTCATTTTGTTCATCAGCGAATTACTTTCAGCTGTTTCGTTTGCCTTGTACAGTGAGAACTCATAAACATACCGCACCCGGTGCTCCAGACCCCCGACGCGGATGTATGAAGACAGATTATTCGGATGGTTCTGTCGGTCTGCATATAGAAGTGTTTCGTGAAAACCTATTCAGCAATTTTGAAGATAATCAGGTTTTATCTAATTGATAGTTGTCTGGGCTACACAATGGTAGTTTGTATCAATTTAGCTCGTCCAATCGACATAAAAATGTCAAATCTCAAGTCAATTTACCACATATTTGCCTTACCTCGAAAATATATGATACTAGCTACGCCACGCGGTTTCGCCCGCGTAGGTTTCCATTCCGTGGGAATGTCGGGATAAAAAGTAACTGCTATTGGGAACAGCTATGTATCTATCAAGTTTCATCGTAACCGGTCAATTAGTTTCTGATGTGCCTTTGAAGCAAAATGAATTGATTTTCCGGAGGATATGTCTCGTGTGGGATAGACAGGCTAACGTATAGTTGCCCATGGGAGAAGCATTCTATTCTTAAGTCGATGCCGATTTATTCATAGTAATTGCGTTGCAAATGATACTTTAACCTCGTAAATGATATAGGCAAATCCGTCGGTATCATTGGAATACGCGGAATGTGGTCGAGTTTTCTGGCTGCGGGACCGGTGATGATGGTGGCTACAATGACATTGTCTCGAAGTTCTTTGATTAAAACTCTTGTGCCATTACACGGGCTTGGTTTGTTTAAATTTCTTAATATCATTAGGATTCCAACTTACTTATAGCATTTAATGTGGCCTGGTAGTTTTTTACTATAAAATCATTAAGCCTTGTCGATATCGGCATGTGTTCCCTTGGCGATAACAGGAAGTGTTATTTTGTTAGATTTAATGTTTCAGAATCCAGATCAGGTTTGTCGGAATTATCGGCATAATTTAAATCTGTTTTCTGAAAGATTAATTTACGTTTTTTTTTCGTTCAAATGTTTGGTTGTGTTTTCTTGTATTTTGTACTTGCTCTTCATATTTCTTGCTTCTTGGTAACGGACTCGTATTATGGACGGAAGTCAATATTTTCTCGGAGTTGAATGATACCACTGCCCCTACCTATCTTGCTTGATAAGACGGGCTCTTTTACCGCCGACCAATTTGGCAACTACACTATTCAAATTATCTACAATGTTGCTGTCTACATTTTCAATTAAGCTCCTAGAGGGGGATGCTACATTGCAGATTAAAAATTTAATCTGGTGCCAGAGACGTGCGTTACACATATTGTTTGTTTCTAATGTTGACTTTTGGTTGCAAAAATGTTTATTACAAGAGCCATGGCGCTCAATGTCATGATTAATGGCATTTGAAACGTCTCGGTGCACGTTTTTTATGTTGTCTGATTGATTCAAAGTTTGCGAGCCATGATATTTTATGGCGTCGCATATGTATTTTCGTATCTTTAAAATTGTATTGGTGGTTAAAAACATCCATTCTGTAAGACCTGTACCGACGTCGACGAGAGTACCTTGTATCAACGTTTAGTATATGCAATTTGTTACAAAAAAAAACATAAAAAATACAATAGACTTCTAAAAAAACACTACAAAGCGAAAAATAACTTTAACATGTTTTAATAATAACAAAAATGCTAACATTAATCGAACAATACATACCTTTTTATCTTCTATTCAACCTGCACAAGCATTCGACACATTCCAGAACTGTAATTTCGTTTCGACTGCGAAACTGCGCACTATAAAATGATCATGTAAATTATTACCTATATGTTTCTCCTTCAACTTTATACTACGCCGTTTTCCTTTACAATAGCGTTCTACCCTAGTTAATATTTTATTTTAATATTTGGCTTCCTTTTTTAGTCATTGTATGAACCAATACAACGCCGTTTTCAAAGGAACCGACCTTAAACTGGGTTATTCGTTCTGAATACTTCTTTGTAGAAAATGAATGTATCAGTAGTAAGTAATCCCATCCATTCCTTTGAGAAATAGTACCTGAATGCTGAATATTTTTCAGAATCATTCACTGATTCTTGAATAGCTAAGATACCTTCAGGTATCATAATTGGTGGTAACAATGCCAATTGCATATTTATGTAATACGATCTCCACCATCGACTTTCTTCAGAACTTGATTTTGCCTTTTTTAAAGAGCGCTTTCCAATAGTGGTAGAAGCAAGCGGTAACTTTGGCTTTGGGATATATGGCTTTATCTGCTTCAATTACTGCTAACTCGTTATCACATCTATACTGCTTTATCCCGCAATATAGTATATTAGTCTTTCTTAAGTATTTTGTGTTTTGTTAGGTAAGACTATATAAATAAAGAGTACAAAATTAAAGGTATCACCATTTTTTAAAGCATTAATATGTAACGTGTATTATTGATAGAAGATCCTAGGAACAACTGAAGGTACTGTTACCGTAATAGCAGTAGTTTTAAAATTTGGCATTTGCTTATCGTTTGCTTAAAAGCAGTCTTCTCCTTTATCCCGTCTTCAAAGAAGATAAAAATATCCACAAGACTATAAGGTAACTTGAGATCTTTTAGATCGTTACAAGTTGTTTAATCCAAATTTAAATAAGCCTTTCTAGCTCTACAGGATACATTTTTAACCAGTGCGCAAACTGTAACCATGAATTCAGCATATCATTCTAGATCCCCTAGCGAATAAATTTTTCGTCGGTTATGCAAAAAAAAAAATCAGCTGTTCCATACATTTTGACCGAGTAGGTATTAGTCTTTTCTATGAAACAGCTGATTTTTGAAATTTTTAATTAAAAGAAAAATGCGGTTCTCAAACATACTAATATAATGTGAGTCCCAACAAGAGCGACGGATTAAATTTTAAAGAAAAACACATTTAGCGGAGGTTGGGAGAATTGCGGACGCTGAAAAAAAATAATGTACAACTTCTATACTTCTATTAGCAATAAAAGTCTGACTTTATTAATGATTAAACTCCGGTAATACACCTACAAAAATAACATTAATTTTATACGAGATCAATCAACAAATAAGTTTTAAATCAAAAACAAAATCTTGTCTGTTCGTAATTACACGTAGCTCTTGGGGTAATCACAGACGGAAGCTGGGTTAGTTACGGACAGCATGGGATATTTACGGACTAGGTCTCACATCATACACAAAAGAATTACCTAAAGCCTTTGAAAGAAGTTCCAGCAGTGCAGTTCTACATTTTAAACACAATCCAGTTTTCGTCTGGTACTTTTCCTGACAATAAATGAAAAATATTCGTCATTTCCTTGTTCAGTTTCAAAATTCTTCAGAATTCTTACTCCTTTTGGGCGTTTTTCTGTAGTCTGTTTCTGTGTTTTTGCTTATTACTGACAGTTTTTTTTTATATTATTTATTCCGTTTCTTTCTTTTCGTGTCTATTTTCTTTCTCTTTTTTATATTAGCTTTTTCCGGCGTGCTGGTGAAAATGACAGAATGTTTTTTCTTTACTGACCTTTTGCTTTACTATGTCTGTAAGCGGTGCTGAGGAAGATTGACTAGTTGGACTTCTCTTCTCTCTCCTAATTTGGCTTAAATCAGCATCGTTTATAGCACTATCCTCGTCCAAATTAGCAATGTTGCTGAGAGGGCTGAGAATGTTGACATGTTTCTTAAGATTCTGTTTCACTAGGAATTTTGTCATTGGTTGGCTGACCGAACAGTTGAGATTCATTAAGGGACTCCCTTTGGCTTAAATTATCAAAATTCGTGTTGCTGGTATCAGGTGGAATTTCTGTTGCAATAATGTCACCAAAACTCTCAAAAGTGCCCTTGAATTTATCCTGATCTACTGGAAAAATTCCAGCACTCTTGAAGCCATTTATAGCTTTATCGATGGACGTTGTTCGGTTAAAAGCATTTGTGTAAAGACTTAACATCATACGCTGTAATTTTGGCTCCCGGGTTGTTGACCATAAAGGTTTCACATTCTCTGTTGTATGCTGTTTTTAGGGGTCCATGGAAGGTTAAGTCCAAGGGCTGCATTCTATGGGATGTATGTGGAGGCAATGTGAAAACATTGACAAAATTCTTACAACAAAACTTATAAGCTTTCAGACTAACATGGCTCTCATGATTGTGCAGTACTAACAAAAAGGGATTGTCAGCCGATGGTTTCGCAAATTCTTTGAAATGCTGGAGGCAGTCAACTAATATTGGTTCATTGATCCAATCAGAATCTGAAACACAAGCTACCATATTCCAATTACTGTCTCTCAACAGCAGTGCGTTCATTCTCTTTTTTTTTAATATAAAGAAATGGTGTAAAGTAATGACCTCCAGCGTTAAAACACTACAACTATAGTTAAGGATCCACCTTCTGCACTGGTAGATTTTTCAACCTGCTTTAGCCCCTTTGGTGCAAGAATCCTGGAATTACGTTGGACAGTATTAATCCCAGTTTCATATACATTGTAAATGGATTCTGATTTAAATTGGTATTTGATCATGAGTGCTTTTAAATATATTGATTTCTTCAGGATTAAATAAATAAATTATATTTAATGATGTAGCTTCTGGCCTTCGAAGTGATATATTTGGATGTCTAGCCATAAAATTATAGTACCAATCCATTCCTGCCATTCTTCTATCTTTATTGAAATTATGTTTTATGTCGTTAGCAGTGGTAAAATCGAAAGCTATTTTTCTTAGAGTAGGTATGGTTACGCCAAAGAAGGGGGGGGGGGTTTACACGACTTTAAAATGAATTCAACCAATTCGTTTTCTTAAATTTCATTAAAAACTGACTTTTTACCGGTGTTTCTACTACGAAACATCGCCCTTTTTCACTTGGTCAAAAAGTGTTGTAGCTCTGGGCATACCATACTTTTCTTCCGCCTGACGAAAAGTAACTTTCTGATCCTTTGTTTCTTGCACGGCTTTCTCTAAGGTTTCTATGGTGTACGCTTGTTCTTTTTTCTTATATAATTTCGAGGCATCTGAAAATGTGCAGTAATTGTGACAGTTAATCGAGCCAGGGGTAATTGCGGACGTCTGTATTTACTCCGGAGGACTTGTCTGCAGTTACCCTAACTAGTTTTAAAAGAATCAACAATATTTTTTTAGGTTCTCAAAACGTGTCATTGAAACAAACATTTGTGATTCATACTCCATTGGCGATTCAATCCATAGAAAATATCACTTTTTATCATCACTTACTGTATAGACCTGTCACTCAAATGAGTAAACACCCAAAATTAGATGAAAATTCAAGAAAAAAAATGGTTTTACTTACTCTGAAAACCGTGCGGACGGCTGCCCGTCGTGAATATTTGCGCGGCACTAAAAATGACGGAATGTAACACGTAATTGCACCGGGAGGGCGCGGGGGGAAGGGATTGAGTAGATATTGGGATGTCCGTATTTACCCCGCGTTCGCAATTCCCCAATCGTCCCCTATTTTTGGATTAAGCGTTTGCTTATTAAAATGTTTATTTTTATTTGACCCTGTACGCGTGCAAATACACATCTTTTACCAAAATTCGTTGCATAGTGCTTCTGGAAATGTTTCATTCTTGACCACGATGCCGAATAGAAGTTCTTGGATTCTCGGCCACAGATTCCCTTACTGTGGCTATATTTTCGAGTGACCGACAAGGACGATGACGAACAATGATCTTCTGATCCATCAGCGTGAATTTGGTCTCAAATTTTGTAATTAAACGCCTTTACTGTCGATTCATTTGGCGCATTATTGCGACCGAAAACTTACGTACAACTCGTATTAACAAAATGGCGGCAAATTTAAATCCGGCGCTCTTGTTGGGACACCCGATACAAAAATAAAATTAAAGTCTTCTCTTATAAATAATAATTGTTTTCGTGCTCAATTTTGATGACCGAGCAAGCGAAGGATTCTAAAATTAAATCACGAGCGCAGTGAGTGGCTCAAAAATTAGAATGCTGAGCGTTAGCGAGGGAATCAAAAGAGCTCGAGGTGAAAAATCTTTGCACTCGAGTGCAACACGTAACTTTTCTTCCCACCTCAGCGAGGAAATGACTATGCAAAAAAAAAAAACATTTACAATCACAAGATACTTTTATTTCAGTTTAGGTATTAACTACTACATTATGATAGATAAGTATTACAGAATAATCTTTAAATTATAACAAATAATACTTAGGTATAATTAAGGAAAATTTAAAGTAACGGTGCTACAGTTACTTAAGTTGAGTGTAATATTTTTGTTAGGTACTGTTTATGTTAGTGTTAGTGACTTGTGTACTGTTTTTCGGTAAACTATTTGCCATACTTAATAGTTGTACCGATTCATCGGATTCCCTTGGCGTAAATGTTGGCGAGAGAGGGCGATGGTTAGGTGTTTCGTAACGGTTCATTTTTGATGTAGAAGGCCCAGTCCAAGGATCTGACTGGGGCTCTTTCAGTGTAATGGCTCCTACGATGCCTACTTTACACATTTTAGACTTATTTTGGATGGATTCTTTTATGTATCTCTCTACAACCGCATTGGATTTCCAGCCTCCATGGCGCTTAAGGGTCAGGAGATCAGCTCCAATGAATCGGCCAAAAGTGTGGCTGAAGTTCGTCAGAAACAATGACCCGTGTTGTCGTGTCTACATATCCCTGACAAATAAAAGGGTAATAAATAGGCTAGACAATTAAATTTAATATGAGGTTAAACAAAAGATAAATCATATAAAAAAGGTACCTGTGCACTCTATTTAATCACAAGGAGGTCAACGTAGATTATGGTGGATATGGTATAAGTCTTGGGATGCGGCGTTATATAGGCGTTTGGTGTTCAAGGATGCGGTAACGAATCGATTTCAGTGGTGGTGTGACCGTCAGTCAGTTCGCCTGCGAGGTCCCTCAGTTCTTTCCTCACCCTTCAGCTCGGTCTCACCCTTTTCTTAATTTTCTCCCTTTTTTCAGCTCTGACACCGCTTTCCCTTTCTCTTTTTTTCTTTGTTAGTTCATCAGCTCTGACGGCATTCCCAAATTCCTCCCTCTTTTTCTTTTTCAGCCATCGATTCTGTCATATATCAATCTAGTCGGCCAAGACGTATAAAACCTCCTTCATATAATCCGAGAGTGCGTTTAAGAATCTTATAATAATAATTTCCTTATTTAGTAGACAACGTAGTTACATAGAAAAACCAAATTTAGGCTATCCAAAACGATATAAAATTATTTTTAGTAAGTACAATCTTAATGCACCCTTCCTTAAATAGACTGCATAGATAATTAAAAGAATAAGTAGACATCAGTTTGACACGTTTGACTTAAATGTCATAACAAGAATATTATTATGTAAAAAGATGGAAAATTCTAATGTAAAATCAGGTAATTCTATATAGACGAATCGTTTAAGACCGATTCGCAGAGTGTTAGCACAGAAAACAAAGAGCGAAATATAATATTGTAAGAAAGTAGTAAAAGGATAATAAAACAAAGATGATGTGGATGAATGAAAAAGAAGTGTAAGTACAGTATCAGTAATAAACAGATACTATAGTGTACAACAGGGGTTCTGGAAGTTCAAGAAATGTTGCTATTTCTTGTGGGATACTGCCAATTTTATTAGCACCCATAGGCAACACACTTTCCGATGCGATATTGTAGAAAAAACCGATTGATTTGAGTGTTAGGCGGGCGTAAGGCTTTAACAATTGTTATGTATGTATTCCTTGCGAATGACGAAGTTGCGGTCTCTTTTTGTCTTTGTATTAGGTAAATTAAGTAATAGACGTCGAATCTGAATGTTTCTCAATGTTTTTGATATTAAGTTGTGTTAGTTCATTAGTTCGACATGCTCCGTTTATACCAAATAATACAAACAACCTGTAACGTAAAGAGTATTGTAGTAGATAAATTAATAAAATTGCTAAGCATGCATAATTATGCCTATCAACATCTACTAAGTACGTTTTAAGTTATGTTAAGTAGTTGATTAATATACGTAAGTAGATACTGAATGTGCAACTTACTTACTTTTGTCGCCAAATATACGGAATCAGGTGCTTCGTTAAGAAACTTCAATTTCAGATGCTGTGAAAACCTTCGATTTTTTTTGGTTGATGCCCAGGTGAGTCTCTTTTTAAAAATGCCACTAAATCAGGATAGGTGACGATATGTATGTCTTTTTTCATCTTTATTGTTGCTTTTAGCATTGATTGCGTACTTCATAGAGTGCTTGATTTCTTGATCTCGGATAATACTTACAATAAAATATGTCAGCAAAACGTTTTCTGAGAAAGTTATGGCTCCTTTAGCTAGTCGCCACGTGTTAAACATAACGTACTGTTTCAAATACTTCTCGCGTGATTGTTGGGGGACAAAGCTCATTTGCGAATTATTAACAGTTTCAGCCAATTCTGTTGGCATCAAATAAATTTCCTCGTCGCTAGAACCACTCCTTTTAGGTTTTTCACTTGTTTTTATCCTAAGGTTTTAACTATATGACATGAAAAGAAAATGGTGCGCGCAAAGCAAATTAAAAAAAAGTACACCAAGAAGGTTCCGAGTCTGAGTTTTTAACAAATTAAAAAAGGTTGTATGATAAATTCGGCACCATGGAGGGAGAAGGAGAAGTAAATTGGTTTAATAATGTTTTGAATTCACAAACTTAGTGCACACGATTTTCTAAATTCAATTTACTTTATCCTCTAGCGGATTAAAACGGCTTTTGCACTCAAATATCGAAGAGCAAAAATACTCTTTTCAAGAAGGGGGATGAAAAATATATTAATTCAGATTATGTTTTATGAATACATGAATAATAGGCAATTTTTCCCAAGAAATGTGGAATAGATATTTCACCAGCCACTAATTTTAACTGCAGGGACAGAATAAACTCGTCTTTTTCTACGTCTAGAGCACGTCGCTTCGTTATATGAATTTTAAATCTCATTTGCTCATATCTAGAATTTGTTAGACATGCATCATCAATTAAAATATGCAGAACTTGGAGCATATTAGGGTTTTTAATTAACAGGCTGATTTTTTTGTGATTCCAATCCTCTACTACACTGCTGGTGCAGTATTTATCACCAAATACTGACCAAAATTTTAATGAGTTCTGGCTTCACCCAATATGTAGAAAAGTACGTTTTGAACTTTGACAGTAATGGATCTTCTTCACCTATTGGTTTTTATGTAACACCAACCTCTTTTTATATATTTTCCAGAAGGAATGGGGAAGAACAGCAGAGTGGGATTATCCTTTTTTGCACCTTTGTTTTCGCTCAACCAAAATTTCTTGCAATGCGCCTCAAGCGAATATTCGGTGAAGTGATAATAATGACAACCCTTTACTTTTACTTCCATTTGAGCCAAAACTTTTAAAATGGCCACTTCGAAATGAAATTCTAATCTCTTTAGTTTTCCATCCTGGTTTTGTGAAGCAATCAATTTTAGTAAAATTTTATAAGCCTTTTCTGATCGGTGCGACATAAATGCATAAACCAGTGGTATAATGTTCATGTGACTATTCGAACCAATTTCTAAATCACCTTGAATAACATATAACTGTGAAAATGGTGACGGACACAATTAGAAGCTACCATCCATAAAATTGTTAAATACATTTGTATCTTCTTGTAGTCTTCTTGGTAGTTCAATAAATGAGATTTCGCTTCTTCCGAACATAATACTACATTTTTTATGTCCCCATCATAATCGTCTGCAAGCAAGATTTTTTTGTAATTGTACAGGAACCTCGACATCAGGAAAATTGTTAGAACATTTTTTTTTCTAATATCAGCGTCTTTATTCCTTTTCGATAAATTGTTGCTCTTTTATTTGAAATGTAGCCATCCTTTCTCAGTTTAACAATGTGTTTATTAAATACTTTAGGAGCTATTTTCCTTCGGCAGCCTCAAGAAGGGCTTCGTTGATTCGGGCATCTATTATATTTTGCGTTGCGGCGTTCTTGCAATTCTCATTATGGGCTATTTCTTTTATCACCTGTTGGTCCTAAAATGTAAAAGTGAGAAATATTTATTTTGCTTTTGATATTTATTATGCTACAATCAAATCCTATAGTTTATGTGAGTCTAGTACTTTTCAGTAGGATCCTGGCGAGAGAGATGATTGCCAACGAAAAGTATTTACAATAAAAAACAAACTTAAAATAAACACGTCGTCCTAAATAGGGTTCCGTGGTATCCTTTTCGTGTACGGAACCATAAAAAGTATTAGTTTCACGTGCATATCCAGTTATGCAACAAGTGAAAGCTTTTTCCGGATCATGGCCTGGCCGTTATATACAGAATGAGTCGCCACCGCAGTCATTACAGTATAACGCATTTAGTGCTATATTATTTACTAGATATCGTGGTACTACATCCCTTAAATCACAAATATCACAATAATTACCTGTAAAGTTAAATTCTTCGTCGTGTAAGGATATTGTCGCCTCGTGTAGAATTATAAATAATAAATCTGTCGAAATAGTTCCCGCGCCCTAATTGCGTAACGCACGATCAATCATAATCTGAATAATTTTGAAACAGATTGCTAATCCATTGCTAAACGTAAATAACGCAATGAATATTGTTGAATTGTCAAAATGGAACAGATTATGATTGATTGTATGTTATGCAATTAGGGTGCCGCAAGGCCAAGATTCATTACGTGACATTTTAAATCTTGTATCTAGAAAACATAAAATAGTTGATGAAGTATCAAAAAAGCTTTCCTGCTCGTAAATTAAGTATAAAATGTATGTGCCTACATTGTCGAAAAATTACGCTTCAATTGCTTTTAATTGCTCCTCGATATGAGTTTACATCATGAATGTTAAAAACAACTTAGTCATATTTTTTTATACACCATTTTCCAAATTTTATCCACAATTGCAATTAAAATGTAATTTGTAAAGGGGAGTTTGTTGCGCCACTTCTTCTTCCCAGCTAAAGCACTAGGAAGTGGTGAAGGGTGGGCGTTTTGGGGGGACTGTCTTATGTAATTTTGACGTTCAAAAAGTGCTGACTCTCAGCCTAGTTTGAATAAATGACTTTTTGATTTTGATTTTGAATTGTAATTAAAAATAACACCTAACTGCCGCCATCTTGGAATAATTGGTTATGAATTTATTTACTATTTCTGTTTTGTAGTTTATGTTTTAGCTATTTCAAATGTCATACAATGTGCTAAGTTAAAAAAAATAGTTTTATTTAGTTTTTCAATCAATATTTTTGGCAGTCCATTCCAAATATTCGATATTAAGTCAGTACTTAATTTCGAGTATATGCTCCTTGGATGTCTATTACAGCTTGCAGTCGTGATTGCATGGAGTTAACCAATCTAGAGCTAATATCAGCCCCTCGCAAGTTTACCCATACTTCTTGGTAATGTTGAGCCAGATCTTCTTTTCTTCGTTCATTACGGTGATCTCATCGCTGCACCATTATACCCCACAGATTTTCTATGGGATTCAGGTCAGTGGATTAAGCTGGCCATGGAATCACCGTTATGTCTGGATGTGCTTCAAACCAGGTGAAATGACTTCTCATCACTGAAAATAGTTGATGTCCAATCGAAATGTAAAAATCGGTGTGCATAATTTACGCGTGCGGAATTATGAGTGTCTGTCATATCTACTTTGTAGGCAGGAATCCTATGCTACAAATCCATTGAATGAAGATGACTTCGGATCGTTCTCGGATCCACATCAAAACGTTCCGCGTAACGCTGCGTTCGTATAATAAATCCATCAACTTCGTATTCGCGGAACATTTCTCTTCTCTGGGCTTCGCTTAATGCAGCTTGGCGATGGTTGTTCTGTTGACGATCGCTAATATTTCCTTGTTCGGCGTATCGTCTTGCCCTCAGAGCAACAGTGTTTCGCTAAAAAAATACAACTTTCAAGTTGATGGGTTTTTGATATTTAGCTTTTTTAATATTTCAAAAAACATACAGAATGACAGAATGAGCTCACCGTCAAGAGCAGATCTCTCAAAATTGCACGAACACTCAGACCCTGCTGATTAATTGTTACAATTCTATGGCGAATTTCTTCGGAAATTTCAGCTGGTAGTATCGTGTAAATAACTACGGCTACGATTCACCAAAATTCGAATTTATCGTCTGACATTTCAACTGTCGCTGTCTTCGGATAGGTTTTCAGAAATAACGGGTATTTAATGATCTCTTATTCAAAGGAGGTCAGTATCAAATAGATTGGATAAACGCATGCAACAGTGTATTGATTTATCATTGACAACTTATTAGTCAACCTTCAACCTCTATGGATAAGACTATTTCCGGTTGGAGTGTAGCCTTAGGGGCACTACGGAGCGAGGACTTAAAAAAATTTCGTTGTTTTTTATTCGGATTCCTTATTAGCAACTTTACCAATGAGAACTGGTGGTCTGTATTAAAATATCTCTCGAATACTAAAAATTTGTTACAAATAGTAGATTATTCGATTATTCTACTTCTGTATCGCTTCGATATTAAATTATTGCGGCAACAGATTGTTAGTTATCGAGAAAAATGTAAGTACAGTGCCTACTCATGGTTCTCTCGTTCCGTGTGGTGCCGGACGTTAAAATAATAGTACCATCCCATTTCTTCCCGTTTAATTATAAACATTACATCATATTCCATAGATAATGTCATAAGTACTCTATTAGATAAAATAAAACAATTTAATGATATTTGGTGGTAACTTGCTTTATTTATACTTGAAATTCGAGCTTCCCTAATTAAAATCCTATACTAGGACACGGTCCTATGTAAATAAACCATTGCAACAAAATAATGCAAGGTTTGATGCAATGTCTTGGATTTGTGAACGTTTGTTTATGAGCTCGTATAGGTATATCAAATTATCGAAAGTTCAGAAATCTCATGTGGGTTCTCTATGGTTTCGATGGTCTCTTGCGATTTAAATTTATTAAAAACTTTAGTCGGATATCGGTAATGTTTACCGAAAGCCGATTCAGAGTATTTTTTGAATCTTTGGAATTCCAATAATTCTTTGGCCCATTCATCTTTTTTTACATAAAAAAGAGCAGATTGTAACCAAGATGGCACAAATTCATCCATGTAGTAGTATCGCCTTTTCCAAACTTTGTGGGTGTCACAGTAGTTGCCGCCATTACCTCCGATCCAAAATGGAATACTGCGGAAAAAATAATAATTGTAAATAGGCGTAATCTACACCACACAGCCTACACCAATAGTCCGGAAGGTAGCTACATCGTTATAACTTATTTCAAACAGGCTGAAATTAATAAAATACTAGATATTTCACCAAGGGGATAAAGCAGTGTCTTCACTTTCGTTATATTGAACCCCGAATGTAAGATTAGAATCCTGATGATCCAAGTGAATCAAGCTCTTCCAAGGCAGATACACCTTTATCCCCGATGAAAAACTCTACTCTTCACACCTTCTGTTAGGCAATACATACCGGCCTAAAGAGGGAACTGCTCACGAAATTAGGATTGTAACTGACCAATTTACACTGAGCGGTCTATAGAACTACTACATAGTTCTATAGACCGCTCAGTGTAAATTGGTCAGTTAGCAGTAATTACAGAATTACAGAATTTGATGTTCAGTTTAGAAGTAAACTGAACATCAAATTCCCGTTTTCACTAACACTAGGCAACGCTTAAATGAATGCTTAAATACAAGCAAGCTGTTGGTTTTTAACGCTTGGCTCAACACCGAAAGCTGAAATCCAATAACCTAGTGAGAGTGTAAATGTCATAGTGCCATGGAAAAAAATATCCGTAATAATTGAGCTAACGTTTTTTGACCAAGAGTTCATTGAATCATATAACTTTTTCCTTTTATGCAAAATCCACCAGCCTACATAAAGTAAAAACGAACCTTTTTATGATCATGATGAATTACGAAGCAACGGAACCTCCATTTGCTTGCTTTGATTATCAGGAATATCTAGGATATTTTAACGTCTTTTCTACCTACTTGATGATCTGCCTTTTAGGCATACATTAATAGAAAGTTGCAAAACTAGTTTTGTAACTTTCTACTAATGTATGTTGGTTTTGGAATAGGGTCTATTTTTTGTGTTAGCTGGCCGAGGAACTACAGCTATACTGGGGAGGAGACCTCTTCCTACATAAGTTTAACCATCAGCAGCGGAGAGTTACAAGGATGCACCATGTCCATTTGTAACTTTTCGTTTTGTGCGAATCCGATTCGCACTTGGAAGGTTTAAAACTAGACCCTTCGCCAATTAAATCTTTGTATCGGTCTTCATATCGCTATTCTTTTTATTAAATACGAAATGGGTAAAAACCTGCATAGCAAAAAGAAAAGAATACAAAAGGTGTGTGTGTGCACTGCACACGCACGAAATTTGTTGTTATTATTGATGTTATAATTAATAATGACCCATTTGAAGACGTGCTAATTTATCCATACGTGCCATTGCACGTATTTTGTATTTGATCCTTGGAGTTGTCTATTTTGTAGGGTTTGTTGATAGTGTTGGTGAAACAGAGACGGATAGATATTGGCTTCCGTTTTTATAATTTGCATGTAATTTGTCAGTACATGTTTAATTACAATAAGAAGTAAAACTGCTTTGCGTTACATTTTTGACGTACTTTTCCTGCTGTCCACATTTTTATCACCCTAAGTGGGCATTCACACGGACGGACGTAATAAAATCGTGGCAGGTTTTATTCGGACAATTGAGAATTCAACAGAGTGCAGCGCGAGTGAGTCTAAGCGCGTCGAAAAACACAGTGTTCGATTTTCAACTTTCGGTGCTAAGCGTTGACGAGTGCGCGAAAAAGTACCGCCGCGATTTTATAACGTCCGTGGGCACGTAGGCTAAATACTACGTAGGTATACTATGTAAAGTTGATATCATACGCTTCATTTTTTATTGTGTCTTTCATTTGGTATCTTTCAAAGTGAGTCAATAGAAAAAAAACCGCAAAAGAGCGAGTAACCCTCTCACCGAGGGTTATGACCCTTGGTAGGAAATAGTACGATAATGAATGGCCATTTGTAGACAGTTCGTCATATTTTTTTTTTTAATTAATTTACTCTCTCTATGGTTATTTTTATAAGTCGTTTTGCTTATCAACCTTCATGACAACAAGATAATGATTAAAATTGCATAACAACAGGGTTTCTTTAAATGCAAGAAAAAGAGTATTCCAAATTCGCGACAGCTTAACAATTGAAAATTTCAGGTCGGCTTCAGTTCCATTGAAAGTAACAATATGTTTTTCAATTATTTTACTTGTAATATAGATGACAAGCATTATTCATAACTATTCCAAAGAAGTTGGTAGTTCCTGAAATAAGAAGACTTGATAAACAGATCGACGAAGGATCCTTTTAAACCATATTGATACGAAGAATGAAGGGACCCAAAAAATTAATTCACAAGTGACTTTCCCTCGATATTTGAAATAATAAAATAGAATACAACTTTCGTACGTTTGGAATGAAACGAATATTCACGAAAGACAACGTGCACTCGAGTGAAGCATCTGATATCAGGTTGAATACTCCTATGACATAAAACTTACAGGCTGATATATCTTAGCGACCATCTGTACAAATTAGTGTAGAAATAAGCTGACGTCGGGTTCAAATGTGGGTAAGTAGGTGCACTAGACAAACCAGCAGCAATAGCTATGACAGCCATACCGACTTTATACCCATCGACCAGTACACATGTACCATCTCTAATGTTTTCTTTATTCCGCAAAAAAACTGGGGTATTGGACTCTGAAAAGAGAAATGTTTGTCATGTAAATATGAAAAAAGGACTGCCTTCGCCCGGAAAATGCTAACTACACGTGGAATTAAAACTTTTCATAACGAGAGGATTTGGCTAGAGGTGGGTCATTGACGGTCTTTTGGTCAATCTAATTTAACTGTTGATTATCAATGGTCAACAGGTAAAAAAAGCTGTTAAATTATTAACAGGTTTTAAATGTTAAATCGGTAGCGTTTAGCGTTAATCCGTTGAGCCGTTGACGTAAATTAACAGCATTAGCAACTTTTTATTTTCAACTGGTTTTATTTAGAACGAATGAAATAATGGCTATTGAACTAATGCGTTTTGTTCTTTGACGTAAATTAACAGCTAATATTTTCGACCGTTTTTTTCATTGATGGTTAACAGTTATCTCGTTGACGAATGAAAAGCCGTTAAAAAACAGTTTATTGATTCAACGACCATCTCTAGATTCGGCTGCTTTGTGGTTAAGGACGAAAGGTTAATCAAATTCAGTAAGTACCTACCTACTTATTTTATCAGTCATCATCATTCTCTTGTCCTTATCATGAGATCTCGAACAATAATTCACTCAAACGTATTTTATTAGAGAGACATTATAAGACTAAAACAATGTCCTTATCATTACACCTATGAATGTAAACTTCATACCGGTTGTAGGAACAGCTAAATCGAGACCCAAGCGGGGCTTCCAAAAGAATGTGCCTGGTATCGAACCCTGAAATCAATCAAAGTCGTTTTAAAAATACGTTTCAATGGACAGCAAAGCTACAGCCGAACCAACACATTCAATCGGCGTGCACGTGGGCCGCAGCCTTGATCGACTAGTGTGCACCTGGCCCGCGGCCTCGATCAGTTGGCGTGCTTATGATATTCACACAGGGCGGCGCATACTTAGTGCATGTACTACAGTCACTTTAGCGCTTACGGTTTTATTACAAAAAGCGGTTTAACTAAAAACCCAGGTTTAAACCTCTATAGACTACGGTTTATACAAAAGTCACTACCTACACGCTGGTATAACGTTAAACCTGGGCGGCCCCTAGTTTATCGATGGGTCTAAGTTGTATTTGACAAGTTTCCTGTTTTAGGTTACTATTTATTCGTTGTATTGTGTTGTTTTTATCCGAAAATGGACAACAACATGGTCGATTTAATTGATAATGAGGTTATTGAAGCCGCTGAGTTATCATATTAGAAAGGCTACGCCGACTCAAAAGAAATCGGCTTCAAGTCAATCCCTTCATTGAATTATCTGATGAAGATTTCAGGCAAAAGTATAGGTTTACGAAATCCCAGCATGGTGGTAAAATGCATAGAGAACGCTGCTGCCCAATCTTAGTCGTCTTACAAAGGTGGTCCACTCAATGTATCCGACATAAAATACCTACAGGCACGAATAAAAATTGTTACCATTATTTAGGATAAAAGGTACTAAGAAAAATAAATAATGCTTTAGAATTATGAAACACCCTCCCTGTTAATAATGTTTACGTATCAAACGGTAGAAGATTTCTACCTACATACCATAATACCACTAAGGCCTCTTCAAACAGCCGCGACGCGACAGCGCGACGCGACACTTGTAGAACAATTTCCATTAAGTTTTCATAGAAATTGTTCTACGAGTGTCGCGACGCGACCGTCGCGTCGCGCTAGTCTGCACGAGCCTTTACATTTCATCATTCATTCCATCTCCATAACAGGGTGTTCAAAACTACATCATGCGTCTTAGTGAATTATATTTTTTATTATTATTATTCATATGTCCAAAAATATCAGTTTTTTTACAAATGATTAGTAGTCATTGGATACATGAAGTGGGCTGCCGTTGTAAGACGACTAAAATGTCACGGTGTATAGTTCCCGTAGTCGCCTTGTATGACAACCACGTGAAGGAATGGAATGGTGCTATTCTTTACATCCGGCACCACATGGACCAAAATTATGGATAAAAAAATTGGGTTAGCATAAAATCCATTCATTACAAAACAGATTCATTATTCAGATTTCAAGTTACTTCAAGTATTTTTTTTTAATGTTTAGGACTTACTTTTTCCTCGGTACCTACTCCAATTGTGTTTTATCTTTTGTTGGTCCATCGCAATATAATACTATTTTATGGGTAATATTATTAACAAAGAGGTTATATAAGAGACAGACTTTGGTAACTTAAGAATTCCAAAGCTAATTGAACTTTGTTCAACTTCCGATAGTTTTTTTAATTGTAATGGTTTCATAAAACGCGCGATTATGTAACGTTTCGTCACACGTACTTAAATGTATTACTAGCTAGTAAATTGTTAATGTGCTTAACACAAAACTCGATGGTCTTCCTACACGTGATCAGGCCACGTATAATTGCCCATGGGAGAAAAATGGATTTTCTAAGTCTAAGCCGCAAATAGACATTGTTTGGCCTTGTGACTCATTTATAGTCATCGCGAAAACTAAACGAATGGGAAATTGCAGTCTTATGACTGGTATTAAGAAATCTGATGGTATCATTGGAATGCGTGATAAACTGATAACAGAACAATTTATCTTTTAAATTTTCCTGTCAAAAGAGTTGCTTTAAGAACATTTCCGGTAATTAGTTTGTAATTATTTTACCAAACGTGTACCGTTGCATAATTTAGGGTGTCATTTGAAAGCAAGAATTAAACTTTCGTGTCTTCCGCAAAAATAATTTTGTATCATTTGAAATGCCAGAAAGTAGTGATTTCAAAGGTTCAGGTGCAGTAGGGAGTGATAACAATACAACTTTCCCTGATGCACAACACATGCCAGGTGTTTCATTGCGAAATTTAACGCCTGACAATATCTGCATATTTTGTCCTTCGCACCGATGGCAACTTTGGGATCAGCTGAGTGCGATTTATTTGAGCTGCATTTCTTTCTGCTCTTTGTTCGACTGATTCGTGAGCTCTTTCTAAACGTCGATGTCGAGCTTTTTTGCTGCGGGCATTGTTGAGGTTCGATTTTTTTGGTGGTATTTTACTACAAATAGTAGTTAAGTTAGTTAAAATTCAATCAAAAAAAAAAAAAAAAAATCAATTTTGTAGTCAGAATAAAACTAACCTATACTTACAATTTTTTAATTTGAGTAAAGTTTGTTGTACTCTAACTTCGTTGTTCAGATATTTTTCTGTATTAATAAAACTGTAAATTAGTAGTTTAAAATATATATCAAAAGTAATACACAACACATGAAAATAAAATGAAAAAGTATCCAGAAAAAGCGATGTTACGTTATAGTTCGATCTTAAAACACATAGCATAGCACTGACATTTAGCTGTCACACGTTCTTCACAACTGCCCATAAAATAGATTTGGAGAATAGATATCCAAAGTAATACACAACACATGAAAATAAAATGAAAACTAATCGAAAAAAAGTGATTTTACGTTATAGATCAATCAAAAAATCACATAGCACCACGTGTAGTTCAAAAAGAAATTTCGAATTCGAACGTGGTGCCACCTATTAGAAGTCCATAATAAACGGTCCGACAGTTTTCTGTTAAAAATCGGATTTGAGGCGCCATCTGTTTGAGACTTATGAAACTTACGATTAATAATAACAATCAACGAAGCAATGACAGATACATTAATTTTATGATAGATGCATGGTGCTCACATATTTACAAACATTGTAAAAGTAAGTTAACGAGTTTCCTCGAATATTAACAAGTAATAAGTAAGTGTGTGAGTTAAAGTAATCACTGAGTGTAAATCAATATCTTAATTATAATACATTTTACAATTAAATTAGCAACCAGTTTGATTTTGTCTAGACTCTAGATTGTCCTATGGAGCATGTTTCCAAGCATTCTTATCTTGGATATAATCCCCTAATTTTTAATATATGTACTTGTTTACGAAGTGTACTGCTATTATGACTTTTAAATTTACTTTCATTTGATTGCAATATATCACAAGGTATTTTGTTATAACATTTGACACAGTACCCCATAAAAGATGTATGTACTTTAGCTAATCTGAAAAATGGTAAAGCCCTGAATAACGTGTCTTTTTTGAGATATAATCTGGTACTTGTTGAATCTCATCCACTTTTCCGAATTCTTTCTCAATAAAATCCTGCATAGGTTTTGCTTTTTGGCGGACTAATTTCTTAAATATGACAATTCTGTTTTTATCGCAATCACCTTTACAAGTATGTTCATTTAACTGACGACTTATCTTTTTTATTTTCGCCTCTATTGAATGTAACAGGTGTACTAAACTCATTGCGCTGGGAGTATCTCCTTAAAATTGAACCTCCCTTATTCGTGATATTTAAATGTACCTGTAATTATTCAGCAGCAGCACATGCTTCTTTTTTTGACTTTCGATAAAAGTAAATGTTTGTTCTTCATCCATTTTAGAATTTAGAAGCCAGAACTATTGTATTTGTATAATGAATATGTATCTATACAAGAAAAAACAAATGGTAATGCTAATTAAATAGCATTCATGACAGCAAGTGTCAGTCACCAAAAATATCATACGCGCTACCAGTAAATAAGCCGCTCCCGCCGTTTCCCTCCCGGTGTAATGCCTGAGTATCAAAACATTTTGAAAATCTAACGATTTGCTAAATAGATTTTCTACTATACAGACAGACCATCTGATAGTTGGACGTTTTGCTACACGACATTATGTTAATTAGGCTTTACTGCTCATTGGATGTTTCGCGCTGTTGGACATTTTGCAACTTAGGCCTTCTGATCAGGAGCCGATGTTTGCAGGATTTATCACTTAAAAATACTCCAATTATTTGCTGTTCAGGCTGCGCTGATCCTGAGAGCCTATACACACGTTTTTATTACACGCCTATGACGTATTCAGGGCGTCCACGACAAGTACTTTCCCTCCGAGAAAAGGATATTCATTATTCTGAACAAAATTTGAAATGAAATCTTAAATTCGGTATTCTTTTTATTTTAGATTAGTATCTAAAATTAATAACCTAGCGGTTATTTAGAAGAAATACACTAAAATTATAGTATTTTTTTTACATTTAGCGGGTTCGTTTCCCGGTTCAGACAGGCGATTATTTAAGATTCTGTGAATGCAGTTAAAAAAAATGAAGTCTACTATCTACATAATTTTTAGTTGTAGGACGCTATGTATATCACGTATTTGCACTGCAAACGCAACTACGCTCTGCATTTTCAAGGCAGAAATAGCTTGGACGCGCTTTGCATGGATCGCTCGTATAATATCGCCGCATAATAGGCCCTAACCATGCAGTACCTGCACGGTACAGAATTAATAAGGATGTCTTAAATGTCCGTATTATTCAAAATCCACTTACCTTTGCCACTGGAATAAAATATATGACAGCAACGTAAAGAACCATCGCTATCAGTTTGTTAATCTTAAAACAAGAACAATACATGTTTGCTAAACGAGATTTCGCACGGTTCTGACTCTATTTGCGCTATGAAAATGTTTAACCAAATTCTGTTATGATGACATTAAATTCCTACCGATCGATGGAAGTTGCTTGCAAACACTGTTTCTGTTTTGGTAAATCGTGGTTATGAAAATGCAAAATATGTTGTTATTTCGGGGTTCTGTAGTAAAAGTTTAACTGCGTATGTAGATAATTATTGGTAGTCGGCGAGCCCAGAGGTCTTTCCAGCGACACTTTATTTTAGGTTAGGAAAAACTTCCCCAAGAAAACAAAGCAAAAACCCACACGGTTTTTGCTTTGTTTTCTTGGAGGTTTTTGTGGCGTCTACTAATAGATAAATAAGTACCTACCCATCTATCATATCCTACAGTTACTCTCGCAGCTTTGCATCTATCATATAATAATAGCCCACTAATTAAATTAATAGGTACATATTAACGGGGAATTTCATGCTCTCTCGACTGAATATTTAGCTCGGTAGTGCTCTTGTAAGGTATAACTCCTTTCCGTTTCAGAGCATCAAACATAAATTCCATGTTACTTTGTTTTTATACACATGTATATATTTCTGGTCATCGCACTAGGTGTTAGTACATAATATGGCTTGTACCTGAAGAACGTAGTGAAACTGTATTTTCCACCCTCATTCTTGTAAATCTGATAGAGATTTTGCAAAGTATAGACTAGATATCTGATTTGCGCTTTCTTTTTGTTCTTAGTCCTCGTTTCTTGTATACCAGCTGTCCTACTAATGTCGTCTCGATTATATAACTTTTCTAAATCCATATTGATTTTTTTATTAGATTTGCATTTTTTTATCGGACTGAGTTGTATTGTCTTTTTCTATTTTTATAATATTAGAGCTCAAGGTTTTATTTTGTATTACACACGAAGGATAAAAACAATATTTAAAAAGAATTTTAGCCCATAAACTTACGGCAAATTTTGAATTTTTTTAATCTCGTAACGACAAAGACATTCGATGAAAATTATGGAGGCTTTTCTCGTAGTAAAAATTTGAGCCAAAACTAAAGTATAAATTTAAGTGGTCGATCGAGTTGGAATCTATGCTCGAGGCTCACAGTAACAGAAAAGAAAATAGATTCAGTTCAGGTAATATATGCCTATTACATAATTTTCATAGCCACAGCTCTACTGCTGACCTACATTTTACCTAACCTAAAATAAATTTAAAAAGACGTTTCCCACAAATTCATAAGGTTTTTGAACAGCTGGCATGTGCATGTTTTTTTTGGTTGCATTGTTTCTCTGGGCGATGAGGGTGTTAGTGTGAAGAAATAGAGTGATGCTACAAAGGGATCTAAGCGGAGTCAAAATACTGCTTTAATACGAAAGATTAACACATTTTTTAAACCTATAGTTGAGGTTAAGGCTGGGGCCTTGACTACTGGCAGTGAAATTGAGAGTCCTCCAGCAGCAAGAAGATAAAGATGGAGAGAACAAAAACGGAATCAAAAAAGAGAAAAGAGGGTAAAACAGGCGACAGGAGTACCACAACAGTTAACTAAAGCAGCCGATACTTCAACACAAATTGCGAATTCTAAACCAGTTTCTCATTTAAAATTAAACATAGTAAATTGAGTAATAATTATAAGACAGCTTTAAAGAAAATTGGAACATACAAAACAGCACTAAACAATTTAAGGAAGAAGCTTTATTTAGCGAAAAAACAACACGAAAGGACTTTTACTTCATACAGAAACGATAAGCTCAAAGCCCGACAAGAGGTAATGGAACTGACAATGCGTGAAGTTTACAAGGATTGCAAGAACAATGAAAAAATATTGATTAAAAATGTTACACTAAAAATAGGTGACAGGATGTGTACAAAACCCGAACACAAATTTCTGGGCCTTAAAAGCCAAGTCAGAAAGCCGTGCTTTAAAAAGAAGCCCCTAAATAGAACATCATGGAGGATTTAGAAAGTTTTATAATCGAGACAACATTAGTAGAAGGACTGCTGGTAAACAAGAAACGAGGACTAAGAACAAAAAGAAAGCGCAAATCAGATATCTAGTCGATACTTTGCAAAATCTCTATCAGATTTACAAGAATGAGGGTGGAAAATACAGTTTCACTACGTTCTTCAGGTACAAGCCTTATTACGTACTAACACCTAGTGCGATGACCAAAAATACATACATGTGTATAAAAACACAGTATCATGGAATTTATGTTTGACGCTCTGAAGCGGAAAGGAGTTATACCTTACAAGAGCACTACCGAGCTATTGAGCAACAGTGCGTGTGACACTAAATCCTTTAACTGCATGTACAACAAATGTCAGCTATGCAAAAATCCTAACATTAAGTATATCAAAGATAAATTGCAAGGTGAGGGTATCTTGGTTTAAATTTGTAGAGTGGTTCCTAAGTATGAAAAATTGGGCCAGGAAATTATTACAAAAAAAAACTACGAAGCAGCAAATGAAAAGCACTGTTCGAGACCTAATCTCGGAATTCGAAAAAGAACTGACTGTGGTTAAAACTATTTTAACTGGAAAGAACAGCAACGCCAGTCTCGAGATTGTGTCATCAAAATGAAAAACGAAAAAAAAATGTTTTTTTTGCGACTTCTCTGAGAACTACGACTGCAAAATACAGCGAGGAGATTCAATCAATGCACTTTGATGCATCTAAAAATTCGATCACTCTACATTGTGGCGCAATTATTGGAAAAGAACGTTTGCTGTTATTTGTTACAGTGTCAGGCGAAAACGGCCACGAACCTAATGCTATTTGAGCACACAAGAGTATTCCACTTGGTCATTTTCTGAAGCTGGCCATGGAAAAAGTATGGCAGGTAGCATCGGCGGATCCGTAAAAAGACAACTTGATAAAAGAGGAAGGATATTAATAATGGTACTGAAGCGTGTCAAATTTTGCAAAGTACAATGAAGTCTGTGAAGTGCTTTTACGTATCGAGCGACGATATTAAAAATTTTAAGAAACTGATCCCTGATGGCTTACCTGCGGTGCCTGGAACAATGCCAGTGCATCAAGTTATTTCTAGTCAAGCTAATCAGATGCAATAGCGACAGTTGAGTTGTTTCTGTAGTGAAATGCGTGGTTTATGTTCATTATCTTCCGAAAATGCATTTTCTAGTGGATCAGTTGGCGCCATTTACTGAAGATCAGGAACTTTGTTGCCTGCACGTGGTATTATGATAAATCCATCCGAGCCATCTGTTGTACCATTGGTTACTTATCCAGATCAGGATCCATTAATAGCTTTAAGCCCAAAAACACTTTGCGGATGTCCTACAAACTGGCCCTTGTCCATAGCTGTCGAGGAAATGGAAGGTATTGATCTCACTAATGCTTTTGACGTACCATTTCTAGAAACCGATTCTTTTTCAACCAATATAGAAGATTTACCATCTATATTTGGTGAATGTTCCTCTCTAAATACCCCAGAAGACGTTCCGATAGTTGTTTCGTCAAAGATAACCACAAATAACGCTGAAGTTTCACCGACCATCAAGAGCGCTATAATTAACAATACGTTTGATTATGATACTCGTACGCTACCCATTAAGAGAGTAAACATCCTGAAACCTTGTGCGGTATCTCTTAATGACAAGGTTAATATAAGATCAGTAAATACACTACTGCCAAAAGCCGAGAACGAGAACCGAACCAAGGACAAAATTAATTATGCGTCATCATCAGCGAGAACGTTTCCTTGTGATATTTGTACAACTCTTCTACCATTCATTCTGCAGGAAATGGCAAAGTGCATGGTATGCAAAAAATGGATTTGCATGTCTTGTAGTGGAACTACATAATTTGACTACATTTGTAAGGGGTGCCTAAGTGATTAGGAGGGATCTAGTAAAATGTACCTCTAAATAGGACTCCTCAAGTTATAATTTTGATTTTATGTTTATTTTTAATTCGTATGTTTAGTATGTTGAACAATTTAGTGGAACTAAGATTTAGGTGCGTTGGTTAACCAATATTTGCAAATCTCGTACTCAGATTTACAAGGTATTGGTTAATCAGCGCTCGTTAGTAGATGAGTTCATGTAAACCATACCTTATAGTTCCTTAACGTGACGTCTTTTTCCATTAACGTCACTTGTCCTATTGACTGTGATAACTTTTATTTATGTTAATATTTTTTTGCTATAAATAATACTCAAAGCTATGATAAATAAGAAGCAATATAATTATCCTGTCTGTAGAATTTATTTACGTGTCATATTATATATTATAGTAAAGTGCCAAAGTAAAGACTGAACTTGTACAATTAAACGTATCGTAAAGTAGCGTAGAGGAACAGTCTTCTTTGAAAAAGTTATCTGTTTCGTTTAAATGAGTAATATTAATTACGTGATTTAAAAGACTGCTAATGTTAAATGATAATTTAATAAATATTACATTCAAAATACCAATGGGTTTTATTTAAAACTTATTCAAACTTTGTGACGTAATGGAATTTCACAGTTACCATACCTCTATAAAACATTAATTCTAGGTAAATAAATTGAAGACTATTCTTATTAAAATTGATTATTTTTATGATAATAGATATTGTATCGATCGACAAAACCATTTTATTTTCTTATATAATTTTATTTATACCTACCGGCCCGCTATCCATGCAAAATGCGCCTCGCCTACGTGTGTTTACGTTGTAGTCATCTATTCCCACAAACGACCCATTTTTACAATTATGTAGTTCCCTTTTAACTACCTGTAGCTGCTCAACCATTGCATAGTTATTCTTTACAAGCTTAAGCTCCTTTTTAAGTAGCACTAAATCCTTAAGCAACCCCGTAACGCCAACGTGGTGAAAGGTTACGGGAGGCAGTTTGCTCAGTTCTTTGGCAACAAATATAGGAATTAGCTGAGGGTCGGTATTCTTGAACAGAGTTATAATATCTTCCAGGTCCTTATGTCGCTTGTCTTATCGTCTGGATATTTTACGCTTGCCCGACGACAAAGATTCAAATAATAACGACTTTGCTTTATCGATATCTTCACTGGAGAAGCCCGTTACAGAACTATTGATAAGGCTCTCATTGTCCATCACATCCAGCTTATTTTGCACAAATGCCAACAACTCGTTAATCATGATATTACACGTTTTACACTTAACGATTTTAGAGCTTGCCATTTTTTTTATTACACACCGGCACGGCTTGGCGGTGCGCACAGACTGTCGATCATAAATTTCGGTCAATTATAAATTTATAGAAGTTCATACTTATTTAAATTTAAACTAATGTTTCAATTTGATTAAGTATGAAAACGATGATAATTATCACTGAGATGTATTCACCCAACCCGAAAGGGCGGCAAGTGGACAATATGAACAAATTATAAGAGAAATTGAGAATTAATGACAAATACTGATGTAAAAACAGATTTATGAAAATATTTACAAATACTTATACTAATGGATGTGGGAAGCACAAGACCGGTCGAAGGAGGAGCAAGGGGTAGGCCTATGTCCAGCAGTGGACGTCTTTCGGCTCAAATGATGATGATGTTGATTTATACTATTATTTACTTAAGTTAAAAACGTACCTTCAATTGTAATCTTACATCTAAGATAACACCCATGTATGTATTCGACTGAAAGACTTGTATCTATGGTCATGGCCAAAAACAAAAATATATATATAATGGGTGATTCATTTAGAGGTACATTTTTGTGTATGGATTTTTGACAGGTGGAGCGAGAGGCGTGTTAACTTATAATGGTATTTTTGTTCAGTATAGTTTGATATTTCATCATGGAAAGATTTAGCCCGGCACAGTGCCTACAAATTTTTCAGCTGTATTACGAAAATCAGCGTTCTACGAGGAATGTGTTTCGTTCATTTAGAACAATTTATGGTCCACATAATCGACCTACCGAACGCATGATTCGCTATACCATCGAAAAGTTTGAAATTGAAGCCAGTGATCTCCAGGACATTTGGTACCAACAAAACGGCGCCACTTGCCACACAGCACGTGAAACCATGGCTTTATTGCGAGAACAATTTAGTGAACAGTTCATTTCGCGGTTCGAACTGGTCAGTTGGCCGCCTCGATCCTGTGACATTACATAGCCCCAAAGTCCAAAGTCTATATGGATAAGCTGCGTCCGATTGAGCAACTGGAAACCAACATTACTCGCGTTATTCGCCAAATACCACTCAAAATACTCGTACGCGTCATCGAAAGTTGGAACTGCGGAATGGACCTTGTCAACCACAGTTACGGACAACATAAGAATGGCTCTTTTGCATGATACTAAGAATAACCCGGTCAATTCTTTTTTTTATAAAAAAAATAGTTTTGAAAAAGTACCCCCAAATCAATCGCCCATTTTAAGGCAGTAAATCAATTAACTCCCCTTGACCTGTACTTATAGCAGGAGGCGGCACTAGCTGCCATAAGGCTAATGGATCTGGGCATATGGGGCAAGAATTTAACCAGTCCACACGCTAACATCCTGGACCAGGCGATTGAGTACCAGCCGGTCATCGCTGCTCCGTGTGATAGAAAACCAAACCACCTATGTTCAACAAAAACTATGTCACACAAACAGTAGAAGATGAAAAGGATCAGTCAGGAGCCAATGATGTGCGCATCTACACAGACGGCTCAAAAAGACAAAACGGTTCAGGTGCTGGCGCACACTACTTTGACCTCAACATTAACTTTCACATACCGCTAGGCACACACAGTTCAATCTTTCATTCAATCTTTCATTGCGACTGTGTTGCGTTAACACAAGCCGCAACAGCAGTAAAGTGCTTAGGCATTCGGAACTACGGCATTAAATTGGTATCCGACAGCCTATCTGTGCCCAAAGCTTTAGGAAACAAACAAACCAACACCAAAGTAATCTTTGAGTGCCATCTAGGTCTGGAGAGTTTATCGACGTCCACTCGTATTACCCGGATCAAAAAGCATAGTATAGTATAGGATCCTTAGGTAATGATGCCGCAGATGAACTTGCAAAGAGAGGCTCAGATATGAAAGTGCTAGGCCCGTAACTACTTCTCCTCCTCCCTGTTTCACAATTTCGTGCGTGGATTCGCCAATGGTCAACCGAACTTCATAACAACAAATGGTCACGGGCAATAGACTGTAGACAGTCAAAATTGGCTCTACCAATTGTACACCCGCCATTAACCAAAAAACTTCTCAGCCTAAGTAGAACTAACCTTAGAATAATCATAGGAACAATTATGACCCCCTTAACAAACGTCTTTATAATATGGGCGCCAGAGACCAGAGTCAGCCGCCTGTGTCATCCTGGAATGCGAGGCCGTGGCTTCTCAACGTGAAGAAATTCTCGAGGTCGCTCCGCGAAGCCTGTGAAGCTCCCAGGAAGCTTCTGTGCTTTTGGGCGGAGCTAGGCTGGCTTTGTTATCTAGAATCCCCACGCACAACGGACCGAATGGGATTCTACGTGCCGAAAAGGGAGTCCCATCATCATCATAAGGCAGTAAAACTTGTAATATGTATATAATAAAAATATGAAATACATTGTCTGTTTTAATTTAGTTTTATAAAACAATTTCCCTCAAAGGCATCGATCTGGTCTGTCTGGAATCTACTATTTCGGGTATTCTACCCGAGGTTATCTCTACGAATTTTCGGTTTTTATTGGAAATTCAGAATCAGTCCATACGCCGAATGAACAATATGTTTTGTTTGCTATGTACAGCTGGACCCGAGTTTGATAAAACTATTCATGTTTTTGACTGTGCCATTTTCGTTTTAAAGCATTTGACCACTTTTTGTTCTATGGCAGTATTTTTTTTTGAGGGTGGGAAATCATCAACATAACTTCTCCCGCTCTGGGTGGAGCAGGAGGGCGTGTCAGATTTTTACTGTCTAAAACCCACCCGTGTTCCCTCAGTTGCCTGTGTGCCATGGGCCACGGTATCTCTTTCGAACAACCCGCACCCCTGGCAAGCATTGGCCCTTGCAGACCCCACTAGTTGTCGCTGACAACTCTGTCGGCGCGCGTGGAACACAACGCGCCGTCGACCCGGGTATTTTTTTTTGTTTAACGTGGAGAAACGCCTACTACGCTACCACGGGGATATAGGGCAGTTATGTAGGACTGTAACCCAGTAAAACTCCACGGTGTCTTCCAGTGCCGCTTGAGGCGTGAACACCGAAACGCGCAAGTCATCCGCGAACCCGCGGCAGCTGTCCGTCACCGGACCCTCCTCGGAGGGGAATAACCCCTATCACCGGCGCACCAGGCCACATGGCACGCCGTGACCATCCCAAGAACCAAATAGCATTAGGGCCCCAGACGACCCCGTGTCTGGCACCCTTGGTCCCCCTGCGACGGGTCAGCACAGTGGCCCCGCCGCCTAGCACTTTTTGGCCGCAGGGGATAGGGAGAGCGGCCAACGCTATACCGACACTCCTCACCCCCTGCAGCTCCACCGTTATTTTTGCCACGCGCGATTGGAGCGACATGCTCAAGAAGATCGAGAATACTCGTACAAAATGGATTTTACTAGAGGTGCCGAGTTGAAGTTAGAACGTCTCTTAAATAATTTAGTGAATTTTGATGCGGTTAGAAAACATCTCCTCAACTCTAACCACAAGGCACTTTCTGCTTAGAGTATGGTCTCTCTTTCAATATCGTGTCGCTTTTCGGCTTGTTTTTTTTTTCATTCTAAATTTTCCAGAAAAATAATTTTGCATCTATAAATTCATCAGTTGTCAATGTCGGGTTTTCGACATGAGTTTCCATAGTCAATATTTGCCATGGTCGCTACCGGACCAAAGTTTATTCTTCGGGTTTTCCTTTTTTATTGTGAAGCAGACGCTTTTCCTCCAATATTTTAATGGATGTCACTGGAATTGCTTTGCAAGCAGACTCCTATAGGGAAGTTTGAGGTGTCCCAGTGTTAAAACTTAATATTGCTGCATAGCATCGCACGGACTACGAATCTTTTAGTGAAAAATGTACGTGTTTACTACCAATAGCTTTGGCCACGATACTATTAAATTGAACCGCACGGTTTATTGAAAACTTTTTAGTAAGTTTCGCGACTGGAACGCAAGCTGGGGTGCATTTCGTTGCAGTTTTAACATCAATGTACAACAAGAAGACAGCAGTGGTGACCCAGTGGGAGAGCAGTGGTGGCCTAGTTGGAGAGCAGTGGTGGGCCAGTTGGAGAGCAGTGGTGGGCTAGTTGGAGAGCAGTGGTGGGCCAGTTGGAGAGCAGTGGTTGGCCAGTTGGAGAGCAGTGGTGGCCTAGTTGGAGAGCAGTGGTGGCCTAGTTGGAGAGCAGTGGTGGGCCAGTTGGAGAGCAGTGGTGGGCCAGTTGGAGAGCAGTGGTTGGCCAGTTAGAGAGCAGTGGTGGGCCAGTTGCAGTGGTAACGGTCGCGACTTACGAGTTGTAGGTCGTAGGTTCGAACCCAGACAGGCGCTTTACTTTGTGTAAATTATTTCTTCACCACTGCTCTCAATACGTTGAAGGAAAACATCGTGAGGAAACCGGCATGTCCTAGAACAAAAAAAAATCAAAGACATGTGACATCAACCAACCCGCACTGGGCCTGTGTGGTGGATTACGACCCGCTCCGCTCCCTCTCACAAAGAAGAGGCTTGTGTCCTAGAAGTGGGAAAATTATAGGCTGATTATGATGTATAACAATAATGCACGCACCGTGATCCCCAAAGACATGTTTCCGTCGGTTGTGTTTAGCTTTCTGCAGATTTTTTCTGCATAATTTTCATTGCTTCTGTATCTAACTGTGGTTCCTACTGCGTATGTGTATGTGTGGGTGTGTATGTATGTGAGTGATCCAATTGTAAATAAGTATAGTCACTAGGTACATGCCAACAAACTATCTCGTTGGTCTAGTTCGCAAGTACAACAGCGCGTGAGCTCCTGAAACTTGTTGTTACAACAGCCATTCACTCCAACTGACTCTCGCACAGCTGATATCACGTACTTGAGTGGTAGCGAAGCCCTAGCACTCTTACGATTCATCGGGCGCTGGCTCTGTCGCGCCGTAGAACGCAGACCACTTCAAACTCGAGGTGTGCCCGCCCATTTTAGAGGTAAGTAAGTATTATTATTAGTGATATTCGTGCGTGGGAGACGCCCACCGCGTCTCGGGGGGCCGGGGCGACGAACGGTCCGATCGACCACGCGGTTCGGTAATCTTCGGTCGGTAGGTATGAAGTGGCCTGCGGCCAAACTAGCTTGAGGGCTCCGCTGGCGACGCGCCGTCGCCGGTGCCCGCTCGGCTGCAGGCCCCTAGCACCGCTTACTCCAAACTAGGTATCAAACTATCACTATTTCAAATTTCGATCATTGTCACCTAAAGAAATATGTACTTACTTGTTGAATTCAATTCCGTTGCAATTTGCCCCCAATAGCCTGTCTTTCAGTCTGTTATCTTTGTAGGAAGCACCCCTCACATTATAAAGAACAGGCCTGGCCTGTACGAAACCCATTAACCAGTCGATGTTAATTTTCTCCACTGTGTTTATTTTTTCGTCTGCTAATCGTAACGGCTCGCGCACCATCTTACTGATCTTAGCGTAAGTAGTTCGACTCTGCTCAGAAGTCGTCGGCTACCCTCGGTCTATTAACCGACGAACGAGTCCGATTTTGTCAAAATTTTATGAAACGCAGTCTTTTCTGTAACACATAGTGAGAGATAAGACAGATTGGTTTTAAAGGTGCTCTTACACGGGCGATTTTTATTAATGATAAATAAGCTTTGTGCAGCTGTTGAAAAATGTGTATGAAAATCCTTATTTCTAGATTCAGAGGCTTCCTCTGACAACTTTCCAATCGGAAGTAATCCGAAACTTTCAATATTTTTTTTTACGTGATCAATAATTTTATGAACGCCTGCATGCGTGTAATACCTAATGTATAAGTAAATAAAGACTAGCTTTTGCCCACAGCTCCACCCGCGTGGATATCGGTTATCGCGTAAAAAGTTAAGTTAAGAAGCCTATATCCTTCTTCATATCTCAGGCTATATCTCTGCCAAATTTCATGACGATCAGTTCAGCTGTTTAGGCGTGAAAGCGTAACAGACAGACAGTCGACAGAGTTACTTTCGGATATATAAAATTACTAGGGATTAAGAGTTTAGTCTGCGAATTCTTTGAAATACCTAAATATAATACCCTTTTGAGGAGGGTCTCCTCGCTGAGGAGGGTCCCCTCTCCGACGACGGACTCCTTGAAGAGGGGAGCCTCCGAGGAGGGTCCGGTGACGGACGGTCGCGGCAGGGTCGCGGATGTTTCCGTGTTCCTGGCACAAGCGGCAATTTTTACGTCGCTCGTGTGTAGTCCTGGGTATTAATCGAGTGTGGAGTAATGTGTCTGTGAGCCATGCTTGTGGCGCCTATATTAACCTAGGCGCCCTGTGCGCGGCGGATGTCGAGTAGGAAGTGTGGAGTCAATTGTTCGGGAAAGTCGCGTGTAGAGGGTGGGCAACTTATCCGAGCGTCGAGTCCGGTAGCTCGACGTCTGCAATGAGGTCGCGCGGGAAGCGCTTGTAGTCGGGAGGCCGCGCGTGATACTTAGCTCAGATTGGATTGACGATGACGCGAATTCGCTACGACGCCATACAAAATGTACTTTTTGCCGTCGCGCTAGTCGTCGCGGGGCGACCGTGTCGCGGCGCCCCTGAGTGGAGTCTAGCGTGCGTTTTCATAGAAATTGGTTTAAGGATATAAATCACCGAATCGCACACGACCGTCGCGTCGCGCTAGTCTGCACGAGCCTTAAAGCACATCAGGTTCTGCGAATATTTCGTTAGACACATGAAGTAAAAATTGGAATTCAGTCTTTTAAATAGCTTAACAAATACGAAACCTGACCTAACGTCTTTCCATTCCGTTTTCAGCCATGTCCTCAATAAAATCAGTTAAATGTAAAGAAGAATGAAAAATAACATTTGTAATACACGAATTATATGTCCATCGAGTGTCAGCAACGCGGGGCATTTTGTTCATAATTATCAGCCAATTCACTGTGTGGTTTTGCCTTTTGATACTATTATTAAAGAAATTGGCTACTGTTTTTTATAAGATGGAAAAAAAGTTCAGTTTCACGAGTACGTTCGCAGGATTTGGAAAATACCAAATTAAGGATATGGGCGGAAAACCAAACGTACTGAGTAAGAGGAAATTGCTGGCGAACCAACGACTGAACTCCGTTCCGTTCAGATGACAAAACAGCAGCACCGTCGAAGTCTGAGCTATTAATTTGGACAAACAGTTAAATTCTGATAAATTCTGCCGTATAATGTCACTTGAAAGTTTTCGCGGTGCCGTCGGAACTTACGTCACTATATTTTATAAAATGATCAAACACTGACTCACGAAAATGTCTTAAAACTAGTTGCTCTTTTCAACTTACGTCTGGTATTTCTTCGACGATCACACAAACAACATCAGTGGAAGTGATTTATTGTTTTATTGTTTCAGTCATTACAGACGCTACACTGGAGATTAGGTCATTTTTAATTCGATTCGATAAATCCGTAAAAGAGCTAGTGCAATTTTGTAAATGATTTTCCAACACTCCGTCGTATTTCGCGAGCGCGTCAATTAGTTCCAAAAATTATTTACTGACGAAGCAGTTTCGTCATATCCACGAAAAACGATCTCTTGTTTCCCCAAAAAGTAAACAACGTCAATAAGTCGCTGAAAAATATTTCGGTCCCGATCGACTTTCGCGTTATGTCTGTCGATTTGTATCTGACAATTTAAACGCGTCTCGATACGATTTTTTCCAAAGGTGTGATATTTAAGGTAAACTTCTAAATGTTTTTCAGATTGCTCGTGTTTTTTCTTTCTGAAAAAAAAAAAATTTGAATATCGGAGTAACTGGTATCGTTCCAGACGATCTATTATTTGAAAATAGTAGACAAGGGAAACAGAACAATCGATTGCTGTGAATGCAACCTGTGAGCCAATTATATGAATCGTATTGTTTTTTTTTGTGGAATTTACTATTGACTTTATCTTTAGTTTGAATTAATTGTAAATCGATTGTAACCGCCGTACGACGACCTTTCACCATGTTTCTTTTCTCCGAAAGACATTTTTGAAAACGATTCTTTTTTAGTTTCTCTATAGTATATATGCACCCACCTAAACAGCTTTTATAGTAAATAATAACCATTTTCACGCTATTATCAACGTTAAAATCTTAAATAACTGCTGTCATAGCTCAAAACCAACACGAATTAAAAAAAATCTTCTTCGTCTTGTCTATGATTCTAATTGTTGGTTTAAACAAGCTCGGACCTGAATTCTGCCACTTCGACAGCGTTATCTTTGGCCTCGCAAAAGTCTTCCAAAGTGCAGGTGTTATTGCAAAGAGAGCACGACGTAGTTTGCGATGTGACTCCACAGTCGCACTACAACTCATCGAAGTACCTCTTGAGAAGGCTGTTACGGCTCTTTAGTCTGAACCTCGGTTTCGTTATATTGTAGAGTAAATACCGTTTGCCTGCGTGCGTCTCCTGCTTCAACTTTTCAGTGACACTAACAGTTTCCCTTCGAATTTCAGGGAGCCCTCCCTTCTATTCTTATAAGTGGGTAAAGTGAGGCAAGTGGTGTTGGTTTAAGGCACCCTGTAATGATTCGGCATCTTTCATTTAAGACTACATCAAATTTTTGGGCATGGGTGGATCGATGCACGCAAATTCGTCAGCCGAAAAGCACAAGCCATGCCTGATGTCCGGAGAACTTGTGCGGGCCTCCACACAACTTCGGAGAGGTGTGGTGCGGTTCAAGCGGTGGATGGTAGACGATGTGGCAAGTTATTGCGAGCTTCGACTTTCAGTTTAGCCTTGGTACAGTGTTGTTTGTAGGCATAGACATAGAGAACGGACTGCGCTTTTTGTATTCAGTTGTGCAGTGACTACAGACCGAAAAGTACGAGAGAGACAAAGCGAATGTCCGGCCAGTACTTGTCTCTTTCTAGTATGTTATTACAGGCTTGCAGAAAAGAGACAGATATTGGCCGCACTGTCGCTTTGTCACTTTTGTGAGGATAACGCTCAGTCCATTCTCCATGTCTATGTTTGTAGGTCAGTGAAAGGTCTAATGTAGTTGTGCTGTGTGTGGTATCTAGGAGCTACATTAGACCTTTCACTGACCTACCTAGATAAACGGAGTGGTTGTTGTGTTCAACGTCAGCACTTCGTTTATTTTAAGTTTTCTGTTAGTCTAAAGATTTCTTAGGTGTAATCCGCAAGATTGCATTTTAGAGGGAAACAAACAATACAAATATTTTATTTATTATTATTATTATTTATTATATACAAATATAATACGACAAAAAAGTATTGGTTGTGTTTATGTAGCGACAGTTCAATTAAACAATGCTTCTTTTAATTTTGTTACGCTTTCATACTAAAACGGCTGAACGGATCTGGATGAAATTTTGCACATGGGTATACCATGACCTGGAAAAGGGCATAAGATATCTATTATCCCGACATTCCCATAAGATCGCGACTTACGCGAGTGAAACCGCGGGCGTAGGTCGTAATTCATATTTAAGTAGTATAGTATATTAGTATTATAATTCATATCTAAGTAGTATTTATTTTTCTGTAGCAGCTTTTCGCTTATTTTGTGAGGTGCCTGTAATCTTACATGTATTTATGTAGGTATATGTCACCATATGATTATGAACACCATTATTCCAGTGCACCCTCGATATAACAAATCGGAAGGGAACAAGTAAATATTCGTTATGTACATCAAGTAATTCGTTAAACTGAGGTTTGTTATATTGAGGTTAGGTTGGTCTAAAATTGGTTATAAAGAAGTAAGATTATCATCGTAGGATTTTCGTCACCATAATTAATGATGTTTCGCTTTTCGGCGACTGATAAGGAACACCTTTTACGTTTCTGAGCCATTGCAACTATCTTTAAAAATAGTAACGAGCAGCACTGTTTACATTACTGTCCATCAAACAACACTGATTGTTTTGCGAAAAAAACGTGTCGAAACCTGTCGCGACTGAATCACATACCATGGGATTAAGGGTCATATTGGTGGGAACGTATATAAAGGTATTGAGTTAACAAAATTCGTTACTTAGAGGTATTTTACACTTTTTTGATAGTTGAAAATTCCCTTCTGGTCTACAATGTTGAATTTGCAAAATATTGAATTCGCAAAATGTTGAAACCCAAAATGTTGAATTCGTAAAAAGTTGAATTTACCAGCCGGACCACAATGTTGAATTTGCAAAATGATGAATCCCAAAATGTTGAATTTGTAAAAAGTCATTTTATCGAGATTATTGTATTGGTGTATTATAGAAGGTGTATTTTTATTTATTAACATACTAAATTCAAAACAAAAACTCTTTACGTGTAATCCATAATTTTACAAACTCCACATAAAATCATTAACTAAAACAACAAAAACTCTTTTCTTGTAATCCTTATTTTTTTTTAAACTCCACCTGGCCTCGGACTTGTGCAAGGCCACTTCGAGTCCCAGTTGCCGGATCCTATCGATGATTGTCGCAACCCCGTGTGTCGCTAAGTCGGCCGCCGCCTGGTACGACCTCCCTTGTGCCAGGACCAGCGTAGTTTGCTACGCTGACGCCGCTAGGGAGGTTGGCGCGCAGCACCTAGTCGTACCCGATGTCCCACAGATGCGGCCCCGAACCGATCCCTGTGGGACACCGCACGACATCTCTCGCCGGTTCCATTCACCTAGGTGACCGGGGTAGATGACGGCCCTGTCCGTCAAATAGGCCTCGACTACACGACAGAGGTAGGTCGGCATCCGGTGATACCGGAGTGCCTCCCTTATGCAACTCCAGGGCAGGGTGTTGAAGGCATTGGCGATGTCCAGAGACACCGCCAAGACGACTTCACCCCGGGCCACAGCATCCCCCGTCGTGAGGGCTCGCACGCGCATGATGGCGTTCACCGTGGAGCGACCCCTGCGGAAACCAAACTGGCTCTCCGCCAAGTCCGGCCCCACCCGCACCAGCCGCCCGACGAGACAATCTGCAATTACTCTTTCAAATAGCTTGCCCACCTCGTCGAGCAGCACGATAGGCCGGTAAGTGGATGGAGAGTCCGCAGGGCGCCCCGGCTTCTAGATGAGGGCCAGTTTCCCCGTCTTCCAGTAAAGTGGGAACTAGCCCTCCTCCAAGCATGCACTTAGGAGCCCTCTTAGTCGAGGCCCGAGAGGCTCCAAGACCAGGACCCAGGCTTTTCCAGGCAAGCCTTTGGGTCCTGGGACGGTATTCTTGGCATTCAGCATACGTACCGCCACTCTCAACTCTACCTCGGTCACCTCTGGAGCATCGTAGTCGTCGTCGGTGTGGTCCGCGTCTGGCACCGCAGTCGGCGGAGCCATAGGTGGGGGAGCATGCTCCCCTCGCGAGGGGAACAGAGCGCTCACCACGTCCTGTACGAGCTGGGGCCGGAGACTGGGTCAGCGGGGGAGCCCACGGGCGGATTTTATCCCGCACCGTTTTGTAGGGGCGTCCCCACGGGTCTCTGTTCAGAGTCTCCAGTGACTCCTCTCAGGCCAGTGCCCTGGCCCGCAGGATCTGCGCTCGGAGAGAGTTATAGTTAGGTAGGTAAATAAATAAAAGTACGTATACCAATTTTACCAGGTGGTAGGTTCCTGAACAGGGTCGGCTGTGTGGGTACCACCGCAGTGCCAGATATTTTTTCGTAAAGTAGAAGTATGCTCATTATAATATTTGCTAAAAGACGACCACTGTTCGACATAGGCCTCCCCCAAATATCTCCACCGCGACCGGCCCCGTGGCTCTCGCATTCACAGCACTCAACATTTCGGGATTCAACATTTTGCAAAATCAACATTGTGGGTCCAGAAAACTCAACTTTTCACGAATTCAACATTTTGGGATTCAACATTTTGCAAATTCAACATGTTGCGAATTCAACATTTTGCAAATTCAACATTGTAGTCCAGAAGGGAAAATTCGTTATAGCGGTTGTTCGCAAAAAAAATCGCAATGTAAAGGTATATTTTTACATTAACACTTATAGACAATTCAAAGGGATTACGAAGAATTTGTTAAATCTAGGAAGTCGTTATATTGAGGTACGTTATATTAAGGTTGCACTGTAATATATTTTTATATTATATTGAAAGTATTAACTAAATTGTGTTGCTCTGAAAAGAGTGGAGTTTTATTAATGTCAATATACATAATTATTTTATATCAAAATTATACTAAATAGGACAAATCAAACACACACTTTACCTGAAAAGAGAAACAACATTTATAGCTATTTTTTACAATAATAAATTAAAAAAAAAAATATTTTCTATATTTCCACTAGATGATAATTTTGACTTATTTTTAATTGTACAGTTTTAATGTTTAGTCCATAGAGCTAAGTACTAATAGTAGATTAAACAACAAGTGAAAAAAGGGAATTTTATTCGAGGGTCTAAGTTGGATCCCGCGAGCAGCGAAGGATTCTAGAGTAGAATCTCGAGCGTAGCGAGGTATTCTAGATTAGAATCCTGAGCGGAGCGACGGATACAAGGACCGAGATGAATATTTTTTTTTCAAAAGTTGTGTACTCTACTTTTTACCATTGACTTCGAGAAAATAAATAATAGTATAGTATTTATCACATTTTATTTTATAATCTGTAATAAGAGAACAAAGGATTAATTTATAAACATTAAAAATTAATATGTAGTGAAATCAGAATAGTTTTCGAAATTCAGTGTAATTTTCTTGTTTGGTTTAGAAACGGTCGTATGAGATAAGACTTGGCTGTTTGGCAAAGTCGCCATATTTTGTGGTTGCTGTTGCTGAGATAGCTGTAATGTAGTCGTTCCAGAAGGTTGTCCTTTCGATGTTGAAGGGCGCGCCGGAGCTAGTGGCGCCCAAGGCTCAACAGTAGACGGTTTTAGATTTATACTGTCAACTATTCGGCTGCATCTTTTGGCTTTGTTTTCGATTGTATCCTCGATATAGTTTTCTGTTACTGTGCTGGACCTCCACCCTTCGTGGCGTTTCAGTTTTGTAAGATCAGCACCAGAATTTGCTAAAGGGTGGCAGAGTTTCTACGGAAGCAATGTCCTGTGTACTGTTCGGGACTTGATAGATTCAAGAGTGTGGCAATCGTGTTTGGCATCGCACTTATTTTATTGCTTCCAATAGGTTGCCGAGTACATTTTTCGCCATGGTATTGTTTGAAAAACCTGTCGGATTTTGTATTAGTGGGCCGTAAAGCTAGATATTTTTCGACAATTTTTACGTACTCTTGCCGTATCACGAACGTTCTATTAATTTTGGTTTTCGTATCAGTTAAAACGATCAGTGATAAATTTTCTGAGTGTTTTTGAATGTCGTTCATAGTTATCTTATTCATTACTGCGATAGGCCCCATTCACGCCAAAAATTAGAACAACCTGTGAACAATAATTACAAAAATATGTTTTTACAGGAAAACTTATAGAGTATAGTAGGTTTGTAGATAAATATGTACTATAAGTACTTACTTTTACGGCCAGAAAACTGTAGTTAGGCGCATCATTTAGAAAACTTTCAATGTTTTGGGAGGTTAGCACTCTAGATTTCTTTGGCTTATTACCCTCGAATAGTCGCTTTAAGTATGTCACTAACTTTGAGTAGTTTGAAATATCAGTGTTGTGTTTGATTCTCACTGTAGCTTTTAGCATAGAATATATGCTCCAAAGTGTCGACGGCTTCTTATTCTTGGTTAATTCGTTGAAATAGTTAAGAAATACGGACTCTGATAAAGAATTGGCGCCATTTGTGGTTTTCCAGTCGCGGAACAAAGTGTATGTTTTCAGGTACAACTCCCGAGAAATTGGCGGCAGCAAAATACCTACCTACTATAATTGCTGTTTTATTTCGAAATGATTCCGGAGTCAGTGTCTCATTTTCGTCACTGGAAGAACTCATTTTATATAGTTTGTGTTATTTTCCAATAACTTAAAACAACCACGATAACAGATGGCAAAGAACCTAAATTGGCGGGGTACTTTTTTAAATTTAATTTTATAGCTGTATGGAATAGCTCCATTTGGCCAGCCAGTACGTACTTTCAGCACGTTTTATTTATTTTTGTACATAATTCGTATATTTGTGCTTGTTCCAAATTCAAAATGTTTTTATTCACTTAGTGACTAAAATAGAGTTTTATTCACTGTTATCGATGAATAAAAACCCTTTTTCGAGTGGCAATGGTAAAAAATAGTTTGTATATCTCATGTCAAAGTCTATGCGAATGAAGTAAATCTTCGTTTACATATCTCCTAATCATTCTGGGTTAATTAAAAACTATAAAATCTAGTCGCAATCGCGTTTCAGCGACAATGAATGGCCAAAACTTGTCAACACTGTAGGTAAAATTAGAAGTATTTTTGACAGATTGGGACTGACATTATATTGCGACCGTTACTAAAAATACGGGAATTACCCCTCAGGTATAACAGTGACGGTGATGGTCGACGCTCAGGGAATGCATCAGTATTGTTTTATAATTACAATAATTTTTCAGCGTAAACGCGCGCGCGTCGTCGTGTCTCTGCTGTGAGTGAAAAGAAAACGCTTGGCAGGCGGGTTGGCGATCGCAGTATGTTGGGCAAATGTATAGAGAACGTTGCTACCCATTCTCTAGTAAGTCCCTTAGTCGCCTTCAACGACACCCACGGGAAGAAATGAGATGGTGCTATTCTTTACGTCCGGCACCACACAGGACAGCGGGATAAATACCTATAAGATGCCTAAAAGTATGTAGTTAAACTATGTGGACTAAACTAACTGGCAAAAAAGGTAATAAAACAACGATATAACAAAAAAATCATAAAGGAATTATTCACAATTCATGTATGAAAATGGAATCTAAAAAATCTGCTGTACGTAATATTTTCCTCATTATCTTGTCAACGACAGGTATCTTACGAATGCCATAATATCACAGAGACCGCAGCCACGCAGCGTTCGCATATTGCATGTAAATTGATAGTGCTTTATGCAATCTAATTTTCGCTCGGCTTTGTCGACCAAAATGTAACAATTATAGACTCTCGGTATAGATACTAAGGTACACCTCTGCCTAACCCTTCGGGGAAACAAGCCGTGATGTTATATTTTGTTATAGACTCTCGCATACGCCAAGCATTTACTTCCGGGCCGCAATTGCTTGGTGCAGTGCCTAAACTGTTGATTTTATCTAAATAGTTAAATATTATAAAACCCATTCCTCACGTGCTTACTATACCTACACACATCAAAAGTGTCTAGGGATCAAGCATGTTAGTGCTAGTCACCTAAAATTACCATACCATGGTCTACTCAATACGCATGGGATATGCTTCAAAGAAGAGCTCTGCCAAATATGGATGCCGTACACACACCTGAAAATCTTTTTCGACTGTTATAACGTACGTGGGCGGCCATTCTGTATCGTGATCTCCAGAACGGCAGTGGAAATACAGACTACTAATTTTATATTTTACGCTATAAAACTTTTATTTGTCTAATCTTTTTATCACATATTAATGTCAGGATTAAGTAAGGTGAAAAATCCAGCATAAGCAAAAATCACGACAGTTTTAATGCAAAAGCAGTGGGTACTTCGTCAATCTACACATACGAAATCATTGTATTTAATCAATCCACATTTTTTTTAATTTCAATAGATCAATAAAAATTTTAATGAAATAGCTTCGTATTTAATTAGATTCGCCAGGGTCCCTAGACACTGTTGATATGTATAATAGCTTTGGGCCAGTTTTAATTTGGTAAATGCCTTGTGCAAATATCATTAATTCACTTTCGGAAAAGCGTGGAAAGTCATTAACTACTGGCGGGCCTCCCGTCATACTGTGGAAGGCGTATAAATATAGCACCTGCTATTCTTAAATCTTCGAACATATGCGCCATGATACAATTAAAGAATTCCTGGCGATAAGTTTAAAATTGCGTTTAACCCACGGTTTCTCAGGCCCAACAACAACATATTTTGCGCATTTCATTAGCCTGACTATTGAGTATCTTGTGTTTGGCCTCTGGTAAAGCTTTTTTATGCACTTTATGTACATAAAGTGTATACACTGTACACTATGCAAAATATGCCTTGAGTTTATTAATAACAGCTCTGTATCCTCTATCCAGCACAAATACATCTCTATGGTCAAGGCAGACATGCAAGGAATGTTCATCTTCATTTAACATAGCAGTCCAGAGAGCTTCCCAACAATGTACAGCAGCTACATCGTGTTTGGGCTTTCTCATTCATCTTGATGAGAACAGAACTAGCTAGGTATGTGACAGACATGCCGAGGTAGATCCATCGCGGGGTCTGATGGTCGAGTCGAAATGCTGTCGTTTTTATAGAACTGAAAATCCGAATAAAAATATGAGCTTAATTTTTTTTTCTGTTCTACATACAGCTTGACTAAAAGGCATTTTTTTATTTCCCGCTTTTCAGTTTCCGTTTTCGTTGGTTTTATTTGTTTACTGCGAGCCGTTTCTTAAATTTGACCGTATATTTGTATCACCGCCATCTGCCGGAATGTAGTAGAATTACTGTTTAAAGACATGTCATGTTAAGTCACGCGGCAAAAAGTTGCTGTCTGTGGCTTAAAGGTGGCGTTTAAGGAATATGGGATGACGAAGAACTCTTTGTTCATAAGTTTGTAATTTGATAGAATCCTTTTTGTAATTTTAACTGTTTATTTCAGAGACGCCCCCGCAGACTCGGTAACGGGTCCCAGTGGACCCAAGAACTACGACAATATTTATAGATAACTATCTTTCTCGCATGATTTCGAACTAGCTTTTGCCAGCGGCTTCGCCCGCGTGGAAGTCAGATGTGTGCCTAAGGTCGCGTCCTAACCGAAAGCCATCGTCATCCTCGTTAATATGAACAGAACGTAGTCGCGTGAACAATCTAGTCGCATTTCTACATCGTAACCAAAGCAACCGGCCGCGCAAATACGGGACTACTCAACTGCCGCACTCAGAGACGACATTTAAAATAACGCGCGTTAATGGTTGATTGAATGACAACTCTGAGACATAATTGAAAGCAAATATTGAGTAAAGTGCTGATCCTGGAATATTTTTGCGATGCGAACTGACGCCTTCGATTTGTCTCTTTGAAACCGAATATTTTTATACTCAATACTTAATATCTTTATTGCTTTACCATAATGTGTACTTAGGTGGTAACTATATAATTGAGATCATTATGGAACCTGTAGGGCACAGCAAAAGGGTAGGAGAGAGGAAGCCCTATTTTAGGAGATTAATGCCCGTTTTCACCAACGACCCCTAAACTGTTACCTAGCTATGAATCCCTTAGGCTAAGGTACCCCTTAAATGCATCCCTTAACTAAATTCATTTTCACCAAGCTAAGGGACACCTTTAGAGGGGTTACTTAGATGACAGATTTTTTATGTCATAGTCATTCCAAAAACCGCACTTTTATCGATAAAAGTTTTAAGTTATATTTTTACATTTATTTAGAAGTAAATACCAATATTTTATACAAGGAAAATGTTTTAATAACAACTACGTTGTAAAACTTTATCTCAACGACGAATAACTAACATAGTTTCGGGTTTTTTAGCAGTTTAATGAAGGTTCAGTGCCTTTTTTAACCGACTTCCAAAAGGAGGAGGTTCTCAATTCGTCGGAACCTTTTTTTTAAATTTTTATTTTTTTATGTATGTTCCCCGATTACTCGAAGATGGTTGGTTTGTTTGAAAGGGTATACTTCCCAGGTGGTCCCATGATCATCAAGTCAGGATCTGATGATGGGATCCTGGAGAAATAGAGAGAACTCTTCAAATTTTATAGGCACACTTGAAACAATTTGTGTAGTTTTTGGAAGAGTACTTTCTCGGAGTGGTTCCATTTCAATTTGGTGAAGATCTGATGAAGAACTTCGGAGATAGGCAACGGAACTCTTCAATAAATGATAGCAAATGGACAGGGATTGCTGAAATCTCATGTCTGTCAATTGTTTACACCAGTTAATAACATAACATCACGCCGGTACGCTGTGAAGGGGTAAGCACATGTGAACCACTAAAAAGTGAAAAATAAAAACTTTTTTCAAAAAAATAAACAACCGACTTCCAAAAAAACACTAAAAAGTGAAAAATAACTTTAATTTCGGAAGGCGGTGACAAAAAATTTAAATACATATGCAAAGTCACCGACTTCCGAAATTAAAGTTATTTTTCACTTTTTAGTGTTTTTTTGGAAGTCGGTTGTTTATTTTTTTGAAAAAAGTTTCACCATGTACACATTCCTAAAGTAAAATATTTTGTTTTCTAGAAGTAAAGAGTCGTTAATGAAGGTATGGGAGAAACTGAAGAGTGAAAGCAAATTGTACTATGGCTCTACACGAAGGAGTGCCACACAAACTGGTGGTGGACCCTCAGAAATAAAAACAGATCCAATCCTAGAGCAAGTGTGCAATATTATGGGCCGAGGTTGTTCAGGAATAATTGGTGTAATATTATAAACTCCTGTCGTAGAGTTACGATAGCTTCTGAAACTCTTTTGACAATTCGACTACATGTAGCTATACTGATCCCACCCATGTCTGCCATCGTCAGCAACTGACTACCGGTGGCATAAAATCTAAGGGCGCATAGTAGTTGTTTGATCGGGGGCACGGATTTATTTCTGTGAAAATAATTTCGAGTTAACGATAACCTACTAGGATAGAATTAAGTTTCGACACTTGAAGACTAACTAACACGTTAAAGCCAACAGTTTTAAGCGTTGTACAAATAAGTACTGTAGGTCCCTACACATAACTATTACCTATCTACTCTCTTTCAGTATAAATGGTTGTGTAGCTTACCTGTCGTCTGGATATTCTAAAACATGTTCTAGTTTTTGTAGTAGGAATATCACGCTATCCTTGGATAACCTATATCTTGTAAAAAAGTCTTTATCATCATATTGTGTGAAAAAGTCAGGTCTTTCACGATAAACACGTGGCCGAGTAAATAACCTTGGGTTTGCCAATAATTCCACTGTCTCGACAGCTTCAATACTATCAAAAAACTCACTTAATAGATCTTCCATTTCAAAAATGATTAAAGAACACGCGACTTGTCAAACAACTTAAAACTAACCCTTAGGTTAGGGGTCGGTTAGGGGCCGAATATTCGGGCCCCTAAATATAAGGGATCCCTTAAGAGTTTAGGTGTCCCTTAAACGTTGGTGAAAATAAAACTTGCGTTAAGTAATACTTAAATTGACTTAAGGGTTACTTAAAATTTAGGGGTCGTTGGTGAAAACGGGCATAAGAATAATTATTACTGCAGTATTATTTAGTTTATTATTATTGCTATTATAATTCATTGTTACTTTAGTTATATTATTTATTATTATAATATCATTTAATAAAAATTAACATATCGTTAATATATATTAAACATACCTGTAGATTGCGTGATTATGATTAATTATTGTTATAAATTATTATTCTTATATTATTATTTATTATATTAGTTATTTCCTTAGCATATACTATATACACTTCTTCTATTATTTATGTTTATCATTCAAATATTCATCTGGTGAATAATAGCATTTGTTCATCAGTAATTTTTTAAGCTTTGAGATAAATAAATCTCAAGCTGCTATTTGTAGAAGCGTTAACTCGGATGATATCCAAACATGGACAGAGCGTATAATAAGTAGCCATTACGCTGAAACCTTGTGACATAACGTAGTATGGATCAGTAACTTAGCAATGCGAGCACCTTAATGCAGGATAAAGAATTCTTCTACTAAAAATAATAAATACCTCGCATATGTTTTTATTTTATCTTATTCGCCTGGCCTACTGTGTCGTTTTCCCTTGACCCGTATATTTTTTACTTAATATTGTAATGTATGATGTTTCAGTATTAATAAACCAAATGTCAACTCGTAAAACAAAGTAACAAGTGAAAATGTTAATATTTGTATCGATTGGAAAACGGTCACCTTTCAACAGCACTGGCATTTATTATTCATATCGACATTACTCTGCTCGCTTTTGTAATGATTAGTTTACATGAATAGGTTTGGTTTGCAGTCGTGAAAAATTCAATCATACCACGAGGGTTAACTTTTTACACAACGATTTGATTAAGATAGTATGTATGATTTATGTGCAAATCATACGCGTTACATACCAAGACCCTTCTGTGCCTCACAAAGCGCGTAAAGCCGTCAGAAGCCCGAAAGTACAGCCAGTGTTATCAAGGGGTATCGTATTACCAAGTAACTGGGTTGTGGAGGTCAGATACGCCGTCGTTCCACGTTTAATACTGGTACTCAGCCGCATCCGGTTAGACTAGAAGTCGGCCCTTACATTATTGGGAAAAGCCTAGGCAGATGACGATTTATGAGCAAATCAGATACGCTTAAAATATTTACTTTGGTTTCATAAATTAAAAAAAACTTAACATAAGCGATTGCATTTGAAAAATTGTATGCCGCAAAACAAAAGCATCATTAACGAAATACACACATCAAAAAAAGGGTGTGATCACTAGCTTTTCTTTTATTTTGGGTGGGAAATCATCAAAAAGGAGGGCGTGTCAGACTTTTACTGACTAAAACCCACCCGTGTTCCCTCAGTTGCCTGTGTGCCAGGGACCGCGGTATCTCTTTCGAACAACCCACACCCCTGGCAGGCACCGGCCCTTGCGAGCCCACCGGTGCTGACATCTCTTTGAGGCGCGCGTGGAACACAACGCGCCGTCGACCCGGGCTTGGTCCTTACCGGACGGCGAGCTACGCATTACTCGCCGTCCGCAAGCCCGCGCCTACGGTGGCCGGGAATCAGCCTGGGATTCCCGACGCCCAGGGTGTCTCCTGCGAAGGCTACGGCCGTGAGGGGGGCGCATGTACTGCCTCTCCCTCACGTCGCCGCCTCACTCTTTGCGAGCATCACTGCTTCGCTGAAGGAGGTGACGGCTAACTGCATTCTCTCTCATTTCTGCAACAGGAACCTCCCGAAACAGCCGTGTCCGGTGAGGACCAGTGTCAAGTAAGGTAAGGACGCCGTGCCGCCTCTCAAGCCACTCCTTATAGAGGGGACTTACCGCCGCAATCGTGGCTTGCCCAGCACTGGGTTGCGACAATCGCACTATCCACGTCGCCATGGGATCCTGCCGGAGCTCTGTCCGCTGTGTCCCGATTTATCGCGGCAGCCAAGTTACGCCCCGGCGTTTGACCTCCTCGCGCCACTCGCAAGTGTGCGCGAGGACCTTTGCCTCCAGATCCCATGGCGTGATCACTAGCTTAAGCTGATATAATTTTTTTAACTGAACTTTATCAAGAAAAATTCTTTGTTGTGTGTTTTCTTTAAATAGAAATACCCTGTGTGAAATCAAAAAATAAAACTTTTCTTTTCTTTTTAATAAATTGAGTAATTAATCATAATATAATTATAACAGAAATGTTATAGAAAGAAAAAGACTGTTTAACCAAACTTAAACAACAAGTTATAAATAAAAGGTTTATATTCAATATAATAGAACATAAAAGAAATAGTGAAAAGTATTTGAAATCCGTTAAAATTGACTAAATCAGATTTCTGAATGAGCGTAAGCTAGGACTGAAAGCCTTTTTATGTGGAAAAACAATTGAACTGTTTTATTGTTTTATATTGTAAATCTATATTTTTAAATAAAGAATTAAAAAAAAAGAAATCATAATATGATCCGGTAGATCATATTATGATTTCTTCTTTTTTTTCGCGGAAAGTTGTGATTGAAAAAATGCCAAGAGGATTATCAGAAGTTTTACGAGCAAGAATAGTAACTTTGAGGGAAGAAGGATACACAACAAGAGAAATAGCACGCAGAGTTGCTATATCCCAATCCTGTGTCGTGACCACGTCGCAGAGGTACCACGGGATGGGTAATTTTACTGAGCTACCCCGCAGTGGTCGCTCAACTGTTTTGACTGCTGCCCAAAAGCGTTATATTAGATTGCTGGCAGCCCGTGACCAATCAACGCTACTAAAATAAAAGCAGAAGTTCGGGCCGCCTCTGGGTTTGAAGTTAGCACTCAGACCATTCGGAATTGCTTGCACCAGGCTGGATTACGAGCACGGAGGTCTTGGCGAGCTCCTCCGAATTCCGGCAACGACGACGGAGATTGCAGTGGGCTAGGCTTCGGCAAAATGAAGAAGAAAATATTGGTCAAAACTGTCTCTTCGTTGACGAATCGTGAATCAGTACTTATCCTGATAACCGACGTGTCGATGTCTGAAGAAGACCAGAAGACCGTGAAAGGCAAAGAATTGCCACTGGAACAGTTCAGCAAGGCGGGAAGTCGGTGTCCTTTTGGGGTGGTATTATGAGTGGAGCTAGAACGCCTTTGATCCCGTATCGAGGCTTCATGACAGCAGACATGTATAGAGCAGTTGCTATTGATGTAATTGTCAGAACATTCCGAGTAAACCAGGGGCACCAATTTGTACTGGTCGATGATAATGCGCCCGCCCATCGAGCTCAACGAGTCAATGCTGCTCTCCGAAAATACGACATCAGAAGGTTAGACTGGCCAGCCGGCTCGCCTGACTTAAACCCACTAGAGCACGCGTGGGATGCTCTTAAGCCAGCTGTTTGGAACCGTCAGCCACGTCCCCAGACAGTGCCAGAGCTCAGGGAAGCCGCTATTCAAGAATGGGACAGGTTACCCCAAGAAATGCTGGATAACTTGATTCTCAGCATTTTTTAATCCATGATAATAGCCGATTTACATGTCAAGAGATTCAGCACATACTGCAGCTTGAATCGGGAAGCCTTCTCGAAATTCTACACATGCATCTTCGCGTGAGAAGGATTCTTTCACGCTGGGTGCCGCACAACCTCACCGATGCTCAGAAGCAGGCCAGGGTGGAATGGTGCCGTTATATGATAAACAAATTTGAAGCAGGCTCGTCTCGGCGTGTTTACGACATCATTACAGATGGTTAGTCTTGGATTTATCAATACGATCCAGGAACGAAGCGCCAGTCAACGGTTTAGGGGTTTCAAAACGAATCAACGCCTACCAAAGTGAAGCGATCTAGAAGCGGGGGGAAAATTTTGATCGCGAGCTTTTTCAATGTTACTGGCTACTTGTGTCATTCCCTTTACGGAACCAAAGAAGCATCAACGTTGACGGTATACTACCAAATGCTTGGCAGAAGTTTTCTCTGTTTTGAGCAACAAGCACCCAAACACAGGACTCCGCGGGCTCCACCACAACAACGCGCCTTCGCACACCGAAGTCAAAACGAGGGACTTCCTGGACAGCACGTCGGTCAAACTCGTGGGTCACCTTCCTTACAGCCCTGACCTAGTACCATGTGACTTCTTTTTATTTGTGCCGGTCCCAATCGATCCTATTTCACTTCAGAATAAAAAAAATCAATGGGATCTGCTGAGCCGATCCCGACCCGATTTTCCTAAACGTCAAATATTCCCGCTGTGGCAACGTGCCCAGCGCATGCGCGCAATCTGTCAAGAAGGCGCCTGGGCCCCGCTCCAAGCGTACCTCTGCTGCGTAAAACTTAATACAAAATAGTAACTTTTAAAGAAATTCATACGATTTAGTACAATAGCAAAATGTAGAAAAACAAATTAAATTTATATTTAGTAAGCATTCGACATGGCTCCTGCAATACAGGTATTTTACCCTAGCTCTGGAGTCTCACATTATTCTGTAACCAGTTTTTATGGCAATAAAGAATGTATTTATTTATCTAGTGTTTTGAAACCAACAATGATCTCGATTCCGAATACATCCGCCGAAATATTTTTTTTCAACTATCTTAATTTTGATATAATGTAGAATCATGATGATTTAGATTGCATCTATGATGTAGTCATAGCAGTCGGTATCTTTAAACTATTAAAAGTGTCTATTTAAACTACTTTTTGTATCACTATGCATGATAAATATATCAAACAAAATGTATCAATTGGCACCATTCAAATAAACATAAGAATTGTATTTTCATTAGTTGACTGTACCATTTGTACATAATCCGTAAATGCAGTTAGCAATTACTCAAAAAGTTAAGGGCAGTCTTGTAAGAATGTTTTTCTGTAGTTATACTGCAAATTTAGTCCAACATAAGAATTTTAATTTCATTAGTTGACTGTACCCATTTGTACATAATCCGTAAATGCAGTTAGCAATTACTCAAAAAGTTAAGGGCAGTCTTGTAAGAATGTTTTTCTGTAGTTATCCTGCAAATTTAGTCCAACATAAGAATTTTAATTTCATTAGTTGACTGTACTATTTGTACATAATCCGTAAATGCAGTTAGCAATTACTCAAAAAGTTAAGGGCAGTCTTGTAAGAATGTTTTTCTGTAGTTATCCTGCAAATTTAGTCCAACATAAGAATTTTAATTTCATTAGTTGACTGTACCATTTGTACATAATCCGTAAATGCAGTTAGCAATTACTCAAAAAGTTAAGGGCAGTCTTGTAAGAATGTTTTTCTCTAGTTATCCTGCAAAAGACATGGCCGGAATTTGAGAAGAGCTTTGCCCTCAAAAAAAATATGCATGTACATTTAAATTTAGTACATCATATTAAAGCTTGCAGGTATGTCTTTAACATCGTTTAAGTTTTGGGATAAGAGAAGAAGCGAGAGATACTATAAATTGGATCTTTTTATAAAGAGCCTAGATATTTTGAATAGCAATGATACGATCATTAAAACGTTATTACTATTCAAAATATCTGAGTTATATATGGATTCGGAGTTATATAGACGAAGCAAAACGAGTTATACAATATTATCAATGGACATAAAGTCCGTTTAGTTAATTAATTACGCGTCAAGTCAGCTAGTGAGAAAAGAGCCAGAAATCAAAATACCACTTAAACGTATTGGTAATTATATTGATAATAGTCTCTGGCTAGACCTTTCAATCGTCGTCTTAGGCTAGCCATAATAGCGAAGAACTCGTCGTGTACAGGTATTTCTGAATATTATGAATTCCACATAGCGACTTGGCAAAAATATAGACAATTGGATAGGCAATAAAACACTAAATAGCTCTTGAATTTTTATTTAAGGATCTAATTCATTTGAAATTACTCAGACAAGACACATGCAATATTTACTCTATCACTGTAAGTCCTGTCCAATGGTGACAAATGTGATGTGGCATTTGATCCACATTATTAAAGTCAAAAGTCACTGGATCTCTTTTTAGAAGTCCTATTAAAACTTCTGACCGTTGAAGAGTAAAATAAAATGAGATATTTGTGTCCTTAGGTAACAAATGCCACTCATCAGCAAATAAATGTATCTGGCATATTCGGCAACTGATGGGAACATAATAATTGCGTTCTTTAAACAACATTATCTGATTGATTATTACACTCCCTAAAAATACAATGGCTAGAAGTATTTGGAGCACGTTTGTAACTAGGCAGATAATTCATTTGGTCCATCTTTCGTGCTTGGTGGTTCGGGCAATTCAGGTTCATTTTCCTCCAGTTCTTCCACCTGTCTATATGTATTCAATACTAAGTGGCGCTTAGCTCGCATCATACAGGGATGCCATACTTGCAGATTTGTCCTCCGATCCTGTAACAACGTTTGTCATTTTTTTTTACACATAAAATCTTCATCTTTAACTAAAGCAAATGGTAGAAATGTTACAGCCATTAAAGTCAAATGTGGTTAGTATTAATAAATAATAACCGGTAGTTATTAGGGCGCACTCCACTCAGTTTATAGTTTGCGACTGACTGTTTGTCTGAGTTAGCGACCAAAAATACTATTTTATATTTGTCTGTGTGCAGTGGTTTGGACTATTTGCTAAGTGAGACTGCACCCTAACTCATTAATTATAAGGAATTTGCTTCATCATGGGAACAACAGAATAACAATTTATAGCAGCCAGGGCAAGATAATAGACAAAAAAATAAGTTCAACAGCACACACTAACCTGGTTGTGGTTATTCCATGAGAAGAAAATATCGATTAATGGACTGTTTTCTTCAAGGGTGTGATGTCGCACTGAGTAACCCCTCGCCATAACAGAGCATCCACAACCAATACACACCATTGGGTAGCCCAGTACTCTACAATGTCTACCTTCTTCACTGCGTTGGTTGACGTAACATGCATTGCAAATCAATTCATCTAAACGAAGACAAAAACATGAGATATTGTAGGTACGTAGTAAAGCCTTGCGGATTATAGAACTAAACTGTTTATAAGGCAGTTATTAAAATATGAAAATAATTACTAAGTGGGTATATATCTTTTGTACAGATAACCATTCAGTCAATATTTTTTGTATCTGCGGTGATAAAGTTGTTACGATATACCTTCGCTTTCAATTAGTGGCCACACTACAATTCAGGCACCTTGATATCCTGAGCGTCAGAACAGAATCCAAATCGTGAACAAATAAGTCCAATATGCACAGCAGATTATTTACAGAAGAAGCGTAAACGAAAGTCCGGTAATCGATAGCTGGGATCAAGTTTAAAATATCCATCAGATGAGCTTCAACACAGTATTAAGTGATATGACCAACACAAGACTGCACAGATCACAGGGCATTGAGTGACAGGTGACAGACAGTAGAGGTGAGACGTAATACTGGAATATGTTTTTGGTATAGGTTTTAGGCTGGACACGTAAAGACTTATTCCGAGCGCACCACATGAACGCATCTCGAGTAGTTAGATAAGCGTATGGCGTTTGACACGTAGTAGACCATCCCCGCGTCTAGTTGCAAGTTTTGCAACCCACAACCTCGGTCAGTTCCGGTGGCATTGGGAGACGTTCGGTTCAGCACTCGAAGTTTGCGAGCCGATTATTTGTTTTGCGTTTCTAAATCTAATATCCATAGGTACCAACAAAAAACAAAATCTCTGTGTCTATTAATATCATGTATAAAAAATACGCTGGCAGTTCTAAGCCTGTTGGTAAAGTATGAAGGCAAGTTTTCAATAATATTTAATTTTAAGTGCATATTTTAAACGCGTCGTATATACGGTAATAGTCCATAAACTGAAAATTACTCTACTCCGATTAGTCGATCTCGATTTTATGAAGACTCGGTACCTATGGAAAGAAATGGCCTAAATACTCGTGAACCTAGTTTTTGGAATAAGTATTTAGGCGGACTCATACTTCTAAGACTCAGTATGCATTTTACCTAGTACATCTCACCTCTAACAAACAAAGCAACGTGAGCGCGCGGCGCGCGCACAGTTCAAACGTCCAAATAAATGGGAAGTTTGAGAAATATCTACACAAAATCAATTAACACACATATTTATTTGGTATTTTTTGTCGCCTGATCTAGAGAAATGTAGTTGTTGCGATTCATTTTAGTATATTTAAGAAGTAATTTTCATATATTAATAATTACTGTACATTTATTTATTCTGAATTGATTCTGAGGGCAAAATCCGGCCATGTCATTTAGTCCAACATAAGAATTTTAATTTCATTAGTTGACTGTACCATTTGTACATAACCTGTAAATGCAGTTAGCAATTACTCAAAAAGTTAAGGGCAGTCATGTAAGAATGTTTTTCTGTAGTTATCCTGTAAATTAAGTCTGTAGACCACTTCCGATACAAATTCGCCTTCTCTCCTTTGTGCGATCCTCTATTTTGTTGGGCATTCAATTTTTAACTGCTTGGACTCCTCTAAATCTTCATCTATCCTATCATAATTTATCAGAATGTTACTTTTGACGTCGTCATCTAGCATAAAAGAACAAATTGGTTCCGATAGCAGTTGTCGGAAAGAAAACATTGAAGTCTTGTTGATTTGATCTGATTTCTGAATAGCTTTTAGAATACTCATTTTTTGATAACATTCAGGTTTCAGCGCGATAATATGAAAGTTATACCTGAAGTAGGGTACTACTATTAACATTATAATATGAAGTATAGAATTGCGTTTGAGAACTAGAAACTTTCATTAGACATACCCAGTATAACAACACTCATGATAAATATAAAGTTATTTTAAGGAAATAGTATAAATTATGCCATTTAGCAAAAAAACGTGTTTCCGATTAAAAGCCTATTAAAAAAAAATTAATAGGGATTATTATTTACAGGCAAGGACACAATAGCGCTGCGGTGGCGGCGAGACGAACTATAGGAGGGCGGCGTGGCTGTGGCATCGATCCGCCCCGCCCGGCTGCCTCTAGGGCGCACTTCACTCCAATACTTCCATACCTTGCTCACTTCACGAAAATCACCTTGTGTATGAAACGTACTATCTATACGCTTTATTGTTTAGCCACCCCCATTAACAAAACCTAATATCTACCGCTTGGCGGCATAAAGGTCACTAGTCGAAGAGCGTAGTGGCCGTTGGATTCAGGCCGTGGTATAGTTAACGTTTGACGTTTTTCTTTTCATCTTCCCGAATTATTAATCCTAGTGTTACATACGGTTCAAATCTCAAGAAACGCGGTACGACACATTTTGAGATAAGTGAGAACTGTGGACGTTTGTTGTGATCGACTGGTTGGTTGCGGTACATTTAAAATCACATCTGTATTTTTGTTAACAATTTACGACATTCGTACTTCCTTTTTCGTACAAATTGACAGAGCGCGAACTCTTAGTTGGGTGTAAAAAGTGGAATGAAATATATTAGTGCAAGACATATCAGAAATATATAAAATATCTTAGTGACTTAAGCCAAATAAAACGTTTGTGTGTTATTGTTATTTATTTAACAGACGGAATAAAGCTTCACCACGTTTCGTCACAGCAAATTACGTTACTCAAATCATTTTCCTTCGCGTGGTTCGCCATTAAATATACGAGGACAATCAGTAAAAGCGGCGTCATTGAGTCGAGTCGAAGCTTCGCCGAGGCTGACTGCTGGACCGGAGTGTGTCCGCAACGTGGGCGGCGCAGCCGGCGGCGCCGCCGGTGGCGTCCGCCCTGGCTACGGGTATGAGGCGCTCTCGGCGGCGAGCGACGGCAGTGAAGGAGAGCCCGACGAAGCACCCGAATACGCCGCTTTTGAAATGGAACTCTCAGGAGGTGGCGAATCCGTAGAAGGGCCATCTTCACGCGGCTCAACTAAAGTCAATTTTCCACCTGAAGTTGAGTTGGAGCGGCGACCTACAGTCTCCGCAGTGGCCACCGCAGCCTACCATAAGGGCCGTGGAAGATCCATGAGTGCCTGGAGCGACATTAGCCGATCCAGTATACGCTTCGAAGAAAGGTCAGTGTTATCAATGTAATATCTACTATCTTGCTACATTTTATAACATCATGTTGAGATAAATTGTAGATTAAGTAAAGATCGGTTTTACTATCAGTGTCTAGAATCAAGAGTAGTTGATTATTCCATTATCTATCTATCAATAGTATATCATGCGTCAGAGGAAAGTGCGGAAATTCTGAAGTGCTATTAATAAAATTTCTGAAATTCATGCTATTGACAAAATTCGGTCATCTGGTAAGAAGGACTTTATCATTAAACCATCGGAACAGGGAACTCTACATCAACTCACCAATTTTAGCATCATAAACAAAATCAACGAGCACCCTTAGCTTCATGCTTGACGCATTCTGATGTCGGGCTCATTTGGACATGCGCGAAGCAGACCGAACGACTAACTTCGATTACAGGTCGAAAAGGGCTTTTGTGCAACGTGATGGGCTTTTGAATTTGATACTATGGATAACAAAGTGAACACGTTGTTTTTTTATACTAAAAGCAACAGGAAAAACAGGAAATTTGATCGAGTTTAAATAAGATACTCAAAGAAAATCATGAAAGTATTTTTATATATTTAACCAATAGCGCGGAAAGGTACTAAATTTTGTTTCACATTAAAAAATAATCATAAAGGTACCTATTTATTAATACGCAATTTGTTAGTGAAGCCACTAATGATTTTTTCGCGAATATTAATACCGCTTTTTGGACCTTTATGAAAAGTTTTACTAGCTTTGTATTACAGATTGTTTAAATTGTGGCAGGGATATCGATGATGAATTCAGCACATAATTCTAGACCCCCTAGCATATAAATTATTCGTCAGCTTAAAAAAAGAATTGCTAGGCCATACATTGTGACCGCGTAGGTATCGCACTTTTCTAAGAAGCAATTGTTTGTTTTTTAATAACCCGCGAAAAATTTTCACCCGTAAGGGTTCAGAATCATGAACTGAATCTATGGTTACAGGGCGTACACCGATGCCACCCTGTATATTATTCACATAGCCCCAGTTTTGGTTTCAAATGATGAAACTTGATAAAAGACATCATTAAATATAGATCCTCACCTCCCGGCCTCTTTTACAAGGAATTAGCTTACGGATCTTAGTTGCTCTGGCCCAGGAGTGACAGTTAAATATTATAATTATGTCTTGTTTTAGGTTTTTAAAGGTCAATAATTGGGAATTCATGATATGGAACAGACTAAAAATTAACATAATTGCATTTTGTTTTTGTTTTTTTGCTATTGAAATATAATTGCAAAGAAAACTTAAGGAATTTAATACCAAATAATATAAGTATAAATCAACATAAAAAGAAGCGATTTTATTTAAAGTTAATAGGTTTAACTTACTATTTTTGTAAGCATATCTTTTTTTTTGTTAGCTCTATGAATGATTGATTGAGACACGTGCGGCTGTTATTTCTTACCCAGAGGCCCTTCTCTGGGTAAGAAATAACAGCCGCACGTGTCGATCAGGTTAAGTTACGCTTGTTCTGGTTGAGTGACCAATTTACATCATTACATTGAGACCCTACGTGCCTCGGACCAGATTACGTCGCTGGTTCCGGCTGACATTCGTGGATCTTTTGACAGTCGGTACGGGTCGTCAGAAGCTCGACAGACTGACAACCAGTTTTACCAAGGCGTAACATATTACACAGTATCTGAGTTGTGGAGGTCAGATAGGCAGTTGTTCCATGTAAAACACTGGTATTCAGCTGCATCCGGTTTGACTGGAAGCCGACCCCAACATAATTGGGAAAAGGCTAGAAAAATTTGTAAACCCTTATATAAAAACGTGGTAGAGGCCATTATATATACTGGCTGTGCTCGAGGTGAATCGGTTTATATACCACGGATAGGTACCACTAATATCATCGGAGTACCCATTCGAGTTTAAATGGCTGCAGTTCCTCCTTAACGTATGTTTCGCAATGACGGTTAATAAGTCTCAGGATCAGTCACTAAAAACAGCGGAAATTGATCTTAGAGGGGACTGCTTCTCGCACGGCCAGTTTTACGTGGCCTGCTCGACAGGGAGTTCATCGACCACCCTGGTTGTGTTAGCACCTGAGGGCAGAACCTCTAATGTAGTATGTAAAGAGGTACTTTAGGTACAAATTAAAAAATAAATGGTCCTAACCCCCTGTGAATAACAATGTAAGTAAAAGCGGAATTTGAATTATTTAGGTAACTATTTACCTTAACTTTAACTTTTTTTTAATAGGATTTGTATTTCCGTTTTACAGTTGCCTTCAAATTTAGCATTCAAGTAGGTAATTTTCCGTTCCGTTATGTATTCTGTTACTATTGTTAGATTTTAGGATTTGTTATCCTCCAGCAATCATATATCAAACCGCGCGCCGCTCCTCGGTTACTATAATAAGCAATGTGAGAAGACATTGTTTACCTGAATTAACACATAGGGTACTTTTAATCCCGGTAGTAGGTTCCCGTGGCATATTTTTCGACATCCACGCGGGCGAAGCCGCGGGCAAAAGCTATTATAATATAAAACAAAGTCCCTTTCTGTCTTTTTGTGTGACTTGTGGTCGTAAAAGATTTCACCATCATTTTATAGAATCCATTTCGAAAGTTTTATGTGCACCTCCCTACCTATAATACGTACATAAATATTTAACTTAGATACAGGGTGTAAAATGACCCATGCAATAGCCATTACATACGCATTCTGGCCATCAAACTAAGTAACATTAAGCAAACCTGGGGGTCTACTCCCTAAGCGAAATCCGTAGTATCGGCCGTCGCTACGAGCACTTCGCTCTCAGTCTAACTTACGGTATGTCCGTAAGTGAGACGGTGAACGAAGCGCCCGTAACGATGGCCGATACTACGGATTTCTCTTAGGGAGTAGGCCCCCTGATTGCTGGGTAACGGCTTTTGGTATGAAACATCGTTTACGGGAACGCGCCGTTACCTGCACCCAAAAACAGACGCATACCATTGTGATTTTTTGTGCAAGTACTGTACAGGAGTTTATGTTACTTATAATATTTAAATCTTGTTTTCGCTTTGAACAAAATTTGAAAAAGGTGGAACTTTGATCTTCAATATAAAAAAAACAAAATGGAGGGGAGTACAAGTTTTTGTTAAGCGTCAGTATATTTCACCCGTGCGAAATATTGCTAGTCTATTGTAAAACTAAAATAAGATTGATTTAGTAGTGAATCGCTTCTGGTCGGAACCGACCCTCCATACCCTGAAAATCATTATGCGACTCATTTATGTGATGAGAATGCTCATTATTTAAAAAAATGAAAAGTATGGGCCCTGATATAGCCATCGGCAGTAACATACTACGAACGAATTGTATTTAGTTATGAAAGCAAAATTACTGTTGCAGGGAAACAACGACTCTTTTCGAAAGAAGATGGGTAAAGATTGAATTTTCGTTATTATAATGGCGAAAAAAGACCAAAGTTATTTATTGAGGCCATGATAGTACATTTATGTGAAGTTTAGGTATCGAGCTTTACATCTATGCTAAAAGAGTAAGAAAAGAAATAGCATGTTGTCTAAAAAAATCATTAAACTTGGCAAAATAATCGCACTGATTTTCAGGCATTATTTTTTAATAAAATTCACGAAACACATATAATACTACGTAAAATAATGACAACAATACAAAAAAAAATGTATTACAATATGACACGCGCGAGCCGAAGACAAGTTTGAACACGCACGTGACGTATGAGTCCGACTGATTCGCGGACAAGCTAGTTTTTTTCGTATAATATCAACGCGCCGAATGCACCAAAACAAATTTGAGAGACTAAAAAATATAGTGGTAGGTAAATAAAGCGCTTAACAGTTTCTTTTTTTAATTAAAGTTAGAAAAAATGCTTTAAATAACAAAACTTCAACGGATTTGCCAAGTTTGATGATTTTTTTATGTAACATGCTGTTTGTTTTTCTTACTATTTTAGCATACATGCAAAGCTCGATACCCTAACTTCACGTAAATGTTACAACATTGCGTCAATAAATACTTTGAATTTTCATGACTATGATGGGCGCAAAAACGCGGCATCTTTACCCACCTCCTTAAATAAGTGCAGTTATACATACATAAATGATTTGCAAAATCAGATACGTGTATAAAATACTCTATCGTAATTACTTTAAAGCCCATATTTTCCCGGACAAAACGTACCAGCAACGATTGTTCGTCACTCAGGTCTTGTCGCAGCTTGTACAGAAATCAATAAAAGTCTATCTTATTTACGTAGTGAAATCTTCCTTGTACTGGAATAGGATCACATAGATCATTAAAATCAACGACAACAACAACGCAGCTTTAGCCAACTACAGTCGTAACATAAATCAGCGGGTCCTACTAGAAAGCGATTGTAGCGTGCATACGTGATCGTCACGATTGTTGCTCGAACGAACCCGAAGAACGATCGCAACGATGTGTATCGTACGATCAATCATAATCTGAATCATTTTGAAACAGATTGCTAATCCATTGCTTCATATGCTCGAAAAATGTGTCTGCTCAACAACGTAAATAACGCAATGAATATTGTTGAACTGTCAAAATGAAACCGATTATGATTGATCGTATGTTACGCAATTAGGGTGTTAGACAAAGACCTAGTGCATCGACACCTTTAACTATATACATGTGGGAATGTAATTTATGTCACCTATTGTATACCTTCTTAGTTATTTCTAAAGTTTCAGTTAAACCGGTAGGACAACTTGTCTACAATGCATAATGTGTACCCCTGCATAGCCCTTCAGGGTATAAAAACAAAGAGTTTGTATGATTTGGAAATTGCTGTGATCGATATGATTGTTTTTGTTAATATATCAGCAGAAACTCTACCGACCATAAAACCATCTTCCTAACCACAATATAAAAATGGATATACACATCAACGCAATCGGCGTTATTTAGGGATATTTTTGTTTAAAGTTCTTAAACTTAAAAAATACTGGCCGGTTTTAAAATCTTTGGAAGAAAGCTTATTTTGTAGGCCTTTTTGGATGATTTTTGCTCGTGAATATTTGCTCCTAGAAGATAACCAGGGGTCTGTGGTGTTGTTTACCGATGAGGCCCAATTCGGTTTCCATCCCGATTCGCGTAGAGTACGCGTATGGCGAGTTCCTGGTCATGAGAGCCGTCTGCAACACCCTCAGGAAGTCCATCCATACCACGGCGGGACAGTTATGGTTGGGGTGGGAATTCATGTTGGTGGAAGAATCGACCTTGTTTGGTTTAGAAACACCATGACCTAAACCAGGTGCTTGTACCAATAGTCTACCCCGGGCTAAGAATTCACCCTCATGCACAACATTCGTCTGCACACAGCGCGAGTGGTAACCATCTGGCTGCTCAAGCATGACATACCGGTCTTAGACTAGCTCGCGCAATCTCTGCGTGGGTGACGGCTACCCATACACTCTCGCTCCGTATCATGGCCTGGACCAGGGCCGGACGCGAGAGATCGCCACCGCCGATCGCCTCCAAGAGGACACGGTGGTGCCCTGCCCAAGCCGGGCAGGCCTCCACGGTATACTCCACTGTGTCCTCAGGGCGGTCTTCGCAATGGAAACACCTGGGCGTTTCCTTCCGCCTTATGCGAAACAGGAACCTCCCGAAACAGCCATGTCCGGTGAGGACCTGCGTCAGGCGGAAGGTGAGGACGCCGTGCCGCCTCTCAAGCCACTCCTCAAAGAGGGGACTTACCGCCGCAATCGTGGCGTGCTCTGCGTCATGGGTGGTTTAACTGACTACTGATTTTTCCCATGATTGCGAAAAAACAATAATTTCGCTTATTTTTCACTTATTCTTGAAAAACACATTCATCGTTTTTTTTTTTGGGTGGGAAATCATCAAATGACTTGTCCCGCTCTGGGTGGAGCAGGAGGGCGTGTCAGACTTTTACTGAGTAAAACCCACCCAGTTGCCTGTGTGCCAGGGGCCGCGGTATCTCTTTCGAACAACCCGCACCCCTGGAACACATTCATCGTTAGTTTATACTATTATTTCACTTTCGTCTTTATTGAAATGAAAGGTATTTACACAAAAATAATATTTTTGTTTCAGTCTGAAGTGTAGTCTGATAAATGAGCTTTATAAAAATATATACATTTTGTGTGTTTATGTAGCAAATATTGAGTTAATTAAAAAAATCCGAAATAACCCTAGATGGTGTTGATGGGTCTCATCTCTTGGACTTTCAATCAGCATTTTACAGGCTTGGTCCAAAATTTTAGCCAAATTGGCCGAACGGCTTTTTCTTAACATTGTGCGGCGTCTTTTCTTTTTGCCTTGTCATTCATTCCGAACTTTATCTCAATGTTCCTATTTTTGTCGTATTTTCTGTGTAAAGTAACTCCTGCATTGAGACATTCTACCAACTGTTAAGAGACATTCGGGTCTATTAATTATAAGGTGGGGCGGCTATACCTTCGATATATGGGGTATGTTTCTTAGGTCTTCCTGCAGAAGTTCGAGCAGTTTATGTGTTTAAAAAAAAATATAATTGTCATTCTAATCGAACTTTAACGCCTACCTAGACTATGGAGACTAGGTGCAGAAGCGAACGAAATGGGGTCAAGGTTCGTGACGGTAATTCTGATCGACAATGTTGGGAGGGTGCGCAATAACATCTCAGTTTAGTGTACTATGTAAGGATACGAAATAATATAGAACGTTTAGTTAGTAAGGAGAGGTCGTTGTTCTACAATATCTTTTGCACCACACACTCGAGGCGGTTTTCATTGAAGCAAGAAGAAGGATAAAGGTATTAAAAAAATAATTTCCTTAAGTATTTTAATAAAATAAAAATGTATATTAAGATTGATTAAATAAAAAGATCCTGTATGTATGTATCTACACGATGAATTACTCACTCTCTGCTTTTGCATTAATAAAAACTTACACTCACTTGCAAACTCTCTGGATTTTTCACCATACTTAATCCTGACATTAAAATGACAAAAAAGTTTTCAAGGGTTTTTATTGAGTAAAATAAACAACGGTTAACGGTATAACACAATCGCGGTGATTGCATGCTCAAAATAAGTTCATCCAAAACACGTTGCGGAATGGCCGCCCAAGTCCGTTGCACAATAAATGCCTCAAAAATCGGACATCGCTTTTTTATTGTTTTTATAGATAGTGTACACTATTTTGAATACTAGAGTAGACATATTCCAAAATATATTCCCATATTCGAATTCACCTTAGAACCAGTGCTATAATTTATTTAATATTTTATTCTGGTTATCCATAGAAATCAAAAAAATGTTATAGTTTATTACGTATGCAAAATTTTTGTGTTTTAATTATAGTATGCGATAAAGCCAAATGTTTGCTATTTTAAGAAATGCAAATATATTTTTTAGGTGTAATTTAAAGCCTGTTACGTATTTTTTTCTGTAATTTTGAAATCATTTTTTTGCGCATGTTCTAGAGAGTAGTAGCATTTTATTTTCACACACGTTATTGTTTAGTGTTACGTCAACCTGCCTGTAAAATATCAGACACATACATAACACGAATGAATTCGGATTTTTCGAGTTCAGTATATTTTTGTTAGGGTTATCACAAATCAAAAATCTATAACCAATTTATTTAAGTCTTAAATTGAAGTAGGTATTACTAATTAATTATAAACAGTAGGTAAAGAGGTACCCATAGGTAATGTAATGGGATAATAAAAATGTTGGCAAAAAATATTTTTTGCAATTCGAAAATTCCTCGTAGTGATTTGTAAGTATACTTTGTTAATTTTATTTCGTTTCACGCGTAATTACTAGCTTCTACCCGCGACTTCATCCACGTGAAAGTCCCATACTTTTACCATAAACATCCTATAGCAGTTGTCAATAGTGTAGCTCTTTATTTGTGACAGAATTTTTTAAATCGAATGAGAAGTTTCGAAGATTACCCCTTATTATACAATTTCACAAATTTTATCTCTTTATAAATAGTACAGACATCAATAAGTACTGCACCCGGGCGCCGGGACCCCCATTAATATAGACAATAATATTGTCTCAATAGAAAATTATTAATTGTTTTTTTCTACTGTTAACCCTGTTATCAGAGAAAATTTTGAAAACCACAGAATCATCATATCTTCGATTTCCTGATGATTTGCATCAGATTTTTAATAGTTAATAGTACAGTTCTAAAGAATATTTTAAGACAAATATTAGGTGCTACTTACAAAAGACGTCCGAGGAAAAAATTAAAAAATCGGGCATATTTGTTTTTCTATTATAGAAAAATCATTTCTGTTTCTCCTATAGAATACCTTGTATATACTGTCAATAAAATTCAAAAACAAATGTTCAAATATGTTTATCACATCGTTTATTTTAGAGATTTTTTGAAAATCCAGAAAAATCTAATAAAAATCTAATTCTGTTTTAAAGTATACTTAAGATTCGGGAGTTCTACTCTCGCATTCAAAACAGTGCATACTATCGATTAGAAGAATAAAAAATCGATGTCTGATTTTTGAGGCATTTCAAAGTCAAAGTCAAAGCATTTATTTCAAATAGGCACTTAAAAGGCACTTTTGAACGTCAACATTTACATTAAAATAGAATTGATTCTAGTCGCCCCTTCCAAAATGTAGTTTCGTATGGAGAAGAATGGGCAAGAAACTCCACCGTTACTCTTTTAAAAATGATTTAACTACAATATTTAACATACATTCATTGTATAATTATGTGTGAAAACGATGCATCCAGAACAAAATTACTGTACCAAAATTGGTAAAAAGAATGTATATATGTGTATAGATAAATTAACTTTATGATAGATACATAGTGCCCACACATTTACAAACATTGTAAATTTATCATACTGTGCTTTGTAACAAGCGAAAAAGATTTTCTGGTACACACCAAACCATGTACGTGCATTCATATTTGGCAGAGCTCTTCTTTGAAGCACATCCCACGCGTGCTCAATGGAATTAAAGTGTGGTGATTGAGCAGGCCATGGCAGGGCGTTGATATTAGCTGCGGCAGGTGTGTTGTGTGTGGACGTACATTATCATGTTTAAGCAGAAATGAAACACCAAATTGCGTCCGCAAAGGAATCACAACATCTGATACAATCGTTTCAGCGTAAATCGATGCTTTGTGATTGCCTCTGATCCAAATCAGTTCGATTCTTCCGCCGATCCAAATACCCGCCCATATCATGATTGTTCCACCACTGCTTCCAACATTTCCACGGCGCAGATCATTTTTTCTCGACTCAAATGACGTTTTCACTCCTTAATAGCGTACTATTGTATTTATTTAACTCAGAAGTATGGCAGAAATTTTAAGGATTTGGCCTCAATCCCATTGCAAACTTGACAGAGAAAGCTCGTCGTTTGACCGAAATTCAAAACTAGTTTTTGTCATTATTAATCTATTATTAAACCCTTTTCAAATGACGCAAAGGAGTTATAAAAATAAAATAACCTGTTTTTTTTGGTAACTAGCAAAAACTAAGCTTTATCCCTAGACACTTTTGATGCGTCTATCTGAACACTGCCCCACATTTGCCGAAGCCAGCTTGTTTTGCCATTTGTACATACGCTATTGTTGTTGAATTTTAAATATTACCTAGTTGCTAGGGGAAACAGTATTTTTCTGTAAAGAACATTGCTCTAATTGGCATAAAACTTAATACGTATGAAATCTGTACGATAATACCTTATTTTATTTATAAGTAGGTAAATTAAATATCAATTAGTATAATCGCACGCCTACACTTAAATTATCGCAAACACCCTCGACCTTGCCAGTATGAACGAAATGTAAAGACCACGCGGTTTCACCACTGGGGTTGTACATGGCAAGGATAACGTCGCACCGTCTGCCGTTTGCCACGCCGCAATTAGCTAAGCAAAAATTCGCGGCTTTACGTTTAGGAATATAGGAAATCGATAAAAACAAAATTAATTATAATAAAAACAAATCTTATTTGCAAGAAATAAAAAAATAACAATTGTGAAACGTTGAAATTTTCTGAAGATGTCATACAACATTTCCAGTATATCTTTGATAGGCGAAGGCAAGTATTAGTTTGGGGGATTGAATGATAGACTTAAAATGATGTGCGAACAATCTAACATTCTTATTATTTAGTTTTGAATTAAAAAAAAAATATTCCTGAAATTAATTCTTACTAACTTAGTAGTGAACATTCTGTATCACGTTTTGGAAAACTTATAAAATAAAAATCGTAAAATTTATTTTAATAATGATTTGTTAATACCTAAATTATAATGGTCGTTGTCATTCTGTAAATACCTACCTATTCGTTGCGATCGCTAATCATATTTTGCTCAACACACGAGCTGATACTGATTTGCAAATTGCAAATATCGTAAAAAAAAATTACATATCCCACAAGCCCAAATTGTATACATTTCCTACGCTCTTCCCCTTTATGGAAGCACCCACAGCTCTTGGACAAAATTGACCAAATTATTCGCAGCACACTAACATCCATTTTAATTGTGGCTTTGGACGACCGAGCGTGGCTTCATGCCACACTACCCATCCGTTTTGGTGGCCTCGGCGTCCCTAAAATTACTAGTATAAGCTTACCGGCTGTCCTGTCCTCTGTCCACAGCACTGAAAAGTTGGCTGGGAAAATTTTAGCCCCTTGCCTGGTTGGGTCTGAAGTGCCGTGCTTGACGGATGTGGTGAATGCCTGGAAAATGGCTTGCCCGGATACAGATCGGCCCATGAACCCATCTTCCCAGAGACAGTGGGATGAGCCGTTCTGCAGGTTGGTACGGAATAAACTTATTAATACGTCCACCAATACTGCTGAGCGTGCCAGCCTTATGACTGTGGGAGAGTAGGAGTCGGGCCTCTGGCTGCAGGCAAGACCGTCACCCAACATATGCACTATGCTGGGTGACTCGACCTTCCGGCTCGCTACTTGCCTGCGACTTGACGCTCCTTGCGTGACTGCATCGCTGCCAATGTGGTGAAGGTGTCGACTGCCTCGGACACCATGGCTTATCCTGCTGTAGGAGCGCATGCCAGATAGCATGGCATGCTAGCATCAATAACATCATCCATCGTGCTCTTCTCACCGCCGGGGTGCCAGCTGTTCTAGAACCCAACGGCTTGGCATGCGACGATGGGAAGAGACCAGACGGAATCTAGTAGTAGATTACGGTCAACTTCTTCTCGAAAAGAAAGGACGCCTGTATCCTAGCAGTAGAAACATAATAATATAGGTTGATATGTATACTTAGTTAGAGGGGTTATAACTACAACATAATGCCTTGCATCTCATCTTTCTAAACAGGCTGCTGCAGGTGCGCATAACCTAAAATGGCGCAAATATTCCAATCTTATTGGAACCTATGGTCGAGCCGTTTGGGGTTGAAAATCTAGGGCCATGGGGTCCGAGTGCCCACATAGTTTTCCGAGATATTTCCATGCGGTTGGTCGACTCTTCACGTGACCAGAGGGCTGGCCTAGTTTTCGGCCTAAGAATCAGCACTACCATACAACGTGGCAATGCTGCCAGCTTTTTGGGCAGTTTTCACATTGACAACGATGTGGACGTACCTACTTTTTGATGTCTTATGATTATTTTCTTTTTATTTACTTGAACATATTATTATTAAGAAGAATCATAACGAACTTGCTGCCTAGATTAATATGAACAATTGTCGAGGTCGCTGGCTAACCACATGTTGCAATACGAGTCATTCATGTCATCAATAAATGTAAATAAAATTAAAAATTAATGTATTTATACAAGCAAATAATTACGTGATGACGCGACGCCCAGTGGTCTGAATAGTATAGATAATTAATCGTCTCGTTCACAAATCTATAAGATACCAAAAAAGCAACAAAAAACAAACAAATCTCGTATTTGTTTGTTTTTTGTTGCTTTTTTAGTTAGCGAGCGAGTTGTCACTCAAAATATCATCCATCACCGTCATGTCTGATACCCATGGTCACCAGCATCAACTAACAAGCTAGTATAACTAGAGCTAGTATCCTTTCAGCCATTATATACCGTCGCCCAGCGCTTTCAAATGGCCTAGCGCCATGCATCTGTGAAACAAAATTCGAATTTATAAATGAAGCGCTAGGAGTGCGGAGAATTATTTGGATTAGTCGTCTTAATATGGCGCTGGAGGATAAGATCAAGAATAAAATAGTGAGACCACTCTTCAAAATATTTACGTGACTTTGAAGTGTTCGTCCGATTATTATGATTGTCCAACTCTGCAGGGTAAATGCCTCATCTTATACAGAGAAGGCACGAGCTTTGATGACACTTGCTTAAGACGGGTTGGCGGGTTGAAAAATAAATGATATAAGCATCATAAAATAAATGATTAGTCATCGTACAGGTTGTTGCATATGTGTTGATTCATAGCACGGTTTCAGCAATGTCTTGTATCTCTAACAATATTTTGTAGTAATACCCATAAGCCCTTAATTAACTTTATTTATTATATCCAAAGCCCCAGTACCGCCGGTAAAATTCCGAAGACGACACAGATCGCAGACCGCAGCAACGCTACCGGTTTGCGGTTCCGTAGATGGCGAAATTGCAGAGGGTGGCAACATCCCAGCAGCAATGTTTGTGGAGCCGCGCTTGTGCGCTCGAACAGTGTCGCGGATCCTCGCATGCGCTATCGCCACTTCAGAATAATGACATACTAAATCCTTTACATGTTTTTAAATTGTTAGTAATCGATATCAACAATTTAAAATCGCTGCTTAGGAGCTTCGTCTCTGTTGGCTATTTAGTTCCGTGCTACGGCGGCGACTGTTTGCAAGCGTCGACGCGCGCACGTTCGCATATGCCCGAACGGGCTCTTGACGACCCGCGTGGCTACGAAAGAAACACGCGCGCACATACCGCACAGAATTATATATCATACATTAATTTTCAACTCTTGCAATTGCATATTAATTCATGATGAAATCAGCTCATCTCTTACCTATTTGCACAGATCCATGACAGTTGCGTACTGTGCTTAGATGACAGAGTGTAAACCCAGCATCAAAAAAACTAAAATTCGGTCGGAGGAATCTTCTTCAATTTAACAATAAAGACCTTTGTTGCCTATGACTGAATGAGATTATTTATAGCATTCAGTCTAATAGTCAACCTCTTAAAACAAATGTATATACTTTATTGTATTCGTCATTTTAATGTTCACTTTTTACGCAGTACGATTTTTTGCATTATTTATTTATTTAGTTATTTATGTATATATGCTTTATTGTACACCAGAAAATACATGACAAAAACAAAATTAACACTAAAAACATACAATGGGCGGCCTTATCGCTTTCTGCGATCTCTTCCGGGCAACCTTGGAATGGACAGTGATTGCGTGGACATAAAAATGGGGTTGTCATTGGTGCAAAAAATAGATACACTATACTATTATATACATAGATATATTCATATATATGCTGTATAATAGATACTTATATACATACATACTACTATATAAGCAAAGACATTATATGACGACTACAGATTGTAACAGCTACAACAAAATCACAAAAACAAGTAATGCTCCTTCACGAGTCTCTTGAATATAGGCAACGATTGCGCGCGTTTTATATGAACTGGCAATGCATTCCACAAACGAGCGGCATTATGGTAGTTTTGGATTCCATCTTGATATATTCTGTCTCAAAATTCACCCGGTGTGAAAAGACGACGAGTTTGGACAGATTTTCAAAACCATAAAATAAAAAATGGCCCAGAGCGAGTCGGGCAGTCTCTCACAATTGAGGTTCCGAATCAAACAACACTGGGCAGTCTGTAGAACGGTCACTGGTCTGTCACAATTACTGTATTGTGCATAATTCGAAAACCTGCGCTAGCTAACTATACATCTTTCATTTTTCGTTTCATATTTTTTTTCAACAGTTATTGACAACACGTCGCAATTCGTTATAATTTTCGTGTAAAATATGTGTTGGGGCATAACTCCCCACAGTAACAATGTGATGTTGATGTTGATGTTGCGTATAGGGATGTTATGTTGAACGAGTAAACAACTGATTGATGTTAAGGTTTTGATGCTACTAAAAATAACAAGTTACAACTTATAAGGTAAATGTACAATTAATTTTGGATTAAACAAACTGCAACGTTTCACTGTAAGCAGGACAAGTTAGTTGCAAGTACAGCGTAGCTCTTACTTTTTGCCCAGCACAAAGATAACTTAAATATAACTGTAACTGTACATCGTTATTATGGTAATTCACAACGCTCAATACGCGGCGTTGCTTTATTGTGTGCGGTTCAACAGCGCGACCACAGCGATAATTAAAAAAAATCGTGTCATCGTTTAGAAGATTCTTTTTAATTTGTAAAAGTTGATTCTCAAAACCATACATTTTTCAAAGTTATGGTTAAAAAGTTATAAGGGTTTGAAAAAATATCGCCGTGGTCGCGCAATTGAAACACAAACTGATTTACCGAGCGTGCGTGCACTCGATAAGTGTGCTGCACTACTGTCGTCCGTGACGTCAAATAAGGCGTTGTCGACGATGCAAAAGCTTATCGATAAGATCCATAAATCTATACGAAAATTATAACCTACAGCTATAATTTTGTTTTCCATGGAGTTAATAGAATAACTCCATTGTAAACAAAATTATATAGCTTTAGAAAACTAGGAGATAATTGGCGGACAGTCCGTTTTAACAAACTACTCTAAACCAAACAGTACAAAAACAGATTCAAAGTACATCGCCTGAGGGAAAAATATTTTTGCTCTCGAATCATATACTCTACTTTTCATCTCCTTCCATGAGAACATAATTAAGAGACACTTTTAAGTAATTAATGAATAAGTTTAATTAAAAGAATGACATGAATATAAAAAGGTAAATTACAAATTTATATTTAAATTAGCTACATTGGCGCAATTTTGAAAATTTATTGTCACTGTTCAGAACTCGATGTAAAACTATTTTTTTTTTGCAAAATACAGTTAAGTCCGTACCGATTACAAGAACAGGGAAGTAAATCGCGCGTTTTTATTTTTGTTTTAGTTACCGCGCCTCCCCGCACCGTACAGCCAACACTTACAGCCAGTAATTTATACAATTTGGTTTCGATTCATGTTCCAAATTCAAATTTCATTACTGCCCGCTAAAAAGTCTAGTGGAGAAAAGAGCTACTTTGCACTTTGCTCCCGCTTATAGAGGACCAAAACGACACTTTTCGGTAGAAGTCATAGAGGGGATGAAAAAAGAATAACAGTCACTAAGAAGGCTAGGCAAGAAGCGAAAGTGCAGTTATAGTGCGGGCGAACGACGTGGTTGCTCGTGATCTAAAAATGAAATGCTGGATTTTGGATTTTGTACCTACCTCTAAAGCTCGGAAAATTTTACAGATCGGGCTAGTGCTATTTATAATTTTCTCCTTCAGTCATTTTCCAGTGTTTAGATTTGTGCCCGGTGAATGGCAATACGCTCGCCTCCTATTATGTACATAGGGTTTAAATAAATAACTGCTGAAACATGAGCACACTTATACACCTCCTTCTGCGCCTTCGGGATATATAATACAGACAGGCTGTTCAAGTAAGTACGTGTTTTAAAAATAAAACACAAGCATTGAAAGTAACTTTACCGAAACTCAAAGGATCAATTACTTTTTCTATTCCAGTATCCAATTTCCTCCTACTATAAAGATCACTATCGACGGCTCGGGATTGACGTAAAAGCCATTTGGTCTGTCTGTGGTGTTACAAATCGGTCACCCGAAATTGCCGTGTAAACTACGTGTTCTTTAATTACAAACTGTGGTTTGTTCGTTAATTAAAGGAATAAAATTGGTCAAAGAACTACTTTACTGTTGTTCTGTCTAGAATTAGGTTATTGTCACGGTTTGTGTATGGATAGGTGTAGATAAAAACGCTTATATTTCAATCAGTACTGTCAATATCCTGCCCGAACTGATCACAAAGCCAGGCCACTAAGGAAGCATTGATATACTGAACACATAGTGTGTCAAGGATTAAAGAGGAGTAGAGTGCGTATATGTCGGGTCGCGATGGACGCGGGGGTGCGCGTGGAGCGTCGCGGGAGGCAGTCGTACGGCGGGCGGCGGGCAGTATCTCGCCGGCGACGCCGACTCATATCACATAGTCTTACTGGCGGAGTGATACGCACGGTGCACACGCCAAGCCCGCGTGCTCGCGACGTGTCGCGATCGCATGTAAACACTGCGTGCGTTCCGCGTTACCTTGAATCAATTGTGAATAGGTGTGATTCAAATTGTTTTTGGTTTATTAAAAAAATCTACAAAATAATATCTGAATTGTGTCTAGAAAAGCCTGTTCAACGAGCTTTTTTATTTGTTATTGCCTCTAACTATATCTCTTATCTACTTTATGACGATTTCCTAAAAACTTCTTACTTACGTACGTTCTCGCGTTAACTTGTTATAATTAGTTGGATGGAGAGTAGCGGTTATGGAATTAGGAGACGATCTATTATTCATGTATGGACACAGCGGGTTTGTATTTATTATTTCGTCACGTAGGTAAATAGGTACCTAACACACAATAAGTAAAAACGTTAAAGGTGTAGTGACAAGAAGAACAGGAGTAGGTAAGTTTCTAAGAAAAAAGACCAACTGAACTACAAAATTAGGAAAACCTTAAACTATCTTTTATAACGACGTAAATCTGTATGATTTACGACTTGGCTGTAAAGTATCTCCATTTGAGGTCAACTAGAACGAAAAACAGCTCGCAAGCGACGAAAATAGACAATTGTGAAACGAAACAGCACTCTAGACGCTAACACTCATCTTCCTTTGGCTTCCACTTCTTGTCGCTCCGCAATACAAAATGTCCCTATCTGTTTATACACTATAGTATACCGTAAATATCCAGTAGTGTGCAATGTATATAGTTTGAGCACATATGTTCAATCCGTGCATACGTACCGGATTTAAACGTTTATTAAGACTTTCTAAATGTAAGAAGGTATTTAGCACTTCATGACTCTTCAGTTACTTCTTGTTTACCATTTTTGTATAACATTTGATTTTCATCATATAAAAACAAAAGTAGGTACCCCACCAAGCTTGCAAAAATGGTTTTAAACTCGTACATTCAAGCAGTCACCGAATAAGATTGTTTGTGTAATTTGGAGATATATAGATATATATATATATAGATAATAGTAATGGATTTTCCCATGTTGCATACCACTGGCTTGTCAAAACATGGTGATGGGGGTCCAACGAGTTGAACCTAATTTTCTTTAATAAAACACTTAAATGGAAAATAATACTACAACTATAATGTAAGAATAATGGAAAACAACTAAACTATGATTACAAGAAAATACAATAAAATAGTTTATTTTATACTAAGTTAATTTATGTCTATCATAATTTATTTCATTATTAACATAGGCATCATTTTCTTGAACGTTCTGAATTTTTGTTTAACTTTGATCTTATTTTGACTTGCTCTCAACATGTCTTTAATAATAACGTATAAGTAGCAAGGGCAAAAACCTTAATCCAATTTCCAATTATTAACACAATGCAACTAGTACGCAGAGATAGCCTATTAGCCTAACCTGCTGTTTCATTACCAGATGACAGTAAATTTTTGTTAACACCATTTAAACTATTTCTGCGATATGTTTGCGTCCATAAATGAGATAACTTTCGTATTTTTTCTTTTCTTTCTACCTTAGAACTTAAATTAATTATATAATTATTATCCTAAAATAAATAAGGTAAAAAGAAAACAAAAAAAAAACAAAAAAGTTATCTCCTTTATGGTGTCACTGATTTGGAGTTTTGTAAGCAATATTCTATTAAAACGGCCGACGTCCTTTAGAGGCACAAATACCACTGGAGCTAATAATCTCTAATCCTTAAGAACTTAACAGAAAACTTCGAATTTTTGATTAAAGACCAGCGCTGCGTCTCGGCTTCTATCTTACTTAAAGAAATTAAGGATTGATGACAGACGTTTCGAAGTTTTACTTAATCCGAGCCGATAGTATTTTGGATGAGACGGAGTGATTACGTACTTACGAGTATATTCTAGGAAATGGAGCAGCTTTTACTCATTACTATCAGCTTGAAATGACAACAGTTATCATAATAATACATACGGAACTGGAATACATACGGATGGACATAGGCTTCCCCCAAACTCAGCCACTTCGGTAAGTTCAGTGATTCGCGCATACAGCGGATCCCTGCGCCTGCAATAACAATAAACGCGACACCGTCGACCAAACACCTTGGTACTGCTGTTCGTAGTACAGGAAATAGAGCAAGTTAGTTACCCGATATGAGGATTATCGAGTGTTCCGCCTCTCTTCGGATTTCAGGTAACCCTACTCTCAGACTACCTCCATCGTAACCTGCTCAATTTTTCCTCGAGTTTGGTGATCTTCTCGTCGTTCCGGAGAGTACGTGCGTTCAATGTTGCCAGGTGCAGTTTCCAGTGATTTTGGTAGCCAAATCTCTTCCGGAGATTCTTAGCACCCCTGCCTCACCGTAGCCTTAAGCGCTATCGTACCCATAGGTAGGTGGGGCGACGGGCCCTAGGGGCCGTTTTGTTTTAGTTCTTGTCACTTTTTGGGGTTTTAACAACGCGCTGTATTGGATATTTCCTTTTACATAACTACTACCTTGTTACCGCCGCAGCGAAACATGAACTGTGTGCGTGTTGGTGTGCGCCACGTGCTGCTTACCAGTACTGAATGCGACAGAGAGACATGAACACAGTGTAAATATGGATGGTTCTTTGACGCGGTTTGCGGTAAGTAGGAGGTGACTGATCGAAATCGTCACGCGAAAAACCTTTCATACATGTTATGCTTGCGGCTTTCGTTTTTAATCAAATTTTAAATTCAAGATAGGGTTAGGGTAGGCTGCTAAAATTTATTTTAATTTAAATTATTCGTCAGATGGAATTTGGTTAATGACGGCAGTCTTACAGTTGATCGCACACGTATTTAAAAATAAATTAATCAACTTTATAATTATATAATAATAGAATTACTGCAATATTAATACATAATAAAAAACAAGCTCAAATTATCCCAATTTTGTGTGTAGTCCGGTTGGTAGGAGAAAGAGTCACCGCTTGAGGGATCGATTTTTATTGTATTTATTGGATGTCTATGACAAAATTTAACTACGAAATACAAATACTCAATACACTCGTGAAATTTTAAAAAGATCGCGGACGGTCCGTGTTGCCCAAGAGATAATTAAAAAAATAAAATCGACCACCCGTTTTGACACGGCTGGCACCTGCCGCTGAGTGCACCGCCACATTCGCCGAGAGGCCTCGTCGAGTGTGCCGTTTCGAATGTTTGTTTGTAGTTTCGCCACTGTGTATAAATTATTCTGTGACATGAGTCTTGAAGCGTACTCGCTGCCTTCCAGTTCTCGTTTCACTTGTTGGGGCGCCCTTGTTTTTACACAAGCACGCAGGAGCACATGTCGCGATGTGCGGGCTGTCCTATTGGAGCTTTTAATACTATTTCACAAGCGTAATGCGCAATATATTACTGGATTATAAGAGAACATAGAAAAGTTTTCACTTTTCTTAATACATATTTCTCTTACTTATCTATTTACATTTTAGGTTGCAAAAATATGTTAGGTTGTAACCAGAAGATCAAAGGCGAAGTTTGATATAACCATTTCGATAAATAACAAGAGTCAATTACAATTTTATTGTTGAAAATTTACAAAAAATTGCCTTTACCGATATACCGATAGCCTTAGGAATTTTAATAGTTAAGTCTTACATACATACATATGTCGTCGTCCGTTCGCAGAAATAGCCATATCGTGATCTGCCTGGCCACTTTACGATACGCCGTCATTTCATGGTTTGACCGTCTAACATCCGCTATATTGTTCAACGCTCAGCGTTCGACGATGCTTGGACATATCGACCCAGATACACATAACAAACGTAACCCTGTCTTTGAAGCCGCGCAGTCGGGTACTAATTCCTATTTGACCTGTTCCTACTCGAATAACTCCTGCATTAGGGTCTTAAAAATATTAAATAGCTAAGTAACTGCGACAATCTTGGATGTAGCGCTCGCCGGCCGCTGCTGCGGCACCTTGCTTCACTCGATCGGCTTGCGCGCGGTTGGTCACAGTTCTAACCTAACTTAATCCATTTTCGGTGCCACTACCGGCGTGAAATGTAACTACTTTGCGATATGCCCACTGGAAATATTGATAAAAAGGTTGCTTTCCTCGATCCATCAGGCTATCGATTAGTCGCAACGTGATGTAACCGGAATAATCATGCGGTATATTTTGAAATGGCCAGGCAGATCATGATACCGCCATTTCTACGATCGGACCACCATGTATACATAAACAAGACTTAAATAATAAATAAATAAATAAAATTTTATTTTCTCCACCACATAAGGAAAAAATCAGTAGAAAACATAATAGTGTTCAATATAAATACAATGATGTCGTGGGGACTGGTTATTTTTTTTTTGAGGATGGCAAAATTATCAAATAACTTCTCCCGCTCTGGGTGGAGCAGGAGGGCATATCAGACTTTTACTGACTTAAACCCACCCGTGTTCCCTCAATTGCCTGTGTGCCAGGGCCCAAGGTATCTCTTTCGAACAACCCGCACCCCTGGCAGGCATCGGCCCTTGCGGACCCCACCAGTTATTGCTGACATCTCTGACGGCGCGCGTGGAACTCAACGCGCCGTCGCACTATGGAAAATATAGGTCGGTATCGGATCAAAAATCTGTAACTTCATGAATTTTTGTTGTATCGTGATGAAATTTGGCACAAATATGCAGCAAGGTTCGGAGATTCGAACGATGTGTAGTTTATAGGGTTTTCTTGTATATCTATGTATGTTTTTTTGCATAGAATGAAAAAAATGGGAAAAAATCACGAAAAAAATAGTTAAAAATTTATTTCAAGTGGAATACAAGTTTATAATGACTAAAAAGATTAAACCATGGTTAATTACAACAAGCAAAGTAAACAAAATATATATATATGAAAAAAAAATACTAAATTAAAATCATATTACTAATAGGTACATCCTATACTCTGGCTTCAGGAAATGATGTAGCTAGGTACAAATATAAGTAATAACTAAATATAAATATTATTTTTAACTTATACCACTTCAGGATCAGGGTCAGTAAATGTGGGTTCACTTTCAGGTGCCACGTTTAAAAGACTTAGTGCCTCTTCTTCAAGTTCTTTCACATTTCTTACGTACGGTTTTCTCAAACTTGTTATATATGGATCTGACGTGTATAAAAGCGTTTTAAAGACATCTTCATTTGTAGCAGATCGGGAACATTTTCTGGCATGATGAAGTCGTATGTTTCTGTAGTCTTTGTTGCGAGACTCTTGTGCGTCTTCCGATAGCTGTCCAATAGGAAGCACCGCAAAATGTTTGATAACGTTTTGCCCGTGTATGAGTATTTTATGAACGGAGGATGGCATATAATACCAATCGTAATTACTTACATAGATTCTTGCAGTTTCTATTGCATATTCCCCAAATTTTTCAGGGTCGATCATCATTCCAGAAGAAAGAACTTGCAAGATAATGTATAGGCGTTTAATCAATGCCTCATCTACACCTGTTATTTCCGATGAGCAAGTGCTATTATAGAAGAATCTTCGTGCGGTATTGCCATCGTTCGTATTCCCGCTAACTTGCCGAGGTTTGTCGACGATTAATCCCAACTCCTCCCTGAAACGTTTTTGAACAACTTCTTTCTTTTCTTTTTTTAATCTCTTATTTTCCTCAGTTGAAGCAGACCAAGTCTTAAACGAAAGATTATAGGAAATATGCAATATCATTTCCATGCAGCGAATCCAGGCGTGTAAGGTGGACAATCCGTATTGGTAGGCGTTTTCGTTTTCGGGTCTGGCAGTTACTTTCGATAGGTCATTCATTAGCCGTGGAGTAGCCCCACATATCGTGCATGTGGAACCAGATGGAGTATCTGTAAGGACCTGAGCCACCTTTCCATCGATCATCGTTAGAAATAGTTCATGCTTCACATTTACTACAACACCATCTTTGTTTATAAGTGATGCTTGTGCAGCCCTAATTTGTTTTTTAATATCATCAACAACTGCCTTGGTTTTTTCTGGAGTTTCCTTACAAAACTCAATAGAAATGGGTCTGCAAAAACGGACAGATGAAGGTACCGGATTTTGCCAAACAACTGATCCCGATTGCACATCAACTAATCTGATGGGGACTAATGAAGTGATGAACAAATTGGCATCTGAAATTGTTTCTGACTCTTCTGCAAGTATTTGCTTGTATTGGCTTTGACCAGATGAACCATCACATCCCCATTTAGAATAAAGGATCAATGTTCTATGTTGTTTTTGGAAAACAGAATCGATTTTTAAAATTCTAGCAGCAGTATGATCCAATAAATCTTGTATATTAATCACTTTAGCATAAGTATTCGTGATTTCGATTGTAGAAGATGGTGGATAACAGGATCTTTTTATTTCTTGTATTTTGTAGTAAGGCGGGAATATACAACACTTTCGTTCGTTGGTTAAGTTTTTCAGGTACATATATTGTGCTTTTGTTAGATCTAAATCTATAAAAGCACTCAATGCTTCCGTATCGGAAAGAATCTTCATCTGGTCTGAGTCGTTCCACTTACTTGAGATATCTAATTTCTTTTGAGTGTCAGCGGTTCTTAATTCTTCGACAAGATGAGCTTCTGTGTACTCACGTAAAGCCCGTAGTCCCTGCAGATAGGCGTTTTTTATATGCTCGAAGCCATAGTCTTGGAGTAGAAGAGTGTTTTTCCTCTTCTTGGTAGATTCTGAGGAGTCTCCATAAGCCACGCATGCTCGTCCTCGTTGGCCAGATGTTGATGGCGTAGAACATTGTTCAGAATCCGGTAAATTTAACGAATACCTTGAGTCCAACCAAGTACAATACTTCTGTAAAAATGTTTCTTTTTTCCGAGATGCCAGGGCCCAGCGTTTGTTGAAAATAGGAAGAATGTGCCTTTGTATGTCACTAATTATAAAACACAAGTTGTTTTCAGAAACATTCAGCTTTTCCACTAAAACTTTGGATAATGATTCCATGGTCTTGCCGCCCTCTATATAGGGGATTATGAAGTCTCGTTTGGTACAGCTGAAGGAAGACATTTTAACACTTCACAATCTGCAGAAATAATAGGCGTAGATGAGATTTGCTTCACTTGAAGTTACACTGATGTAGATGGTTCGAATAGTTTTTGCTTCCCTTTAAATACTCATTTTACAATATCGAATTGGTACCTACATCATTATTATCTTGTAATTTCCCACGCAAACCGAGTGCAAATTTGATAAGGTCCCTTTGTTATCACGAAATAATGAAGAAAATATCCAAAAAGTTCTATATTGTTCATGTGAATGGTGTCAGTGGTAAACCGCAAAAGATACTAATTTTCGGGTTCTGACTTTTATCAGTTTTTTTCTCATATCTTCTAAAACCGCAAATATCCGAAGCTGATTTTTTTGCATTCTATTTATGAATAGTTAGACTACTAGTCGACGCAAAAAGTAGCGCTTGGGCAAACGTGGGTAATACTGAAAACCTTCAACGAAAAAACATACAAGTGAAAAAAAAGGTATGTCACTTTTTAAGTAATTACTGAAATATTTTTCTTTACTTTTAAAATCATTAAGCTGTATCGCAAAAAGCATAAAATAACCTTTCTAAAAATGTATAATACTGCATATCTGTACCAAGTATTTTTTTCACAATATGGTATTGAAACATGTATACGCAAAGACTTGAGTTTGGCACTTCTGTTTTCTATGTATTTCTATCTAAGAAAAAAAAAAAAAATTTCGCGTATTAAGAAAAAAAATCGTAATGAATATTATAATTTGACTATTAGAAAACCTAAAAGAATAGCCATATTAGCCAAATTATGATATTCGTAAAAAGCATTTTTGATATGCGCTTGTTCTACCATTTTCCATAGTGCGTCGACCCGGGCATTTTTTTTTTGTTTCACGTGGAGAAACGCCTACTGCGCTACCACGGGGAGATAGCGCAGTTATGTGGGACTGTAACCCACTAAAACACCACGGTGTCCTCCAGTGCCGCTTGAGGCGGGAACACAGAAACGCGCAAGCCATCCGCGAACCCGCCGCGGCTGTCCGTCACCGGACCCTCCTCCGAGGGGAATAACCCCTATCACCGGCGCACCAGGACATTTGCCACGCCCTGACTACCCCAGGAACCAAATAGCATAAGAGCCCCAGACGACCCCGTGTCTGGTACCCTTGGTCCCCCTGCGACGGGACAGCACAGTGGCCCCGCCGCCTACCACTTTTCGGCCGCAGAGGACACGAGCGGCTAACGCTATACCGACACTCCTCCTCCCCTGCGGCCCCACGGCGTCCGCCATCAAAAGGGTGGCGACCCCGTCCAGGCCACGGAAGGGAAGAGCGCTACTCAGAAGTACCGGCACTCCTCCTCCGCCGCAGCCTGTAACCCTCAGCCGCGATGCCTCCCATACGACATCGCGGCCCGCCTCATTTGCGATGCACCTGACCGCAGCCTACTTTTTGGCCGCTACGTCCTCGGCTTGGGAGGCAAAAGCCGTGACGAGTGGCCCCACTTTGGGGTTCCTCTTCGCTTCACCGTGGGAGGGGGGGGGGTGACCACGGCTACTGAGCCCCCCGCAACGACAATGCGGGAACCCACTGGGGGGACCTGTGTTACAGGTTAAATATCTTAATCATAATCATAATAACAACAGCTCTAATGTTGATAAGCATATTCTGAAGAGCATACCGCAAGTTTATTACAAAATGCCGAAATCGATCAAAGAGTTTGTAATGTGTATACATGTTATTATAATTTAAACGTCGATTTGAATCATACTTAGACTTCCTAATTGAATTGTAATCTTAATTATACTTTAGCACCTTACTCTGAGCTGTGACATTAAATGATCCTCAATAAATTTTATGTACTTAGGATATTATTTTTGGCCGACTATCTGAAATTATAATTTTAATTCGTAAGTACTTATGCAATCAAAAATGTTAATACTGGCCTAATAATCTCTGTCCTGTAGTAAATATGTGTACCTAATATTTGCACGCCACACGGCTAATCCTACGACCAACATTTCAATAAATGACTATGTTTGAATTTTGGCTGACTCAATTAGGTTCTCCTTAACTGTACTTCGGAGGTAGTTAAAGTACGGTATTCCAGGCCTTTGTCTCCACTGACATCTTTTTCCAATCTGTATAGATCTAAGTTATTCATTACGAAAATATTACTCGCGAAATAATTCAATGCTATCAGAAGGAATTTGAATAACGTGTTAGGATTCGTTCCATTGTTCCAACGAACAATATAAAATCATGCATTATTAATGATTTTGCTAATAGAGTATGGTTTGTGGGATGTGAAAATAAAGGAACCTATTTAATTGGTACATTCAACCAACATCTGATGTCCATTTATAAATCACACTGAAAACAACGTGCTATGCAGGTGGCGTTAAATGTACAATCTTAAATAATATCATTTTCTATTCGTGCTTACCTAGCGTAGTAGTGCGTAATTCAATCACACAGTTATTGAATCAACAAAATAATATAAGTTCGATTTGTGACGAAATAAAATATATTTGTATACATACATTTATTTACAAGTTAAATAAAAAATAATACCTTGACTCCTCCGTGACAGTTTATCAACAATATCATCTTACGAAATGATAAATTCATATAATATATAATTCATTTATAAATTCACAGTATTTCATATATTCGGCTTCTTTCTTAGTCACAATACCTATTGGATGATTATCCCAGTTCAATACTTCTGTGAATAAGCTTTTCTGAATTTGTCATATTTTGTTCAGGGTTTCATAAAACAACCAAGTTTTTAAGCACCCCCATATGTTCTTTATAGCATTTGACGTCCATAAAACAAACAATGCGTAATTAGAATCACGTATTACATGATACAATTAAATATTTAAACATTATTAACTTAGCACTGTGAACAACTTTTCTCCTTATGGTTTCCATGCAGGCAGCTCGAACGATATTGAGCGCTCCCGAGCTTACGCACACTGAAACATGTGCATTTGTACACACAACTAAGACTAACCGCCTTTGTCAGATAGAACAACTATACCTGACAATACAAGACGAACTTAGAGGTCTTTCCGTATTCTTTGCTCGTACTTCTTCCCTCGGACATATTGTGCAAAAAACTATTTTTTGCCTAGGTAGGTATTCGCCGTGAGTAAAACTCTAACAGGCGGACTTGATGTGATGTTCAGATTGCCCTGACCACGGTCAGTCGTTGGATGCCTCAGATGTCATCTAAACTGCCTTTCACAATATATTTCTGGTTATCCATGAAAGCTTCGTCCCTAATTGCGCATATAGGTTCAAAATCTTTTTGGCCGAAGAGGTTCCCGAATCTCGAGGCTCTCGAAATTCGCTCTCTTAGAATCATCATCGTGACTGTTATCACTTACGCTTGAATTGCCGCTACTGTCTCCACCAAAGTGGAGATAAATAGGTTGGTATCAGTGGCCTTGTTCAGGATTATATCTTCTTTTTCGCATTAAATTCTCGCCTTCAATTATTTGCTTTACACATTCCGACTACTGATCGGCTCTAATTCGCGTCTTAATTTTAGTAGTATTTTTATATTTGGGTATTTCCGTTGTTGTATTATGTCTCCCAAAGTAGCCTTTGTTGCCTTGTTGCGTTGACTTTGCCGTTGTCCTTGTCCATGATAATAAAGCACTCAGGTTGCAGCTTCTCTACATAATTTTTTTAACCACTTCTCAAAATTTTGAGCCTCCATTAAGCCGTGGTAATCCACGTCACACTTATTTCCTTCAAAAAACGAACTCCCCTCTTACGAAGGCAGTTTCGTTTACAATACCCCGTATTGTAAAAGAAAATGCCTTCGTAAGAGGGGAGTTCGTTTCGTTCGTTCGTCCCGGCGGGTTATAGCATAACCTTTTTATTTGGATTTCAAAGCCTCATTGGTAGACCTCTTAAAATGGCTTCTTTGGAGCTTTTAATGTCTCCATCTCTCCAGACGTAACTTGGTGTGGCTTTTGTTGACCCAAATCTCAACTTATTTTTATTTTTTTTAATTGTCTGTAATCCTAATGAGATATTTATTTCAACATTTATTGAAATACATAGTATATGTAGGTATTTAAAAGTTTAGATACACAACAGGATGAAAAAGTGAGTCTGATAACACGTGTATCCAATTTAGTTCGTCTTTCAAGTTTAATGTTATTGCTTTTGTTCGTGGCCACTACATATTACATCAGTACGTGATTTATTCCTGGGAAACAAGTCAATTGTAAACTAACATAATATCAAATTGTCCACCTAAACTCTCGTTTCAAAAATCCCAAAGAATAGGTTAAGCATATTCACAAATTCGCATTTAGAGGTTGGGCTACATCTACTGCAGCTGATCATATATCAGATTTAAATGTATGGCCTGAGAAAGTAAAAGTTGGTGACAAATCGTCAGTACTAAGTATGTACTTAGTACTGACGATTTGTCACCAGCTTTTACTAAATAAGTGCCGATTATCCAATCCTCAGATAAACAGATAGGTAGGGTTTATTCGATACATAGCAAAAAAATGTGTTGTTCAATCGTCAGAATCTATTTGACTCTTTGACGGCCAGATAACCGGTTTATTCACGCCACGATTGCGGCGGTAAGTCCCCTCTTTAAGGAGTGGCTTGAGAGGCGGCATGGCCTCCTCGCCTTCCTCCTGACACAGGTCCTCACCGGACATGGCTGTTTTGGGAGAATCCTGTTTCGCATTTGAGGCGGGAGGAAACGCCCAGGTGTTTCCACTGCGAAGATCGCCCTGAGGACACAGTGGAGCATACGGTGGAGGTCTGCCCGGCTTGGGCTTAGCACCGCAGTGTCCTCGTGGAGGCGATCGGCGGTGGCGATCTCTCGCGTCCAACCCTGGTCCAGGCCATGGTAAGGAGCGAGAGTGCAGGGTTAGCCGTCACCTCCTTCAGCGAAGCAGTGATGCTCGCAAAGAGGGAGGCGGCGCACGTGAGGGAGAGGCAGTACATGCGCCCTCACGGCCGTAGCCTTCGCAGGAGACGCCTGGGGCGTCGGGAATCCCAGGCTGATTCCCGGCCACCGTAGGCGCGGGCTTGCGGACGGCGAGTAATGGGTAGGTCGCTGTCCGGTAAGGACCAAGCCCGGGTCGACGGCGCGTTGTGTTCCACGCGCGCGTCAAAGAGATATCAGCACCTGTGGGCCCGCAAGGGCCGATGCCTGCCAGGGGTGCGGGTTGTTTGAAAGACATATCGCGGCTCCTGGCACACAGGCAACTGAGGGAACACGGGTGGGTTTTAGTCAGTAAAAGTCTGACACGCCCTCCAGCTTCACCCAGAGCGGGAGAAGTTATTTGATGATTTCCCAACCAAAAAAAAAAACAAAAAAAAAATCCTAAAACTTGGAACTTTTAACCCCCTTAAACTAGGAAAGTTTTTATGAGACTTTCGCAAATTTTGATGCTAGAGGTCTGAAAATTGATGTTCCCTATATCTTTGTTATAAATAATAAAATACATATTTCAGGATTTTTTGTAAATCAGCCGCCACCCTTTAAATTAGCGGATTAAATTAAGCGCGTGCTCAAAATAAAAAAATATTGTCATAAGGAACTTATAAAAAGAAGTTGAATTCCACCAAATCAGACGAGACCATAATATGACTGGCACTGTCAAAAAGTTATGTTCATGCAGAGCCCTTTGAATTAGCGGATTTAATTAAGCGCGCGCACAGACTAAAAAAATATTGTCATAAGCAACTTGCAAAAATAAGTGAAATCCCATCAGACCTCAGACTAAGGAAAAAAGAATAGACATGACATACCTACGAAAAAAACGTGTATACCTAATGTGAGTCTGGCACAAAGATGGCGGCTTGCCGTAGAGCTGCGCGCATTAAAATATCGATAGTTGAATTGAATTAAAAAATGTCGAAAATTAGTTTCTTTAAGCTTTCTTCAGTTTTATTTACGTGGTAATGCGGGCTATAAAAACGCACACGCTCAGAGTGTCATTTTATATGACAGGGCACGTGGATACTGAATAGATGCCACTGCAATTAAATTAACATCCTCTATATTCTGTATTTGTACAAGTATGTTCATAATAAAACGAATTTTACTATGGTATGTTTATCCCATTTATTTCCAGTTGCCACCGCGGCGATCACGAATAAAAACTGTAGCCTTGTGATCGCTGTGTATATTGCTCGCTTCTTCCTGTGGGCGTGTATGCGACCGAAATTGCGGCCAGAACCACTGTGACGACCACGCTCTGGTGGATACGAGTATAAAGCCTCCTACACACAGTCCCGCCGGCTCAAGGTGCTGCAGACAGGCTCCTCTTCCAGTGCTTTATGAGAAACAAATTGTTTTTCCTCACACTCATTAAATTGGGCTGGTAACTGTAAAGGAGAAATAACAATAATATTTAATATTGAGTGATTTTAAATACAAATATCAAGTCCAGATTTTATGGTAAGTACATAAAGGATCATAATTATTATAAAATATTACACTTACATCTGCATAGATAGACGTGCTGCAGACAGGCTTCTGTTCCAACACCCTGCGAGAAACAGATTGTTGTTCCTCACACTCGTCAAATTGCGTTGGTAACATACAAAGAAAAACCATAATATTAATAATAAGCACATTGGAACATTGCCAATTTAATCACTAAGACACGCACGCATTTGTTTAACTTGCAATTTAACATAGAATAGAATAGAATAGAAAGCATTTATTCGACACAGACACAACACAACAGCAACAAACACATAAAAAAAGAACAATATATATGACAATAAAATTGCAGTAAAAAAAGTGCTGAGCGTGCCCATACCGAAAGGGTTGCCATCTCAGCACAGGTACATTCATCTATTTTTTCTGCCTGATGTGTATTTAAATCTTAACTTTATACCAGTATTTCAGCAATATAGAACTGCTGCTGCTGACATGCTTCTCGTCCCTTCTCTCTCTCCATCAACTGATTTGGTTCAGTTACTTGTCAGTAAGTAGGTAAACACTATAAACTTATCTTGTCTATTTTCAAAACTTACCAACAACTCACTTGAAGGCAAAGCATCATCGCGCAGTCTTGTTACATTTAAAGTTTGGTTAAAACATTTCTCTTCAAAATGCAGGGAACAAATAAAAATATGTTTGGTTGTAGTATTCAAATTTTCAATCCCAAGTATATCCAGCCACTGTTCTTTTCTTTCTTTACATGTTGGCAATCTAAAATCATAAAAAAGAAATCTAGTTTAAATAATATTCACCTGTCGCTAAGTTATCGATATATTGAAAATGCCGTACCGTACTCTATTTACTATGACGAATGATTTTCTTAAAAAATCACTTAATATTAATAGTAAAACAGTAAATGATTACAGAAAAGCAATTTTATATTTATAAACTTTCGCACAAATAGCAAAATCTTTCAAAATAATTGAAAAAACAAGATATTTTGAATAAATTCGGTTACTTACCTGTGCAACGTTATATTGGGATGTTTTTGTTGCTTTTCATGCGGCAGCCTAACATACTGCACCTACCCATAATAAATGCAGTATTATGCAAGTTAAAACACTATAAACAAGCACAATTTTCGCTTAATAACACTAAATTTTCTTCAAAACACTGAAACAAACAAGTCGCGATGACAGCTGATGTACTTGTTGTTGGCTGTGACAAAACATGGCGACCGGCCGCAGTGAGATATATTGTGACGTCACCAAAATAATGTTACCATTTTTGGTAATGATAAAACTACTGTTGTCTTTCTTTTACTTATGATTACCTTCATAAGTTTAAAAGAGATGCATATGTCAGTAACTATGCTGTCGAAATACATCACATACCTATAACTAGTATTCGTTATGCCGAGTCCTCTTCCTTACCTTAGTCTGAGCATCAGACGGGACCCATATGGTCCCGTCTGATGCTCTGGCACTGTCAAAAAGTTATCAGATTTCAGGTAGTGCCAACTCTGGCACTACCTGAAATCTGATAACTTCTAATTCTACACGCCTGAGCTTCACAAAGTATTAGGCTTGGCAGTTATTTCTAAGTTAAATAAAAGTTGAAAAATTTACATGCCTATCAGACTAATAAACAGCCTAATAATTTAATTCACCAGGTTATTGGTACAAGTCGTTTTTAGAATCATAATCATCCTTTAATGTTATCACTGCTGGGACACAGCCTCCTCCTTCGAGAAAGAGTAGGCTGTAATATACCACGCGGGCCTATTGCCGTGCAGTTGTAACACTTGTACACTGCTAAGTAGGTCTGACAACACATAATATAAAAATAAAATGATTGCACCTTCACCCTGTGCAAAAGAAAAATACACAAAGATGCAGAACGCGGCGACTTGACGCTAATGAGAGATAAAGTTGAGTGCTGTCCTCCACTGTCATGCTGGAGAATGTAGGCGCGTGTAGGGTTGTGACAACTGTTTATAATAGTCAACTTCACAATAAATGTCAATGATAAAACAAATGTAAGCGTTGTCGAGTAGGTATACTCGACAAATTCACCTCATAAGCAAGTCATTAATTTTTATTATTAAATATTATTTCCAGTAATCAACTACCGTTTTTACAGCTACGATGTTATAACATTACTGTTTCATCGAGAAAAATCATCATCATCATCATCATTTCAGCCGAAAGACGTCCACTGCTGGACATAGGCCTTCCCCATGCTCCTTCACTTCGACAGGTCTTGTGCTTCCCACATCCAGCGGATTCCCAGAGAAAAATACTTGAATTTATTTCATACACAAGTGAATATTTCAAGTGGCAATAACCTAAATAAACTCTGATTGGAATGCTGGGTGAGTAATATTCACGAAGCCATAGATTTATATTAAACGTAACTTAATTGCTTATTCTGTTGGATATACAATTTCCGAACAGGAATATTTATTGGGATCTTCAAAATAATAGTACATTTTGTTGCAAGTTTGGAAAGTTTGTAGTTGTTCTTGACTCTAACAAAAAAGAAGAAAAACCATACCTACATTTCTCTCAGTGGCCGTCTGTGCAAATACTTACCCACTATCAAAACATTAGCTTACAATCTACCTAGAAAAAAATCAAAGAATTTGCCACAATACCCAAAGATTTAAGGTCTTCTCAGACAAGGATCACAACGTGAAGACACTACGTTTTATATTCTCAGCAAAAGTTTAAAATTGTTTCCATAACTGCAACCAAGTTATAGTAGCGGGTTAAGTAGTACATCCCGAAGGTTATAGGCCAATCTGGGCCAATCCTTTTATTACTTAATGTCCATCGTCATCAAACCTGAAATAAAATATAAAGTGGCCACATCCGACTCGTAGGACCATATGATGAGATAGGGTCTTCGACCTCATAAAGCGTCAGACATAAGATCCATTTGCTCTAGAGATGTTCTGATGCCTTGAGTATTTATGTTTGATCGGCTCATTATGCAAAGTCATAACAAGTTTAGCAAGAAGAGTGATATTTCTTTTATCATGTTTTAAATAAAGTATATAAGAGATATGTGTTGACGCTTAGCTAATAAAGCACATATGGCTTAGTTAAAGGGTTTAATGGTTATGGGGCATATTTAAGTCAAGTGATGTCGGTCTTAGGATCTGAGATTGCAAAACCGTTGACAAGACTTGGATGGCATATTTGTTCTGACACCATATATCAAAACCATTTCTGTGTCCATTTTCGATTAGACAGACAAATCAATTTTGTTACTATATGGTAAAATAATTAACGCTAGTGAAATTGTTGTTATCAAAACACAAACGATTAGTAACATAGGACAGGTTGGCGTCTCAGAATAGACCAGGATCATAAATTATGTACCTACAAGCTGCCGCTCCCGAATGAAAATTAGGTCATGAACGCAGGAAAAGGCCCAACATCATACACTCACATTATTAACAAAAACCTAAACCCAATTCTTAACTTACGTAAATGTTTACATTATATTCACGTGTAATTGAGATACTGTATACTTGTAATTAAATTTATCATGCCTTATGAGTTATAATATTGCGAGATCGTAATTTGACGAACATGAATATTTCATCGAAAAAGCTTGAATTTTGAAGCGTGAAAAGTGTGCAAGTGAACTTTTACAAGTAAAGACAGCAGTGATTTCCACACGCAACAGAGACTCGGATTAGAGAGACAAATGTAGAAGTGTACCTAACTGAAATATAATGTCGATTTTCTTCTTCCGATTCCACAATCTACAACGTGCCGAGGAAAAACGAAAGAAGCACAGGAGAAACACGAATACTAGACGAAACATGAACTCAGACGTGCTTACAGCTCCGACCCGACTGCTCGAGCGACCGCTCAGCGAACCGATCGACAGCCTCGATGAAATCGCCCTACAGATACCCAGGTTTATTAGAATTGTTATCATTTCGCTTTAGCTTTGTGTGATAACTGGGCCCCGCGTGCTTGCCTCTCTTTGTGCTAACTGCCCCAATTTCCAACGCTTGATCCCAAATGAACTCCTATTCACAGTGTGTTTCAACTGTTATCGATGTTTATACATTATACGACTAAGTTGTTACGGAAAGTGAAAGTGCCATTTACGACAAAGTATTCTTGCTGTCCGTAAATTGCTCAATTAATTTACTTAAAAGAATTCTCAACGAAGAACTTTTAAACGGTCAAATAGTCTATGGTACTATCATTATTTAGATTGTTTCAGGGATCCAATTTCTTTCGCAAGTAAGTGAGTTTTCAATAATCAGATACGAATAAATGATCAATATTCAATATCGGTGCCGAGCCTTTGTCCGTAGTTACCGTACTGCAAAAGACTTTCAATTGAATATTACTTTTTCATGGGAATTGGATTCTGGAACTCTTCTCCACTGATTCATGTTTTGAATATGTTTAATATGGTTGGTTTTTATTATTAAATTTTATGTGAGCTTGTCTTACTGTAATGAATAATGGTAATACAAAATTACTGTGCACGGCGTAATTTCGTGTTTCCTTTCTTGATTTACTATATGTTCATGTAAATATGTGCATTGGACGTGTAGCAGATGGGTATGGATAGGAAATTAAATAAGGTATTAAAATATGAAAATAATAAAATAGATTTCGTGTTTTTTTCTTGACAGCTCAAGACCTAATATTTCAAACATAAAAAGAAAAAGAAAATATAAAACATAAAACTTCTTCAAGTAAATAGGTTGTAGTGTAGTTTGTATTGTTAATAAAGCTTCATTTTATATTAAAAATATTATGTCAATAAGCAGCACGTAGTTAATTAATAAGTGCATGTTACACCTAGCGAGCCTATTAAACTACAAATTAATGTACACACATAGTAACAATTACACTTGGAAAATAAAGCCAAAGAAGTGGAGACGTTGCCCTATTAGACTGGAAATCAAATCGCCTCTATCAGTTTGCATAGTAATATGATTAGGGCAACGGAATCCAGCTATAGACAACAACACTTACCTATAATTGAATTGAATACTCACGTTAGTGATGTGTCACTTACAAGGCAACTGAGTAAGCTGAATATTCCGTATCATCAATACTTCTCATTCTGATGAGCACGTTTATAATATCCCAACCCTAAATACGTAACCAATTATGATAATCATCTGCCCAGCCTTTTTCCAACTATGTTGGGGTCAGCTTCCCGTCAAACTGCCTGCATCTGAACACGCGTATTATACATGGAGCGACTGCATTTCTGACCTCGACAACCCAGTTACTGAGTAACACGATACCCCTTGGTAAGACTGGTTGGCAGACTTTCGGGATTCTGACGACCCGAAACGACCGTCAAAGAATTATGAATGACAGCCGAAACCAATGTCTTATCGAGCTTTCCGTAGAATATAAAGATGGTCTTGGTATATAAAGATGGTCATCCATCCCGGAACCAAACGCGGCAAGCGTAGCTTAACCGGATCGTTCGACCCGTGGGGCTGTTAATAATTAGCCATAAGCCCCTCACGTAACTAATAATAATAATAACACAAATAATTTTATATTTTTCAATGTGTCTGTATTTTTTAATTGTTATATAAAAAAATATAATTTAAATGTGTTAAGTTAAATAAAGGAGATAATAACAATAATAACATTAAAAACCTTCGTAAAAGTTGTTACTTATAGGAATACTACTGAAACTGAAATTTAAGATTCAAATGACCCTTTTTATCTCATGAATTTACCCATCAGTTAAATTAAAAAATATAATTAATTAGCTGACCAAACAGGCGTCATCCTGTTTCTTAAAAATAGATCGCAGGGTTCAATTGTGAATCTAAACCATCCAGGGACCCCCTCTAACACTCACAAAAACTTTCATGAAAATCAGTCTAGTAGTTAGGAGTCCAATGACATTTATAAATAAATTTATAGCATCCCACCGGTTATTTTTTTTTATAACCAATTTTGTCCGTTCTAATGACAATCTATCATCCTTCCGTCTTTTTTTTATCTTAAAAACGATTTTATTTTAATCTGCCAGTCCTAACTAGCGGCCAGAATGATCCATCATCATATAGCCTCTACAGTACCAACGATTTGATTCTGAATCACGAAGTTTAAGTGATCAACATCTTTGGTCTTACCCGCCAAAATTGCTCAGTCAACTCAACCATTTGTAATTTTTGTGGTTAGTGATGATATTCGGGAATAGGGCGCATCTTTTTACAAGACGAAATTCGGGGGAAATTAAATCAATCCACTCGACTCGTCAACGGGAATACGGCGATTACCGATAGTCAGCAATTGCTTGGAGAAATGATCAGCAGATGGATCGTTCAGCAATGCAACTCTTATGTTTACTGCCAGCTGAAGTTTCTTCACATACCGTCACAGATTTGATGATTTGAGGCAGGCGTTTATTTCATCAGCAACAGTCGATCTTGCAATGACTGGCAGGATTTGGCGGAAATGGACGTAAAATCGTTGCGACTCCAAAATACCTCGAGTCATTGCGCAGACCTTTCAATATTAGGTAAAGTGCTTGCAGCCCCTAGCTGCCCCATTGAACTCGTTGTTTCAAGCGGTAATGCTGAGCGTTGAGTTTTGGGTTTGATGCTCAGGTCGGATAAAGTCTTATTGAGTTTTTCCATTATGAATATCTCGGTAACAGACCAGAATTTAGAAGTCGGCGGTGTGATGCCTCGTGCCTCGGAAAGCACGTTAAGCCTTTGGTCCTGCGCCTGATCTCCCTGCGGTCGTGTCAAACTGCGTACCCCAATGAGTATAATTTTCAAGCAAATTGAGCTCTTGACATGCATGTCAAAAGCTCAATTGTTAATAGTATAGTGTGCCCAACTGTGCTGCAGCAAGTAAGGTCGGGCACACTACTATTAACAGTTCGTATGATTTAAATCATGTTGTCCCATGAACACATCATTCACCAGCAGCAACCACAAATAGAAGCATTCATCATTCTTCGGATCAACTGTGTAAATACGACCAGGAGCGCACATCGTATGCACATCTGTATGACTAGGAACCCCGTCGAGTTGCTTCTCAAGTTGAAATTTCTTCCATGAAGCTTTCCAAGGGTAATAATAACGTGGCATCTCCGAGTTAAGCAAGGTTCGTGCAAACGGATCGCTTTGGGAAATCGCAAATAAACTGGTGAATGTTTTGCTAGAGATGTTTCAGTACGTTGAGCAACATTCGACGCAGTAAAATATACTCGTTGACCATTCTCCATAAGCACCGCCAAATGCACAATAATGGGGTGACGGTCGTGAATAGGGAATGAGAATATACGCCAAATCACCTCATTGCAGTTCACATATCGACTAACTTGATCGTGCTAATTTCACCGTTGGTATTGGACGTTTCGATGCCAAAAACCGCTATATCGTTGCAGATCTTTTGATGGTCTTCATGGAATTGCAATACGTCTTGTATGTTTTAGTAAGCTTGGAGAAATATTTGGCAGATGGATCGCTTAGCAATGCAACTCGCACGTTTATCGTCAGCTGAAGTTTCTTCACATATCGCCACAGACAAGATTTGAGGCAAGCGTTTATTTCGTCGGCAGTGTTCGATCTTGAGATGACTGATAAGTTGTGTTTGGTAGAAATCACCAGAAAGTAGAATAATTGCGTCTCCAGAAATCTTGAGTCATTGCAAAACACTCTATTCTACCAAGTTATGACAACCTGGTACTTCGAAGGCATAAAGCGTTTTCTAGCTGACAAACATACGTTACGTGTACTCTTACCGAGTTATGACAACCTGATACTTTGACGAAGGCATACAGCGTTTTCTTGCCGTCACACCTAAGTATAGGTGTATAATTTGTTAAGGTTTTGTTTGAATATACATTTAAGGTAAAAAAATATATCAATAGTATGAACGTGTTTGTAATAAAAACGGAGAAAAGAATCACAGGGCGTTTAAAAATTCGTCCGCATCGCTGTCAATGGGAAAAGTGCCCAAAAGGCTGGCAGCATTGCCATGTTGTATGTCGATGCTGGTTCTTTGGTCCAAGAACAGGGTAGCAGTCTGGTCACGTGAAGAGTCGACCAACCGCTTGGCAATGTCTCGGAAAACCAAGTGGGCACTCGGACTCCATGGCCAAGTGTTTCAACCCTAAACGGCTCAAACACGTAACACCTATGTTAGGTGTGCTCTTACAGAGTTAAGACATCCTGGTACTTTGAAAGCATGAAGTGTGTTCTAGTTGCGACAGCTATGTTAGGTAAGCGTTGTTCGAAGGCATTAAGCGTTTTTAGTTGACTCAACTATGTTACTTACTTGTACTTCGACGGCATTCAATATTAAGCGTTTTACGACAACCTATTAATTACTACGAAGGCATAAACCGTTTTCTAGTTAATTAATACACTTATGTTAGGTAAGCGTACTTCGAAGCCATAAACCGTTTTCTAGTTGACACACTTATGTTAGGTGAGCGTAGTTCGAAGGCATTAAGCGTTTTTAGTTGACTCAACTATGTTAAGTGTGCTTTGATCGAGTTGTGATAACCTGGTACTTCAAAGGCATAAAGCGTTTTCTAGCTGAAACAGGTGAGCTCCTACTAAGTTATGACAATCTGGTACTTCGAAGGAATAAAGCGTCCTCTAACTATCACAAAAATCTATATATATAAAAATGAATCGCCGAAATGTATGTACGCGCATAACTTTAAACGACTGCACTAAATTGGATGATTCTTTTTTAATTTGTTCCTTAATGTCAGGACAAGGTTTGTGTTTAAGAAAATTTATAAAAAAATATATAGATTTGATCAGAATTAATTTTTACAATCTAAATAAAATATGGCGGTACGAAGTCCGCCGGATTAGGTAGTAATGAATTATCCAATTTTTTTCTGTGAATTTTTCCTATGTTTTTATAGTTAATCTGCTATTTCTCCTTTTTGTTAAATAAAAATTATACTTATACTTGTACTTATTCGGGGCGGCGAAAAATTCAACAAATCAAAGATCATAAAAATCGGTCCAGCCGTTCTTGAGTTATACGTGGTGTAACTATTAGAGCTCTAATTTTTAAATTGAACCTCAATATAATCGTTTTGAATTTCATTTAAATGGTGAGTAAAAAAATGATAACATTTGTTTTTTTTTTTCATCACAATAATGTTGGTGTGGACTGGATGAAAATAAACCAATAGAATATATCAAACCAGTTAAGGTTAGTTTATTTAATTTTATAACGATCAATGATAGATAGATTTACTGAGTGTAGCTTTGATCAAAATTGGAATAATAGCTTGAGGCTGTACAGTTAATTTCTATCGTGCGCTGATTGGACCGGTCCACTCAATCTGTTTGGTTCTTTTCCCAAAGATCATTTCAGACACCAATCCACGTGGTCTTCACATGATCTGACCAAGATTATGTCTGGACTTTAAAAGAGACTGGCCTCTGAGTTTGTTTTAGTTTTTCTTCTCAGAGTTGTCAGATAGGAAACGCCGACCTCATCTAGTTTTAAAAATATGATTGACGTGTAAAAGTGTTTGTACAAACCTGATGTGACCTATTTGCCAAATTTTGACACATATTGACTACCCATATTTATATTCTTCACATTCACAAACTTCTTTCTTCACAAACAATTCTGAATCCCCCAGCGTTGAAATTTTGCGCGTATCGATATCATGCGCCACCCTGTATTAGCCCGTATCTCTAAAGACAACCTTAAAATATGTGTTACTTAGGTACTCTATCAAATAATCACGTTTAGTTCAGAAAATCGTTACATAACAACGAGACATTCTGCACAGCAAGGTTTCAAACCGTTAAACATCAACGCAGCGATGTAAGCCTATCGCTGTTACATCGGGTGCATATCAGAATGCGCGCGGTGAAATTTCACAATTCAATTCCCCAAAGCCTATTTATCATCGGGCAAGCAGACAGACGCCCATACACCGTAATTATGTGGGATACTCATCTATACTTACCTACGCACTCACGAAGCGTTTCGTTAACTCATTAATTTATAGTTGAGGCCGGTCAGTGTTTCCTAACCTTCAATTTACACTGGTAAAATTATGAAGTTAGAAAGCATGTTGGTACCAATACCTTACGTAAAGTAAATATTACAGTGCCAATCTATTTCTAAACGTAAGGCTTAGGGCGTTTGTTCACCGCAACCGCTACCGAGACGTCACCGAGAAGAACACGACGACGCCGAAGTAGTGATACATACATTTACTCTGGCCTCGTGTCCACCGCATGTCAGTCATCCCGGCGAACGAAGTTTCGAGTAGTTCGGCGCGACCGCTAAACTCGGCCCGAGATTGTGACAGGTCGATGTGCCGGTAAACCAACACGTTTGGTCTTATCCACACAATGCCATAACACGACGCCTTTCGCCCGGTTGTTGTTTTAACTTACTGAACCGTGCAGTTTGGTCGCGGTTTACACTTGATCGCCGTCGCTGGCACGTCACGTTTGGTTCGAATAATTTTGTTTAACGGTGAGATCCCGGTGAAGGTGGCGGTGGACAAACGAATTACTGTAACCATTCCTTAAAATCTAATTTCTAACTACACACAAAATATGATGAAATAGTCAAAACGGGTACGTGATTTTTTGTGCGCGTCGAAAGTTAAAATGCTTTTTCCAAATCACTGCCTACAGATTGATACAAGTATAAGAGGCAGGCGTTTTATTATGCTCGAAGTGTGGGGTTTCGCGCCCGAAAACGAGACAAGCCTCTCACAATAATAAGCCCTCTCATCTGTATAATATAATCTAATCCCTGCAGAAAGTGCTTGTAGCCAATGTACGAGTAGATACATAATTGAGGATTTTGTTTCCGTCGCAAGTTACCTCATCAGCTTAGGATCTTTCAATCATGTTTCATAGTTTTCAAACCAAATCAAATAATTTTATTTCGGACAACTAAAATCCATTTGTTAGTAATAGATTTGCTTAAAACACTATTGTTAGTAACTTAATCTATAGACAAATGACTGAGAAGACCACCCAACTACTAAAAATACCGACAAATGGGCACTAAGGTATAAGTCTTCCCACAAAATGGCTTATTATGGTGGAAGAATTGTGCCGCCACAGCCATTAGGATGCTATTGTGACTGCCTCTTATTCATTTTATATTGTGATAAAAGGCAGACGGAAAAACTCAGACTACAGGCAGATTAGTCTGAGTTGCCTTTTTAACAGTAAAGGGATTGCAAACATTAACGCTGGGGTCCCCTGAAAAGTTTTGTTTCATCCCACTTCCATCAGCAATACTATATGTACAATAAATATAGGTCGGCCTTATTTTATTGAAATTAAAAAGTCAAGCTTCCACTAAAATCTATATTAGTCCTTATTTTACTAAGTGGGCCTTTATAGTGTTCCTGTTGTTTTTCCTGGAGATATATTTTGAAACCCGAAGATATCTTGATCCAGTTCTAGTTATTTCACAAGAGCAATTTAAATCACTACATATTTTGGAATTGATGACCAGCTACTGATAAGTCACGTACACCTTTTTTAATAAGATTTTCCTGCAGCTAATCTCTTAAATGTACACAAATTTACAGCAAATGATTATGCTCTGTCAGACTCCTTAATCAAGTCATTCTGCACTTTTTGTATAGAATCCAATAACTTTTAAAATTTGTGAATTCAAATTGGGGACCATGACTTCTTAACTAGTTCTTTAACCCATTAACGCCCAAAATGAAACTACTCATGAAAATTATAACCACTCGTTATTTATTGCATTAATGTAGACTAAATATGAGGTACAAAGAGAAAAAATCTTTTTTTTTTTTCTTGATTCTGTAGGGGTGTACTTGACCGAGTACAGTGGGCGAATCAGACATGAAATTTTCCAAGGCATGGTCGTTCCACACATAGTGTTTTGGCACATATCTCACAGCGCCAACGAACGCGGTTGTGGCAAATAACACATCGTAATGGGTTTTCGATGCGTTGCGGGTTGTGTCCGTTATTTTTCTGCACAAGGCCAGATATATTAGATGACGTAGCACGACTTTTCGTCTTAGTTGGGCGAAGGTATGCTCTAACAACCATACGTCTGAATAGCAATTGATCCATGTAGGGTGTATCTGTAGTTTTGCTGATCAAGACTTGCAGCCGCCAAGCATTTGAAATCGCCATATCTAAAAGGTAGGTAAAGATTACCCACCACCATTTTTTTCCTTTTATGGCTACTCGGTACAGACTAATCGATTGATCCATCTGATCTACTCCACCCATTCCTCTATTATAATTAACAAACAATCTTGGAATATTCACATCCAACTTTTGTTTCTGTATAGTACACCACCTTTCAACCTTCCCCAACGGTTCTACAGCGTCAAAATTTGATCCCATCGTGACCACGTTGTTGTCTTTCCAGCGCACGATTGTTATTTCGTTTTTGGTATCGAAATGATAGTCGTACTCTCCCCTTGGTTTCTTTTTCATTGTTTTTACGTCAGTTACAGGACATCTTTTTGTTCTATTTTCTCGTACTGTTCCTGTGGCTCTGTACCCTAAGAGTCGCAAGTCGTGGAGTAACTGATAGTTGGTAAAAAAATTATCAAAGTATACGAGTATACGATGTTTTCTTTTGGGACTATCGGCATTTTTGCTAATAGGGATTTTACCACTCTCGAGCCCAGCGGGTCTGTAGACACTTCTGTAGATTTCCGCAATATATGTCGAAAGTGTAGCAGTAGCCATCTGAACTTGTTGCAGCCCAATTCCGATAGCCAAATCGTACAGGTTTTCCCATTATGTATTGCTTGGCGGGATGCCGGCCAAAGTATTTTATCATAGATTCATCTACAGATAAGTTTTCGTGAAATACTCCCCACTGGCAAGAGTTTTTTTGTATAAGATCACACAGCGGTCTCATTTTGAACATTTTATCAGTGGAACCTTCCGCTAGAGAATTGTCGACGAAATGTAGGTTTCGTTTGATGTCCAAAAACCTATTGCGTGACATGCAATTGGCGATCAATGGAACGCCAAGATCTTCATCCAAACTCCAATAGGCACGTTCGGAAGGCAGTTCGTGATATCCAGTGAAACCTAAAATTGCTAGAAAAGTTCTCAATTCGGGCTTATCAATTTCGAAACTGTGTCTATTATGTTGCCCAGCATACTTCATGCTATTTTCCACAATCAAGCTTATTACATTATCATCAAATATCTTCTCAAATAACATCATAGGACTGCAGTCTTTCAAAGATTCAACGAGGACTTCTTGTCGTCGCTGAATGATATCAGTTACGTCATGAGTCATGCTGTATATGGGTAAAGTTTTTCTCCATACAGGCACATTAGAATCTTGCCTTCTAAGTCGCTTTGCAGGTCCAGAGTTAGTGTACAATGGCTCATTATCACTATCATCCCAGTCCGAAACATCATGATCGGGATGCAGTGGAACTACCTCAACTGTACCCGGTACGTGTCTCGGGAGAGTTGTAGAAGTCAAGTCATCTTCATTACCTTCTTCTTCATCACTAACAATAGCTGGATCTGGTGGTAATAAAAAGACGTCGTACTGCGCACCATCATTTTCATCAGCTACTATAGATTCCAGGGCTTCTTCAAGTCTCGCATAGTTATTTTGACTCGTAAAGACGCGACGGTCAGTCATTGTAGTGTCTTTGAATACACCTGATAAATAAAATTAAAAAATTACACAAGCGCCCATTGTACACAAACAGGTACGGCACAGAAAACTTATGTTTATTGCACATTTATCCTAACGAATTGTTACTCTAACAATATAATATGTCAGTATAAAGCCTTCTAACACAAAACAGTAAAAAACAATCGTGAATTTGTAATTTTTTATAATAAAAATAAAAAAAAATATCTTACCTTACCAGCTTGGCTCACTACTCGTAAAACAAAGTGACATTTCGAACATTTATTTTCCCGCCACACAATAAGTTTTGTATTCCAAAGACAGCTATAAGTACACAGACTAAAAATAACCAATCAATACCATAGTAGCACAAATAAACAAAACGCAATCAGGCATCAAACAGTTGTACACACGCGGGTACAGAGGGCGGTAATGGGTTAATATATCATTATTTTAATGTTTTATGCGTTATACGTCACAAGAAATCAAATGATGGCTCGATTTAGAAGTTCGAGAGTGTATTTCCGCTTCTCTTATTCATGATCTGAACTATGCTTCAGTGTTACACTTTAATTCTCATCGTTCTGAAGTTACTGAAATAAAATCAGAGAGTATCAAAAACTACACTTTAAATGTCAGTGCATAATGTGGCTAGGGAGCATTAAGGCGTGGTCATGCGCTGAGCAATGTACGCACCACAGATATTGATATACCTAGATAACGCAATTATACCTAGTTTGCGTGCCCGGCTTAAACACGCACCCCCATATTTACAAACGCTACTTAAAGTTAAGTAATTATTAGCGTCTGTTTAACCATACATTTTTAACGTTTAAACATCACTTAACTTTAAGCAATGTTTATAAATAAGGGGGAAAATGCTTAAGTGGCCACTGTCGCGATCACTCTACATAGGTGCGCCGCGCTAGTTGGACATCAGTCAAAAAAATAAAGCCTAATTGCGCCGTGATACATTATAATAATCCATACAAACGAGAGCAAAAAAACTAAAAGTTCCTACCATCTTTATGTTATTTTCTGATTAATATATTATGCGCAATTCATTTTCAAATAAATTATTTTTAATCTTATACCCACCCCACAGTAATACAAAATTCGATACGGTCCATTGTCGCGTATCGATTTCGGAAACAGAGATTTTGTACTTTATACGTATTAGACAATTTTAATAAAATCTTAAAGTTTCGAGTTTTATTTTTTTGTTTTCCACATGATATTAATTTAAAGGAAAAATGAATTGAATCGACGAGAAATAAATATTGGTTCCCAACAAAGTTTTACTTACACCATTTGTTCCATACATTTTGGGGTAGCAAGCTTTGTTACAGGAAAAGCGAATCGAACATTCTCTAAAGCAGCATATTCGGCGGTTAATGTTGGTACTGAAGATCACAACTAATGAAGTTAGTTTATAGATAAGTTTATGTACCTTTTCGACCTTTTATTAAGTGTGCAAAGTATTCAATGTTGATTTTTTTATGCTACAGAACCTATCTATCACAGAAGTGATTACTAAATCTATCAGTCGATGTCCACACGGACGTAATGAATTCACGGCGAAGATTTTTCGTGTATTGAATTTTCAACTCTCGGTGTTTAATCGAGCATTGCGAATAGAGAATCCAACAGAGACAGGTGCTGCACGCGAGTCTTTGAATCGTTTTAGTTTTCCCATCACCAAACAGTGCTTGTAGCGCCATAGTAGGTAGTCAAAAACAGGCACGCTAGGTGTTCATGCGGACCGCGATTATATCTGTGGTACGCACCAAATCCAAACTGATTCCCACTTGACCGGTTTTTGTATTTTACCAGTGTGCAAAAGATTATTGAATTTAGTATAATATACTTTATATATATAATTCAGCATGTGCCTTGCCTTTACCTATGTTAGAATCCGCTTCCTGTTTAACCGGATGCACCTGTATAGCAGTATTAACATGGAGCGACAGGCTGTTTGACCTCCACAACCCAGTTACTGGGTACAATACAATCAGTTTTAACTGATTGTTAGACTTTTGGGCTTTTGACGACCCGTAACGACTGTTAAAGATCCACGAATGACTGTCGGGACCAACTACTTAACGTGTTTTTCGAGAAACGGAGGTATCTCCGTATGCAAAGTTGGTCAACCATCCACGGACCAACCGCGGCAAGCGTAGCTTAACCTGATCGATCCACACTTGCGGCTGTTATTATCAAGCCATAAGCCCACTTTACTTTATAGTTGCTTATGTTGTTAGTTCATTCAAAGCTTCATCATAATCCTGTGTAATCATCTGGTTATAAATTTATTCATGTGTATTATCCAATTCAGGACCAACTGATTGTAAATGTCAAGCATATCAGAAGAGTGGGTTGACTGAATAAGGAAAAGGAATGCGGTAAAATAACATATGTACTGGATAGCATTTAGTGAGATGTCACTGAACTATAATGGTTAAAAAAAAGCACTTACTGCCAGCGTATGCTACACATAACACTGATCGGCAAAAAAATAAAAATTCGGAAGCAAGAACTTAGTTAAGTGTGTAATTTTAATTCATTTTAGTGTTTTGAATACAAATCTGTTCTCAGATTTATTCCATCACGTCTTGTTTTTGAAATTTTTCATTAAAATAAAATACTGATGTTGACGTAATAAATATGTATTCATATAGAAAAAAAGTGAGAAAATCTTACGCATAAATGATTTCTATTATATAAAACAAAATCTTAAATTAATTAAAATACTAACATACTTAACATAAAATAAACAATTTTGGTAGATTGCTTTCTTTTATAAATTTAATCTTTCTTTTTCAAAGTAACAAGTGTAACTAATTGCATGTATTTTTTTGTATTTCTTTCAGTATCGCCAAACTTTCCCATAGTAGCGGTACATACCTACGTTGATACACATGATTGGCTAAAAAATATACTATAGATAAATTTAATACATTAGATCTGAACCTAGTATTACTACTTACTAGCTGGTCACATTTAAGAACGCTGAATAGTTTATTTTTTTATTCAAATTTAAGTAGAGCACACACTGTGGCCCTGTGGTTTTAGGTCACTGTTCGTATCATTTTGGCGCTATTTAGGGCTATAAAAGTCTAATAAGTGATTGCTTCATATAAAAAAGGGGAAAAATCAAAGTTGTGATAAATCTACAAGGGAAGTAATAATCAAACTTCGCGAGAAGAATTGGTCGTATAAAAAGATAGCCGACCATCTGCAATGCTCAAAAACGATGGTTTTCCACGTTGTGAAGTATTTTTCTACGTATCAAACTACTTTAAATGTTCCGCGTGTACCTAAACAGAGAAAGTTATCTCGTTGAGATGCTCGAAATACCGTTCGTTTGGCAAAACATAATCCTGTTCAAGCGTCTAATGACCTGAGAAAAGAATATTTTGGTGAAAACAACCTTTCAGCAATCTCTGCACGTACTATTCGAATGCGTTTGATAGAAGATAAGTTGCACAGAAGAATAGCAAGGACGTCTATGTTGAAAGGACCCATAGGCAAGCTTGGCTTGCATTTGTAAGAAAATATGAAAACTGAACAGCTAGTCAATGGAAAAATATTTTTTTTTCTGACGAGCCACAAATAAACAACCCGTATGTTCTGATGGAAAACTATACGTACGACGCCTTCCGAATAAAGCTTTCGACCCTAAGTACACAAAAAAGACATTAAAGTATGGTGGGGGAAATCTGAAATTTTGGTGTGCTTTTCTGGACATGGTTTTGGACCTGTTAAGTTGGTAGAAGGAAACATGAATCAATTCCAATACAAAAATATACTGGAAGAAACAATGTTACCTTATGCTGACGACGTGCTTCCGGTTATTTGGACATTCCAGCACGACAATGTTCCAAAGCATACTGCACGCACCGTAAAGGAATTTCTCACATCGCAATCATCTTCTGTTTTAGATTGGCCAGCTAACAGCCCAGATCTAAACCCAATAGAGCATCTTTGGTGCGAAATCAAGAAAAAGATTTCAAATCGACATTGTGGCGAGTAAGAGAGCTGTACGACGTTTTCTCAAAAGATCGGAACTCTATCTCTCTTGCGAAGTGTCAAAAATTGATAGACTCTATACCTCGTCGGTGTAAATCAGTCATTAAAAGCCGTGGACATGCTACTAACTATTAATTTTAGTTTAACATGTATTAAATTGCTTTTTTTTTTCGCACTTCACATTGTGTTTTATTTAATCTAATTTTCATATAAAACAACTCTCGAGCAGTTAATAAATCGTTCTTATGTCGCTGGACAAATGTCCAGCTTCATTACCCTTTGAATTGGATACTTTAGAGAATATAAAAAGGTTGTAAAAAAATTGTTATCAATTTCATTCTATATTCCTAATCCCCTTTGCGCTATTCTGCTCCTAATTTGATATGTAGTGAAAAGTACTGTAGTTGCAAGCAACATAGGAAATATTAGAAGCTAACATAAATCATTACTAAAAATTTTCCTTAACGGGCTTAAAACTATTCAGAAACATTTTGTTTCCAAACTATGAGGTCTAGTCGATTTGTCATATTTGACTAAAACCAGTCTAAATTGGCGTTGACTATAACATATGGTAAGCATACACACGGCGACATGTGAGTTTAAGCTGACTTTGCATCTTATAGACTTTTCGTACAATGATAAGTAAATGAATTTACCACCCTTTAGATGGTGAAGTTTCCACCCTCTTAATGCACCGGTAGGAAGAAGAGATACGCCCATAGGATGGGTATCCAAGGAATATCATCTTTAAATTTTAATTAGCTTGATTGCGAAAGTCGTAGAAAAAAAAAACTCATGCTGTCACAAGGGCAGCGAAAAGTGAGGAATAGAGAATTTTAGCTGAGGAGTTCAATTCCTTGAGCAGCTTTGCGAATAGGAATGCTGACCAACTCAAATCTTGCTAGAAAAATATCAAAAGAAATACACGTGAAAACAAGGTTGATACTAAGAAAGATTTGTTTTTCTTACAAGTTTTTAAAGCTTTGTAAAAGCCCAGATACTTTAATATGGGCTATTATGAAACGTGCTAGGTGCACGTAATATAACAATACATTCATATAAGCCGAAAGACGTCCACTGCTGAACATAAGCCTCCCCCAAAAGAGTGGGATTTGCCATAATCGGTGGGATTTGGCGATCGCAGTATGGTGGTCAAATGCATAGAGAAAGCTGCTGCCCATTCTCTAGTAAGTCCCGTAGTCGCCTTCTACGACACCCACGGGAAGAAATGGGATGGTGCTATTCTTTTACGTCCGGCACCACACGGAACAATACATTATTTATTTATAATATGGCATGCTTGGTATTACTTTTAACAGAAGATGAGCAGCCCAAACATCCGCACCGTATATGCTGATTCGTAGTCAGTTGTCAAAAGGTCAGTTAATAAGATAACGGACCAGGGCAGGGCAGCAATTAAAGTTAACGCCTGATTAAGACATATAACCGCATGGTTATATGTTTTAGTCAGGAATCCGCATGGTTACCACGCGCTAATGCATATTAGCGCATGGTAAAACACTAGCTACTCTTAATGTCCCGTTAACATTTTTACAAAAGATTAAACAAACTAACATGGTATGTTGAAACTGGGGTTTAGAGAATTTGCATTAGGAAAAAATGCATATAAGCTAGGAAATGCCCCTGATCTTGTACAACTAACTTGATATCCGTAAAAGGCTCTAAAAATAAAATAAACTAATTTTCCTTCGTGGATCCCGATATTGTTATTTCAATAAAGCTCCTAGTAGCTTGCCAAGATAAAACAAACGAAATAAATGGCGTGAACAAAGAGTTTCAATGTGGACGATTTAATGTTAAGTTGAAATTAACAATAATTATTTACTTAAAGTAGTGAATTTTATTCGGAAACAAAGTACTATGATATCCTGAGGTTCGCCGTACCGGGATGGGACAATGAAACACCTTTTTTAATTCATTTAAAGGTCTTTGTCGCTTAGCGACTACATCGCCCAGTGCAGAAAAACAATGAAACATCTTTGTAGTGCGAATTAAATAAGTATTTCGTTTATTCCACGCATCTTTCTGAAAGACAAAAGACTACGCTAATATATTAGTCTATTTTTGACAGGTGTGATAAATGTGATTAAAATATTTTTTTCCCAGCCTGTACAACGCAAGGTCGTCTTCTGCAGACAAACTACATGAGCTACCCACCCTTGAATAAAAAGATTTTCTTCACAACATTCGAACACTCAAGCCATACCTGCCTATGCATATAAGAATAATTACCTAACGACAAAAATTAATATACAATAGGAGGTCACTCTTGTAAGAGAAGTAACCGCGAATCTGACACTACGAGAAGAGTCAGTAAAGTTCTACATTAATTTGTGCTAATGCGACATTAGTTATTTAGACGATAAACTAACGTCGATATGCTTTAAACTCGTCACGCTAAACTAGCGAAAAAGAGTTGACGCGGCTTCTTAAGAGTAAACAAATTGACGTGAAAACTCACATAGGCCGCCCCGAAAGGGTTAAGAAAAAACATTGAAATCATAATCTTTTACCGCGTCGGACGGTATTCAGCCAGATGGAGGGAAATAGCCTAAACTGAGTATCTCCTCTAGGCTGGACACAGTTTTCTAAACAAGTTTCTTCTCCTTACTCGCATTAATACGGAGCCATTCAATTTCATCCTACTGAACCCCAACTATTGAAGACGTGGTCGTAGACGTAGACATCGGTACACTTCCTCAGACTGCTGTCAGGCTGCGAAGTGTGTCACTATTTCACCACCACACACTGTCCCAGCTGCATCTGATGTTTGCTCCTCAAAATATATAATAAATACAAACGAAAACACATTAATATAATACTAAAGGGCAATTATTAAATTCACTGGAGTAAACTGACAGATGCTAATGTCACTTTGTAAAATAATGTCGCTGTACTAATTGTAATAACGATGCGTCTATTCGTTGTGATTCAGTTCACTCACACAAAGTCAATATGAACGTTTATTATAAAATGAATTATGATAAACTTAGATTATATCAGAGACGCTGATGAAATATGAACACTATGAAAACTAGGCCTAATTGTTGATATAAGAGACTCGGGTGATGAGTACGGAAGTTACATGAATGAGTTGGTATATCATCTCTATTTGTTGTTTGCATAAGGGTCGGCGAAGAAGATTACTGCAAAACAGTTGCAGTAGAGTAAGTAACCTGGGAAATTATAGTTTGGTGGCTAGAGGTAAGGTTTCGTTTGGGGCATTGCCTAGGCGCTGAACCAAGACCTAACCAACATGATGACCACTTACGACGAATTTTATTTTTTCATCGCAAGTGACAATGCGGCTTAAAATCCTTTCGCGTTTCTGTGTCTGTTAAGCTACGCAAGGCATACCTTCTGTGCACGCCACGATTGCGGCGGTAAGTCCCCTCTTTGAGGAGTGGCTTGGAGGCTTGGAGGCTGGCGTGGGAGCTGGCGATCTCTCGCGTCCGGCCTTGGTTCAGGCCATGGTACGAAGCGAGAGTGCATGGTTAGCCATCACCTCCTTCAGCTAAGTAGTGATGCTCGCAAAGAGGGAGGCGGCGCACGTGAGGAAGAGGCAGTACATGCGCCCTCACGGCCGTAGCCTTCGCAGGAGATGCCCTGGGCGTCGGGAATCCCAGGCTGATTCCCGGTCACCGTAGGCGCGGACTTGCGAACGGCGAGTAATGGGTAGCTCACTGTCCAGTAAGGACCAAGACCGGTTCGATGGCGCGTTGTGTTCCACGCGCGCCTCAAAGAGATGTCAGCACCAACTGGTGGGGCCCGCAAGGGCCGATGCCTGCCAGAGGTGCGGTTTGTTCGAAAGAGATACCGCGGCTCCTGGCACACAGGCAACTGAGGGAACACGGGTGGGTTTAGTCAGTAAAAATCTGACACGCCCTCCTGCTCCACCTAGAGCGGGAGAAGTCATTTGATGATTTCCCACCCAAAAAAAGGCAGACCTTAACGCGTTCATCGCGCTGGCGATCGTTCTGTTCGTGCGGCACCCACTTATCAAGTTTTTTTACTTTGCCAATTTGACGCAAATGGACTAATATATTGTTTTGATGATAACGCTGAATGCTGCTGCTAATTAGACGTAGATTGAGTATCGTCAGTTCCACTATCGCCTTTAATTCGTCGTTGTTGGCTTTAGTTTTCGGGTGACTACGGGATTCATTTTTTAGAACGAAATTTCCATGTCGGTAGGAAGCGTTCAAACCAATAACGAGTCATGCGTTCGTTTGTAGTGTTCACTCCGCATACGTAATTAATGTTGCGAGCCGTTTGTACGGCATTGCTACCGCGACGGAACTCGTATTCCATAATTGCTTTTATTTTTGTCGTCTATGCTTTTGAAAAAGATACAAGTATAGTGAAAACAAAACACTAATCGATAATAAACAAACGACTGAATTTGAAAAAAGAATTCCTTATTTTTTAAAGAAAATCATTTGAATTTAGAATTTATTGCCAGCCATACATACATTACGTTTCAAATGGTATATTATAAAACGGCAACTTCATAGGTTTTAAAGATCTATTGTATAGAAGATAGATAGATATCGTATTATTCAAACGCACTAATTTAAATGCTGTTTACATCGACATCACAATAAAACAAAAATAATTTTAACTTAAGACGAAAAGGTTTTAATCTAAATAAGTGCACGATATTCATATACCTTGAAGGTATTATTTACTTTTCTTATGCTTTAATAAAATATTAATTAAAAAATAATCACCTAACCAGCCCTGGGGAGACCAACAATTTTGAGCATTGTACGATTCCATATGTCTTTGAACTGATCAACCACCATTTTTATTTAATTATCTTGGTCTCTGACCACACACAACTCCGCGTCCAACACAACTTTCTCTTTATCACTTTTACCTAACTCTAAATCAATCTCCAATTCATCAACTTCATTTGGTGTCACAGATAACTGCTTATCCTCCTTTACTTCGGTCGTCACTGAGAGATAGTCAATGTCCTCTGTCTTGGAAATTTATATTTTAAATCATCCTCAATATTTTGATCAACGACGATGTTATGTTTCTATGTTTCATCATCGTAATCATCATTTACCCTTGGCAAGGACACATTCTGCTTGAAATATAGCTAATAGAAATAATGAATGGTCTGGACTGACTCGATTTGTCGATTTCTTCCACGTGTTCACTCTCGAACACTTCAATCAATACCTCCACATCATTCGCAGGTCTGCACTCCTGGCAGTTGCGCTCGTCATCATCACCACTGCCTTCTTGGCAACTTTGTACATACATTTGCAGATCATCATATCTTCCGCTAGAAAATAAAATTGCACCATGATCTACATTTATGACATTTTCCTGTCTGCTTTCTTCGGACATGTCTTATGCAATCTCCTCTTTTTGCACCAGTGTGACTCCGTAGTATATACACACGCGTGTTCGTCATATATTGACGAAAAACTCATAGCTTTGTGGTATCTATAATTAGCCACATGATCTTCACATGATCTGACCAAGATTATGTCTGGACTTTAAAAGAGACTGTGACGTCTGAGTTTGTTACGGTCTTTCTTTTCAGAGTAGTCAGATAGAAAAGGCCGACCTCATCTAGTTTTAAAAATATGATTGACGTGTAAAAGTGTTCAACAAACCTACTTACAGAAATCAAATCATTTATAATTTATGAAAAGAAAGTACAGCACTCCGAAGATATGCGCTCACTATTAGCGTCCAATTGGGCTCCCGCTACGTACTATGATTGGCAAGTCTATTTTTGGTTTTCTACGCATACGCTGTTGGCGCCCGTGAATAACTCCTGAACCATCTTACCTTTTTATCACAAAATTATTAAAAATATCAAATTTCCTAGGCGTCGTTTCCACGCCGCCGCCGGCTCCACTTCTCTTGCGCACCGCTGCACCGATACGTGCTCAACCGTTTGCTATCTCTAAACTTGTGCAGTATTCAGTATGACTATGCACACGCCCTACTTTCCAAAGGAAAGCGATACGGCGCTTCCACCAACATACCGGGATCGAACAATCTATTTATTCCACGCTTTCGCGTTTAGAGCACTGCATCTGCCATCCTAATCTAGATTTGTAAGAAATATTTTGCGTTGTTTCCATTTCAATAATCTAATATTCGTTTTTTCTGTATTGTGTAACTTGAAAGTGATTATTAACCGATTTCAAAAAAAGAAGGTTCTCGATTCGTCTGTATGTTGTTTTTTTGTATGTTTGGATTTCGAAAATGTTTTTTTTAATGGATAGGGTATGCTTGGAGGTGGGTGGTCCCATATAAATTTTATTAACTTTGCTTCGGTAGTTTTCGCGTTAGCCTCGATAATACGTTTTTAATCCACTTTATTTACCTCAATGATATGCTGTTGCTTCCTATCACTGTTTTTTACATAGCAAGTAGTGGTATACGAGTTAATGCTAACGCCCCGTCTAAAGCTGAAAATCTTTTGCACAGTAGTGTGCCCAAATGTAGTCGCTTATTTAGTTTCGAACATGTAACGCCGATGTAGTTAACATATTTAACACACTTAAGTCTAAAAACACTGGAGATTACTGGGGCATCTCCATCAAGCTTTTATGTAATATAATTGACATCGTAGCCCCCTATTTAGCTGTTAGTTATAATAAACGTGTTGATTTAGGATCTTTTCCTGACCTCATGAAGAGTAGTAAAGTCATACCATTATTTAAATCAGGTAATAAAATTAACGTTGGGAATTTCAGGCCTATTTCTATCTTACCTGCATTTAGTAAAATATTTGAAAAGTTAATACTCAAGCAGTTGCTACGACATTTTAATTTAAATAGCCTCCTTCATGATGAACAATATGGCTTTACAAAAGTTCGTTCGACTACAGATGCGGGTGTTGCTCTGCTGAAACACATTTTTAACACGTGGGAAAACTCGCAAAATCCTGTTGGAGTTTTCTGTAATCTCTCCAAAGCCTTTGATTGCGTGCACCATGACACGCTGTTGCGTAAACTACGTCATTACGGTGTTCAAAACGAAGCTCTCAATGTAATAAGTTCTTATTTGCAAAATAGGCACCAATGTGTAGATGTTAATGGTGTGAAATCTTCCGGGCTACCAGTACTTTTAGGTGTACCTCAAGGCTCAATACTAGGACCATTCTTATTCTTAGTGTATATTAATGACTTACCATTCTGTTTAAAGGGTATCTGTGACAATGTGCTGTTTTCTGATGATACTTCTCTTATCTTTAAAGTAGACAGGAACAGACAAGACTTTGCCGACGTAAACAGTGCACTCTCGTTGGTTACGGATTGTTTTACCACAAATAACCTAGTTGTCAATGCCAAGAAAACGAAATGTATCAAGTTTGCCTTACCGAATTTTAAGAATCTAACCTAATCGAACCTAACATCGTCTTAGATAATGAGGTACTTGAAACTGTAGACTCGGCAGTTTTTCTGGGCTTAAGAGTAGATGCCAAACTTCAGTGGGGATTACATATAACAAGCCTAGCGGGAAGGCTCAGTTCGGCTGCCTACGCCGTCAGAAAAGTAAGACAATACGCTGACGTTGATACTGCTCGGTTAGTTTATTTTAGTTATTTTCATAGCGTTACGTCCTACGGCATTCTGCTGTGGGGCAATGCCAATGACATTCAAAATATTTTTGTTCTTCAAAAACGAGCTGTGCGAGCAATTTACCAACTAGGTGCTAAAGTTTCTCTGAGAGATTTTTTTAAAGATATTGGAATTTTCACTGTCGCATCGCAATCTAAAAAAAAAAATCATCTTGGCTAATATCTTATATATATACTAAAAACAGTGATATTCATAATATTAATACTAGAAACAAAGGACAAACTACGTGTTTCCTTTCACCGGCTTCATAAAGTTCATAACTCTTTTGTTGGTCTTGGTATAACTTTTATAACAAGCTTCCCTCTTCTTTGCTAGATTTGCATTTTAATGCGTTTATAGCTAAAGTAAAATCCACCCTCTGTTCAAAGGCATACTAATCTGTCAACGACTACTTAAACGATAATAATTGTTGGTCGCTATTATTAACTCAAGACAATGTTTATGTTCTTTCACCAGTATTAGCTTGCCTACTGCCAGGTTATGTTAGTTCATATAATTGTTTATTTTATTTGCCTGCATAGTTCAGTTTATTTCTTCTTCGGTACTATGTTTTCAAAGTTTTGTTGGTATACAGGCGTGTACTAGCTGACATGGCAATATTTTTTTTTTTGTGTTTCGTAATGTTAATTACCCACTACTGTATAGAATCAAGTTCTTATATAATATGTTCTTTCACCAGTATTTGCTTGCCTATTGACAGGTTATATAATTATGTTAGTTCATATAATTGTTTAATTTATTTGCCTGCATAATTCAGTTTATTTCTTCTTCAGTACTATGTTTTCAAAGTTTTGTTGGTATATAGGCGTGTACTAGCTGACATATGGCAAATTTAATGTTTTTTTGTGTTTCGTAATCTTAATTACCTACGACTGTATAGAACCAAGTTCTTCTAACTTAATAGACAGCTGTGCTACTGGGGAGTTTGTTGCGCCACTTCTTCTTCCCAGCTAAAGCACTAGGAAGTAGAGAAGGGCGGGCGTTTTAAGGGGCCTGTATTATGTAATTTTGACGTTCAAAAAGACCCGACTCTTAGCCTAGTTCGAATAAATGACTTTTGATTTTGATGTGGGGTTACCATAATAAAAAAGTAAAAAATAAAAGCATACATTACACGCATATCTTATCATGTTACCCTGTAGAGGTCAGATAAGCAGTCGCTCTACGAAAAATACTGGTATTCAGCTGCATCCGGTTAGACTGGAAGCCGACCGCAACATAGTTGGTAAAAAGCTAGGCAGATGATGATGACACGCATACACATATAGTGAAACCACTTCTTGATTAGATAGCCCCGACTACATACTTAGCTTTCGAGTGAACACGCTTTCATGCATGCACACGCATGCATGAAAGCGTGGATTCGATATTTTTTTCTACAGTAGTTAAAATACTATATCTCACTACAAATTCAATTTATTTATTTATTTTGTTAAACATAGGTATGGTTACATTATGGTTTGTCTAAAATATGTGCACTATGTTTTGCCAATATATAGCATACAAAATGAATACAACAAGCAATTATAATTACAATGTGGCATGCCATACATTACAAAAAAAAATGTCAGGTAGGTAAACAGGTAGTTACAATTTCAGATAAATAAACACATTCACAGTTAATAAATAAATAAAAATCATATGAGTTTAATTAGCAAGTCGGAATCGTCATACCTCTGTTTGTCAGTAGTAAACTCAATGCTGGAGTAGTAACATCTGTCTAGAAGGAATTTAAACAAGGACCTCATAAATCCCCCACACTATTCAGATCCCAGACACTATTTCTAATTACTGCTGGTATACTATTATATATTTTTGGGGTCATACCTAGGACACTTTTGCCGGAAAATGCGGTTTTATGAGAGGTAGCACTAATGGTATTCTGATAACGGCGAGAGCGTAGTTGTCCAAATAAATGCAGGTTACAGCGAGCAAACACTCCCATTTCATAAATGTACATAGCCGGTAGAGTGAGAAAACTAAGTTCCTTATACAATGGTTTACAACTATCAGTCGATTGTAATTTGGTAAACGACAAATGTTTACTAATGTACAAGGCTACGTTGTAGCACACCGGGATCTACGTCGTAGCACATGCCGATCTCCATCGTAGCAGTCACCGATCTCCCTCGTAGCACACAGCGATCTCCCTCGTAGCACACAGCGTCTCCCTCGTAGCACACAGCGATCTAAGTCGTAGCACATGCCGATCTCCATCGTAGCAGTCACCGATCTCCCTCGTCGCACACAGCGATCTCCCTCGTAGCACACAGCAATCTACGTCGTAGCACATGCCGATCTCCATCGTAGCAGTCACCGATCTCCCTCGTAGCACACAGCGATCTCCCTCGTAGCACACAACTATCTCCCTCGTAGCACACAGCGATCTACGTCATAGCACACAGCGATCTACGTCGTAGCACACAGCGATCTACGTCGTAGCACACAGCGATCTACGTCGTAGCACAGAGCGATCTACATCCTAGCACTCAGCCATCTACATCCTAGCACACAGCCATCTACGTTGTAGTACACAGCGATCTACGTCGTAGCACAAAGCGATCTATGTCGTAGCACAGCACCTGAGCTCAGCTATCTCATGAAGGAACTTGAAATGATCTTGTAGGATTGAACAAACTACTTTAGGGCTGAAACAAGTTATGAGTATGTCAGCGAAGATGTATGAGAAGACACTTGAGCTTTGTACGAAATTCAGAAATGTATTTGCGCAAGCCAAATATAAATCTTATGCAAAAGTTTTGAAGTCGCTCAAGTTTATCTAGTTATGCCTCAGTGAGATCGAGATAACTGGTATACGCAAAGTCAAGGATAGGAAGTAAAAGGGATTTTGCAAACGGAGTTCACTAAAACTGCGCCAGTAGGAAGAAAATTCCGCAATCATCACTAGGACTTGGCAGAAAATGTAAAAAATTTGCTACTTACGTCTTATGGCTGGGTCACAAAAAAAGAAAAAAAAGCTTAGTAGTTATTTAATGGTACTTAATGGCGTTGGTTGCAGCAAGCAAGTTGGTTGTTGCAAACGGGGTCTTTATGCTACCATATAATTTTTAAGTTAAGGAGCAGCTATAATAAATAGGACACTTGAAAAGGCAAACGCGGGGTTGGGAAGACCTATGCCACAAAAAGGATGCAAAAGGGATGATAATACGATTGAAAAAACATAGAATGTAATATGTGCCTATTAATGATAATAATTAAAGGTTAAATAAAACATTCGTAAATTTTGTATTCTATATAAAAAGTATTCAGTATATTGATATTTCGATATTTTGAACGCTTCATGTGTTAAGTGTACGATATACTGAATGTTGGATTTATTAACCATTCGATATTATGAACGTTCGAGTATTTAAACGTTCCATTTGTAGTGGTCGATCAATTGATATTTGATTTTGGCATAATACAGCCCTTTTACTCGCGGTTTCGCCCACATTTACGTTCAGGCCGCGAAGGTATCCGAGCTTTTACTTTTACTACTTTCTTTACTTTTGTAGGTTGTTTGTGCACACGCATAACTTACAATAGTTGCATCGCAATCGAATTAATAGTATGGGAAAAGATAATAATAAACCTGTTTACAAAATATTTGTAGTATTATATAATATTTGTTATAACGCCAAAATCACGTACGAGCGTTCTTATGAGAATTATGACGGGTTAGCCGCTTTTCAAGCTTTCCGGAACTTGGAGAAGTCTCAATATAATATTGGATGGTCATCCATCCACGAACTGACCGCGGCAAGCTTTTTGGGACTTTATCGACCCGTGCGCTGCCCTGCTATTTATAAATGAAGTACTTGCAAAATAGCAGTTTCGAGAAAAACGCGGAAATCTAGAAGTAAAATTTTCATACAAGTGCTCTGAATCTCGTTATCAAAAAAACATTCTTCTAGTACCCAAATATTTTTATTTTTCCCATATAGGTTTGCCCCTAAGGGTGCCATTTCTGCGAAAAAGTTAAAACCCATAAATGTCAATTACTGCAGATACAGCAGCGCGCACAGCAGCAGTGCAGCTGCAGTGTGCAGTGCGGCTGTTATTATTAAGCCACGAGCTCCACCCTCTAAATGATGAAATATACATTTGAAACCGAATATACTTCGTTGACCTCGTTCTGGAGATTCCCAAAACTATATCTGGATGGATTTCGCCCATTTCTATTTAATTGTGCTTTAGGCATGACGGCGCACATTGCAAGTACCAAGTTCACGTCAGTCGACATTATCTAACTCATATTATTATAATATTAATGAAAAAAATTGCTGGTTTCCGTTAAGTACCTAAAACCACTCAAGCTAACGTGTCTCTGTTTCTAATTGTTTTTTATCCAAGCACGTATTGGTAAAAAGTAGCCAGAAGAAAATATAACATCGCAGGCAATACAAAAAATAACCATATGATTGTATCTCATTTGAACGACACATCGGTAATAAATCTAGATAATAAATAAAGGTCGGTAATAAATAAAGATATATAATGGCACCGGTAGGTAACTGAAGAGTTGCGTGGAAATCAGTTGTCATGGTATGGGCATGTGATACGAAGGAATGAGGATAATGTCAGATCCAGATTCAGGTAACTTAATTTGCTCAAACATTTGTGTACATGTGTGTGACGAAAGTTTTGAATATGAATGTCGATGGCTATAAATGTAGGGGACCAAAAATACGATGGATGGATTGGGCGAACGATGGTATGGTTAGAAAGGCGGTAACTACCGAGATGACAATTAATAGAGAAGTGTGGGGAAAAATACATGTTGCAACAATCCCAAAAAAATGGGATAAAGGAGAATGAGGAATCATTAGGATTTCAGAGAAAAAAACTAAAATAATTATTTATAACAATCATCATCATCATCATCATTTCAGCCTGAAGACATCCACACAGCTGGACATAGGCCTCCCGCAATTTGGGGGGGCTTGCCATAATCGCCACGCTTGGCAGGCGGGTTGGCGATCGCAGTATGGTAGTAAAATGCATAGAGAACATTGCTGCCCATTCTCTAGTAAGTCCTTTAGTCGCCTCCTACGACATCCACGGGAAGAGATGGGATGGTGCTATTCTTTACGTCCGGCACCACACGGAACAATTATAACAATGCAATAACATTACTTATCTCAGAACCATACTGCAGTAGGTACAATTCTTTTAACCTAATTTTCCTACTCAACTAGCCCATTACATTAAGATAAGCCAGAGGTATAAGTTTTCTAATACAATGTTTTACAGAAAACACGTCGAATGCTCCATACCTTCGTTATATACGTTTTTCGTTACACTCTTGTGCAAAATGGCATGCTTCTAAACCCAGCGGTGTCAGATGTGCGTTGTGTTCGTGTGTCAGAATTTAAGATTTTTAATAAGAACATATACTTCCCGTTAGTGTTTTAAGAGAAACTATAAGTAGTGATTAAACCATGATAGCAATGAAAATTAAAAATTGTAAAAGATTGCCCAGCTTTAATGTGTGTAATTACAGCTTAATATAATTTTAATTACCATATTATATCTACATTATAAGCGCAACGAGTTTTTAGCTATATCCGTTTAATTGCTCTAATGTGTCCAATTGACGTGCGGTGTCGTTGGTTCCTGTGAGACTGCTAATATTTAAGGTTTATTCGCAAGTTTATTCTAACTGAAACGTAATTATAACTGTACTTAAGTTTTTAGACTAAAGAGATACAAGTATGAATGCACAAAACGTAAATAGTTTATTTTAACCTAGTATGTATGTACGTACATAGTTTATTTTAGCCTAACCACATCAAACGAAATCATTTTCAACCACTGCGAGCTAACGTGATGAACGGTAGCAGGCTTGTTTACAATTTAATAACGCTACGCTGAATTTCGTAAACTACTTGTCAAACACACATGATTTTGACAAGTGATTTTCGAAATTCAGCGTACGTAGATACGTCAATACCCAAATGGAGGATGGATTCTGGGAAAAACATTTACGCTTCGCATCACAATGCGGAAATGCGCAATGAGGTCGACGTTGGACCTCTCTTTTCGAACGTTTCACAATGTTGAATTGAATGCTGAATTCATTAAAATGTATTAATAATAACAACTCTGGTTATGGTCTTCGATCGGTTACCTTAGGTTCGAACACGGGTTTCAAATTGGGGAATATTGTACACACGTCTGTCTACACACCAAGCCATACCTTTCCAGTTTACGCTGATATCGCACTGTACAGAAATCCTAATACAATAAGAGATCAGCTTGTTTAGCGTTAACATTGAAACTTGTTTACTGCTTCTTAATTAACTAGGTTAACGAAATTGGTGTTGGTACTATGGGTGTATTTGGACCTCTGCGAGCAATATATCCTACAGCCTTGATTTCGTGTTTTTAAAAATAATTATTGTCTTCAGCAGTGGTGGCAGCCTGAGTTTATTGAATGATTGTCGATGGCCTGTTTTCCCATAAGATAAAATGCGGGGTTGTAATCGCTCCAGTCGTATCGCACACTGCAGCGACAATATGTAAGTACGTAGACGCAGCGGCACATGCCGTGGGCAAATAAGATCATTCAACTTAGCACTAAATATAAGTAGGTACGTTTTTTGTCTTCCCTGTGAATAGAATACAAATAAATGTGGGCTCAACACCACTGCCGCCGCTCCGGCCTGGTTTAGCGAATACAACACGACATGTTTGAAAGCAAATACCCCGAGCTTGTTTCTCGCAAATATACCCCGAACGTTAAACAAATAAAGAGGTACGTAACGATAAAATATAAAATCACCTTGGTGTGCGTTTACTTTACATAATAAAGGCACATACGTGGATCTACGGGATTAGACGTTGCTTAAACTTCATTAATGATTAACGTTTGCTTAACCATACATTTCTTGACGTTTAAATATCTCATAAGTTTAAGCAACATGTACTAATCAAATCTATAATGTTTGATCTTTTTGTTTTACAATAAAATAGCGTTTAAGGGTCAGCTTAAACAGAGTGGCAACTATGCGAGCTATCAGCGTTGCCAGTTGTACTATTTAAATCGTAGCCATACGACTTTTTGAGCGCTGGTACTACAGTTTACGGTATTGCCGTGCCGATGTAACGGCAAATGGTGCCAACCACTGGTGTTCCTGCACAAATATTGAGGACCGCTAACTTTAGTTAAAAACGAATGTTGATTGCCAGAATCTCCAAAGGAAACAAAACACTTCTGCGGTCAGCAGCCAAAGGAAAAAACAAGAGACGGCTCCCAAGCTAGGGAAAACTTTCTCCTTGCAGGAAGACTCCAACCTCTTGTTTTGGACGTAATTAAAAATAGGGCGCTAAAACGTCGCATGGGGGTGTGGGTTAGGTAATTGAAAGACTTCCCATAAAGACTGAACGATTAAATTTTCGCGATACATTTTAATAGTACAACGTGCCCATCATATGGCGTCAAATTCCCGTGTTATATGTGACAATGTGTCAGACCTCTTTACTAGCTGCCACATTTGTAACAACCTACCACGGGGGTTTGTAAGGACGGAGGTGTTCGTATACCGCTATAGGACTCATTTTTAATACTACTTTTTATCAATTTTGCTACTTCATTTTGTCAATCAGATAACATATTTAGGAGTTCTTTTGCCCTTAGACTAATTAATTAATATTTTTATTTGATTAGCATTTTTATTGGCATTAAGTGTGGAATCAGTTAAATTGGACGTTTATCATCCTTAAAAATTTTTCGGTGTTATTTAATCACTAACCAAGTCCCAATATACAAATCACAACTAGATTAAAACTCAATAGGTAGTCATTAAAATTTTATTAAATTAAAATTTTAACTACCAAAATCTTTGCCGTCGGTTGGCACTCCGATGTATTTCGAGTGAAACCTGTGGATCGGAGTGCTCCAATCTTCACTAAAGACCCTCATGCAGCTGATTAGTTTACTTTCTTAGGAAAACGATGCTATGCATAATAGAATAACCATTAACGTTTTAGTATCACCCACATTAACTTCGTTCGTATTTTCCAAATGATCTAAGAAACTTGAACTACTCAGTATATTACTCCAACTCAAAAATGTATCTTTCAAATATTTGTTTTTGATATACAGTGCTTAAAACGTTCAAAATCTAGTCGCAATCTCATCTCAGCGACAATAAATTTCAAAACTTGTAAAAAATGTGAGAAAATTAGAGGTATTTTTGACAGTTTGAGACTGAAATCAGACTGAACGTTCCTAAAATAACAGGAATTGCCTAGGTATTTTGATAACATGCGTCAGCTAACAAGTATGCGGTTTCATTAATTGCATACATGTGGTTTCTATACCGCTCGCTCGTTCGCTTTACCGAAGGTAAGAAATCTATATAGTCTTACATAATGAGGTGCTTGAAACTGTAGTCTCGGCAGTTTCTCTAGGCATATCATTAGATGCCAAAGTTCAGTAGAGATCACATATATCAAGCCTAGCGGGAAGGCTCAGTTCGGCCGCCTACGCCATCAGGAAAGTAAGACAATACACTGACGTTGATACAGCTCGGTTAGTCTATTTTTATTATTTTCATAGCGTTATGTCCTACGGCATTCTTCTGTGGGGCAAAGCCGCTGACTTTCAAAATATTTTTGTTCTTCAAAAACGAACTGTTCGTGCAATAAACCAACTAGGTGCTAGACTTTCTCTGAGAGAATTTTTTAAAGATATTGGTTGATATTCTCACGATGGCATCGCAATTCATCTTCGCTAACATCTTATATACTTATTAGGCAAAATATATAACTTTTACTCTAAAAACTGATATTCATAATATTAAAACTAGAAATAAGGACAAACTACGTGCTCCCTTTCACCGGCTTCATAAAGTTCATAGCTCATTTGTTGGGCTTGGTATACCTTTTATAACAAACTTCCCTCTTCTTTGCCAGATTTACATTTTGATGCGTTTAAAGCTAAAGTAAAATCCAACCTTTGTTCTAAGGCATACTATTATATCAACAATGTTTGTGTGACAGTTACTTCATATCATTGTTTATTTTATTTGACTGTATAAGCCATTTCTATGTTATTTTTTTAAACTATATTTTCATTTGTTGTTGAATGTTAATATCTTACCTGTTATTGTATAGAATCAAGTTCTTTCAACTTAACAGACAGCTGTGCTGCTGGGGAGTTTGTTGTGCCACTTCTTCTTCCCAGCTAAAGCATTAGGAAGGGGTGACGGGCGGGCGTTTTGGGGACTGTCTTATGTAATTTTGACGTTTGAAAAGTGCTAACTCTCAGCCTAGTTTGAATAAATAACTTTTGATTTTGTTTTTTTTTTTCATACTGTGTATACCGAAGTTTTATGGAAAGCTATCACGGCTAAGTAGGCGTTACAAGTTAGCGAATAATATTCAACCAACGAATATACCTACACTTGGAATGTAACCATAATGTTACGTTTGTTTTTAGGATAAATTCATCCCAACTACGGAATCCTTCATTTTACATGGTCCAAACTGCGTTTGGCAAACCTGTCAATCGCGGAATAATTCACTGTCTTCCAGCAGATTGAATTTCACTCGAATCTATATCCCAAATAATTCATTTGCTATGACCCAGTTCATAGCTGGGACTAACGTTGGATTTCCATTGGAGACCAGGCAATATAGGAGTGGTCCGAGATGCGAGCTATAGGTATTATTATGGTAGCCAAGGTAAACTGGAATGTGAAGCATCTTAGGATGGCGAAATCTTCATGTAAGAACTCGTAAATACAAAATGCTAACCAAAAACACAGCCTGGTATGTTTAAACAAATCACGATAAATCACCACAAAATATTCATGAAGCTGTCACACGCGGCACCACAGGGTTATAAATAAAATAAAAATCGTCAAAACTTATTACTCGACTGGCAAGAGGGATAATTTTTGTTTGTGTAGTTCACCAAAATTGTTTTTATTTTTTTGGGTGGGAAATCATCAAATAACTTCTCCCGCTCCGGGCGGAGCGGGAGGGCGTGTCAGACTTTTACTGACTAAAACCCACCCGTGTTCCCTCAGTTGCCTGTGTGCCAGGGGCGGCGGTATCTCTTTCGAACAACCCGCACCCCTGGCAGGCATCGGCCCTTGCGGGCCCCATCAGTTGCTGCTGACATCTCTTTGATGCGCGCGTGGAACACAACGCGCCGTCAATCCGGGCTTGGTCCTTACCGGACAGCGAGCTACCCATTACTCGCCGTCCGCAAGTCCGTGCCTACGGTGGCCGGGAATCAGCCTGGGATTCCCGACGCCCAGGGCGTCTCCTACGAAGGCCACGGCTGTGAGGGCGCATGTACTGCATCTCCGTCACGTGCGCCGCCTCCCTCTTTGCGAGCATAACTGCTTCGCTGAAGGAGGTGACTGCTAGCCATGCACTCTCGCTCCGTACCATGGCCTGGAAGGGTCGGACGCGCGAGATTGCCGCCGCCGATCACCTCCACGAGGACACGGCGGTGCTCCGCCCAAGCCGGGCAGACCTCCACCGTATGCTCCACCGTTGTCCTCTGGGCGATCTTCGCAATGGAAACACCCGGGCGTTTCCTCCCGCCCTATCCGAAACAGGAACCTCCCGAAACAGCCATGTCCGGTGAGGACCTGTGTCAGGCGGAAGGTGAAGACGCCATGCCGCCTCTCAAGACACTCCTCAAAAAGGGGACTTACCGCCGCAATCGTGGCGTGCCCATCACCAAAATTGGTTTACAATGGTTTTATGCTAAATGTATTATGTAAAAGTGTGTACGAAATAGAGCAACGGTCATAAATGATATTTTTGAAATCGTCTAGAGCGTCAAAAAATAACGAATGACAAATAAAGGCACCAAAGCGTAAGTATATACTTTCTAACACACAGAATGTTTCGTTGATATAAAGAATAAATTCTTTCTGCTAGCTAAAGCTTTGTACAAAGCATAAACGATAAATACATGACAATGACGGGCAGTGAAAATGAATATGAAATATAAAAAGCTGCTGCCAATTAATCAATTCAATCAATCATTAATCAAGTATTAAATACCAAGTTCATTACAGTCTAGTTATTTTATATTCTAAAAATACTCGTGAAACTCTAAAAATTCTTACTTATCTTATTTCCAAAACTGGCAACATTAATATCTCACTGAATACTTGAATCAAATAATATCTTTTGAATTAAAATATTTCCTGGAAAGTTTTGTCAATTAACGAAAGCTGTGGTATGATTTCAAATATTATTAGCTATTATTTTAACATAATTACCTCTTCGTCTGTGCTGAGCCAAACTTTATCCATGTTCTTATATCGTTGACTTAAGGTCAATTTGGGGCTAAAGTAAGCTTTACATTGCAGTTGTGTCTAGCTGAGGGATTTGGGGCAGCGCTTAACTGATTCGATGAACAATCAGGCCCCGTAAACAGTTTTTTTTTTTTTTTTTTCTGGGTGGGAAATCATCAAATAACTTCTCCCGCTCTGGGTGGAGCGGGAGGGCGTGTCAGACTTTTAGTGACTAAAACCCACCCGTGTTCCCTCAGTTGCCTGTGTGCCAGGGGCGGCGGTATCTCTTTCGAACAACCCGCACCCCCGGCAGGCATCGGCCCTTGCGGGCCCCTCTGTTGCTGCTGACATCTCTTTGAGGCGCGCGTGGAACACAACGCGCCGTCGACCCGGGCTTGGTCCTTACCGGACAGCGAGCTACCCATTACTCGCCGTCCGCAAGCCCGTGCCTACGGTGGCCGGGAATCAGCCTGGGATTCCCGACGCCCAGGGCGTCTCCTGCGAAGGCCACGGCTGTGAGGGCGCATGTACTGCATCTCCCTCACGTGCGCCGCCTCCCTCTTTGCGAGCATAACTGCTTCGCTAAAGGAGGCGACTGCCAGCCATGCCCTCTCGCTCCGTACCATGGCCTGGACCAGGGTCGGACGCGAGAGATCGCCGCCGCCGATCACCTCCACGAGGACACGGCGTTGCTCCGCCCAAGCTGGGCAGACCTCCACCGTATGCTCCACCGTGTCCTCTGGGCGATCTTCGCAATGGAAACACCCGGGCGTTTCCTCCCGCCCTATCCGAAACAGGAACCTCCCGAAACAGCCATGTCCGGTGAGGACCTGTGTCAGGCGGAAGGTGAGGACGCCATGCCGCCTCTCAAGCCACTCCTCAAAGAGGGGACTTACCGCCGCAATCGCGGCGTGCCCAGGCCCCGTAAACAGTTTCTGTTGCAATCAAACATAACATTTTATCGTTGACTTAAGGCTAAAGTAAGCTTATCACGGCTTTACATTGCATTTGGGTCCAGCTGAGGGATTTGGGGCAGAGCTTTACTGTTTCGATAAATAAGTAGGGAAATGAATTGGATTGGCTGAAAGTTAATTAAATATTTACATTTATACATGTGGGTATGTTACTGTGAATGTGTATGTTAACATTCACCGAGCTAGCTGGTAAATAACCGTTATACTAGGATAAGGTGAAAAGTTGTCGACCTGACACAGATGGCGTTCAAATCAGCAAACATTTTTTTTTTGCTGCCTGGGTGCGCGTGTTATTCGTTCGTACGACAAGTTTTACTTTGTTCTCTAAAGTAGTTTGTCTACATTCATTTTTGTGGTATACGTCTTGCGTATTTTTCATTAAAATATATATAATTGAATATCCTGCGGTCATAAAATTCTACATTTAGCATGAAATAAGAAATAAATGTATCCAAAGTTGACAAAAGTTTACTCTTCTCTTTTCAAAAAATATTTTGAACGTAACATTATTTCTGACCCTCTTTGCCTCTTGTTCGAACCTTACTTGATCACATGACTACCCCTCACATAATATAACAATCCCAATTCTGATGTATGTGCACATTGTGCACTGTCTAAATAAAACGACAAAGACGTAAGTGTAGTAACTGTTCAATCTGGTGGAACTTAACATCCATACCAAACGACACGCCAGTACATGTGGCCTACACTATAAAATAACTTAAAAAAAAAACAACCAGTTTCCGGAAAAACACTACTAAGTCAAAAATCTGTGAACAAAAATTCAAAGAGAAATCCAAAGTCACCGACTTCCGAAATTAAAGTTATTTTTCACTTTGTAGTGTTTTTTCCGGAAGTCGGTTGTTTTTTTTAAGTTTTTATTTTTCACTTTTTAGTTATAGTACCTACCCCACTAATTCGAAATTTCATCATCCTTGGGGTCAAAACAATGCATATTTATGCGATAGCAGCAATCGCGGTTGATTTACTGTCATTTTTTGAAGAGTTCCGTTGTCTGTTTCCAAAACGCATCATCAGATCCATTTGAAATTTTATATGGATCCAAGAATTTTATAAATCCGTCTATATAAGACGAAGTTATGCCCGAGCATACATAAAAAAAAAATTAAACATTTCGAATTGAAAACCTCCTTCTTTTTGAAATCGGTTAAAAAGAGTAAATCGCTAATAAAAAAAGTATTTTTTTTTCAGGTATCAGGATCCATAGGTACACTTCAAATAATTATTTTCAAATTACAAACATTTAAATGAAAATTAATATGAAAATCAAAAATTAAAATTAAAGTTACCCCACACATTCTGCAGATGAGAGATACCGTCTTTTTGCGAATGACGACATGAAAGCTGAAGTTCGACATAGCGCGAACATCCCCGATGCACTACAAGTATGATTTCCCATGTAAACTTTAATTTTCCCTGTTAATAGACATACTTTTATACTTTAGGCACTTTTCTTTTTAATGTTCTACAGAAGAGCAATTAAAACCAATTTTCATGGAATTAACTTTTCGTACCAACTTCCATTCTTTACTACCTCGCAAAGGAGACGCGATGCGATACGTATCGCGTTGTGCGTCGTATAGTGCCAATTTGAAGTTATAGTCACATCCAAAATATATTCGTCACTTTATGGGCTATTTTTGACTGCTCATTGTACGATGGAATCTACTTTACTGACTCAGTATTATATTGCGTCGTAACGTCAATACCGCAGATTTAAATCAAATATTTTATTGGAACAACAAACAGTTTTACAAATTTTTAGCATTAGTTGTCATTCGTTTAAAAAACTGTGTTGTGTGTGTGTGTGTGCCCACCTCCGAGAGAGGAGACGTCGGCGTTCCAGCATTGATATAAAAAAAATAGTTATAATAAAACTATTTAACTAAAATATTGTTAATTACATTTAACTCCGTTTTATCTTTAATATTTAAAACATTCTAGAAAAGTGTTTTAATTTGTTCCAGTAATGTGCTATGTGTGTGTATTTATGTATGGGCAGGCTGTATCTGTATTTTCCTGTGTTTGATTGTATACTTAAGTAAATTATTATGAAAGGAATATGAATGCTAGGACATATTCTTTACATGTCAAACCGAATTAAAATGCGACACTGACAATTAAATAAAAATGAAAGTCAACTCGACATTGGTCGAAGGTGTATGCTATTTTGATCTTTGTTATAAAGTTATTAAATATAGTTTTCTATGCAAAAAAATTCTCAGTGCCACTGCCGCAAAAGGTGTCCTAACTAAGGAAATAATAATTTGTAAACTATCGAAGATATAACTGACTGGGGCTGTACATGGCGATGACTAAATCCTACTAATATTATAAACATGAAAGTTTTTATGTTTAGATGTTTGTACTCAAAACAATCACGCAAAAACGGCGAAACGGATTTGGATGAAATTTGACACACATATAGTAATATCACCTGGATTAACACCTAGGATACTTTTTATCATGAATATTTGAATTTTCGACCCCCCGGCGTTTGAAGCCGCTGGTAAAAGCTAGTAGAATATAATCTGAGTTTATGGGTACATTATTAAACTGATTAATAGGGCGAAGCTGATTAGTAGAGGAATGGGCGACATTGGATTAATGATTCTGAATAGCTGTTTGGCTAGTTAGGTTTTGTAAACCTCTAGTTTTTCGACTAATTCATCCAAGCCTGTTGGGACCACTTTATACCTACGTGGAATTTCCAAACCAAGTCCTAGAGAACCTTTCACTTATTTATTGTTATTAATATAAGCTACAGACTATGACGTTTGCCCAAAGTCGGTGAATGTATTAAATTAAGTCTAATATTTTCACCGAATTTGGGCAGTGGGAAAGTGACATTGGAATTCTAACAGAAAATCATTATTTGAGGTACTCTCATAAAAAATTGACAAACTAAAAGCTTTGACGATTCACGGATTGATCCGTATAAAAAGCTTTTTTATGCGGATCAATCCGTGAATCGTCAGTAACGGGCAGATAACTTGTTTTCAGTGGTAGTCTTATAAAAAGTAGGTAACATTTAACAATTCACATGCAAAATAAATAGCGTTTGGCGTAATTTTGTCAAGAACTGTAGAAGTCAGGCAGTCTTCACTTAGTAAAAATAATGTATTATGTATTTAGTAATTACTGAATGAACAGTCCCGCCAATTCCTTTACAAAAATAGACGACCCCGACACATTAGGCCGGCAAAGCATTCGACGAGGAAAATCGATATGTCACATATATCGGTGGAAAATTCATGAACTGTACTATCATTTGCTTATCATTTTTAATACCGTAAGTAAGTACTTTTCGAAGTATGTTTTGTATTCATTAATCTTTGAAGCGAATTATAGTTGGTACCTCGACGTTTCGCTTCGTATTTACCTCCGAGTAGTTATATCGTAATGCAAGACAGCACTAAAACAGAAGGAAATGTTTTTGTTTATTAGTAGTTGGTAGGTGGGTTATTATGGTGGAGAGCTAGTGGGTGCAGGCAGTGGTCGGGCGCGAGCGTGGGAGCGGGCGCGGGTAGCGGCGCGGCGCGGGAAGCGGTCGGCAGCCGGGCGCGCCGCCTCGCCCGCAGTCGCCAGTCGGTCGAGCACGGTCGCGCGTCGTGGTGCTCCCTGCCGCTCAACACGATACCAATACACACATTTACTCTCCCCAAACAGAAAGTAAACTTGCACGTATTTACGCTCACTTTATGACATTAATCATCACCGATAGAAACATTAGATAAAAACGCCTGTAGATATATACTATTCGTCGTCGCTAGATATTATAAAATAAATAGGTTAACTGTTAATTTACGAACACTCAAACAAAAAATACTTTAAAACTGTGTGAAATTTTAGGGAGTGTTTTTTCGCAACGTGTCAAAATTTAATCAACTAAATTATTTTAGTATAATAATATGTTTTGACTTTTAAACCAACGTTTTTCGAGTAATTATTCATTCCAGAAATAATATGATGTAGTATCTTCATTAATGATTATTTAAGAGGTGCCAAACCTGTAAAGGTACAGCGGAACCTTGTTATCACAATATTGAGTATGTAATAGCATTAAGTATGTCTTATTTATTTTACCTCGAGTCGTCGCATACATTTACTTTGAAGCTTTTAAGCAAATTAGCATCTAATTGAATACAACAAAATTACCGCGTCGCGAAACATGCGATCAAATGTGGGTTAATTTCATAATTATTTAAAGTTCACATCATCGGTAAAGGATTTGGAAAGTACAATTACTGAAAATGGTTAATATTCATCAACATGGCAAATCGCTCAAACAATGTTTTCCCAGGCAGGTTGTTATTCCATTAAAATTAAAAACTTAGTAAGTATGTAGGACGAAGTACTTACATTTTGAAGTGATAAAAGTAATTATGTAAGAGCTATTTAGACAGGGTAAACAAATATTTTCAACAAGTTATCGTACACGATACAAGTTACAAGTTATAAGTTAAATGAACTTTGATTCAATATTTCATTTGAAGAAATTTCGACACTAAGTTGATCTAAGCATAGTTGTGAAAACAAATTAAAAAAAAATGGTTTAGCCCGGTGCAGTGTTGCAGTTCGTTACTAAAAGTATATTGTCAGTGCTGAAATAAATAACTGATACATAACGGCCGAGATAGAAATAGCCCCTTGTGCATTATCCATAAAACATAGCAAGGAGACTGTCCGACTGTGCCCCGGGCAGTCTCCTGATCATAGTTATTTTGGCAAAGAAAATGTCATACCTCAATTATTGAAAATATTTTTCAATCTAAGAATCTCCTGTCCTAAATTAGTAGTATTTGATGGAATTCATACAAATTTATTCTCATTATATTTCTGAAAGCAGTGGTGGCCCAGTGGTAACGGCTGCGACTTACGAGTTGTAGGTCGTAAGTTCGGATCCAGACAGGTGCTTTATTTTGTGTAAATTATTCCATCACGTCTCAAACAGTGAAGGAAAACATCGTGAGGAAACCGGCATGTCGTAGAGCCGAAAATTCTAAGACATGTGACATCAACCCGCACTGGGCCCGCGTGGTTTACGGCCCACTCCCTCTCACCAAGAGGAAGCATGTGTCCCAGCAGTGGGAACGCTATAGGCTGATAATAAAATTACTTAAAAATAAAAGAAAATCCCCTAAACAGAGGACTGGTAAAATGCAACCTCGGCCGGCACAGTTGACAGTATTCTGGTTAATGGATTCAGCGATAAACTCGGCATTGGTATTATAATATTTGTCAGTATACTTTTCATTCTGGAAATGGGACACGTCAGGGGACTGTATTTTCGGTGGATGCAGAATTATAGAATTTACATTTTTACATTTTTATCAAAATATCAAGGCGGTAATAGGTAATTCTTTCGTTTCTGGCATACGAACTTAGTAACTAATAACACTTAATAACTAATAACGTTTTATGCAAGAAAACTGCCCGCGTTAACGATTTTCCAAGTTGGTGAGAATTATCCAAATATTAGGTATATCACCCACTCGCAACACTACACACAATATAAAATTACACATATTTACACTTACCTAATTTAATTATTATTTATTGTTTAAATTTTATTATTGTTTACATAGTTATAATAATTTATTAGTTTGGATGTATTTGTGTTTCTGAGTCACAAAAATTTTAACTTTACTACTCTCCACTGTACTTCCATTAACTACTTTTCATAGCACGGAGCTTTGTTTATGTCGTTCTGCGCTGAAAATATAATAATAGTGCCTTCCTTCTGATATTTTTCTTCTCTTCTACTGTGTTTAAATAATTGGATTTAATCGTGTTGATTACTGCTAAGATCGTCGTATTACGTCTGTCAAATGTCCATTGAAAGCAGCCACTAGAAACTGTGGCTGAATTTTTAACCCTAAGAGTGTTGCCAGAGAAGCTGAATTAATGTGATTCAGATATGGCGAGTCTCCCGTGTTTGGCTACAAATTTGGCGTCGTATAATAGGACACATAGTCTTTAGTTTCACGTGTGGTCTGAAAATGTTAGTCAACAGATGGAGAGCTGTATGATTACTCTAAATTCCTCGGTGGGGTTCATTGCAGCCTGTGTGTCTCAAGGCTGTCCATATTAAAGGTCATGCTTTTGGACAGTTTACAAGTTATGGTGATGTGTTCTAGCGTTTTATCGTAGTGAGACATCTGGTCTGAGGACTTGTCTATTGTGAGAGCCTCATCTCTAGAACTCGAAAGATTTGCTAGCAACTGTCTTGCATTCTTGCATATTACGATTTTATAATAATTGCGTAAAACCGGCGTAATTGTTGATATATATTAAAAGTCGCTTCTTTTCTCCTGTAGCCAATAATCTCGCAGTTATTTGACTGCCTTCTGGTAGTATTGATTGAGTTCATTGCTTTGAACGTGAGTTATATTATTTTAGTTAGTGTCTCCATTATCCTGGAACTAAAGAGAACGGACAGCTGTCCGGTTTAGATCTTATCCTTATTCAACAGTACTTGTAGACTTGGAAAAACGGAAAGCAGGGGATAGGAAGATGATTGATAGGGCTTAACTAGTCTTGTATGACAGTACAGGTAATGTTGCTTAGACGAGCTTCTGAGATCTCTATAGACTCAAGGGATATGAGCCAGACAGGAACTTGGCTTGTTATTTATAGTTTAGTTATAGTTTCCTTAGGATCTGCCACTTTGCCAATAAGTTGGGATGATTGGATGGAACTGCCAAAAGGTCGTGAAAGTATTTAGGCGTGCTGTGAAGATTTTTTATTATTATTAAGATCATATATAATGATTGTCCTCCGATTTGATCAAATCTTGAAACCAGTCATCACTATCCGTATTGAATTCTGGGGAACTGATGTTTGCCCGAAGCACGTTGACTCACTATAATAGCGAAAGGTTAATTTTATTCTAGGGATTTTTTTGATATTTTTTCGTTATGTTTTTTGATGAGCTCTTTGTTTTACGCAACAAGTAAAGATCCAAGTTTAAATACCAATTTAAACTTGAAATAATTTTTACTTGTTACATTTTCCGTTAGTACATATCATCTCAATGGTTATACTATTGTTATGAGAAGACAGCGTGTTCAATTCACGTTGTGTTCGGCAATAGTGGTGATTTATACACTAATTTAATATTGTGTTTAGGTAGAATAGACAATAAAAGCAAAAGCGTTTCTTATGCTACTCTCTGTTGTATTACTGATCCACAAACAGAAAAATTTTAGAAGGAAGGCACAATAAATTGTCAGCGCTCACATGACAGTAACATCTAAGTGTCAAAGTCATATTTATAGTTTTAATAGGGTATCATTTTTGAAAAGTGGCTTAATTAGATTCTAGACTGCTAATAAACCACAAAAAAAAAACATTTTTATGTAATCAATTAGTGCCATACCTATTAGTGCATATAAATTTTAAATTTTCAAATTTCGTGCGTAATTTGACGATAACGCAGTGGACGCCATATTGCTCTCTGGATATGACGTCAGTTTGCTATACAATATGTAACAAAAACCCTGTTGTTCCCTCTACCCACGTTTTCAGAATCGGTATACATACGTAATAAAGCAAGTCATTTATAAAAACTGTTCAACAAAAATATTTAAAATAAATATTTAATTATGAATATTTGTAAAGTTTAACTGATTTTGATTAAATCAAAGAAAGCCGCCGAGTTCGTAGTCTATTGTGCGAAATAAGGATACTTGTAAAATCACATATTGTAAAAAATTTTTTCGAATATGTCGATTTTAATAGTTATTTGATACTGAACTCTCGACCAGCCAATGCTTATTTTTTTAATTATAACTTCGTAAATGTTGTGCTTGTAGGTAAGTGTATACGTCCCTAAAAGGAACAACAGGGTTTTTGTTACATATTGTATAAGCAAATGCGCTGATATTTTATAAGACAGTTGTTTATAATTAAAAAAATGAGAAATTTTGCTACTTATCGTTGATTTAGAAATTTAATTTCATAGAAATTACTTTGGTTACGAAAATAATAAAAGTAAAGTAGCTCATATGACATGCCGTATGAGGTCATGTACAAAAACAGATTTAAAAAACTAAAATCTTTAAATTGTATTTTTAAATTTATTTTGTTGTTTCATGAACTAATACCAACATTTTCCGACTGCATTTCGCCTAAGCTATCTCAGTAATATATTTTTAGTTTGTTTCTCATATAGAGTAAAATATCCTATTGTTCTGACTTAGAAACACAAACAGATCCAAATTAATAAGTTATTATTCTCGTTTATTCATTATATTAACCATATTTTTAAATATTTTTACAAAAATCATACAAAAACATTTAAAAATATATAAATAAAGGCCCTTTGGCATCAGAAGCATTGGCATTAGGTCCATATTACGTAAATAATATTAAAATTAGATAGCTGTAAATATGTGTAACTGTATATTGTGTGTAGTCCAGTTAGTGGATGAATGATAATAAGGTACGGCCACATAATACCTTATATGCTGTTGCGGACGCAAAAGGCTTAATGCAATTAGGCTTAATAGATGAAAATACGTCCATTAGAGCGCCACGTTTTAACTCCCGTGCGTCAATCATTTCGGATTAAGCTCAATATGATTTGTCTGTATCACCCTAGCACTCAACATAATTTTGCAGCCCGGATCGACAAGCCGAGTTATCTAAACAACCGTGGAGTATTAAACTGTTATACTTATCGACCACTGTGATCCAGTTTACTATATTTTTGAATACATTGTGAAGAGAAACAAGATGGCAGCCGTCAGCAGATATAGCTCGTACAATTGTTTGACAGGCTGGGATAGCTATGATAAGATACCGAGGTAAATATTAAACATTGATGTGTATACCTACTCAGGTATTTAATTTCTAGAGCTGCTTACATACGTGACTATAGGTACTTGACTAATAAAAAATGATTAACTGTGTGTACACAAAGATGTACAGCACATCACCAACAGATATTCATCCTGTGATGCGTGTGCATAGCAGTATCTTTGCATGTCAATGAACGGGAATGTGAATCAAACACAATACGACGGATAACAAACTCGTGACAATTATGAAAACTGAAACCGGTCAGGCGTAGATCTGACGCGGCTTATTCTTGCTAAAACCAAAATTGGATTGATCGAGAACTATACGGGATTGATCGCTTTGATCCTTCTTAAAAAAAAATGGGTTATTTAGTTCCCAAAGTCAATAGTCTTTCTTCATATCCAGCGCAGCGCAGGTGGCAGACATCAGCCAGTCCAGGCAGCCCGAGGCCCGAGGCCGCGGGCAGTCTGATAGTGAATTCCCGCTTATCGATATTTTTCTACCGTAGTGGGGTGGTTCGCAAATTAATCGATAATTTATCTTCAGACTTCAAATTGAATAAACCTGTTTCTTTTTATAATTAGTGGATATCAGGAACCGTAAACTGCGTGTCATAATTAATTCTAGCGGCATAAATCGTGAAACAAGGAAAGAAGTTAATCAAAACTGCAGGCAGGATGAATTTCTTCAGAAACATGTAACAGGGCGCTAGACCAGGAAATATTAACATAATACCTTTGTTATTGTTAGCAAAGAATAGCCCCGCTGGCGTAAGCTTTGCATACATTTCGCTTAACTCTTTGAAGCACAAAATCAAAAGCAAACTTACTTATTTAGACGGCACAACATGGGTGCCAGGTCCCGCTAGATGGTGCCCTTGAAAAGTTGATTGTAAATGACATGGCCGGATTTTGCCCTCAGAATCAATTCAGAATAAATAAATGTACAGTAATTATTAATATATGAAAATTACTTCTTAAATATATTAAAATGAATCGCAACAACTACATTTCTCTAGATCAGGCGACAAAAAATACCAAATAAATATGTGTGGTAATTGATTTTGTGTAGATATTTCTCAAACTTCCCATTTATTTTGACGTTTGAACTGTGCGCGCGCCGCGCGCTCACGTTGCTTTGTTTGTTAGAGGTGAGATGTACTAGGTAAAATGCATACTGAGTCTTAGAAGTATGAGTCCGCCTAAATACTTATACCAAAAACTAGGTTCACGAGTATTTAGGCCATTTCTTTCCAGAGGTACCGAGTCTTCATAAAATCGAGATCAAGTAATCGGAGTAGAGTAATTTTCAGTTTATGGACTATTACCGTATATACGACGCGTTGGTGTTCGTATCTTTTCTACATTTTAAAATATGCACTTAAAATTAAATCTTATTGAAAACTTGCCTTCATACTTTACCAACAGGCTTAGAACTGCCAGCGTATTTTTTATACATGATATTAATAGACACAGAGATTTTGTTTTTTGTTGGTACCTATGGATATTAGATTTAGAAACGCAAAACAAATAATCGGCTCGCAAACTTCGAGTGCTGAACCGAACGTCTCCCAATGCCACCGGAACTGACCGAGGTTGTGGGTCGCAAAACTTGCAACTAGACGCGGGTATGGTCTACTACGTGTCAAACGCCATACGCTTATCTAAATACTCGAGATGCGTTCATGTGGTGCGCTCGGAATAAGTCTTTACGTGTCCAGCCTAAAACCTATTCCAAAAACATATTCCAGTATTACGTCTCACCTCTACTGTCTGTCACCTGTCACTCAATGCCCTGTGATCTGTGCAGTCTTGTGTTGGTCATATCACTTTTTACTGTGTTGAAGCTCATCTGATGGATATTTTAAACTTGATCCCAGCTATCGATTACCGGACTTTCGTTTACGCTTCTTCTGTTAATAATCTGCTGTGCATATTGGACTTATTTGTTCACGATTTGGATTCTGTTCTGACGCTCAGGATATCAAGGTGCCTGAATTGTAGTGTGGCCACTAATTGAAAGCGAAGGCATATCGTAACAACTTTAACACCGCAGATACAAAACATATTGACTGAATGGTTATCTGTACAAAAGTTATATACCCACTTAGTAATTATTTACATATTTTAATAACTTCACCTGCCTTATAAACAGTTTAGTTCTATAATCCGCAAGGCTTTACTACGTACCTATAATATATCATGTTTTTGTCTTCGTTTAGATGAATTGATTTGCAATGTATGTATACAATGTATATGCATACTCAAAACTTTCCTCACGTCATTTTCTTCATTCCTCCGTATCACATGCCCATACCATGACAACCGATTTCCACACAACTTTAACGCTGTAACTCTGATAATGACAAATACTAATACTTATTAGCTAAATCAACAAATGTTCTTTTCTGCCGACGTGACGTGGTTAGTATCGTGCAGGCGTCATCGTCTGATGGTTGTTAAGGAAATTGAAGTTCCCGTTTCTTGTAAGACTTCTCTTATCCCCCACACAACCCTTTACATTTGATTGGTATTTTGTGTTTGCGACATAAAACGAATGTGATATATATATATTATATCTACCAGTCGAGAATTGGCTCCCAAGACATTGAAAGAAGAGTAAGGGTAAAAACAGCGTGGGAAGAAAGAATTGCATTCGGGGAATACCATTATTATATTACCCTGTATTACTGTTCAATGTTCAAGGGACGGTAAAATACTTCATCATTTGCCTTGCCTTTTCCCAGGTATTTTGTGGTCTACTTCCAGTCTATCCGGATGTAGCTGAATTTTTCAAAAAAATACTGCCTGTCTGACCTCCAAAACATTGGATGAACACTGGCTGAACTGGGTAATATGATACCCCCTGGTAAAACTGGTTGTCAGACTATCGGGCTTTTGAGCTTTTCCCAACCACGGCAAGTGTAGCTTAATCTGCTCGACCCGTGCGGCCACAAACTCTCCCTAAGACTAGTTACTTACTGATTATAAAATCGATTAGGAACAATTTGAAAAACCTCCAAGCCTCTCTACACTCGCCCGCGAATTTTGCTTTGATTTCAGTTTCGTTCGCTATCTTCGTGGAAATGGATGACGATGTGGCTGTAGCTGCTGATGTGACGCTACGTGCTGTAGCATCTTAATATTAAAAATAACACAGAAATAAAAACAAGATGGAGAAAAAGAACACTCAATTAGTGTTAGCTCAATAATTATTCCATGACGTCGTATCCATTTTTCAAATCACTTAATTAAAAACTTGCGCAGGACCACTTTCGACTTCGTTTCATGCGCTACTGCGAAGAGCTACGAGTGCATGATGCATTCGCGTTCGCGCGAACGCGAATTCGTGAACCCAACGACACTAGTGTTTTACGGCTTTCGCGGGCGATTGGGCTGCCAGTGTAGAGCGGGCTTTAAAAGCTTTCACTTTGTCGGGTATTTAATCGTGTGCTACGGCGGTGACTGTTGTTAGTATGTTCGCCAGTACGATTACTCATCCGAATACCTAAATAATAAGCTTAGCATCCATTTGTTCATTTAGGTTATCATAATTGACAAAGTAATGACAATTTTATGTAAATGCGCTGTTCGTATTACCAGGTAATCTCGTACGTAGGATTACCTTATATTGTTAAATATTACATGGCAAATTTTACTAAACGTATAAATAATTCCTCCAAAAATGTGTTACAAAACGACTGCAAAATTTAGACCATAACAACCGCTTCGATTTGAAAGGAGTACCCCGACGCGAGGCCATAGATGTGATACGATACGATATGTCATATGAAAGCTTAAGGGGCTTACTTTATTCGATTCCACGACAGCAAAGTTCAAATCAAGCGCCAAAATGGTATTTTGGCACAGTTCAAGTCAGACAATTTGAGAAATAGTATTCTATATGAACAAATACTCCGGCGGAGATCAGGCCTATATTATTTGAAAGCTTATGTTGTGAAGAATGAAATACAGAACACCCTCAAGGATTTCATATTACATAGGCTTTATTACTGCAGGAGTACTCGTTATATTTGCTCGTAGAATAAAATAAACAACACCCCAGCTTTCATATGAAATAGGTTTCATAGTTGTAATATTTGTTCTATGGCAAAATGCCTAAATAAACGAATACTATACATGGCGACGAAACAATTTTTGCGCATTACTTGAAATTAACTGCTGCAGAATGAACGAAAAACATTTTAAATGCTTCCATTATTTATAATTTATGCCTCATCTCCCTCTGTTGGAGTGTTTGTTGTTAGAATAATTATATATATGTCTGAGATTTAGAATTAAGATCTTTACACACTACAACGTTGCCCAAAAATGGTCCCCTTGTATTATGACATCTGTAGAATACGATGGAAGCGGCTGCATTGCGCGCCATCTATGTTAACAAGGGCTCTTGCTGCCTGGGTAGAGTCGGAGAAGCAGTTCCTTCGTGATGGCCACGGTTTGGATAAAACAGTCAGTTGGAGAAAGGGAACCAACCAAACCAGCCAAGTTCGCTCTGTTTAATAATTTAAAGTTGTGAAAAGCCAATCGTAGTAAAATTACCTATTTTAATTCAATACCATATTTAGCCTGACTCAAAGACTAAGGAAACACCCACGATACCAATTTTGAATGAAATGAAAAGCACATCATGTGATCTCATAATTTATATATATTACATAGATCTGATCACTGGAGGGCGGGTTTGAAGTTGTTCCAAAAGATCCACGGTCCATTAGCTTGATTAATAACTCAATGTTATACAGTCTGTTTAATTGCAAAGTGACCTTTTCGGTAAACCAAGCAGAAACGGATTACAATATTATGATGCGCGTCTGATAAACACGTAATAATAAGTGTGCAACATACAAAACTGAATATTGTGCAGATTTGGGCAGTTAAATGTCAATGTTTACTAAAAGCCGTTGCTGTGTAACGTTTCATATACCTACAACGTATAATTTAACGAGAAGAACTCAGTCACCCAAAATGTCAAATAATTCAAGTCCAAGTTGTAAGTATGTACTTCTAAACAGCAAATTGGGTACTGCTTTAAATAAAATCTCCTTTCTTTGTTTGTACGGCTGTTTAAGGGTTCCGTAGCCACATGGCAAAAGCGGAAAACTCATAATTTCGCCATGTTTGTCTGTTTGTCCGTCTGTCCATCTGTCTTGAAGTCTAACATCCATTGCCCAAGCAGCACGCAAGCGTGTTCAACATCAATATACCAGCCTATTTAACTTAGAAGTCTTTTAGAAATCTACAAGAGTGTCAATACATCTTAAGTATTATGTGACACTTTAACTTGGTTTTATTGTTAAATCTGTATACAAGCTGTATTTTGCATGTGATCACTTACTTATTACAGCTCTAAGTTTTATTATTGTATCACTTGATACTTGTTTCTGTACAATGGTACATGCAAACTCCGTTCTCATACTTACTTTTATGGCGTAATTGTACACACTTGTAAAAACAGTGGTGTTATTATTTATTTATTAATTTACAAATACAATTCTTTTTAAAGGCAGAACCCAAGGTAATAAAAGTAGTCATACAATAGGACACCCAGAGACGCCACTCAAAATCTGTTCACACACCTACACTGGTCCATGACTGACCAGTCCCAAGCAACGGCTCCGTGTGCCGGCCCAAGTTATATAGCGGACAACACACTAACTGTCACTCTCTGGAATTCCACCAATGAGCAAGAAAAAGTGTCCAACCGCTGAGAAATTCTATTAATTATGTAGACAGCCCGACACACGGGTGCTGACTTGTATCTATGAGGGTGTTTTAAAACTAAAAAATAAATCAGTCGCTCGATTGACCTTACGGTCAACCGTCAATTCTGTCGACGCCCAGCGAAGGTTCCGTAGCAAAACCAGTGATATTAATGTTCCAGTTAAACAGTGATATTAATGATCATAACGGTTACGTCAAATGTATAGATTTGTTTCAACTTTCGGAATCTGATGTTGACGTTTCTTCATACAGCAGCGCAAGTAGTTCAAACGATGATTGATTTGAACCATGAGATCTAGTACTCTTACTGCTTCGTCATATGACTATAATGATAGCCTTTTCACACAGAATTTTGAGGTGAAACAATTATATTTTCTAAAAGCCGACACGTTTCATCCTTTACTAATTTGTTGACATCTAATCGTTTTCTTGGCCATCTTAACTCGCCTTTGAGACTCACAAACTTAGTACACACAGCTCAATGAAGTGGTTACCCCTCTAAAAGACATGTGTGTTCAATTCCGTGTTAGGCTCAAGTTACTTTTTGTATTTTGCAAAAACATTTTATTATAATTACTGTATTGTTTTATTGAATATGCTTAACATTTACGGAAGGTTATTAAACGTCTAATTAGACCGGGGGTTTCAAGACCGCTTGCCGTCCATAAGATTGGAGGTTCAAATCCTAGGCACGAAATGTGCTTTTTATCATGCAATTTTTTTATATAAATTATCTTTCTGTTTTGTTTAGTAATATTGATAAATAATTTAAAAATCAAGAATAATTAAATACTCTCGTAACCATTTCATAATATTTATTATTGCTATTAATTAACAAAACTTTGATCTTGTAATGATTACTAACTTATTATACATATTTTGCCCACTGACACAAACGGGTCTCTAGACAAGTGATATCCTTATAACACAAACGATAAAATAGGAAGCGCTAGAAATAGTTTAGATTGACATAAACTCAATGTCACGTGATCTGTCATGTCGTCTCTGCGTACAGACGTTTTAAGTGAACATATAATATTTTAAAACTTGAAACACAATATTTTCGTACTTGGTTTGGTAGTGCATTTTAAATGCGTTAAACGCTAAACTTGTTAAACTCTGTTTCCTCTGCTTCAGTCAATCGGTCAAGATGATAGAGACAGAATGATGTTTATCAGTTTGTTACGCTTCTTCCCAGGTAGCTTCTTCCCACTAGGCAACGGTGAAGGGTGGCCGTTTTGGGGGACTACTGTAATTTTGTCATTCATAAAGCAAGCAAGACTAAAGCAAGTTTATAAACTTACAGCGTCCATTCAGCAAAACTTATCAATAACCGTCGCACGTCATAATATGGCCGTTTCTTTAGCCATTCGTCAGTCACCTTTAAATTCCCGCGTTAGGTGCCCTGATCAATAATAGTGAATCTCTTTTAAACCATGTCAAGGAAGTAAACAAAGCAATCGATGCGGGAATTGCTGATTGAATAAACTGCTATTGTGACCTAAGATTTCAAAATATGATCAGGGGTAGTACACATCAAGATATCGTTCTCGACAAGAGATTTTAGTGTCCGAATATGAAACGAACGGTAATTCGATCTTCTCCCTAAAAGGGCAAACTAACTACTCGTACTTGCAAGACTATTCGGGGTTTATTTATAAACGTTGCTTAAAGTTAAGAGACGGTTAAACGTAAAAATGTATGGTTAAACAGTCGCGAATCATTACATAACTTTAAGCAACATTTATGAATAAACGGGTTCATGTCAACATAGAACTGACATGTGAGTGGATAAGTTTCCTTCCCTTAAAACTTACAAGAGGTGAGGAATCGATGTCAAATTCAAGGTACATCCCCAGGGTCACTTGGAGACCGACTTTGACTTGAAGTCCGAGTCGGGTGGAATTTCAGGAAATGTCTCAAATGTCACTGGACCGCTCGTCACATCAAAGACGGGAGTAGATCAGCTCTGAAGTACGACATGAACAACGTTAACTAAACAAAGTAAATTGCAAATATCAAGACTTTTTCATAAGTGTTTGATGGTTTTTCATTTGCCTCGTGACCGTTAGTGTGTTTGTATTTGCAAAGAAATACAAAAATTTTTTCTGTCGTAAATTCATAAATATTATAAAATATTACATATTTGCGCAAAAAATATTCTGATGTAATCCACGGTTTTCAGAATTTACTTATAATATAAAAACCGGGCACGCATAGTAAAGGGTTCCGTAGTCCGGATGAATATTTACTCATCAATAACAAAGATTTTATTGGCAGCAAATATAGTTTTATTTCTTAGTCATTCTCAAAGAAACTGTCAAAAACATACTTATTTTGCGGGTTTTACCAAAAACATCCCATTTAATATTTAAAAAAACATCCCATAAAACATAAATCTCATATTATGTGTGATTATTTAAATTAGAGTTTAATTTGTAATTTTATGTTTTCCCTTCTACTGTTATTACACGCGTTGTCTATATCTCTGTTATCTTCTCTCCTATCGCAGGTGTGCTGGAAGAGATTTCTGTTGAAATAAGCATTACCTGTGTTCGTATTTTTCTGTTCGTTTCTTCTTGTCTGTTTACATGTGTGTGCATAAATGGTTAAATAAATAAATAAATATTGACTTAAAAAGTCACTGTAAAAACATCATTATCGTTTCAATTCCGGAATCCAACGATACTTAACATGCTTATGAGCATTGATTTGTTCTCATTGTTTCACTAAGTACACTATTGTTAAACGGTGCACAAAATACAAGGTGTATTTTGCACAATTTTCATTGACATAGTGGCAATAGTCTGGGAGTAAAATGGCTAAGTATGAGTCATCCAGACGGACGGACAAACAGTCATGATGAAATTATTAAGTTTCTATTTTTTGCCATCTGGCAACTGAACACCAAAATAAGCAGCTAGGTAGAATATTAAAAAAAAAACGTGCAGATAAATCCTCATTAAACATGCTTCGATCACAGTCTCGTATCCTCAGTTGGTCAAATTAGAGAGGCTTTAAAGTTTAGCTCGTGTTCGGAAGTCAGGCTCTACCCTATAGATACTGTGAGATAGTGTGTGAAAATATTGCAGGTGTGTGAATACCATTCTTAGATTCAGGGACCCTTTTGCGAAATAATAAGCTTCAAAGTGCAAATTATTTTTACAGCATAAATGGTCGTTTTGGATATGCGAAAAAAATTACGGCCGTTTTTTTTTGGGTGGGAAATCATCAAATAACTTCTCCCGCTCTGGGTGGAGCGGGAGGGCGTGTCAGACTTTTACTGACTAAAACCCACTCGTGTTCCTTCAGTTGCCGGTGTGCCAGGGGCCACAGTATCTCTTTCGAACAACCCGCACCCCTGGCAAGCATCGGCCGTTGTGGACCCCACCAGTTGATGCTGACATCTCTTAGAGGCGTGCGTGGAACACAACACGCCATCAACCCGAGCTTGGTCCTTACCGGACAGCGAGCTACCCATTACCCGCCGTCCGAAACCCCACGCCTTCGGTGGCCGGGAATCAGCCTGGGATTACCGACGGTCAGGGCGTCTCCTGCGGCGACTATGGCCGTGAAGACGCATATACTGCTTCTCCCTCACGTGTGCCGCCTCCGTCTTCGCAAGCATTACTGCTTCACAGAAGGAGGCGACTGCTACCCATGCACTCTTGCTCCGTGGCCTGGACCAGGGCCGGACGCGAGAGATCGTCGCCGCCGATCGCCTCCACGAGGACACGGTCAGCCCGAGCCGAGCAGACCTCCAGAGTATGCTCCACTGTATCCTCAGGGCGATTTACGTAGTGGAAACACCCAGGCATTTCCTCCCGCCTTATACGAAACAGGAATCTCCCGAAACAACCGTGTCCGGTGAGGACCTGCGTCAGGTGGAAGGTGAAGACGCCGTGGCGCCTCTCAATCCACTGTTCAAAGGGGGGACTTATCGCCGCAATCGTTGCGTGCCCAAGAAGACATGGGTTAGCTGTATGTTTCGCCACAAACTAAACATTTTGAAACTTCTTGACTGTTTTCTTTACTTCATGTGTTACCAGTACCCTTACCCTTTTTTTTGGGTGGGAAATCATCAAATAACTTCTCCCGCTCTGGGTGGAGCAGGAGGGAGCGTGTCAGACTTTTACTGACTAAAACCCACCCGTGTTCCCTCAATTGCCTGTGTGCCAGTGGCCGCGGTAGGTAACTGAAGAGTTGCGTGGAAATCAGTTGTCATGGTATGGGCATGTGATACGAAGGAATGAGGATAATGTCAGATTCAGATTCAGGTAATGTCTGAAACGCCCTCCTGCTCCACCCAGAGCGGGAAAGGTTATTTGATGATTTCAATTTCACTAACTCCCAGGGCTGAGTGAAAATATTACGATTTAATGGGATTCCGGTTTTAGTTTGATCGTCCACTCACTCTTATCTTCGCCACGCGATCTTCTGAACAAGACATATGTAGATATAATAATTATGCATCTCATCATGTTCACATATGTATCACATTTTGTCTTTCATCACTGAATATATTGTTAAAAGCATGACTGCCTCCGACGATTGTCGCTCATTTGGCTTTTTGACGTATGTCCGTGGCATATTGAATTCCTGTAAAAAGGTAATAATTATAAAACAATTACACAAATAAACGAATTAAATAAACAAAACATAAAAATCCATTTTGGCGACAACGAATTCCCGATATCACCCCAATCGATTGGTACAGTTTTATTTACTGAAATATGCATGGTTTTAGTAAAACAATAAGTTAACATGTGCCCTAAACCATAGAGAATATTTATTGAAAAGGACAAAATATTAGACCCCTAAAAGTTATCAATTATTTACTTTAATAATTAAAGTTTATGGCTATACCTTAGCACATGTCAACATTACTGTCCTTCAGGAGCAAACGGGTAAAAAAGTGAGACCTGTATGAAAGATTGAATAAATATAGGTAAATACAAAACACCAATTCCATCAATGATCAAAAAGGTCGCTACCTAAGTACTTCCATTGACCCATTTGCTTATAACTAATTGGCCAATCTTTACGGACGGGTGGCTTGCGACCATAGAATAGACAATAATGGCACTTGAAAGAACAGGATTGTCATTGAAAGGCAAAATTACTTACGGCCAGTTTCTTCAAGAAAAGTAACAGCCAAAGTAACGTCATAAAGTCAAAGCAACGGTTAAATTTGTTTTTTCACAAGTTTAGCTGTTGCTTTAACTGTTACTTTTGCCCCTAACTTTTTCTGCTCATTAAAGCTGATGTGAAAGCTAAAGTAATTGTCATTTCGTCAAAGTTGTACTGTTGTAAGACTGATTCAGGATCTGTTTGAGCTGTTGGCTTACATAAATCACTGTGCATTTATCTGTATAATGAGTAGTAACCTTGATTTTACTGTTTTATTTATATTAAAATGGCGTGAAGATTGCCCAGTGTTCATCAGATGATGAACTCTTTGTGCCTGATTAACACATAGGCGTAAAAGATTTATTATATTAACCGATATATTGTCATTATATTATTAACTAGCTTCTGCTTGCGACTTCGTCTGTGTCAAATTTCTTGCTCCCCCGGCCCACCCCGTCGCTTCGAATCGCCTGCCCGTGTAAGTTCTTCGTATTTGTGATTTTTTTTTTCACTTTGCTTGGTTCCTAAGGGTCTTAGCGTGATGTTATATAGCCTATAGCTTTCCTCGATAATAGGGCTATCCATAACTAAAACAAAATTTCAATTCATACCAGTAGTTCCTGAGATTAGCGCGTTCAACTAAACAAACAAACTCTTCAGCTTAACAATATTATTAAATAAGTATATCTATACTTATAGATAGATATATGTATAGATTTTAGGTGACCGCGTCAAGTTTATATCCATATTTTCTACATGAACCAATAAACTGTTTATTCATCAAGATATGTTTCAGATTATAAATAATTACTTTTTTTTTCAAATATTTCCATAAAGTAAAAGTTCGAAGCTAGCTCAAAGTCATCAAATAATAATATAGGTATACAAGTAAATAAATAAAAAAATATTATTACATGTTCATTGTAATACTCTATTTCAATCCAATATCAATCAAAACAGTTCAGTACACACGGCTACACATCAAGCTATAAATTTCCAGTGTACGCTAATCTCGCACTGTACGGAAATCCTATACAATGCGAGATCAGCTTATACTGGAAATGTATAGCTTGATGTGTAGCTATGCGTACAAAGAAACTCATAGAAGAACTTTCACTTTGTCATCACTCGGCAGTTAAATTGTGGCTGGCACTGCCGTAAGTAAAAAACCTCCCCACGAGTTTTTGTGGGAATTACGACGTTTGTGTAATGGCAACCATTTTGACTTTTACTTTAGCTGTTACTTGAATGAAGAAACACATTCGGCGTAGTATCAGAAAAGGTCAACTAAAAGTCAATGCTTTTACTGATTACTTTAGTTGTTGATGAAGAAACTGGCCAATAAAGTGCTCTCCGATTATTTTACTTACCCAGTTACTTAAAACGTAGACTACGGGTATGCTGTGTTTGTATGAACGATATTAAATAAAAGCATCAGTTCTATGCAACAAATATTTTCCTTCTATTATATTAAACTACCTCACAACTGTGCACAGCATTAAAAGACGTATACGTTGCACACAAATGAGAGGAGAGTTGTAGTTTTCACATGCATGAAATATTCAGCGTATTATTTCATTCGGGTTTGATGATCGGCCTGCAATATCAGGACAAACACTATGTTAAACACATTGACATAAAATTAATAAATAAACACGCGACCACTTGCTGTGTAAAGATACAAAATTACAAACACTACAACTTTTTCAAGATTTATTCTTTCAAGGTGTTAAACATACACTATAAAAGTATTGCGAAACTATCCCCTTGAGCGAATTTAATGAGACGTTGAAGTTTGTGCCGTCGCCGCGCCGCAACGAGATTTCGCGGTCGCTGAAAGCTGCTATACGAAATGCACTGATCTACATTTTTATGCGTTCCGAAAAAAAAAATCTTACAATGCAAATTGTACAAATTGTTTTGCATTGTTACCTGGCTCATGGGTAACACGTGTTTTAACACGATAGTAATCACTAGTCACAGCAACAACAGCACCTGTCCTTCTAGCCTCTTTAATAACCCTTGATATGTTTCATAATTCTTATACGACTAACTATTAAAAAAAAAACATTGTTAACTGAATCATATAGTGCAGGTCGTTTTGTCCTTGACACAATAACATTTAAATGTAAAAGATAAAAGCTAGCGCAGGTTTAATAATTACGCGTAACAGTAATCATTACGGCAGGCCAGCGACGGTTCCACAGGCTGCTCAGAGTAGTTGGTTTCGGAACCTTAATGTGAGAAATCGTCCCGTCCTTTATCGATATTGTTTTGCTTCCGTTCCACGTAAAATAAAATTAAAAATGTATTCAAGGTTTAGGCGGTGAAATACCACGTAGGCATGCAGGTGTTATTGTTAATACACGGAATCAATATTCTGTGGCAGCCATAGGTGGCTATATTTTTAGTTGGTATAACTATGTTCATTAAAAATTATAAACCGATTCTAGCTCCTTTTCTAGGTGGACATGATGATCTGCGTTGTCGGTTGTCACTGATGGTCATACGTTTAATCCATCATAATAAAACGATTCGATACAGTATGGAATAAGATACTACTTATATGCAACAAATGAAACCACAAGTAATATTAATTAGTCCACAGAAGTATAGCAAAATTAAATATTAAATTTTTAAAATATTGAAATCACCGCCTTGAACATAATTTTGACAATAACGACAAAAATTATACAAAATAATGATCTGCAATATTTTTTCCCGTGTTACATACTGTTTTTATATTGTAATCGTTGCATACATATTTTGATAAGTTCCTATAGGTATTGCACGAGTAGTAGTTAGTTTAATACAAAACAAAGACTATGATAATGGACATATCCAACTTATATTATATTTTCAATTAGATGTATTTTTAAATATAATATATTTTCTTGTTTCAGAGTCCGCGTGGAGTATTACGTAAACGAGAACACTTTCAAAGAAAGACTGCAACTGTATTTTATTAAAAATCAACGATCGAGTAAGTATGTCAAGGCATATTAATTCATTACACGATATCGACATGGTGCCGTTTCTTTGAACTAACTAGTAAGGCCTCGTCATACAGGGTGGCCGGAACATTGACGTCCAAAAATAAAATGTAGTTTCCTCGTATCGTGGGGTATCCGAATAACCCCCATGTATGTTCCGCGACTTTTCATAGTTTTCAAGTTATGATTTTTTTTTTCTGAATTTTTGAGAATTTTGCGACCTAACCAATTTAAAATAAATCAAAAAAACGTAAAAGATTGTTACGAGAGTTTTAGCAACTGAATCTTCATGAGTAGTATTTTTATACATAAAATAAATCAGCTGTATATCTATAAAATCATGGAAGTTATGGATTTGAGACCCGAAACAAACTCAATCTCCACTTAATGCGCAGGTCCGAAATTACTTAAATGAAACATACCCCAACAGATGGATCCGACGCAGTGGACCAATTAGGTGGCCTCCACGCTCACCTAACCTCAACCCTATCGATTTCTTCATTTGGGGCTATTACAAGGAAATAGCATAAGTCAGAGACTGTTCCAAATGAACAAGAGCTGGGTCATTCTACCGAAACACAAAAATTTTGTTTGCTTCAAATATATCGTAGCTCCGTAAATTTCAACTACTATCAAAACCAAATTGTTAAACTTCATGACCTTATCTAATATCTCAATCAACAATTTTAATATTAATTTACGAATTTTCTTAACAGTACAGCAGTACGTGATTACTCACGTCCTGTAGAATGTTCGCAAGATAGGTTGTAACATTGAAGTGTCTCTAAAAAATATTTAGAAGTATTCGATATGTTTATCACAACAATTAACGTGTTAATTATATGACAAAGAAGCAACCAATATAATGTTAAAAAATTTATCTTATTATTTAAAAAGTTATAAAAATTCTACAATGTTCGTGCAAAATAATCACGCCTGTAGAAATAAATTACACAAATTGTAGACTTTTTATTTTTCAAGTAGCAACATAATTTTTTATGCCTGGCAACCCAATATGATGTAATGTCATAATGGTTTCAGCCATAATTTTGCAAGTGACTGCAGTTCAGATAATTTGAAAGTTAAAAAAGCATTCTACAACAGTTTCAAAGTTCATTCCTCACTCCTGTACTCAACTAAAAAAAGTAAGTAAACAATTTAAAAACCTAGTTTGCGCATGGCCTCATTAATAAGTTGGTTAATTATCTAAATCAAGTGAATTCGGATATCATAACCTCAAATTTTGCACCGGTTACGTATTTTTTATGTGAAAACTTCACTCCTATCGATATAGCTTTCTACAGAAGTGATGTATTTCTACAGAAGTGATGATTTGCTGGTTTTCCTTATATATTTTTTCTTGTTTTAGAAATACACACTTACGCTTATAATCTAACTTACGTACAATGCTGTTTTTTATTGCGCCGTAATAATTTTCTACACTGCACTGCTTTTTATTATCTTTAACGATTCTGTCGTTAGTCGTTGACTTGACTCTTGAGACTTGTTCTCTACAGAAGTGATACGCACGGCTTTTTTTTTGCTTTTACAGTTATGGCGCGTAAAAGGCGATCAGAAAAGAAAAAAAATGAAAGAGCAGAAAAAGGCCTGGATTCGAAAGAAAAGAGAAAAAATGACTGAACCCGAACTGGAAGAAAGACGTCGAAAAGATAAAGAAAGGTACAAAAAAAAGAAAGAAGTAGAGAAAATAAAATTAATCAAAGATTTTACACCAAGAGCACAAAAATCGATTAGAAATAGTTGGCGAGAGCGCGCACAAACTCGTCGTAATAAATTAAAAAGATTAAAAGCTACTGAGCAGAGAGCTATGAATGATGACACTCCTCCTTCGAGTCCAGTTCCACTAAATTCTACAGCATCTTCTAGAGCATTTTTGGGTAGAACTTGCAGAAAAAAAATAGGCGGAGACTTAAGCTAGAAAATATACATATCAGGCAGAGAATTTTGCAAACTCATTGGCTAATAAAAGGATGACATTGATACGCTCAAGCCAACGTAGTGATAAAATAACTGCTGAATCAACTGTTGAACCAACTGCTGAATTAAAGGTAATAAGACGTAAAAGAAAACAAGTAGAAGTAAAGGTAGCTGTTCGCAAGTTCTTCGAAAAAGATGAATCTAGTCGAATTACGACGGGGAAAAAAGAGACTATTACTAAAAAGAAAGAAATTAGATTACTGAATGACACAATGCTTAATCTATAATCAAAAGTTTAAAGAAGAAACTCAAATTAAAATTTCTTATGCTGTTTTCTACCCAAATCGTCCATTTTTGGGTTTTAATTCCAAGCGCCGGCAAGAGAAACACCTGTTTGTGCTTGACACATACTAACATGGAATTGATGGTTACAGCATTAAAAAAGCAGCAATAACAAATGAAAATACTGCAAACAACCTAGTCAAAAGCATGTGTTGTGAAGGTAATTTAAAGAAGGATTGTTTAGCTTGACTATGCAATCTTTGCAAGAATAAATCAATAAAGCTAAATAGATATTCTAATGACATGTTGATTACCTGTAAAAGATGGATAACTAAAAAAGTCCCAATTGTTATCAAAGGTCAGGAAAAGCTATGCCAAAAAACTGTAAAAGAATGTTTTTCTTCGAAATGTCAAAATTTTGTTTTTACTTTTCTCGAAAATGAGTTGGCCAAAATTATGAAGCACCTGTTAAATATTATAAATCAGCACAGGGTCGTAACAAAAATAAAAAGTGAGCTAGCCGAAGATGAAGCACTACTTCATATGGACTTCTCTGAAAATTATAATTGTAAGTACTCTGAAGAAGTTCAGTCGGCACATTTTGGTGGTTCTAAGCCCCAAATTTCGTTACATACTACAGTTTTATATTCACATGGCAAGGACAAAGATTTTATTCAATCATTTTGCTCTATATCTAAAATAAGACATGATCCAATTATGATTTGCGCACATCTCAAACCCATTATTGATCACATTAAAAGTAAAATCCCAAATTTAACAACCATGCATTTGCAAAGCGATGGGCCTTCATCACAGTATGGAAATAAGTCCATGATTTTTTTTAATTGCAAAATATTTAAGCAAACAACTTGGTGTAGAAAATATTATTTGGCACTTTAGTGAAACCCGCCACGGGAAGAGGGCTCCTGATGGGATTGGAGGTTGCGTCAAAAGAACAGCAGACGCATCTGTAGCTACTGGTAGAGACATCCCAGATTTTGAAGCGTTGGTGAATTGTTTACAAGAAAAATGTAAGGGTATTATTATTCTACCGATCGATGACACTCATGTTGATAACATCTCGAATATATTAAGTACAAGCACTACTAGACCATTTCCCGGCACTATCAATTCATCAACTAACATGGAAGTAGACCAGTCCTGATATCATTCATGCCAGAAGATTAAATTGCAACGTTTGTAAACTGGATCAGATTTGTGCACATTACGAAATTGGGCTTATTTACTTGACTTTCAAAAAACAAAATTATGAGCAACCTGATTTGGTGATTGTAGTGTATATAGATATACATAAGATTTGTCTCGAGCGCATACGTCACAAGGTGCGGGCTGAGTGGGGGCCATTCCATGCCCAACCGCCGGCCTGCAAGTACGTGGTGGTGCGTAGGCGAGCCAAATACCATTTGAATATTGTGTAGCTATAGTAGCTACTACATTTGGCGACGAGGATAAAACAATAAAACCGTGAGTAACGTGATCTACTTAATAAAAATTCAAAAAAAAAAAAAAAAAAAAAAAGCGTGAGGTAAATGTGAATGTGGCCAGATAAAATGTAATAGCAAATAAAACTTAACTTAGTATTTTATTGAAATGATTTACTATTATGCCGCAACACATTTTAATTCCTTAGCTTCATGTTATTGTTTACCTATTTAAAACAAGGTAGGTACTCATTAAACTTAATACCTTAATTCCGCTATCTAGATTCAAAAGTTAAAAACGGTAATCGTAATGGTACTGCAGTGGTGACAACTGATTCAATCTTATGTTAAAGTTGTTTACGCAAAGATGTGCTATGAATGACTCATTACATCGGCACGCCGCGGCCGCCGAACGCCGCAGCACTGATAACTTTTTATGCAATTTGTTTATTATGAATATGCATTAAAGGAATTCTTATACGCTTAATAATATTTTGACTAATTATGGGCATATTTCGCCATTTAGTGCCTACCAGGAGGTAGGCAATGTTAACGCATAAAATGTGTAAATTAGTTTAGACTGCTAGTATTCTTATAGATAAAAGTTTACATTTAAGTGCAAAGTCAAACTGTGATTACATATTACTTACTTATTTAATTTACAATAAAGGATTTAAGATTATCCTGTTCTATACCTGGGTAAGATTTCAAATAATAAACCCAACTAAGGTTTTTAATTGTTTCAGTAGTAGATAAATGTTAGTGCTGCCTATTATCTAAATAATAAGTTACTATATTTACGACTTACTATGGTAAATAAAGTGAGATATGGATCATGATCGCGTAGTCAGAAGTGTGTCTAGTGTCTTAGTTGATTATGTTTGTTTGTAGAAATTCAAACATCATACTTAAAATAATTCAAGGTATGGGCAGAGGTGTTTTGTTGGTAATAGATACCTACTTCCACACAATTAATGATTGGTTTGTGACTCGGAGTCTAATAACTGGTGGGGCCTAAATAAATGGGTAGATATAAGTAACCCTGAACCCAAGTAACCTACTTCCACGTAAGCTGGCGAAGTGCCTGGTCATTAAATTGACAGTTGTAAATTCAACAAAACTGATCATTAAATTGATACAACATTATTAATAGGATGTGAAAACAGCAGTGCTGGTCATTAAATTGACTCATTTTGACAATTTCCAAGGGATAATTATGTCCTCAACAGCATTAATGGTCACTAATTGACAACATGAGAAATGAATTAGCCCTTAAAACAAAACAACATTACTTTCCTATTTGAAAAAAAAAAACACAACAATAATAGATAATAATTTCGTATGTAGATGTAACTTCATTTAAAAGAATTTTTATTTTTAGTAGCATCTTAAGTAAATTTAAATTAAACTGTACATCAATGGGTATAATTCACATCATGTCGCGCCATGGAAATCTTGTCAATTGAAAAAAAAAAAAAAAAAGCAGAATTATCTGATCATTAAATTGTTATTGGAACAACAATAAATTGGTTGGCTCCAGGTTGATGCGGTGTCATAGCTCATGCTTGAGAAATTAAAATAAGCAGAATTTTCTGATCATTAAATTGATACTGAAACAACAATAAACTTGTTGGTTCCAGGTACCTAATTGAAATGTCCCAACTCATGCTTGAGAAGTTTGACTGTGATGGAGAACCTTCATCGGTTGGAGCTCGATGGGAGCGTTGGAAACGAGCACTCCTTATCTATCTCGACGCTTCTGGTATTGATAAGAGTGAGAAGAAAAGAGCAAGCTTATTGCATTTTGGTGGGTTAGAATTACAAGAAATATTTTACAATATACCTGACACCAATGTATCTGGCACAGTTGAATCAGATATCTTCAAGACTGCAATAAATAAACTTGATGCCTATTTTACACCGAAGCAGAGCAAAGTTTATGAGCGTCATTTATTTCGTTTAATTAAGCAAGAATCGAATGAAAAATTCGAAAAATTTTTAGTTCGCTTAAGACAACAAGCTGACAAATGTCAATTTACAGATAAAAATGACCAAATTATAGATCAGGTAACAGAAAAATGCTCGTTACAAGGTCTAAGAAAGAAAATATTGCAAACAGGAGATTCTATGACATTGGACAACATAATAACTGAGGCAAATGCCCTCGAAGCAGTTAATCGGCAAATGGAGGATTTTGGGGATGGTACCAGAAAAAACATAGAGATAAATAAAGTGGATTTAAAAACTAACAAAAGAGGGGACAAATACCATTATAAAACACGGGGATATAAACCTGTTTGTGGTAGATGTGGAAGTAAAAACCACGGCTCCCAAGACACCAAGTGTCCAGCAAGGGATAAAGATTGTTTAAAATGTGGATTAAAAGGGCATTTTAGACAATATTGCAGAACTAGACTACCAATGAAAAGGACAAGTGAAATGAATAATAACACAGACAATAAAAAGTTTAAATCACAAAAGGTAAAAGAAGAGCCGAAAAAAAACAAGGAGTCAGGGAGATGACATACATTACGTATTCAGAATAGATGATGACAGCGAGTTGGAATGTGACATAGGAGGGGTAAAAATCAACATGTTAGTGGATTCTGGATGCAAATGTAATTTAATCACAGGCAAAACATGGCAAAACTTAAAAAACAATGGAATACAAATAAGTAACCAGACAAAAAACCCTAATAAAACATTTTATGGATATGGAAGTAACGAACCCTTAAAACTAACCGGAGCTTTCGAAGCTGAGGTCAAAATAGGTGATAAGTCTGAGGGTGCAACTTTTTACATAATAGAAGATGGAACCAGGAATCTTTTAGGGAAACAGACAGCTATGAGTATGGGAATTCTCCAAATTGGACTGCAGATTAACCAGATGGAAACCAAAAAACCGTTTTCAAAATTTAAGGATATTCAAATTGAAATAGCTATTGATGATAGTGTACAACCAGTATCACAGCCACTTCGGCGAATCCCTATACCTCTGGAAGAAAAAGTTAATAGTAAAATTAAAGATCTAATAGACAGAGATATAATTGAAGAGGTCCGTAGCTCTTCGAAGTGGGTATCTCCTATAGTACCTGTCTTAAAAGACAATGGAGAGGTTCGCCTATGCGTGGACATGAGGCGAGCTAACAAAGCAATCTTGCGGGAAAACCATCCGTTGCCAACAATGGACAAGCTGTTACCGAAAATGAAAAGTGCTAAATTTTTCAGCAAATTAGACATTAAAGACGCATTTCACCAACTTGAATTGCACCCAGATTCCCGGTTTATAACAACTTTTATTACCAGTAAAGGCCTTTATCGATATAAACGACTAATGTTCGGTATCACATGCGCTCCTGAAATCTTTCAAAAGACGTTAGAGCGTATTCTTTTAGGATGTGAGGGAACAATCAATTTTATTGATGACATTTTAGTGTACGGGAAGGATAGAGGAGAACATGACCGAAGATTAAAGAAAGTAATAGAAACTTTAGATGAGAACAATGTGGCCCTAAGAAAAGACAAATGTTTATTTGGAATTACTGAGATACAATTTCTTGGACATGAATTTTCAGACAAAGGAGTCAAACCATTACAGAAATTTGTATCTAGTATCCAGGGATTTCGACCACCTAGTAACATAGGTGAGCTTCAGAGCTTCCTGGGTCTTATAAACTATGTCGGGAAATGGATTCCCAATTTAGCGACCAAAACTGAACCTCTCAAAGAGTTACTTCGAAACAGGCAAGGAAAAGGATCAGAGATTAGTAAATTCTGGGGTTCCAGACAGGATGTCGCGTTTAATGAGTTAAAGTCAGCTCTATCCTGTATTCCTACTTTGGGTTACTATGACGTGAAAGATCGGACAGTGGTCATAGCCGATGCTAGTCCAGTAGCATTGGGTGGTGTCTTGATACAGATAGACCACAAAGAGCCAAGAATTATCGCCTATGGACATAAGACATTGACAGATTGCGAACGGCGATACTGCCAAACAGAGAAAGAGGCTTTGGCGTTAGTATGGGCTGTAGAACACTTTCACGTTTTTCTGTATGGTAAGGAATTCGATTTAATAACTGACCATAAGCCACTTGAGGTCATATTCGGACCTAAGTCAAAATCATGCGCCAGAATCGAACGGTGGATTTTACGACTCCAGACATATGCATTTAAGGTAATCTATAAACCAGGCAAAGAGAACATTGCAGATTGTTTGTCTAGATTATGCCACTTGGAGAATTCATCGGTAAATGAAATTGAAGATTACGTACATTGGATTGTGGAGAAAGCTAAGCCTACCGCTGTGACACTAAAAGAAATTATAAAACATTCAAGAGAGGATCAAGAGATAATAAAGGTTAAAGAAGGTATTTATAATAACAAATGGGACGATGAAGTTAAAAATTACAAGCTATTTGAAAATGAGCTGTGCTTTTATGAAGGAGTCTTATTGAGAGGAACAAGAATAGTAATCCCAAGTGAACTACGAAATCAAGTTTTAACGGCAGCTCACGAGGGTCATCCCGGGATAGTCTTAATGAAGGCTAGATTGAGAACCAAAGTGTGGTGGCCAAAGTGCGATAAAGATGCTGAGACTTTGGTTAAGTCTTGCAAAGGATGCACCCTTGTTTCAGCTCCAAACCCACCAAACCCTCTTAAGAGACGAGAATTGCCAAATGAGCCGTGGGTAGACATAGCTATGGATTTGATGGGACCGCTCCCGAGTGGAGAATTTATATTGGTCGTGGTGGATTATTTTAGTCGATATAAAGAAATAAAGATAACTCATAAGATTTCCAGTGCAGATATTATATTAAATTTAAAAGAAATATTTAGCCGTCTGGGAAATCCATCAACAATGACTGCAGATAATGGAAAACAATTTTGTAGCGAAGAATTCAAGCGGTTTTGTAAAGAAAGAAACATATTTTTGTTTAACACTGTACCATATTGGCCACAACAGAACGGTGAAGTAGAACGCCAAAACAGAGATATCTTGAAACGCTTAAAAATCAACCAGGCTGAGAAAGGAAACTGGAGAGAAGGTTTGGAGGAATACTTGGTTATGTACAACAGTACCCCACATACTGTGACGGGAAAACCACCGGCAGAACTATTTTTCAAAAGGCAATTTCGTGATAAAATCCCAATGGTCAGTGACATCAACCGTGAATTAGAAGACTCGGAAGTGAGAGATATGGACAAGAAAAATAAACAGTTTGGAAAAGAATATGCAGATAGAAAACGAAAAGCAAAACCATGTGATTTAGTACCGGGAGATAAAGTATATTTGAAAAATATAATTAAAGAAAACAAATTAAGTTTAAATTATGACCCTACTCCTCACACGGTTGAAAAAGCAGCTGGAGGAGATATCGAGGTACGAAATGATTCAACAGGACAAGTTCTTAGGAGAAACGTAGTACATCTGAAAAAAATAGAAGGTCAGTGGAAAATTTTAAATGATAAAGAGCCTGACGAACTAAATTTAGGAGATGCATCTAATTCGAGCAATTGAAAAAAAATTGAGGGAAAGGAAAAGGGAGGTCATAATAAATATAGTAAACAGGACAGTCTATTGATTATAAGGGAGCTAACATAAAGCAATTACTCACGATTATTGATTAAAAACTTATTTGAGAAAGATGCCTAAATTGGAATTTATTTATTTATTTAATAAAAAGATGAGTGATTCACTACAGAAAATAATAATTAATATAATGTATAAAATATCATGCAGACTAAATAGACTTAATAAAAACATAACTTAATAAATACCTACAACTTATTATTTCTGCCTAAGATCCTTATTATTTATTTACTTACCCCTTTAAGATGTTTAATACTGAAATTAAATAAATTAAAATAAGGAAGGGATGTAGTGTATATAGATATACATAAGATTTGTCTCGAGCGCATACGTCACAAGGTGCGGGCTGAGTGGGGGCCATTCCATGCCCAACCGCCGGCCTGCAAGTACGTGGTGGTGCGTAGGCGAGCCAAATACCATTTGAATATTGTGTAGCTATAGTAGCTACTACAGTGATACCAACTCATTCACAGCCGGAGTCTCTAGTATCGATTCTAGATATATACAGGAACCCAATACCGACAACCTCACGTCCCTCCGTTAATTTTTATAGAACATGCTATGGGTCTGATAGTAATTCTGATGAAGAGGACTTTTAAATAAGGAAACGCAAACCTTTTAAGAAAAATATAAAACTTTCAGATAATTTTCTGAAATGTGTTCCTAATAATAACATTGTTTATTCGTCAGACGAAGAAAACATTTTCTAATGTTATCTTCTTTTAAAACCTTTATTGTACAGGAATGTTCTGACTGTCATTTCTGTAGATTTTTTTGTAATTTTTTCTTAGTACTTTATAACTCGATATTAAGATTTGTAATTGAGACTTTTGGCATCAAAAAGAATTTGAACTGATTATTATGTAAGCTCACATATTAAGTTAGTAGTTTTAGGAAAACTGTCACTCATGACGAAATTAACATCACCCCTGTCGATGTGTTAAAAACAAAATGTGCTATTTTTTCATAAGATTATTGTGATTGATCTCTGATTCTATTTTTAAGATGATAATTAGGTTAAAGCTTTATTATACTAAGAAAATAAAAGTTGATTTTGGTAAAACGAAAAGATATTAATTTTTTTATCCATTCGGTAGAATGACCCAGCTGAAGCAGTTGATTGCAGAAGCTGAACGTGTTGTGTGGGAGAACAGAGAAGCTTTTAGTCGATTGCCTTTTATAAATGTAAAAACAAAATACTTTTTTCACATTATCATCTGTGTTTTATTAACAAAACCACTTCTTATTTAAAACTTTTCTCACCCAACCTCTGAAACTATTTGTTGGTTAGTTTTGACTATTCTTATCATTAATCAACCTTAGGAACGAGAAAATGGGCAAAAATATTAATCATATGGCGAATTTACAACTTCCCTGTCCCCATACAACTCATTTTGATAAGGCCCCACGTCCACTGTTTTTTTTTAAATGTTAAGCTAAATAACACTATGCTAAACGTCCACCGATACGATTAAAAAAAATGTCACGTCACGTTCATACCGAAAAATGTGCCTAAAGTTGTAAAGAGAAATGAGTCACCTGTGACTCATGAACTTATACCAAAAAGTTCTTGTGAGTCACGTATGACTCATTGGACAGGGAAGTTGTTAAGAATTTTCGATATTGCTGTCTTTGAAGGCCGACTTTAGCCGAAGTAGCCGCATTAAGTAACTATTTTTTTGATGATTATAAAAGCTGAGAGTCTGGCACATTCTTGAAGCCTACTTAAGAACCATGAAGTCACCTGTTTAGATTTTTAATTAAATATTTAAGTCATAATTTACCGAACGTAAATTTTTCACTTTAGACCAACATTTTCTTAACTTTCATCACAATTACGAAGCTGATTATTTTATACATAAAAGTTCTATGCATGAAGATTCAGTTGCAAGAAAAACCTCTTAAAAGTCTTCTACATTTTTAGATTTTTTTTTTAAATTGGTCAGGCCGAAAATTCTGAAAACTTCAGAAAAAAAATCATTTCTCGAAAACTATGAAAACTCGCGGATGATAAATGTAGGTTGATTCGGATACCCCACGACACGAAGAAACTAAATTTTATTTTTGTACGTCAATGTTGTATATACAATTCCACGATTGCATTTACGCGGAATAAATTGGCGTGTGAACAGATTCTCCATTCATGCAGGTGTGCTTGATGCGCAATTTATTGAATACCTACGTACTTTGTTTCGGAATAAATACAACAAAATCTATAACGTAGACATTTTAAGTGAATGATAACTGTAAATGATACTGCAAAAAAGGGGATTTTGCTGAGGTTGCTGTTGATTTTTGTACTTTTGCCTGGCAAAATATATCTACTAATTCGTTTTTTTTAAGCACCGCCGACACCCATCCAGAACTCTTGCTCTGCCACATAAACAGCTGAGGTTTACGCGACATGTTCCGAAATTACACTAAAACTTAAACAATACGCGAATCCTGAAAGACACTAACGTTACAAACATTAAACGTCATGTGTGGATTGTCCGCTTTATGAGCCGCACGAGCCGCGTAGGCACCGCGACTTCATGAACGCAGCCTAAAGATTTTTAATCAATCTAGTACGGGTTGCCTACGTGAAATGTCAGTGGTAGTAAATTTTGATAAGATACCCCTCACATTATTCTTGGTGTTTCTTACTGGTACATTATTTAAGTCAAATCTAATACTATTGACGGGTAAGACTGTTTGTTAGTTTGTTTGTTTAAAAGTTATCTCTGGAAGTACTGATACGATCACGAAATATAAACTCATAGAAAGCTGTTATTGCTGAGTGCGGATATGGTTAATTTATCCATTCACTGACAGGCACCGCACATCCTAAACATGAGGTCAAGAACCATGTTTACACAATAGTTTTAATAATATAACGTCAAGAGCTTATTGATGATGAGTACATGTTCAATTCTTTTGTAGAGTTTGGACTTCACTGAGATGCGTCTGTACTTGGCTAAGGCTGCAGGGCTGCAGTTTTGGGCACGGGTTGCCTGTGAGCCTGTTTCGACACTTTTCTTGTAGGAAACGAAAGGCGAAATAGTTTTGTCTAGATAGAAGTTACAGTTCTAAGTACGAAGAAAAACTATCGTTTCGTAATTAGTTAGATTTTCATACATTCAGTCTGATTTCGTAAACCTTTGAGAATGAGTGTATCCTATTACATTATTGGAATCCTGTCGGCTACAATTTCCATTTGGTAAACCGTTTGTTCGGCAAGTTTAGGGAATTCCATTGTTATTATTGCATACTTATTTTTATTGTTGACATGTTAGATACGTTGGATTTGGGTTGATAACAGAACCTATTTGAAAAAGAAATTAACCTATACGAATTGTTTTACTCGATAATTTTTTTTAAAGAAATGGAGTATCCTATAACGACCTTGTTAAACTACAATCAAGTGACTAGAGAGTGTTACTTACTACTATAAGTCTCTAAATATATGGTGGCTAACACGGAAGTAAAAGGAGTTTAAATTAAGATTGGGTTAACACGGATTTAAAATTACTATCGCTCTTTATCGTACTTTTAAGCATACTTTATTTGGTATTCCACGAGGATACTCATAAATATTCTTCTTTCAGTGTTCACAATTCACCACGACACGTCCCTTTAGATAATCCAACAATAAAAATCAGGACCTGTCTAATTTGGTGAATTTGGGGGTTAATTAATGTCAACATTTCTTGGCATTTATTGTTTCGGAGAGACCTCTCAAATTTTCGATTATGAATCGTGCTGCATTTCTGGTACCGTCTTATTAGAACCACGTATATTCTAGGTCTAAGTGATTGATTTGATGAAATAAATAAATATAAAAATTAATAATGCTGCGATTGCCAGTCGCAGTAACAGCAGTACCTGTTCGGTAGCCTCTTCAATGAAGATTGGTATGATTACGCCACCTACCAGTCAGACAAAGAAAACTTAGAGGTCCTACTTGGTCATAAAAGGTTGTTTCTTCACAATAGTGAACATTTTCTCTTTCACATCCTCTGTGATGAAAATGGGTCAGTTACTCGCGCATTTTTTATATCATCATGTGGTCATCTTTTAGTCCGTTAAGGAACTTTAGGATACAATTACTGAACTTGATGCGGTACTCATGATCTTAAAATATAGTGAATATCAAACGTCCGTATTTGGCGCTAAATCAAAATGCTGGCCAAAAAAAGGGCAAAGGGGAGACTTTGCTAGCTTCCATATAGAAAAGTTCAAACCCCTTGGTGAAAAAGGTGGATATTAGAAAAAAATTGTTTTCCATTCAAATTTGCCAGCCTATTTAATATAATTACAGGAAAATGTATCTGGTAATTGTCGTTTCTAATATAAAATTAATTTTAATTTAAAGTAAATATACACCTCCGAATGGACCACCCCACATTTTATACACAGATTCGAATAGACTGGACCATTAAAATATACCTAATGCCACATATTTGGTTTCTTTGGACAATTTTAGTAAAAGTTGGTTTGTAGGTCAACTTTTTATTAAGGTTCCGAATTTCAAAGAGAAGACCGAACCTTTATAACATAACTTTTTTGTTCGCTTATCACAGAGGTATTCTCGAGATTTGAATTTTTATATGAAAATACGGCCTTTTTTAATAAAGATAATGGTATCGGAGAATTAACCTCTAATTGATCCATATTTTACAGGAAATCAAGGAATGAAAGATTTCTGAAAAAAACAAATCTAAAAAATAGGTGCCTACGTACGAAGGCCTTTTGCCCTATGTACTATTAATAATTATCAAACTACGGACGCCAGCGTCTGTTCCAGATTATTCAGTGTAGTTTGTTTTAACCTGACTCGCTCTTGGCCGGTTTTCATTGTGTTTTTTTGTCTGTTTCAGGTTTACGCATTAGAATAGCTAACTTATTTTTCAAACTTTTGACCTGTGTGTTGTATATATGCCGAGTTTGCGCTGATGGCGATCCCATTACCGCTTCCTGGTAAGTCAACTCTGTTACTACAAAAATTATGGTATGTTCGTTACACTTTCTTAACACGTAAAATCTATCAGGATTTTTTTATCTGCTCATGTCAAGTCAAAGTGAAAACATTTATTTCAACTAAACCATTTTAATCACTTACAACTTACACTTACTTACAAGGTGACTGACCTTCAGTCACCTTGATGAGCAAATCTCGTGCATTTAGAGCGAAATTTTGGGGCCTGCGCCTACTAAACATAAGATTAATAAAAATTAAAGAGAAGGGATTTTTTAGGGGATATATAATTTTTTATAAGGATTTTTCTTTAAGTCTTCCAAGTAGCATAACGGGTTTTGATACGATTTTTACCATAATTTAGGGAATTTATTACGGAAGGTTTATGTGTATAATACATACTTATAATAAAGACATCTCGATGTTTAGTCAAAGTCGAAAAAACCAGTGATGATTACGGGCATGTTTCTTTCAAGGCAATGTCCTCCCAGTTCTGTTCTGGTTTCACTAATATAAGTGAAAAGTGCAGAGTTAGCTTTTTGTAGAATATGTATTTATTTATTATTTCTGCCAAGAAAGTAATCTCAAATCACGTTAGACGAGAAATTAGGGGAAATGGGGAGTTCATATAACATCTCTGGCGGGGCGGCTCAAGTCGACTGCCTATGATGTTGGAGAGATAAATTAGACGGTTAACAGATGTGGAAATCGCGCGTTTGCTCTGTTATCGCTACTTCCAGAGCATTATGTGGTATGGCATTTTACTGTAGGGTCGAGCTGCTGACATTGAATCTATCTTTATTTTGCAAAAGGCAAGAGCCATTTATAATCTACGTCGCCGCGTAACTCTCGGGGAACTAAGTATTTAAAATATTAATACTGTGACGGTACCTTGCCAATTCATTTATGAAAATATTTTGTATGTAAGAAAAAATAGATATCTTTTTTTAATAAAATTAAGACGTCATTTTAACACTAGAAGAATAGATCAATGAATTTTTAGAATAACTGTAGCACAAACATTTTTATGGAGCACTGTGTTAAATGTTCCACCAAAATACCTTGCGATATATTGGAATGTATATTACAAATTAGAGGATTAAAAATCCAAGATAAAAATGCTTGGAAACATAACGGTCCTGCTCCATAGGACAATCTAGAGTCTAGACAAAATAAAACTGGTTGCTAATTTATTTGTATTAGTGCCCGGTGGCCGAAATTCGACCATAATTCATTTAAAACTTAATGTATTGTAGTGCATGATTAAATAAAAATATTAGCTTTTTGCACTCTTTCCCCTTACACAGTTTAACTGTGCCAAATTTCACACTCCTCCGTCCGCGTAAATTTCGTAAAATGAGGTACGAAGTTTTTGCGTCACGTATTAATATATACATAATTATTATGTATATATTAATACGACTTGCATTCTGTGATCACTTTAACACATACACGGACTTATTAACCGTTAAATATATTTTTTTACAATCTTTGTAATTAAGTGAGCACCGTGTCTCTATTACGTAATTAATTTATCTGTCATTGCTTCATTTTTAATTCATTTTACTTATTGTGATATAGTAATTAGTATTCATACTCTTTTAAAACATTTCAAAGGGTATACGGTGGAGTTTATTACCGATTGTTCTAATGGGCAAGAAACTCTACCGTTCCTCTATACGAAACTACGTTTTGGAAGGGGCGACTAGAATAATCTAATTTAATGTAAATATTGACGCCCAAAAGTGGCCTTTATGTGCATATTTGAAATAAATGCTTTCACTTTGTCCTTGACTTGTACTTATTTCTTTTTTCAAGTAATGGTATTATTGAACGCTGTAAAAATAATAAACTTTTTTCCTTTACAGCTACGGGTGCAGGCCTGGGAATAAGACTGAATTCGAACATTCGGCTAACTTGACTGAAGAGGAATTTCAGGAGCGCCCGATTATTAATTGGGACGGAATAATATGGGTCAATAGGCCCCTATATTTGTGGGTTGTGCAAGTTATATTAGCTATGATATCTTTTACCGAAGCCATTCTACTCGCCTATTTAGGCTACAAGGTAAATTAATTATGTCATCAACTAAATTATAAAGACCGTAAGGGACTATTATTAATTACGTTAGGGTGTCTTTTAAAGGGTGATGGGAAGATGCGGGTGGCTAGCCTAATGAAAATATATTTAAATATAATTAAATATATTTAAATATAATTAGATTCTATCCTCGTAAGCTAAAAGAAACACAAAGGTCTGAGAAATGTTTTGATATGTACACATACATCACCCCTTGTTTCCCCGAAAGGTTGAGCAGAGGTGTACCCTTAGTACCACCCACATTCCGCCAGTTAGTTTAAGTCCCATGTAATAGGGCGAGCCTTTTACCTTCTGTGTGGGATAATATTGTGATAATGGCGAATATTTATTTATTTGTGAGCCCGATTGAAAGTTAGTTTTTGTTGTTTTTGTTGTTAATAATAGAATCATAGGCCCCGTACTGAGTAAAAATATTAATTCAGGGAATAATTTTTTTCTTTAAATGTTCCGGTTTTTTTTACCAAGTCAGCAATGATTTTTTATTATTATATATTTCATACCTATTCATCATATTTTTCAGGGCAATATATGGCAACAAGTTTTATCGTTTCACTTCGTCTTGGAAATGGTGAACACAATACCATTTGCATTGACGGTAAGTTTTTATTGGATACCTAATTGAATTTGGACATCAAAGAAATCTATCATTGTGGTGGTATTCTCTCTGAAGTCGCATCTAGAAAACGAAGTCTAGTATTTATCTACGCTTTACATTAAAATATGATCATTATCATTAATGAAAAAGCAGAATATAGCCCAGGAACTAAATTAAATGATAAGTAAATCTGTGAAATAAAATCCTAGATAAGATTTACTTATCACCGGGATTATTTTTATACAGGCATTACAAATAAAAAAATCGATTGTCAATGCCCCGAAAGTCAGTTTTTCGCAAAAATTTGAAAAAAATATTGATTTCACGTCATATTATGTCACTATAAGTTTCTTCCTTACTTAATTTGGTATACACGCATATTGTTTTCCAAGTCAGGCATGTTTTACATACCGAACGACTAATATTGAACACTTACAATAAATGGGAACCGGATAAAAATAAACGAAATGCATCGATCCTAGCGTGGCTTTACCAGACTCGATTAAACGAATGAACCTGAACACTTGCACTAGTCCCTGGAGCCTCATGCTTCATGGTGCTACAGAGGCCGTTGCCTAGAGGCCAGAGACCAGGAGGCACTGTAATGGTCAGGGAGACGTGCCCTTAGGATAAGAAAGGATTGCGAACCTACCGGATATACATCCTTGAGTAAGCATTGGACTAGTGGAGAGAAGGGTGGTATTTATTTATAAGAGGGCATCTTTTCACGACGTCGCCGGCATGTTGATTCAGGTCGGGCTTCTTGGGTAGGTTCAACTGTTTTCTTAGCTCTTTTGTATGCCGTTGCCTCGCTATGTTCTGTGTTGTTGTTTTAATAGTCGTCTTCTGAGTTCTCCTTGCTATCAGTTTCTGGTTTTTTGTAGATATCGCTAGCTGCTTTCTTGATCCTATTTCTGTCTACAGCCAAGTCGTTCCAAAACTTGATTCCCATGTCGAAGTATTTCACGTCCTGTTTTATGTTGTCATTCCATGTGTAAATAGGTCGTCCGCCCTTCATAGATTTGGCCTTGTACTGCATTGCTGCATGCAATAGTTGTGGTTTATCCCGTCTGAAGACGTGTGCTAAGTAGCACATCCTGTAGTTATTGGTGCGTTTTGTTACGGTTTTTTATCTAAGATTTGGTGCATTTTCTTAATTCTTGGTATTGACTTGGAGACTTGATTAACCACGCCAGGAATAATCCTGGCGTGGTTAATCAAATCTCTAATGATAACTCGTTCATATTTTCTGAGTCTTGATCTGTTCGCCTTGGTGAGGGTCGATACTTTTAAGTCATATATCATACAAGGTATGTAAGCTAGACTTAAGTATCGAAGGGTTATCCTTCGATACATAAGTCTAGCTAACTTCCAGTCCATCTTTGAGTTCAGTATGAATGGTAGTAATGATTTGGCGTTTCTTTTGGCCTGTTGGCATCGTTTTGTAACTGTGCTTGCTTAATGGGGACGTTATGTATGCGCCAAGGTATTTGATTTCGTCCACTGTTGGTATACTTATTCCGTTGAGGGTCACGTTGGTCGTTTGCTGTGATGTTATGGGCTCCATAATTACAATTTTTGTTTTTGTTTCGTTTATTTGGAGGCCTGCGCTATTTAGTAAGGGTTTTATGTGGTTAAGTCGCGCTCTAGTCCTTCTAGATCATTTGTAATTAGGATAAGATCGTCCGCAAATGATAATACCAGGGGAGTGAAATTTCGCGGTGCTGATCTATTTTGATTAAATGGGTTTCATCTTCAAGGTTTCTAAGGACTTCGTCGATGACCAATGTAAAAAGGCGAAGGGAGAGAGGGCAACCCTGTTTTACTCCCTTTTCTTTGATAATTATAATCCAACTGCTTTGCTGGCCACACCATTTGATGCATTTACATTCATGCATACCTTGTTTATCCTGTTGGTCATCGATTTGTTGGTTCATTGAAATAATTATCCTAATGCCTTAATGCCTTTAAGTCGACATTGTAATGGTGTTTTCTATCACAAGGGCGAGTACGTAAATTCGTTTACTTGTAAGCCCTTCCTCGTCTAGGACTCTTTCGAGCATAAAGTGTGCTAATCTATTGATCTATTATTTAAAAAGGCTGCTTGGTAATTGCCTAGTTCCGTTATTGCATCGTCAATATTTTTGTTTTTGTACTACGCGTTTGGCAAAAATTCTGTAGTAGTGTTGCAAACCGTTATGCGGCGGTATTCGTTCGCGTCATTTAGTTTATTTTTGGGATTGGTACGTGCGCGGTTTCAAGCCGTGTCCGGCACTGTATTCTGTGTCCGGGCTTTATTCATGTGTAAAGTTCGATTACCACTCGTTTCCATTTTACCGATGCATATCTGGACGACCGAGCTTTGTTCGTTTTTTTTTTCTATAAATGAAACCTAGCTAGATCGATTTATCACCCCCGAAACCCCCTGCATACTTTAATTTCATGAAAATCTTTGGGGCCGTTTCGCTCGTTTCGTTCCGAGATCCAGATTAAATATATACATAAATACAAGAATTACTCGTTTAAAGGTATTACCATCACTTCTACCGTCGGTTCTTCACTTAGTGCTTCGGTTATCGGCTTTCTTATTTTAACAGTTGGTATCTGAAGGCCCTCGGCCACTTTTTTTTTGTTTTCCATTTAGACACCGGAATGTACGCGGATCTTATTCGGCGTTTTGTTTGCTGTTTGTTGTTCATGTAAAACGAGTCGAGCATTTGCATGCGTTTTGCGCTGTCAAATGTCCTCAGTCCGGTGAAGCGGGCATTTTTTGTTCTTCCTGGTATTTAACCTTTTGAAGTGTAGTCTGGCATTCTTTTTTATGCTTATTTGGATTATCCGGTTGCCTGCTTTGTAGGCATTGGGCCTTCTGTAGGTTAGCAAAAGCTAAGCGATGGTTTCCTGATTAAACTGGCTGAAGAATCAGTTTCTTGAGCAGCGGTCAGTTTTAATACCTCCTTATTGTGTTCCAGGCTATTTCGATGTTTCATTTCACTCGTTGGGATGATTCCTTTATTTGCAAATTTTTTTGTAATCCAGTCTTTGTATTTTGTTTAAGTAGAATTTGATTTTCTTTCTTTGGCTGGTGTCGAGGCGCTGCAATCGTTTTAAGTTGCAATGCACAGGTCTGGGCAAGTGCGCTTAATTGCGATAAAGGTCGAGTTTCTGAGTGTTTGTTTATCCAGTGCCGTTTGCGATTATGTCTGATAACGGTGTGAGTACTGTTGCTTCGAAGAAACACCCACACAGTCATCACATTCACAATAATTAAAGCAATATAATACTTTACAAAGTAAATATTCATGTCATTGTTTAAATAAAATTCAAATTCATAATGTCAGTATATAGGTATAAACAAAAAATACGAAAATAATCGTGGTGAGATCATTTGAGGACCATGTAGATTGGTGTCTGATATGGTCTTTTGAGGAAAGAACCACACAGATTGAGTGGACCTGTCCTGTCAGGCAAGTAAGTCAACATCTGCTGCGGGGAAACGCGAACATTCCTGACGGTGGCCCAACTTGAATATGATGTAAAATAATAAGTTATAAAAGAAGTAGACTAGAACGAGGCAGAGTATGAAGAAATGACTTAAATTATTAACGGTATACTGTCAGAATTCACAAAATAGGTGTGAGATCTGCGCTATCTAGTAAAAAAAGATGGTTTCCACAAAATGCATTGCAATTATTGCGAAGTATTTAACACAAGAAATTTCTAATGAGTACGTAAAGGTAATCACGATGACAATTCTTCATTTTTAGCAGAAAATATCCTAGACTAATAGTGATTGCTTAAGTCTTATAATACAAGCCTTATTTAACTTCACTTGCGGATCTTATTTTACAAGGAATTATTCCAAAAGCATGCTTTTCCGTAATAATTTTTATTAGTTAATTAATTGAAGTTGTAATCAGGCAAATTCTATTTTCAGTTGCCGTTTCCACCACTTAGAAACCTGTTCATACCAGTGTTTCTCAACTGTTGGCTGGCAAAGCGGTCGCTGGAGAACATGTTTGTAAGTACCTAATAGTAATGTTAACTCCTACGTGGATTTCAGATAAAAACCAAAACACAAAGTACTTTTCACGACACTTGGCCGAAACGTGTCTCATATTTATTTATTTAAACTTCTTGCACACAAAAAAGGTACAAAGGCGGACTCCTGCCGGTCTGTCGGTGCCTTAGGCATTCTGTAACAGTCAACCAAGGGTGGTGAAGAGATTAGATAGCAGGTGCTTTTGATGAGAGGAACATTGATAAAAAAAACTATAAAATATATCATAATTAATTATAAATAAGATAGATACATAAATAGGTTATAAACTTATAATACACTTATTACATGACTACATATCGACTATAATATGTACTTATATATATACAAATTCAAGGGAGAGAGGTGTTGCGATGATTCTCCGCTATTTATTAAGAAAATACCTCTGCAATGTCAACTTAAATGCAGACCGACTGGTGGCCGGACAGATTTCGAGAGGAAGCGCATTCCAAAGAAGAATGGACTGAATATGAAAGGAAGAATGAACAAAGTCAGACGAATGAGAAGGACAGAGTAGAAGAAGATTGTTAGAAGAACGCAGATTCCTAGTGTGAGAAGAACAATTATTGTAAATGAGACACAAGATAAGAAGGAGAAGTAGGAGAGTTAAGAAGGGAGAAAAGCGTAGTCAAAGCGCGCAAACCTCTTCTTTGGCGAATGGGCACCCATTCAAGCTCAAACCTATAGCCCGATACATGGTCATATTTCCTGAGGTTGAAAATGAAACGGATACAATGAGCAGTCTGTCGAGCTTATCCAGGAAAATCGCATTCAAATCGAAGTAGCACACGTCACCATAGTCGATGATAGGGAAAACTAAAGTCTGCACAAGCATGGTCTTCGCAGAGTACCGTTAACACTTTTGACTAACACTAGTGACCTGGCGTTGCCAGCTCAGTGTCGAGTCAAGATGCAAACTGAGATCTTTCACAGTAGGAGTAATGGGTATGATGGTACCATTGAGAATAAGAGGAGGAAGAGAGCTAAGCGTCACCCTACCCATCATGCGCAAACTTGCAATTACAATGGCCTGACTTTTTGAGAGGTTTACTTACACCCCAAAAATATCAGACCACTTTTTGATTGCATCCAAGTCCCGGTTTACATCTGCTATAGCTTCTGATAAAGTTTCTACCCGATAAGCTGTATGAAGTTGAAGATCATCAGCATAAATATGATACGAACACCGAAGACAGTGAGTTATAAAATTAATGAATATGGAGAATAATAATGGAGAAAGAATACCGCTTTGTGGGACACCAGTATTCAGATCACGCCAACTCGACGAACTCTCATCAATGCGAACCGACTGTTGACGTCCCCGAAGATAAGAAGAGAACCATACCAGAGCCTCGGGCGAAACCATAAGATGAGAGAGGATAGAAAGAAGAATATCGTGGCTAAAGGCGTTAGAAAAATCAATTAATACCAGAACGGTAACCTTGGTTACCTCCATGGCTTCTCTAATGTCACCAGTCAGTTTAAAGAGAGCGGAGGATGTACTGTGCCCAGGCCTGAATCCAGACTGGAAAGAGCTAACAAGGTTGTTCCGGTGAAAAAACCCCGTAAACTGCTTGTGTCCACAGGCCTCAAGCACTTTAGACAGGAATGGGAGAATGGAAATGGGTCGAAAGTGACTAGGTAGGAAGGGATTTGATTTTTTTTGGAGTGAGTGGACATAGGCCATACGCCACAGGTATGGGAATTGTCTGGTATCAAAAGAAAAGTTGATGATGTCGGTAATCGGAGGGAGAAGGCTATCAAGGATCCAAACAAGCATTCTACGACTGATGTCGTCAGAGCCCACAGCTTTGGATTTTATGGAAAGGATGATCTTTTTAAGTTCGTCCAAAGTTGCCGGAGCGAAGTGAAATGGATCTATGATGGGACTACCTAGGCCAGTAATGAAATCAACCGTCTGTTGTGAAGTGATGGTTGATATCATCAAGACCAATGGTATTAGGAAAATTCACATGACGTGGTCTGCCGATACCAAGAGTACCTATAAACTACCAGATTTTAGCAGGCATATTGCACTTCATATTAAACACACGTGTTTTTTACTTTGCTTTTACGCCACAAATTAACTATTCAGGGTGACTTATAATTTGACGTATTCCTTCCAGAACGTAATGTGAACCATTTGCAACGTTTAAGCACCCCATAAAGCTTTGGTGAAAATTCAAGGGGTTCAGGAACCCAATTTGTATGTATTTTTGATAATTTCCCAGAATGCTTTACTAAATATCATTATTCTCTAAACTCTCAAATTAAATAGTCTTCATTGCTATATCATTGGTTACCTAATACTTTAACAAACATTTCGATGTCACCAAATTTTCCTAAACAGTTAAAATTTAAAGGAAGAAGTAGATTAACCATTTTTTTAAAGTTATTACAAAATTTTGCGGCAATAAGCATACAAATTATGGGGGAGACATCTTCCGTATAAATTACGGTGAAGGTATTATCATCTGCATCAGCAGCTTTCTAACGAGGTACAAAAGTTAAAAAAAAATATTTAGAGGGACCGATGAAACAGTCGTTGATAATGTTAGGTAAGGTCAAATTTTTCAAATTTGATTATCCAATAGAGTCAGTTTATTCGATGGTCACAGTTCATTTGTCGCTTAGTTTGCGTGTATTTAAATATACAGCACACGTACATTCTCTAATAGTACGAAAACCGTCGCCATAAAAAAAAGTTTATATTTTTAAGGTTTTCTTTTTTCAAATCACATTAAATAGTACTGCGGTTATTATAAGTTGTTATCAAACTGTTAAAATAATAAAAAAACACAATTTTACCAAAAATAGAAAAAATATTTTTCAAATAAAATAAAATTGCGTGAAAATTGGCACAAAATTAAACACCCTTGATAACAAGGCACATAAAGCGGTTTACATAGCACCCTATGTAAACAACAAAAAAAAACGAGGAATCGGCGACCGAGATGTCGATAGTCGATAATGCCAAAAAAAGAATCAGCATTTTTTGAAATAATTTAAAAGCTGAACCTGATTGCTGCTGATTACTTAAATGTTTCGTTCATAATGGGCACCTCTGCCGTCCGTGCCCGTACTCTTCTATAATTTCAAACTTCGTAACTTTTGAAGTGAAATTTCTTTGCCTTAGTACGCCCATAGAAGACTGAGACATCGAGTTTACAAGGCTTTTCATATGACTCCAAACGTAATAATCTACAGGACTCAGGTAATCTCGCACAAACTATACCACAAGTGAACCGTGACTCGTGATTAGACCGCGAGCCATGTCAAAAACTTATAAGCCGCTCCACGACTTGTAAGCTGGTCATATCGACCTGGGTGCCTAACGTCTGGTGGATTGCTGGGAGGTTAGGAAGTAGTGGTATAGAAAAAACCGGTTGATTGAGTGACAGTTAATTTATTCGAATATCAATATTTGCAAATTCCACCTAAGCCAGCATTAGCGATGACTTAGTTAAGGTATAAAATGATTGATTTCCATTTTTAGAGAAAAGTGTGTTTAAAATAATGTCTTCGTCCTTGTCAAACTTGGTGTACAGTGGGTTACCTAACTAAATTATAAGTGAATGATGTGGTCTCCTATAATTGGAAGACCACACTTGTATTTCCCCCTGTTTATGATAACATGCACGTAATTAAGCCTCTGTTGGGGATCCAATCAATCGTCAATAAACAAAAATGAAGTTCGCGTCAGCATTTGTCATTGCACTTTCGGCTCCACTACGCCCACCTGAGGCAATCCTGCCTGTAGTGAAATCAGTAACTTAGCACACTTGCATCAAAACTTAGCATATTATCATAGTATTTAGAATATTGAGTTCCACATTGGTCTAGTAATCACAAGCGCTACTGCTGAGCATGAGGTCCTGGGTTCGATTCCAAGATCAGGCAAAGTGATGTTGGGTTTATCTATCTGGAATTTCTTAGTAACAGCCCGGAGTCTGGATTTGTGCCCGGTTGATGGCAATAGGCTCGCCCCCTTTTACAGGGGACTTAAACATAACTAGCGTAATGTGGGTGGTGCTGTAATTACACCTCTGACGAACCCTTTGGGGAAACAAGGCGTGATGTAATGATATTTATTTAGAAATATTAACCAATTTTACACACAATACTTTACAGTTGCTTCCTTTTTGAAGTTAAAGCATAACAATTAGAAAATCGGCCTACTTTAATTCAGTTTTCCCGTTCAAAAGTCTAGACACATGGAAGAATTAGTTTGTTAAAAAGTTAGTTAAAAAGTCTTTATTTTTCACTTTTTAGTTATAGTACCTACCCCACTAATTCGAAATTTCATCGTCCTTGGAGTCAAAACAATGCATACTTTATGCGATAGCTGCAATCACGGGTGATTTACTGTTATTTTCTTAAGAGTTCCGTTGTCTGTCTCCGAAACGCATCATCAGATCTACATGAAAAGGGACCACACGGGAAGCACCAGCTTTCAAATAAAAAAAGAATCATCAAATCGGTTCACCCAGTCGAAAGTTCTGAGAAAACAAACGTAAAAAACATACAGTCGAATTGAGAACTTCCTCCTTTTTTGGAAGTCGGTTAAAAATAGGCACCTCTAGATGGACAGTAGGATATTTCTCGATGTACGTTGCACTGCCGTATATGCTTTATATTGCAAATTTTTAATTTGTTATTTGCTGGATTTCAGAACGATCTTCACAGGGCTATGCAGAAGTCCCAATCAGCACTATCACAACAATTGATGATATTGTGCGTCACTCTACTGTGCCTGGTGTTTACAAGGTAAATAACATGTATTTTATAATAATCAATTGTAACGAAACAGCCTAATTTTTTGAAGGAATGTGTGAAAGTTTATGTTAAATTTTGTTTAGATTGGTTATTATATTTAATAGCTTTTGCCTGCGGCTCCACCCGCATGGATGTCCAAAATAACCCCACGGGAACATACTACCGCGATAAAAACTATCGTATGTCCTAAGCTAGGTCATGGTGTACCTGCGTGCCAATTTTAATCGAAATCCGTTTAGCTTCAACCTTAAAGCCGTGAAAAGGTAATAGGTAGAGTTAATTTCGCATTTACAGTATTAGTAAGGACGTATGGTTTAATGGAGAATCTGTATTTTATTTTTTTATAATATACTGCGCCCACAGCAGTCGCACTTTTGCTTATCTACGTACCAGTACCGCATCTAACTAAGTTGTACTGACAGCAGCCAACCAGGCGTCGTAGTCAATGTAGATGTCCCGCTTAGAGGTCTTGTGCAAGCTCATAGTCAACTGCAGGCGATGATATACGAGGGTCATTCAATAAATACTTAGCCTACAAAAAGTAAACGAAAATTTTGGAAAAGTGGGAATTTATTTATCAACATAGTCTCCTTTTAGTTCGATACACTTAGCCCAGCGATGCTCCAACTTTTTAATCCGTCCGAAAAATAGTTTTTGTCAAACTCTGCAAAATAGGCCTCCGTGGCGGCGATGACCTCCTCATTCGATCCATATCTATTCCCGGCGAGTGATTTTTTCAGATTAGGAAACAGAAAGAAGTCACAAGGGGCCAAATCTGGAGAATACGGTGTATGGGGCAGCAATTCGTAGCGTAATTCGACCAATTTGGCCATGGCAACGGCAGACGTGTGAACCGGTGCGTTGTCGTGGTGAAACAGCACTTTTTTCTTCGCCAGATGGGGTCGTTTTTTCTTTAATTCGGCGTCGAATCGGCCCAATAAATCGGCATAGTAAAGCCCTGTAATTGTTTTACCCTTCTCGAGGTAATCGATGTAGATCACACCTTGTGAATCCCAGAAAACGGTGGCCATAACTTTTCCGGCCGATTTTACAGTTTTCGCCTTCTTTGGAGCACGTTCCCCGGTCTGGATCCATTGTTTTGATTGCTCCTTGGTCTCTGGTGTGTACCAGTGGATCCAAGTTTCATCGACGGTCACAAAACGACGCAAAAACTCCGCTGGATTCCGCTTAAACAGCGCCAAACACGTCTCCGATGTGGTCTCACGGTTGCGCTTGTTTTCTGGTGTGAGTAAACGCGGCACCCATCGCGCCGACAGCTTTCTCATGCCGAGTTCCTCGTGAAGAATATGATGCACTGTTCCTTCTGAAATGCCTACAGTCTCAGCTAGCTCCCGAACCTTCAATCGGCGATCTGCCAATACGAGATCATGGATTTTTTTAATGTTTTCCTCCGTAGCAGCTGTTTTCGGTGCACCTGGACGTGGTTCATCAAAAACCGACGTACGGCCACGTGCAAACTCGTTGAACCAATTCTTGACGGTGGCCATCGATGGAGAAGAGTCACCGTACACAGCATCCAAGCGCTCTTTGATTTCGATGCGCGTTTTCCCTTCCAAAAATAGGAATCGAATCACCGAACGATATTGCTCTTTTTCCATTTTTGTAAAACCGATCGACACGTTCGCTTCCATAAGTTGTCAAATTAAAACAAATGAAGGGATTGGAATGAAAATTTGAAAAAAGAATTAAAAAAGAATGTGCTACACTGTGGTAAAACTCTTTTGAAACTACAGCGCCCTCTGGCGATGAGGCTAGGTACTTATTGAATGCACCTCGTATGTATATATTATGTATGTACGACCTTTAGATGCGTTACCGGCGCTCTATATTGGCAAGATAAAAAGCAAGGCAGATACTAGACTTGAAATTAGACACGTACCATTCAGTGACCCGGCTACACGTCACTGTCACTCGCAATTCTCAGAAATTTACTTGTGAAAAAAATGCCTTCCGGTGACACTAGTGTAGTAGGATGTACAAATTACACTACTACTGTGAGAGAAAAGGAAAACGTCTAATTTCATGCGTAAGTACAATTTCTTTTTCTTAAAACATAAACCCCTTATTTATAAACTTATTGCTTAAAGTTCAGTAATTATTAGCATTTATTTAACCATACTTTTTTGACGTTTAAACACCTACTTGATCGCCCTGAGGACACGGTGGAGGTCTGCCCGGCTTGAGCGGAGCACCGCCGTTTCCTAATGGACGCGATCGGCGGCGGTGATCTCTCGCGTCCAGCCCTGGTCCAGGCCATGGTACGGAGCGAGAGTGCATGGCTAGCAGTCGCTTCCTTCAGCGAAGCAGTGATGATCGCAAAGAGGGAGGCGGCGCACGTGAGGAAGATGCAGTACATGCGCGCTCACGGCCGTAGCCTTCGCAGGAGACGCCCTGGGCATCGGGAATCCCAGGCTGATTCCCGGCCAACGTAGGCGCGGGTTTGCGGACGGCGAGTAGCGGGTAGCTCGCTGTCCGGTAAGGACCAAGCCCAGGTCGACGGCGCGTTGTGTTCCACGCGCGCTTCAAAGAAATGTCAGCACCAACTGGTGGGGCCCGCAAGGGCCGTTGCCTGCCAGGGGTGCGGGTTGTTCGAAAGAGATAGCGCGGCCCCTGGCACACAGGCAACTGAGGGAACACGGGTGGGTTTTTGTCAGAAAAGTCTAACATCCTACTCCACCCAGAGCGGGAGAAGTCATTTGATGATTTTCCACCCAGAAACACCTCCTACCTGTAAGCAACTTTTATAAATAATGGGGAAAGTGTTTTTTGTCTAATCCTTCATTAAATCTTAGTGTTTTTCTTTAATTTTAGTTTGCCTAAAGATGGACTGTTGGTGGAAATATGGTTAAGGATAATTAGGACTTAAAGGTGTGAAAATTATTGGAAACCAACAATGCCATAATTTATAGTTTATGTTCTTATTGTGTATTTTGAAAATAAAATATTTTTTTATTGAAAATTTTACATTAGTCATGTTTTATTATTTTAATAAGGATTTTGTTGCTTCAAAGGCCCTAATGTTTATAAACTTTGCCAACACCAGTAAAATCGAGTGTTCACTTTACCCCAAATTCTTCTGGCTGCTGCGACCCACACGTACCCGCCACTGAACATGCAGCAGCTAACTGCATAAGTTTTCCCTTTCCCTTTCCAGCAACAGGTATCGGTATGGGTCTTTTCATTTCTTGGCGCACTGTGTTGTTGTATGTACTGTGGGAACCGGGAAAAAGGTTCCTGGTACCGGGGCCTAATAATAAAACACGTTACGGAGATTATAGCAGATTTGGTCTTCATCTTGTCAGCACGATCTCGCATTTAGATTTTTGGCTATCCTATTCTAAATTAGTTTGACAGTTGGTATGAATTAAAGTTATAATAGCCAGCCTATACAATTGTAAGGTGGTTTCATGTAAACAGCCTCTACAGTACTAATACGTAGCTACATTCATAGCTTACGCTATTTTTGAGTGCACTAATGTCGTATATGACGCGTCTATCTATGTATAACACGTCATGGGCTGGAGGGCGACCACAGTTATATTCTCGTGTCGCGCTAAAGCTGCAATCATTTAGTGGGTTGATCGATTCGACTAACTGTTGCAATTCTTAGTTCTGCCCCTTGGCTTCTTTGCATTGTACAATAAAGAGCTCTTGTATGTCTCTCATTTTGTTAGCTAGGTTGTTTTGTTGATTTATTCCAGAAATCCCCACCGACAAATCCCCACCAATGGGGATTGTAATTTTTTTTTCCAGAAATCCCCACTGGTTAAATAAACTCAGCCTAGTAGGGATTTTTGGAAAAATAAATAACAATCCCCACCAGGTGTTGTTTTTTCTAAATTATTAAAAAAAACTTTAATCAATACCTACTTTTAATTAGATAAGTAAGTAATTATGTCAATATTCTAATCAACATTCATCAGAAATTGTTTGCATTGAAATGAAAATCAATTGACTGGATCAAAAAAAAAAAAATAAACATTATAGGATCACGTAAATCGTGATTGTGAATTTATCTCATTCTTTCCAAAAAAAACTGTAATGCTGCCATGCATTAACTCTAGTTGAGCATCTAAGATGAACTGGTATTTTTCTTTGCTTCTTTGTGATCGCGGGTTCCGACGGTGACTTTTGTTAGCACTTCTTTCATAAAACAAAGCGTCTTCATGCAAAAAATGTAGGAGTTTCAATAAACTTAGTTTTTCTTCGATATAGCTGCATTATGCTTATTATGCCATCCTTCCAAAAAGTTTGTGGTTCTGTGCCTCTCTCCGTAAACACATAATACTTTTATGAAATCTTCTTTTATCCATTGGCTTAACATATACCGGCGAAAACTGTCACTGTTTTGATTGGTTGGGCTTTTTCTTTTTTTTTTGGGTGGGAAATCATCAAATAATTTCTCCTGCTCTGGGTGGAGCAGGAGCGCGTGTCAGACTTGTACTGACTAAAACCCACCCGTGTACCCTCAGTTGCGTATGTGCCAGGGGCGACGGTATCTCTTTCGAACAACCCGCAACCCTGGCAGGCACAGGCGCGGTCCGAGAGGGAGTGTCCTAGGGATCATGACCCCCCCCCCAAAAGCCGTAAACGTAAGGCTTAAAATAGTAACTTTTCGATAATATAATAAATTTTCTTATGAATATGCAGGTAGTCTTTGTCTGTGACCCCCCCCCCCCCAAAGTCTTTGGCTGCGACCGCGCCTGGGCAGGCATCGATCATGGCTTGGACCAAGGCCGGACGCGAGAGATCGCCGCCGCCGATCGCCTCCACGAGGGCACGGCGGTGCTCCACCCAAACCGGGCAAACCTCCACCGTATGCTCCACCGTGTCCTCAGGGCGATCTTCGCAATGGAAACACCCGGGCATTTCCTCCCGCCTTATCCGAAACAGGTACCTCCCGAAACAACCGTGTCCGGTGAGGACTTGCGTCATGCGGAAGGTAAGGACGCCGTACCGCCTCTCAAGCCATTCCTCAAAGAGAGAAGTTACCGCTGCAATCAATGTCTGGGCTTTGGCTAGCAACATAGAACTAGCCATCTATAATTAGATGTTCCGGTAAAAGTGGTAGTACTGCAGCAAGTTCAATTTGCCTCGTCAAAATTTTGGATTTCGTCAGATTTAATTCTCGCCCTTTTTTCCAAATGGCTTTTGAATAGTGAAAAAAGCAAGTTCTAACAGTTACTTCCGGAAAGACCTCTTGAATGGCATTAATCGTGGCCTTTTCAAAATCGCATCTGAACGTTTGTGGGGTTCCACAGGATAATGGATTTTACCATGGAAAAAACGATGTTATAAGATTTCTGTGTTTTGATAAGCATAATGCAGCTATATCGAAGAAAAACTAAGTTTACTGAAACTCCTACATTTTTTCATGATGACGCTTTCTTTTATGAAAGAAGTGCTAACGAAAGTCACCATCGGAAGCCGCGATCACAAAGAAGCAAAGAAAAAGACCAGTTCATCTTAGATGCTCAACTAGAGTTAATGCATGGCAGCATTACAGTGCCATTTTTTTTTTTGGAAAGAATGAGATAAATTCACAATCACGATTTACGAGATCCTATAATGTTTAATTTTTTTTTTGATCCAGTCAATTGATTTTCATTTCAATGCAAACAATTTATGATGAAAGTTGATTAGAATATTGACATAATTACTTACTTATCTAATTAAACGTAGGTATTGATTAACTTTTTTTTTTAATAATTTAGAAAAAACAATACCTGGTGGGGATTGTTACTTATTTTTCCAAAAATCCCCACTAGGCTGAGTTCATTTAACCAGTGGGGGGGGGGGGTCTGGAAAAAAAAATAACAATCCCCACTGGTGGGGATTTCTGGAATAAATCGTTTTGTTTATGTTTTCCTATCCCTCCAGCAGGCTTAGCATGACGCTTTCTATTTCTACGAACAATAGACACTGCTTTTTCTATACAAAGTCACATTTCGTTTCTCTATTTTTGACATCGCATCGTAGATATCCTTCCACAATCTGTCAGTTTGTCTTTCGTTTCTAACGATCTTTGTCTAGGTCTTTTTTTAGGTAGACTATTGCACAAGAACATTTCTTCCCTAGCTGTCAAAATCACATTGACCACAAACTTTCTACTCGACGGCCACAAAGTATATACGATTATCTACAAAATCATAATTTCTTTAGAACGCAAAACTGTGATAATGAATAGAAGAACTTAGCTATCTTCTCCTATTGTTCATCATTTATTTAATAGTCATGTCTATTCTTCCGTCGACAAATCGGTGCTCGTGCTAAGCTTGCAGACGTTAACGACGTTCTACGTATAAAGATTTTAAATGCGATTCAGTAAATTGGCAGTAATCTGGGAAATATTCCTATTTTTTATAAGAATAAGGTAGGTATACGGAATGACTTTCCAAACTTTGAGAGGGTGTATCACAAGCATCCATCAAATAATAAGACCGGGATCAAAACATTTTATGTTGGTGTATCACAAGCATCAATCAGATAATAAGACCGGGATCAAAACATTTTATGTTGGGATTGAAATAAATCTTAAATTTCATGTTGCCATAAAGAAAACTAGTTTGTATTTAACTTGATGCTCTAGTTCCAGGCTACTATAAAACTAGAATATGTAAACATACGAATATTATAATAATAATAAATAAATTGTTTCAGGTTATATAGGGGCATGTAGATAAAGCCTTGACCTAAACATACATACAATTTATTTTAGAATTATTAATGTAGTATTATTTATTTTAAAAAATAACAAGATAGCAAAGTCATTTAAAATAAATAGCACAATATTGAATACTGTACGCACACAAATTTACTTTTACTTTTTCTTTTATAAATTTAAAATCCAGTTATGAATTCTATGACAATGTCTCGTTGGTCCAGATGAACAGGGTATTAACTCAAAAAAGCTTATTTTTCAGGAGAGCGTTTTGAAGTTTTCAAATCAATATATTTCCATTTCTGTTAATAATTGGTTAACCTCACCTATATGTTTTATAAACGTACTTTATTGATAACGTTTTTGTTCACTTCATAACTTTGTCAATTTCATTATTACTGAGAAAAAAATAGAAATTCTACAAGCAAGAACATAATAATACCTTTTTACACAAAAAATACTTATAAACCAAAGTACTAACTACAAAAATATATTTGAATAAAAATGCAATTTTGAGGGTCTATGTTCGAACTTTCGATTATATTTTTAAGACATGATTTTAACATAATGTTTATTTTGCTATACCATCCAATTTTTTCATGATTAGTCAATTCATTTAGTTATGTTTAAGGAGCATTCATAATACTACCATGTTCCACAAATATTAGGAATAAGTTTTCAAAATAATACAAAATAAAAACAGAATTTTCATTATTAAATGTTTATTTATTTTGAAAAATCACATGAAAAATAGTTTTAAAACAGGTGTTTTAGCTTTGCTTATTATTTCAAACTAATTTAAATCACTAGCTACACTTGAGCACACAAAAGGCCGTCGTTGGCTTTGTACTTATTCAAAAGAGTTTTTGTATGGTATACTTATAATAAACATTATTTATAACTAAATGATGGCAACATTAAAACAATTTCACTTAGGTACTTTACTAATTGCAGGTAGTCTCAGTTTAATTCGACTAGGATTATAGGAACAATAATAAAAAAATGGTCATGAAATCATAGGTAATCATCACAAAATCTTATAGTAAAGAGAACATTAGACTTAAAAAAAACAAATATTAAATAAAATAGACTAAATAAAATTGAAAGATAGGTAACCATCATAAACTAGTAAACAGTTTCAAAACAATCAAGCCAAAGTCAACTAGGTTTCATATAAATAAATAAAAAACAATTAAAGGTTTTCATAAAAACTTCTATAATACCAAGGAATTAGATGTTTTTCAATTAAATTTATAAACCCGTTCTTTTTTGTTCCGATATTTTAATTTTCTCACTATAAAGTGTGTTAATAGTTAATGAATTTGTAACCTGCACCTCATTGAGTGACCGAGTTGGATGTAACTCTTCCGGGGCCGCTGTTGTTGGCATAATTGAAGATTCGGAGTCACTACATGAAGAATCCGTATCGCTCGAAGTAGAAGAAGATTCGTAGTTGGGATCTTTAACACTGTCATCGGAGTTGACTCCGGGAAAACAGAAATATATATTTAAGAATGTATCTGCTTAGTAAACGATGTTTCTATAATTATCAGATTTTACGTACTTTACGGCTTTCGAGACTATCGACTATTCTGGAGCAGGACGATAATGACGAATCAGAGTCATTTCCAGGTTTTTCAATCTCCTCTTGAACATGGGTAAATTGATTTGCTTCTGGAAAACCAAACAGTAATTTACATAATACATAATTATGAAATAGATACCTATATAATTAAAAACTTCACTAATTTTTAAAGATATTTCCAACAATTTTACCTGTTGATAACTCTGTGTCATTGAAAGCAAAGGTTGAAGCTAATGGTTCTCCAGGAGTATCCTTGGGCACTGAGACTGGTTCTTTTAAAGACGTTGCTTGATTAGTCGCTCCAAATAATAATGCAAATAGATTGAAATTAGACCGCTATTTATAACTAAACAAGCAAATATAATGTTGATAATCTTTAAAGGAAATACCCATACTTATCTATAGGTATATAATTTAAAAAAAATACGTTGAGTAGACATATCAGTCTCATCATAAGAAACTGATACGAATTCTCCCTCTCTTGGATCGAGTGGTCTATCAGCATTTCTGATTAAGGTAAGTATTCGAAATCATTCTGTAAAATGAAAACTTTTAAGTAGTTTCATAGAAAAGAGTTATTTCCATAATAAATAAAAAAAACACCACAAATTATGTTGAATATAATAATTTTAATTCTATTATTTTAATTTTTTTCTAAACAATAAAGAATCATAACTAAAACAAACCCTGAAAATCAAAGTTATTTTAAATTTATATAATTCACGATTAATATTTTTTCATCGAGAAAGAATTGCACTAAATTCAACAAAACTTTTGTGAATATGGTAGTATCTCAAATTAGTTATTTAAACTAGAAACTTCCGTTACTAACCAAATGCAATAACTTATCGTAAAGAAGGTATTAACTTGAAATGATTACTCTATTTCACAAAATAATAGTATTCAAACAGAACTCACCTTTTAATAAATACAGCGTTTTTCAAGGTTAAAACGGTCTATCACAAACGAACGACATCCTTTCACCACAACTCCGCGAATAAGTCTGAATACGACAGTGTTGTTCAAACGGACTCGCAAAAAAGTGCGAAAAGGACGAAGATACTACCCCGCTCCCCCGCCAATCTGACGTTATATCGTTATGCAACCACGTTCGTTAGAAAGATCGCATGATTTTGAGTAGGACTGTATTTTTAGGTTAAAAAACGTAAATTTTGAGTTAATACCCTGTTCATCCAAACGAACGGTCTGTTGTATAGGTATTGTATACTTGCTAGTTTTAAATACTTTAAATTGTAATCTGTGGAGAACGTAGTGGGTAGCATAATTGTTTAAAATGTAATACTAAAGATAATTTATGTATACCTCTTATTGTGCTACTGTTTGTTTTTCCTTAAATAAATAAATAAATATCTTATAAGTAAATATTACCTTTCCAGTGTCTGTGGCATTCAGCACTTTCAACGAGCGGGGCATCGCCATCTCAACTTGTTCCAAGCTACCTACTTCGTAGTGGTTACCTTCTCAACAGTGGGCTACGGCGACTTTGTACCTGATATCTGGCCATCACAACTCTTTATGGTGATCATGATCGGGGTGGCGCTGGTGGTCTTACCTACACAGGTACTACATGATTTAAATCGAATTAGAAACATGCGTCGAACTACTACAACACATTATTCCATCGAGATACGGATGCGTAATTTTCGTATTTACTGAATAGATACACTAAAAAGTCGTTACCGATTGTACATACATAGGGCATATTTCACATCTCATGTTCTCGTGCTCATCGTGATCACTCTACAATATTGTCACAAATAAAGTTTCAAAGGACCATGGGGGATTTTGTATGAATCATAGTCTTACTGTCTTTCTCCAATGAGAAATAGATTTTGTTTTTTTCTTGCAATAAGAAAAAGCTTTTCAGGTAAAATGTGATAATTTTTAATAAAAACCATTTTATTATACAAAAGCATAATTTACATTTACAGAGATAATATACCAAAAAATTACTTTCGAACCAAAACCATTATGAGTGATAAAATGTTGAACTTAAGAATATACCTGCAACTGATTTTTATACCACTGATCTTGAGTTTTGAAGGAAAGTATGTGGAACTCCTCAATGATATTGCATTTGCGTATTCTTGTGATTGGGTTATTGTACAAAAGATTATACGAGAATGGCTAGATCAGAAAAGTGAAAGATATCCGAAAAAACAAATGGTTGCTGGTAAAGTTGCAATCATAAATGAGAACCATTATTAGGTTGCTTTATTCGATTTTTCTTAATTGTACTCTTAACAAAATATATACAGTATATGTAAAATAATGCTAATATTGTTTTTTTTTTAATATACCAAGTATACCCCAAGTAGACGAGTATCAGGTATATTAAGAATGTCGCCATAGCACAGCCATAGTAAAAAAATATTCAAACTACCAGACGCTTCGAATGAAACTTGTTTCAAATTTGTTGGAGGGTGGGGACGTTAAATCCTAATGTCCTTTGTATACGTTTACTGTGAAAGTCAATAATGACAATATTATTTGACCGAATCAGAATACCCTTCCTAGAGTAGACTTTCGTTTTCGATGCAGCTTTTGAGACGATAAATGCAGGTTATACATTCAATGTTTCTTTTACGAGTACTTCTAGATCTACAAACTCGTGGGAACGAGACTTATTTTAAACTATATGTGAGACACGTGGAACGTCTTGCACTTATGTCTGGGACTTGTAAGGCTACCTACTTTTACCTTAGAGAATAGCTAGACTTATAGCGTTCAGAAAAATGTAGTCTTTTTACCAATAACTCCGTTCCAAAAATAACCGTCGTTTTTTCGATATATTGAAAGGCCCACATGTGAGAACCGTCCTAACACGTTTAAAATTCAAAAATCAAAATCAAAATATTTTATTTCACATAAACCTGCAAGGGCACCTATGAAACGTCAGAAGCTAGGTGCACGGTTCCAATTTGTCGCTTCCTATGGAGAAGAGCCGGCAAGAAACTCCAGGGTTACTCTTTTAAAAATAATTGGCTTGTAATTAGAATCATTATTAGGAAAACGTGTGCATCTGTTTTCTATAACAGTGAAACAATTTTACTTCCAGGTATTACTAATCTTTTCACAACGACTTAACCTACATTTCTAAAGGTCTATTCAGACGGATCACGCACACACACTCACACATCACAGTGGTAAAAAACCGCTTGGCAGTAGTAGTGTGTAAACAATCTCGCTGCAGTATAACCTATACGTACCGGAAATTCAGTTATTGAGTTGATGGACTTTATAATAGCTGAATCGTATTTCAATGTGGTCCGCCGCTTGCGTGCTTGTGCCTGGCCGCGAAGTTGTCGCGTTCACAATGGTCGTTAATAGCGATTTCAAATTGTACGTGTGAGAGAAACAGCCAAGTACTAAAACTTATTTTGAAAAAGTTACGTGGCCGGCGAAATTTCATCGGTGTGGGTTCGTCTGAAAGGACTCTAAGGGTAAAATGGTTGACGTAAGAAATGCATAATATTGTGTAAAAATGCAGATATTTTTTTTGTATTTACGGTATACCTCAGCGGAGTTTCTATTTCTTACATACGAAAATTACGTGTCTTATAAAAATTACTTAAAATTTTATTGGTATTATAGTTTTTTAGCGATAACCTTTGCAGCTTCATTACATGGTGAAACTATACTCGTAGTCAAAACCAATCAGTTGGAAAGCCTTTAATATTTTAGAACTACTTAGTAAGAGTTATTTCATTTCCATTCTCACTAGTTTGATTATGAGACTAGTAGATTTTTTTTTGTCCTACTAGTTTAACAGTAGAACTTTCGATCGAACTGCTGGGAATGAACGTAAATTAGATATGTACTTTTACATATGTTCCTGATTTGTTATCTACAATACTAATCATTTAAATTATTGTAAAAATTGCTCTATGACCCAATTTGAACCTTATTGGTTCATAGACCATTTTCCCTGCAGCTTTTCCCAGTCCTCTTTCTAGCAAAATAATAATATACACCGTGACATTTTAGTCGTCTTACAAAGGTGGTCCACACAATGTATCAGTCATAAAATACGTCTAGGCGCGATTAAAACATTGTTACAATTAATTAAGATAATAGGTACAAAGGAAAATAAAAATGCTTTAGAATTATGAAACACCCTCCCTGTTAATAATGTTTACGTATCAACGGTAGAAGATATCTACCTACCTACCATTACATTCCATCATTAATTCCATCTCCCTAACAGGGTGTTTCAAACTACGTCATGCGTCTTAGTGCATGATATTTTAATTTTTTTATTTATGCATATGTTCAAAAATATCATTTCTTTTTAATAAATGATTAGTAGTCATTGAATACATGAAGTGGGCTGCCGTTGTAAGACGACTAAAATGACACGGTGTATATTTTCTATTACGGTCTATTTTCTTATTTTCATTTAATCGAGGATTTATTTATTTTTTCTTTTAAAATGCTTGGCGTAGCGGCCTTCAAGTGTCAAAAGCAGAATGCCCTCAAATATGCGGCCCTGTACCTGAACCAAACGAAAATACCGCTTATTTTTTTACATGGATTTCTTCAATTCGTATTTATTTGCCATTCATTTATCACTTAATAACAAATAAGGTGGTTCTATCGGTCATCTTTATTCTTGATTTTGTTATTTATATCATAATCATAATAATCTTTATTCCCGAATATCGATACAATACATCACTTGAAGTCAATAATACATTATTGTTGTCAGTTTTTTCATGGAAAGAATATCAATAATAACGTAGGTACTCGCAGTTAGTGGAGCTGGTCGGCTGAACAAGCAATCAGTTTTGTATTGATTCATAGTAGCTTGAAAATAACATAACATGAGATCTGTTTTCCCGGAAGAATTAGGCAGACCTCTGAATAACTATGCTCGGAAGAATTTATCCTTACCTATAGTACACCCACGGACATATTTTATATGAAACTAGCTTTTTCCCGCGGCTCCGCCCGCGTGTATGTTGGTTATTGCGTAAAAAGCCTATGTCCTTCCTAGCCTATATCATTCTCCGTATCCCAGGCTGTATATCTGCCAAATCTCATGATGATCCGTTCCGCGGTTTAACCGTGAAAGCGTAACAGACAGACAGAAAGACAGAGTTACTTTCGCATTTGTAATACTAGTAGGGATTTACGGTAATTGTGCTAACAATACAAGTTAATAGGTTATACATCGGCGACGTCGCCTTGCTGGCCGACATCTTTCTCTAGATGGAGACATCGCTTCGTTGAGAATCACACAAAGCAACTGAACCCCTCTTTTCTTTAATATGGATTATAATGTTGAACAAATAGTTCAAATGAAACCAGTATTGAAAGTAATGCCATCCGTGACGGCGTCATAATAAAAACAACATTATATTTTATTGAGTCGGTCCTCTTTTCATTAAATGCTTTATAATGTATTAAAAAATAATCATTTAACTTACTACGATGCAACGCGTGACTAAAGATTTTTTTAGCACACATGAAAATATACCTTAAATTCCTTAAATTACCTACCTTAAATTATACTAAATAACAAATCGGTACTTACAAATTATCTTTTTCATTTAAATGTTTGTCGACCTATATTTTTTTACGTAGTAGCAACAACGTTATGATTCGGAAATGAAGTGCTGTAAAAAAGAAAAATTATTTTTGAAGTCCAAAATCCGGGAGTCCTTTTCAGGACAAAAACTTTAGTCTATTTTAAAAATAGAATATGAACTACATTTTGTTTTGACCCGCCCCCTCAAAAGTTGGTACGGCCCAGTGACATTCCCCTTTGCCAAAACTGACCGTTAATAATGATCTTTGTTGTAATAATCAGAGCTCATACGCTTAGCGCTTAGGCGCATGTTTACTAATTACGCTTAGTAGTAATAATTGTCAATTTTTGAGAAACCGAATAATAATTGCCTTCAAATGTAAATATTCCAGCAAAATAGTAACAATAATGATACTAATTTTATAATGCATTTCCGACACGAGTAAGCAGAGCGCGCTTACACATGACAAGAACGAGCAAAGCGAGCGAGCCCAGTTTTGTGCCGAGCTAGCGAAGTGACCCCAATGACGCTACGACAACAATTCCTCACCAAAGCAAGTTTAGCGAGCCTAATGTAACGACGGGCAATGAAAGCGTGCACACTTTCAACATCATCACTAGTGGCGCACCACCAACCACCCTGCCGGTTAGAAATCTCGCTCCACTGACTCGTGGAGTAGGTGGGCTCTCTTCACTCGGTTGTATCAAGGGTGGTCTTCCTCCACTCGGTTGGCTAGTGGAGAAGGCTCGTTTCGCTCGCTCATTACTTAAATAAGCACGCTCTGCTCATTCGTGTCGTCTGTAGGCTTTTTTTGCTCGGTCGTCACGTTCACTACACTAGTATGCGTTGAGTTGAGAATCTCATCGTTAAGTCAGATTACTTTGATGCGAATGATACTTACTCTCATTAGTTGGTATAGAGCAAGCTTAGCTGTAATGCCTGGAAAAAGCACCAACACTAAGGGTTGTTCATCTTTCATTAAGTTAGTTTAGGTTACAGCTGTGACCAAAGATTTTCACGAAAACAAACAGCGCGAACTTGAACTGCATCTACTTATTTTTTACGAACTAAACTTTTCAGTTCGAACAATTGGCATTTACCTGGATGGAGCGCCAAAAACTTGGAGGTTCCTACTCGTCGCACCGAGCGCAGTCCGAGAAACACGTCGTCGTGTGCTCAACGACTTTGCACGCTGATACTATTATGGATTTTCTAAACGAATTCTACGCCCATCCTCTGCTACAAGACTACTACGTAGTGTTACTGTCTCCCATGGAACTAGACACGACTATGAGAATGATATTGCAGGTAACTTTAATTAAATGGTTTTTTCAGGATTAATCTTATTTAAAAGAGGCAAGGCTGCGCTATGATAACGCATATAACTGAGCGCGTCCTAAAATTGGTTGTTAGTTTGTAAATGGTAGTGTCTGGAAATATTGATCTGCTTATTACAACGTTTGGTTTATTTTTAATTTGTAAATCACACTAGCTAGTGGAAAGAGAGTAGTAGTAAGGGTTTGCAAGACTCTTTCTTGCTATATTGTCTACCACATTATGATTGATAAAACATTACTGTCTTTCGCTGCTTTTTGTCACATGATATTAAAACGAAAGGTATTTCACTGTTAACCGTCCCTCTTATGTGTACATTTTATATATTTCAGGTCCCCATTTGGGCACAAAGAGTGATTTATATCCAAGGATCCTGCTTAAAAGATACTGACCTAATAAGAGCACGAATGAACGAAGCTGAAGCGTGTTTTATTCTGGCTGCTAGGAACTATGCAGACAAAACGGCTGCGGATGAACATACAATACTGAGGTAAAAGCTTAGTTTTTTTTTTTTTTCAGTATGATCTTTTGATTATGAATTATTTACCGCTAAGTCGATTAAAGTTATGTCTATTTAGAAAAACAAGATACTTAAAAAAATATTCACGCTTGACCTTGACATTGGTAGACTTGGACGAAATTATTAAGTGTACTTGACACTTAATAATTTTACACTAACTATTACTTTAATATTCTAACTGAAGGACAAACAAAATGTTACATAGTGCTCTAAAATAATATCAACGATGGAAATTTCAAATGTGGTAAGGGAAGTTTAAATCCATATCCCTCTGCACTATACTATGCACTAAAACACGTACTTAATGCTTAAACAGTATTTTTTGTGAATAACCCACATTAATGCGAAGCGCGGCACAGGGTTGTGTCAGTCGTGCGCCCATTTAATAAAAAAAATACTTCGAAATACGATGAATTAAAAACTTGTCACTCTTACGTGATTTTTTTTTTGCTTATTATCGGTAGTTCTACGTAATAATAGGTGTTGTTTGCAAAAAAAAACCTCGTTAATACTTACTTCCTTCGATAGATAATCACGACTTATTTCAACGAGATAAAGTACTATATCTCCTGAAATATAAACCTACGACTTTTTTTGTGTATTTTTAAAACATTAACAAATTCATATCTAGGTTTTCCAAAAAATCTTCAGATCTCTGCGATGCTTTTCCAGCGAGATATCGGCGATAACATGATTTAACCGTTTCAATGGCGCGGCCATGGAGTTATAGTCTTTCAGCTCCTGAAATACAATATGTATCAAAAACCCTGTTGTTCCTTGTACATATGTTTTAAGAATCGTTATACATAACACATGAGTAACCAATTTATAAAAAGTGTTCAACAAAAATCATTATAATAAATTTTTAATTATTAATATATGTAATGTTTAGCTGATTTTTTTGCCTCTGCAATTCGGCATGAAGCGATGACCCGAAACCAGAAATAGATATAACGTTCCTGCCACTCTCTTTTATCAATGCCGCTGCGCCGGTGCACCGCCGTCGCTTATCTACCAATTTTTCCACACAAGTTCATGACCTTGTCAGCTGTTGTTTATCACTTTAACAAATGAATCTTTGAAAATGTTGGTTTTCCGAGTTTGTGTCCCACTGAGCTCGTACTTGGCGTTGGATCGTGCTCAAACAAGTGCAAGGCTTGCTCCTTGATGTCACTGTCACGAGTCCTCAGTCTGCTTGCGTCAGCTCTACGAGTATGTTGGTCTCGCCCGTGCACACTGCCGGTATTGTACGTACGTATGTTGGAATGCGATCGCCGACGGATATGGTAAACTCGCAAAACGTTATTGGTAGAGTTTGCATACTTCTGCATAATTGGAGAAATGTTTTTCCTAAAACGTCCCACTGACCCATTATTTCCCAAGACCCATCAACACATCTACGTTAGAATAAGACATGGTCAATTTTTACGTCAACAAAACACAAGTAACTCACATGCGTTCTGGGCACACCGCAATTGCGGCGGTAAGTCTGCAAGTGAGAGGCACGGCGTCCTCACCTTCCGCCTGACGCAGGTACTCACCGGACACAGTAGTTTCGGAAGGTTCCTGTTTCAGATAAGGCGGGAGGAAACGCCCGCGTGTTACCACTGTATAGCTCGCCCGGAAGATACGGTGGAGCATACGTTGGAGGTCTGCCCGGCTTGGGCAGAGCACCGCCGTGTCCTCGTGGAGGCGATTGGCGGCAGCGATCTCTCGCGTCCGGCCCTGGTCCAGGCCATGGTACGGAGTGAGAGTGCAGCATGGGAATCCGTCACCTCCTTCTACGAAGCAGTAATGCTCGCGAAGAGGGAGGCGGCGTACGTGAGGGAGGGGCAATCAATCAATGCGCCTCACGGTCCAGTCGCCGCAGGAGACGCCTTGGGCGTCAGGAATGCCAAGCCGATTCCCGGCCACCATAGGCGCGGGCTTGCGGACGGCATGTAATTGGTAGCTCGCCGTCAAGTAAGGACCAAGCCTGAGTCGACGGCGCGTTGAATTCCACGCGTGCCTAAAAGTGATGTCAGTACCAACGGTGGGGTCCATAAGGCCCGATGCCTGCCAGCGGTGCGAGTTGTTCGAAAGAGATACCGTGGCCCCTGGCACACAGGCAACTGAAGGAACACGGGTGGGTTTTACTCAGTAAAATTGTGACGCGCGCCCGCTCCGCCCAGAGCGGGAGAAGTTATTTGATGATAAGTTATTATTAAAAAAGAAAACTCACATCCGTTCGAAAGTTAACTGCACGGGAGACTAAGGAAGTGATTCGTAGGGCGGCGGGTGGCGGGGTCGGTCAAGGGGTAGGTTGGCACGTGGTACCGACCCGAGGCCCATGCGTCGCGGTACTTTTGGCGGCATCTTCTATCGCGTCAAAGAAAGCCGCCGAGTTCATATGTTATTTAGCGACATAAAGATGTAGGTACTTGTTTTACTCTAATTGATTTTAACAGTTATTTGATGTTGACCTCTTGACTAGCCAATGCTTAAATTTTTTTTTCATTATAATTTCATCAATGTTGTGCTTGTAGGTAAAGGAACAACAGGGTTTTTGTTACATTTTGTATAAACCTAGGACTTTTTGTTGTATTTTTCAAATTCAAATCTCGGTTTTACAAAAAACGTCAGACATCTGAGATGCTTTTTCAGCGAAATATCAGCGATAACGTGTTTTTCACCGTTTCTATGGCGCGGCCATGGGGTTATTTATAGTCTTACAGCTCCCAAAATATCAACCTAGGAGTTACTTATATAGATTAAATCTATTATTTACCTAAATTTTAGGCCTCTGCAACGCTTAGTTTTAAAGATCTCCGTGGCCGCGCGGTTCTCCGCGTTTCAATGGTGTGGCAGTTTTTAACCATATCTTTGACAAAACAAAGTTGATTCATTCAAAGAAAATCATTTTTTTTTTTTGCAAAAACTTGGCAGTTTTTTTTATATTGCGGTAGTCGCGCCATTAAAACGCACAAATGTTAATTTAGTTACATTGTATTTAAATCTAAAACATTGTTTAAATGAAAACATCGTTTTTCATTCCTTTAACAGCCTTTTCGTATATTGTAGAAAACTAGACCAAGGAAGTACTAAACTACATAATTTATCCTTATTTTCAGATCGTGGGCTGTAAAAGACTTTGCACCAGCAGTACCACAATACGTGCAGATTTTTCGGCCTGAAAATAAATTGCACGTAAAATTTGCTGAGTTTGTAGTTTGTGAAGATGAATTCAAGTATGCGCTTTTAGCGAACAACTGCACTTGTCCAGGAGCTTCTACACTTGTAACTCTTCTTCTGCATACCAGCCGGGGCCAGTAAGTAGAACTAAATTTATACACTTAATTATAATTTTTAAGAATTTGTGTCTGTCCTTCTGTCTAGATTCGTTCTCTTATCACTAATATGTACCCGCGCGGGCAGTTTTGGAGCGATTCCGCGACGAAGGACGCACGGGTTGTTTTACGTATGTTGCGTTAATACAAATAATGAGGATGTATACAAGTTCTAATTGAAATAACTGAAAACTTGAAAGAGTCATTGCGCTCATCATTATGAACGACTATTTACTTTAACTTGCGGTCGTTCAGTGGTCGAAATTCGACCATAATTCATTTAAATAGAATTACATATGTACAAAATATTAGCTTTCTGCAGTCCTTCTCCATATGAACATTAACTGTGCCAAAGGAGACGGGCGAAAGTTCATAGAATGTTGGGTTTGATGTTACAAGTAACGATTACTGCAATATTGTATTTCGATTTTAATACTATTTCAAATAAACTAAAATGTCTATGACTGACCGATGGTAGAAAAAAATAGAGTGTTATTGGTTTGTAAAAAACAACGTTGTTGCTTCATAATAAGTTGTTCTTACACCGTGATCTCACGTTATACTTTAAAAAGAATTATCAGATTTTGTTGCAGACTAGAATGGTAGACGTTGATCACTCATTGTATTTAACTTCGAAATCCGTGGTCGATGAGGCTAGGGTAAGTCGAGTTGGCAAGATACGTAAGTCATTCGTGAAAGGAATTTCCGTCAAAATCCTTTATACGCATCTAAAGACGTTATAGAATACTAATCGAATAATAATTACAGCACAAGAAAACAACAAAATATCCATTGCCGCAAGGTCTGAGCCAAACGAACGAAGCGAGCGAATTACGGAATGAGTTGTTTGACGTTTGACCTGACATTGATACGAGTCCACTTTGTTGCCTATATTATAGGCAACAAAGCCTATATTATGGACTCGTATCAATAAAATAGGGTGATCGATTGTGAAATCGATTTATTAATCATTTTATTTTTACGACTTTTTTAGAAACGTTGGATAGTTATTGTGTCACTGGGTAACCAATATTTAAAATTAAGTTTACAGATTTGTATTTATTATCATAATGGTATAAAAGAAATAATGGATTAGTCGAATTCATAGTAATAATATATTAACTTATTCTGGCAACATTTTAGAAGTGAAATTTGGGAAGTCAATATTCTTTTTACGAAATATTTAAATTATTTTGCCATGATAAAACTACGTAATATTTCGTGATTAACTACAAAAAAAAGGATAAGAAAATATTGATGAATATTTCATTACTGTAACGTTAGGCCTAGATTCACCCTTCTTTTTGCATACCTCCGATCGCGTAATTTTCGTGAAAAGGGGTACAAAGTTTTTGCTTCACCTAATAATTTATAGATTTGTCGAGTTACTCGAACATGACTGGAATGGAGCATCACATAAAACATATTACTAGTCTTATTTCTGTTGAATTAAGCAGTTTGTATTCTTCTATTTGCATTGTATATTTTGATGCGATGTGCGTGCGGCAGCCTTAGCACCGCTTGACATTGCCCGCTGTCTCTAAAATATAATAAAAGTAGAAAAGTAGGTAATCTCGATACAAAAAATTGTATGTATTAGGCAAAACAGTGTTGACAAATTATTTAGTTCTAACTTTCTTACAGGGAAGGCCAGCAATCACCTGAAGAATGGCATCGACTATATGGTAAATGTTCGGGAAATGAAATTTACCATATTGTTTTAGGAGACAGTCGATTTTTTGGCGAGTATGAAGGAAAAAGTTTCACGTACGCTAGTTTTCATTCGCACAGAAAGTAAGTTCAGTCTAGGTTTTTTAAACATTGTGTTACGAATGTGACAGGTATTAGTAACGTGATTTTTGTCAAGGTATGGCGTTGCTTTAGTTGGAGTACGCCCAGCTGAGCTGCCTGAGTTTTATGAAGAAACCATTCTATTAAATCCTGGCCCTCGTCATATTATGAAAAGTAGTGACACCTGCTATTATATGAGCATTACAAAGGAAGAGAATTCTGCTTTTGTTGTGGCTGAAAAACAAACAGAACAGAAACCGACAATACCAAAAGACCAAACTGCATGTAGTCTACTTTCTAATGAGAAGAAACCGGGTGATGCAGAGGAGGTTTCTGACCAGCAGAAGAAACCTGACGGTAGTAGCGTCGCTCAATACGACCTTCCACAAGTGATTCTCCAAGCTCCCGCGAGTTCCACACCAAAAGCATCGCCATCACGCATCAACCAAGCTAATACTGTATCATCCGCTATTTTTACTGTCACTAGCTGTGAGTGTCACAGTTGGTAAAAATCAAAAGTAGACCGAATGCATATTCCCTCCTTATTATTTGATAAAACGTGCATTCGGCCTACTTTCCTTTTTGGTTTGCTTATTGCTCGTTGTCTTTATTGGCTTAAAAATAACTCATACAGTTTATGAGTCTGATTATTACGTTAAAGGCAAATAGCAACTCACTCATTTCAAAAACAAAAGTACTATGATAACGAGGCAAATAAGCAATTTAGTATTATTAGTAACTTAAAACACAGAGTACACTTACAAAAAGGCGTTTACAGTTTGAAAGTTGTTACCTTCCTTGTTATCGTGTACCTCTTCATAATCTGTATAAAGCAGGGATCCACAAACCGGTCCGTGGCTTGGGTGTGCTTCGTGTCAAGTAAAATCATCTCAATATATCTTCAGATACAAATCATAGCCCATGTTCAAAATGTTCAAAATGTAATGATTTTTTGCATGTCTCGTCTGTATGATAACATTGCATTCAGTTACATGGGTTGAAGAGTGTGGATTGATTTCGAGATTGACCATGCCACCTTATCACCAGATGCATCTTTGTTTATAATATATAAAGAATGGGCTTGATTCGAAGTCATATTCCTTTATCGTCACTGCTTATTTCTGTTGTCACCTAACGATATCTCATTAAACGTTGCCAAAGACAGAGACGTTATGTTTTATAACATACTTTAAGATTGGAATATGGGTGTTCTGCTCTAACTACATTTGGTTTGACCCCCTCTCCAATGCACCCCACGTTCGTGATGAGGCAAAAATTGGCTACATTGATCTCATTTTTTCCAGTAACTTTAATGGACCAAATCCCCATATTATTATAATTTACATTAAACATGTGAATTGTTATTCGACGTATTCCTTCCAAGACGCAATAGTGTGATCCCTTTGCAACATTTAAGTACCCATATAGCCTAGGCGTAAATCCATGGTATTTGAGAAAAGCAAAAATAAGTGTGTTTCCGAAAATTTCCCAAAGATTCACAGTTAAATATCATTTTTGTCTAAACTCTCAAAACTGGCAATGTTTCCTCCTTTCTTCTAAATCGTAGAAACGACAAATACGATCAGATACTAGCTGTTGATATGAGCAGGCAACAATATTATTCCCTAAGGCCAAATAAAGCGTCGCCTTTCACTTTTGATTTAAGTTTCCTTATTTAAAAAGAATATATTTGTGAACGAACTTAATAACTATTACCATGAAGTATCATCGAACATTCATGCATCTGGTTTTTTTTTTAATTTTATCGATGTTTTCATGTTTATTAGTTTTAATTATTTTACCTAATGATTCATGTGTGCAAATTTCCATATTTGACTGTTTATACAATTTTGTAGGTTTACGCCTAAATTATTTATCACAGGTATCACAGAAATGTGTGTATCTCCCAAACATTGGTACTATTTTATATTTTAATTAATTTGATACATTTTGTTTTATAATCCAATTTTATATTGTGAATGTTCTTTATCTACACAGCTAAGTATGGAGAGGGCACTTCGGGTTCAGATTCTAGAACCTGTTTAAAAGAGTCTCCAGGTACAGACAGTGCTACCGATAGTCATTTGTTATTACCTAAGCCTGATACCAACTTTCTAAGCCCAGACGCTTTGAATTATCGCCGAGGTAAGAAAATATAAGTGAAATGTTTTCTTCAAAAATACGACAGACAAAAATTAATGTACTTACCTAATCTGAAAATTATTGCTATTCAGGCAGCCGAAGACCATCTATTCTTCCCGTCCCCGATATGGTAACGAGCAGTTTAAACATTGCGTCCGACAATCAGGACGAAGAGGCAGAAGTAGATGAGAGCGAGGACGAATTGGACGATGATGTTCCATGGAGGTCGCCTTCGGAAAAGATCGCGTAAGGACACTTGTATGTTGATCGCTTCCAATGCATCCACATGCACGCAACATTTAAAGTTATTTTAAGTTAACATTTTTCACTAATGTAAAACAAATTATAAAGGTTTTTACTTTTTTACATGTTCCGTACTTAGACCCACTAAAAAAGGATTAGTTTATTTTTCCTTTTTAATTTCAAGACATTTGATTGTATCATTTTTTTTATTTTACGTCGTTAACTGAATTATTTGGACCTGTTGACGGCATTGTATTTTATTTTTCCACTGTTTTAGCGTGTATTCACTCCTGTAGATAGCCGACCAGGATCACACAAGCTGCATGAATACCGCACAGTACGTACTCCATAGTCTCACATACATACACGTCTGCTTTGGTATTTCAATTTTTTTACCTTTTTCGACTTGCTAAAATAATTCAGTGCTATTTTGTAATCGACATCACTATTGCAAATACATACAGCAATGATGCAGATGAACGGACTCACAGTAAGAAGATAAAAAAAAATATTTGAACTTACATGAACTTGATCGTTTTGTTCGTAGATTTATCCTAAAGAGAAATAATAATTATGAAAACTGATAGAATCATAAAAAAATGTTTCTGTACATGATTCTCTTATGAGCCTAGTCTCATGATTACAGTTTGCGCGTAAATCCTATATCCCTGCCACACTGTATAAAACGGCATCAATCGTCGGACAGATGCCAAAACTACACCCGTCTGATCCTCCCTTTTCCATGAAAGATGAGTGAACTTAATACTCTGTTCCTCATACCAGAAATATAATAATCATGATTATTTCTGGTTGATCTCGTCTGGCTAACAGCAATTACTTACACAGACATATGTCATGTCACGTTATACTGAGATCGGTCTATCATTACTAACAAGACTATTGTCGCCAGGGAACCTGATATAGTGATGATAGATCAATTAGGGTGTCACATAGTGAATGACGATGTTACTATTCCGCATGACAAGAACTTCGTGAAGCTGAGAAAGAAAAACAAATCAAATATCTCGACGCAGCACTCGAGCTTGTCAACACATGAAATGTGGGCTCGGCTGTCATTGTGCCCATTGTTGTAATGGCTAACGGCCTGTTGGCCGAAAGCAACAACAGCAACATCTCTCGAGGCTCTCGTTAGGCGCTTGGATCAAGGATTTGATTCAAAAAGCTGTACTTCTTGATACGGCTGGAATCATGAGGTAGATCCTTTCTCTGAAGCCCTGACCACCGGTAGCTTGGACCCTGCTCCTGACGACGGTGGAACAATATGTTTAGTATTTTTAAATATTTTATAAAAATATTTAAAAGTGTATGGAAGAAAATGAATAAACGAAATCATAATTAGATTACACAATATTCGATAATAATATTTCTGATTAAATACGATACTATTGATAATAATTTTGATCAGTTGAAAACAAATTATTTTGCATTCTTAATAGTAACTGAATAGATGTAATAATCTTGGCGCCGGAAATGTCCCGCCAAGGGTCTCCGTGATCTGTGGTAGAAGTCATAGTTCGTAAAACAGTGTTTGTGAAACTTTCATGGAACATGGAAACATGGAACTTTCCACGAATATTCGTGCCGTGTTCGTAGTTCTCACTATAACTACTATATAAATAGAACATTCCGCCAAACTATCATTATTACGGCCCAGATCTTTTGCACTGACGCTCATTGCACAAAAACCATTTCCGCGATCAATTAGTCTTGATCATTTTTGTTAGATGTTTAAAAATGTTTTAAGTGCAATATCTTTAAGCATTCAAATTATATTAAAAAAAAAACAACAAAGTTTTTTCAACTGCATCATATTGTGTATGAATTAGCTAGCACCATATTTCACTTTCTTTACTATCTGCTGCAACCACAAGCACCACCAGTATTATGTAAAACCTGATGATAAACAAAAAAAATGAAATTGTGTAGTAAACTGTATTTTGGCATACAGATAGTTTATTTCTTATTGCAATTGTGTGCATTGTGTATCTGTATAATCCCCTGACCGTAAACCCACAAACGCACGGCCCGTACCCCTGCCTCCAGTGATGACGTGACTACCAGCAGCTTCTCATCGCTGGCAGCCAGTGACAACGGGCACAGCGCTTGGCGAAATGATTATACGAGGTAAGCTATCATAAGAAATCACAAACCACTCACATCGACTTCACACTTTACTGCGTAATTTTAGGGAATGCGGCGACAGGAATTGTCAAAATGCCAATATAAACTAACGCACGCGTCATGTTTGCGTACGGGCGCCCGTCAGTTTGGACCGTCGTCGCCCGACGTCATCTCTTGACCGCAATGACTAATCGTAAAAAAAAAAATTGTTCTCATTCAGAAATACCAAGATTAATACAACCTAGCTATTAAGGGTTGATTTATAACCATTAAATTTTTTTAAATAAAAAAATAAAATGGGTTATTTACGAAGCCATTTTCAAAAATACAGTATTAATCTATATCCATATAAAAACGTCGTTTTACATTTAAAATAATGTAGATCAAATTTACAGTATATATTATCATTAAAATAAATATCCTAGAAGATATCACCGATTTAAAATTACTAGTGGTCGAAGGTCGACCATTATTCTTTTAAAACTTAATGTAATTTTAATGCATTATTATATAAAATTATTAGCTTTTTGCACTCCTTCTCCGTACAAACTTAAATGTAGCAAATTTCATACTCTTCCTTCCGCGTAATTTTCGTAAAAAGGGGCACAAAGTTTGTGCTTCACGTTTTAATATATAGAAAGTTTCATTGGATTGAAACAGGCGGGCGGCCAACAGTTGCCTTCCTCGCCGTGGGGAGACATTCTACCTCCACTGTACACCCTTGCGAAGCCGGGGCGGGTCGCTAGTAATTTATAATATAATGCACTACAAAATTAAACACTAACACTAATATAACAGTTCTTAAGTCTCAGTCTTTCTAGAAAGGTGATCGGCTCAAGGTAGGTTAACAATATTAGAGATGTTTCGATTGCACTTGTCACGATAATTCCAATTATTATTATGATTGTTTTTAAAATAAATTTACTTTTGAAGTAAGCCACCCAGTAATCAAACAAATTAAGTTTTAAAAAGCAATTGATAGTTTTATTATATTTAACTCCTTAGCGATGAATTACTCAAATGCATTGGAATATCTGAACAAAATCGACACGTGTCTAATAAATTCATATTTCATATGGATTCTAAGAATTGTTTAGTTATGTGAATGTTATTTGTTCTTACAATATCACTAGTTCATCTATTTATCGTGTGCACAGTACGAACGTTTTTTAAATCTATCGCAACATCGATATTACGAGTGTTGAAACTAATAATGCTACAAGTCTGCCTTCAGACCAGTATGTTAACCAACATTCTGTACCTTTTAAACCAACCGAGACAAAACTTCAGACAAACGCGCAATGATAAAGCCACTACGACAAAGAAACAAACTTTTACATCTGTGGGACTCACTGTGTAGCGCATGTTCGTACCTACAAATTCGAAAACTCGAAGCTTAATAACGCGCATACCTTTTTTGTTTCACTACCTGTATTTGGGTATTCTGTATTCAGAGACAAAATATATTATGCTAAAAGAATAATATGTGATATTATACGAACGACATTAAATTAGTTTATTATCACATTTGCGTTTTAGCAAGAGCACGCTGCTTGACAACGGGATAACCGCGTATTCTTATATATCTTTCATGATAAAAACACTTGAGAGGTGTCAAGGGACACCCGGAACGAAGTTCCTTTCGATTAATTAGTGAAGGAATTGTAATAAAATTTTAAAAATTGTACATATACATACACACATACACTCTGTCTGTGCCTCTGTCTGCAGAGAAACGCGCACGCCGCACGGCTTACAACAATGTAGCAAAAAGTGTCGTTACAACTTCTGGTCTTAATTTTTTCGTCTAGCCCCCTTTCGCAACGCGCGATAAATAAGGAACTTCGTTCCAAAAATAAATGGATAATAAAATATAATAGACTTCGTTAGCAAGTTTTAAATCGGAATTATGAATATTTTTATTATTCAGTATTTCAATACCAAGGAGAAATATATACAATACAGAATTAATTTATCAATGTTTTTCATTCCGTTTCGTACTAGCTGAACCCGCGACACGTGTGATTGATACCGGTGCCCATGCTAAACGCAAGAGTGATAGCGGATCTAGGAACCCTCAAATACTTTATCTACTAAGGATTAGTTTACTTTTGCACATGTCCCTATGCGATTCCAAGCATGAAAATTTCGTGAATTTGATGTTTAATTTGATATTTTGAATACCACATATTATAGAATTAAACACAGACCAGTTATTCATGTTTTCTTTATATTAGATGTGATAATACCTTAACCTTCTCTTGTAAGTATGCCAGAACTTTCAATAATACTTTTCGTCTCTTTTAATATTAAAAATATTTTTAATAAAAGCTTTGCTTTGCCTAATTTTATGACGAAAATTAATGATTATTTCTATGTTTTAAAATATCTGTTAATATAACCACAAATAACGACAATAAAATGAGAAATTTCAGGATCGTGAAAGGATTCCCACCAGTGTCACCATTCATTGGAGTGAGTCCCACTCTCTGTTATTTACTAAAAGAAAAGAAGCCGCTGTGCTGCTTGCAATTGGCACAAGTTTGCGAACATTGTGCTTATAGGAACGCTAAAGAATACCAATGGCAAAACAAAACTATAATCCTTGCTGCTGATTATGCATCGAATGGAATATATAATTTCATCATACCTCTGCGAGCCCATTTTAGATCAAAGACCTCGCTGAACCCTATCATTCTACTTTTGGAACGTAGACCAGACATAGCATTTTTAGATGCAATATCATACTTTCCTTTAGTGTACTGGATGCTAGGTAGCATCGATTGGTAAGTGCCCAGTGCGAGTTCACCAATATATCTTATTAACATAGAAATAAAATGGAAGTAATAACTTACTTTTCGTTTCAGCTTAGACGACCTGTTGCGTGCTGGAATTACATTGGCAGAAAATGTGGTTGTTGTTAACAAAGAATTATCTAATTCCGCTGAAGAAGACAGTTTGGCAGACTGCAATACAATAGTCGCTGTACAAACTATGTTCAAGTAATGGTTTTTAATAATTCAACGCTGCTGCGCCATTGCGAATTTTTTTTAAAGACATTCTGTATTTTGTGAATTTAAGATCACTAGTCCAAGTTTTGCGCAACAAACAGAAACACTAACTTTAGAGGTACTTTCACAGTGCGTGAATTACTTGACTCGCCTACTAACACCCTCGTTTGAACCAAACGAACAAACTTCGTGGAAACCTGCGCAAGTGCCTCAATATGCGCATGAAACCCGCGCTGTGTAAAAATATACTATTAGTTGTATTTAAAAAAATGTTTTTATTTTCAGGTTTTTTCCATCAATTAAGTCAATAACAGAGCTATCACAATCATCAAATATGCGGTTCATGCAATTTCGTGCTCATGACAAGTATGCCTTGCACCTCTCAAAAATGGAAAAGGTACCTATTATTTCTAATTTTAATTATTGATAAAGAATGTTTCCATTATCATGAAACAGTTTCTGCTTCCATAATACTTTTGTCTTTTTATATTTTTTTTAGCGGGAGAAGGAACGTGGCTCACACATTTCTTACATGTTTCGCCTACCATTCGCTGCGGGGTCTGTATTCTCAGCGTCAATGCTTGACACATTACTGTATCAAGCATTTGTTAAGGATTATGTAATTACCTTTGTGCGATTATTACTGGGTGTTGATCAAGCTCCAGGATCAGGATTTCTCACATCAGTAAGTTTATAAGTAGTCATACATATACAGATTTGCCTGTGCTCCATAATTCTACATTTTTGCGAATTTATTGTTCAAGTACTATTTTACATTTGATGACATTATTTCACACGTAGTCTTTTTACTAGCGAAATATTGCGAACGATTATAGCCATTTTGCAATGAAGCTGTGATTTGAATCAAATATAAACAGGCTTTTTTATATTCAACTTGGACTTCTAACAGATGAAAATCTCAAAAGAAGATATGTGGATACGAACATACGGTCGATTATACCAAAAGTTATGTTCAACTACGTGCGAAATTCCGATCGGAATTTATCGCACACAGGATACGACATTAGCCGATGCATCTCACCACGTGAGTATGTCGCCAAGGACACCATCAAAGTGGTTTTGGTCACGCCTCGCGAGAATGCGACCATCGCGTGCATCGGTGAGTCGGTTAACTCCCTACTCTCAAATATTTATCTCCTTAAATACAGTCCTTTACTGCAGTTTACGCCTGAACGCTATTGATCCATCACACACCATTTCCAAACTTCTAAATTCCTAATTAAAATAGTACATCACAAAGTTGCATTTCAGTAGTCCGAGTCTTTGGACTGTATTTCGGGTACATTTTTTTCAATCTTTTTTTTCTTTTTCTCGCGTCAACGCTACACTTTTTCCATTATTGTAACCTATCTACATACATTCTGAGCCTAACACTTGTGGAGTGTCTGTAATTAGTACCTAGCAATTTTTATATAACTACTTTCTACCTCTCACGCGATACTGTCTTATGGACTACACGTGCTTCAATTTTATGATTTAAACGCAAACTGCTACGGCCGGATGGGTTAGGAAATGCATAATTTCTAAAGCTGAACTGTCAAATGTTAAGAAGCTAACCTGAAAGGTATTAGCTGACCTGGACCATTATATAATATCGGCAATTGAACTCGATGATCGCAATCCCGCCTATATGTTATATTTGTAGTTTGTGTTTTGCATGATACTATAGCAACCTAGAAATTTACGACATTAATTAATAATAAAAAATTGTTGGATAACATTGGTGGTACTAGAATAGGTAATCTATGGAAACAAAAGGGAGATCGTTGCATGCGCAAATCTGAAGTCACCTGTGCCAACGGGTTCTAATACATTACACCTTTCCATAGCAGAGACAGAATACCAGACAAAACACTAACGTAGCGCAACTGCTTTAGCTTTATGCATGCTTATAGCAATAAAGATTAGAATTCATAAAATAAATACTCATTTTTCATGATTTAAATGATACTTAGGACTCTGAACTAAGTCCAATTAAAATGTTCAGTACCCTGATATTTAATCAAGGAAACGTCATCGATTGTATTATCTTCCAAGATCCTATAGGACTTTTTAAATTTTATCCTGGAAACTACAAATTTGTGGCCGATGTGTTGTACAGTTAGGAAAAGTATTGGAAAACTGTGACACGATAGTTGCAGCAGGAGGAGGGCGAAGGCGGAGGATTTTCGACTTGCGGGCGCCGGGAGGCGGCTAGCTGCCTCAGTGGCTGCTACGGAGAACGCACGCCGGCGGTAAGGTCACTACCAGGGACCTTTCACATGGACCTTTAAATAATTCTGGTGATAAAGGGAGGCCCGGTCGCTAGTTTAACGCTGCTTTAATCCCGATGGTCCTTACATAACATTTTGGCTTAGGATAAAACGATATTATACATATAGGTTCCTTTTTTATTGTCAGTATGAAGAAAGTGATCTATTGTTGTAGATGGATTTCCTTTCGGTACCAATGTTATTTTACCTATTGCGTCAATAATTACTTTGTTTTATTATAACGTTTATTTTGCAAAATTATAATAGGTATGTGAAGTATACTGATAATTATTCGTTCACCATCTTCTTTCATAAACGAGGTTACGTTATGTCTCTGGATATCGGATAGAACTACAGTTGGAAGGCGCAATTTTTCATAACACCAATTACCGCGAGTCCGCGCATGGTTACGGCGTTGCAAGTTATCAAGTTGAGAAGTCTAGCCAACGTGTACTGCGCCTTATCAGAGGTGCAAATCAGACGTTGGTTATTCAACGTACCACCGTCTACCGGTATTCGAGGGCGCTATGCTTTATCTCTAATTTGTCCATTACGTCTTTTAGTCTGGTCTTTTTCACCGTAATCGGCGTAGGTTAGGGCCATACATAAAAATTTCATTACTTGGGCGTGACCATTATTTCAGCCATGATTTCATCTATTTGGTCAGATTTCTACAGTTCTTCAGCTCCATAATGATTATTCTTAACTACTTTATGAGTTCCTAAGCAGCGACTGTTCTCAATGCTATCCAATATAAGTAAGACTTTAAAAATGGCTTTAGTCCATGAACAACGAGTAAAAAGTCATAAATTTTGTTATATTCAAATTCACGCCGCTTTTCAAACCGTTTTATTATTAAGTAATAGCACGCCTCTTACAAGAGCATTGAACTAAAGCTTCATATTATTATAATGAAAGTAATACTAAAACCACAGTATACGAGATACTCTCACAATTCATAGTTTTTCAATAAGAGTATTGTTGCGTCACAATAATATTTAATCCACACTGAAATACTGTCGCCATTTTACAAATAATATTATGGTTATTATACAATGTGAAAGGGCTCTATTTGGAATTGATGTCTAATAATATGTGGTCAAAATTATGTTGTCTCATAGTCGAGGCGGCTAGTTTCCTACCTCAGTCACCATTGAAATGTTGAAATGAAAACAAAAGCACTATTCTAAGTGCTCGGCTGGGACAGAACTCGATTTTTTTATCCTTAACCAATCCGGTTTATTAAAATGTTCTTGTTCGGTTTGGTGCACTTTGCTGACCAAGTATTGTACGCACTTTACCAAGTTTCATAAATTTTCACCATATTTATAGTGTTTTTACTATTATCCTGCTGTTCCGTCTTGTGCCGTTCCCTATATCACAAATAACAACAGATTACAAAATACCTGCTTATCAAAGGTTTGTTCCCGACAGCTAGAAGACTACATATTCAAAATACTATTGTTTCGGAAGTCGGTGGCTTTTGTTTTGTTTGTTTTTTCAACTGACTTCCGAAACTTTTTTAATTTGTAAGTCCTAGAGCCTGTTGTTTTTTTGTAAAAAGTTGTTGTTTTTTTACGCTTTTCACAAAACTTTTGAGAGTTCGATAACCCATTACGCTTTTCACAAAACTTTTGAGAGTTCGATAACCCAGTTTTTTGGGTTTATTTTCTAAACATTCAGTATTATGATTTTGAGAGAGTGTTTGAAGTTAAATTGGGCTAGCACCATTTCATTTTGTCAATGTCATTTTTAGGGAATCGTTAATTCAGATACATATACATATATTTTATATTCATTTCTTACTACCATAGGTACTCGTATATACCATTTAGATCACTAGTAAGCGTGCAATATCCAACGAATGCCATACTCCATGTAGTTGGAGTACAATTAGCATACCTACTTCATTGCATAGAAATGAAGTAGGTATGCACTGAATCAATTTTAACCGTAATACAATATTATCACAGTATCCGCGTATCGTTTCACTCATTAAACGTACAAATCAATAAAGCAGATCATGCATGATTGTATTTACACACAGGTCCCAACAATAATTTGTATGTTAGTGTACATAAAAATGAATGAAATTTCTCAGTTATCTTTCTAAAAACAATAATTGTATAACATTCTACTCATGTCATAATTATTATTGTTGATGACCATAATTTTGTGCCACTAACAGGTCTTTGTATAAACGGTATATCGCTTTAATTACATTTAATATTTACAGTATTCTACAAGCCTGGCAGATGAAGCCCGGGACAACCATGCTCAACAAATTGAAAGAGCTGAAATAGCCAATCTAGTACGATCTAGAATGGAATCGTTAAACCTCACTGGAATTGACTATGATGATGTGAGCGAAAAAAGAAACAGTCTGTCGTATGTCATCATAAATCCTAGCTGTGACCTAAACTTGCAAGAGGGCGATATAATGTAAGTATAAAAAGTTCGTTCGGTCATTTATTAGGTAAAGCTGATGCAAATTAATGTCTTACTATATATTATTTACATTTCAGATACTTAGTTCGGCCTTCACCATTTTCGGCACAAAAAACGTTTGAACGCCATAACAGTCGCCGTAAATCAAATATAAGTTTTTGTTCACAAGCGTTAATTCAAGCTCAGGGAGTTTCGAGCAGGAGAGGATCCACCATCGGTGCAAGTTTCGCTACACCTCGAGCGCCTCCACTCTCGACTACTAAAGCTAACTCCTTATCGCTGCCCGATAGTCCTACTATCATCACAGATTTCAGAGGCAGGTCAAATTCACTTCGGGTGGTCGACGATATTTTATTAAGAAGATCCAATTCTCTACGTCAAGGACTAAGTGGTGTTGGATCTCGTCGCCGCAAGAGCAGTCTCGAAGAAATTGGTATATCTCACTTCAATTCATTACTACAACATCAACAACAACAGCAGCAGCAGAATGCTTTTAAAATTGCTCTGAATGGCAGTATTGGTTTGGAAGTAACCCCACCGGAAGAACATCCGTTGGATCGTCTGCCTGGACCGAGCATACCACTCGGCGGATACCAAGAACTCGCGGTTGCTTTGCCCTCTTCATCCCTAGGTCCCACGCTCCCAACTGTCACCTCATCTCCAGATCCCCAACATTTGCAAGGGACTATTGTATGATACCACCTTATGTGGGGACGACGACTGAGTTCCGTAATTAGAAACAGGTGGACGTAGATATTAGTCCGGTAAAAATATAATCGAGCTATTTCTCTTGTAGTTACCGGCTACGTAATGTTTACTTGAACGCGGAACTTAACTCACCTCGTAGCGTCTCTACCCTTCACGTAGTGTCACTTATGTACATGTTTTAGTACAGAATTAGTGATTTAGATTGGTGGTTAAAGAGCTGTGTAATGTAAGCGGGATCAATTAGTTACTAGGTAATGGGGATTTATAAGTCAGCACATCGCTGTCAATGTATATCAGAATTTTACGTGATTTTATTTCAAATTGTAAATTAATCGTAAATAAACTTTACAAAATGTTAATTATTGTAAATATATTTACATAGAAGAAACTATTTAACTTAAAAAGTAATTAACCACTTAGGACTAATTTTTCTAGATTTACTGACCAAAATTAATAAACTTGGATTTGGAAATAGATTCCGTACTTTATCTATGCAGATTTAGACTTACCTAACACTAGATTTGAATTGTCACCTAACTAGTTCAGATAATATAATAAATAACATGTATTCACACAGAAATTTATTTTTATTTCATTAACAGCCCTTTATCTTAAAGGTCACGTCACACATAATAAGCACTGCACGGGATCGGCATCACCTCACCTCATTGGCACGTCGTCGTCAACACAACGTAAGCACGCAACCAGATCGGCCACGACTTTTGAGGCTTCGATGCGCCATCGCTCTGCTTCGGCGACCCATCGCCCCGTGCAGTACTTAGACGTTCGCATTGTCCTTACAATCAACGGCCTCGTCACAACATAAGCTGATAGCTGCTACGTATGTTGGGTAATGAGAAATGCTACCAGCTGTATCTAGCGCGTAGTATTTCATACACCTGGCCGCCTTGCTAGGTCAGTATTTTCATCTGTAAGTTAAGAATTAACAACGAATCACAAGTATTGTCAAAACGCAAAATTTAAAGTAATTTATTCATTCATAATTTTTACATTGTCTCAATATGAAATCAAAATATCTAAAAACTCAGACACGTTTCTCAAATTAGTGTTTGCAAAACTTCAGCTCAGATACCCTCTGTAGACCCATCTTAGACCGATGCTGAATGGAGCACGCGCGCGGCAGTTGCAGTTCATCGCACAACATTATCATTGTCAGACTGGAGCCAATTACAGTCTGCAGTGTCCCCAACATTTAGAAATATCTATTAGTCATAATATGCAGACACTATTGTTTGATTTGACATCAGTCGTGAAAGAGGACGACTCACGACTGTTGGCAGAATTCATTGTTGAAATTAATTCCTAAATACCAATATAATAATACCCGTCACTAAAACCGGAGAACGTGTTATAGAGGCTGGATTCATGTCTTGCTGAGTCAACGTACAGCCACGAGCAATAAATATATTACTAGGGACAGCAGTAATATCAGACTTCATCATTCATTCTCATTCATGATATTTTTTTTCTGTGGCAGCAGTAAAGCTTACAGCTGTTTTAAATTTGATTCCGAAATTTTTATTTAATAAATATTAAATTATTAGTATATTTAAGCCGTAATTCTAGTTAATCACTAAATAGAAAGGGTAACTAAAGTGTATTACAAGCAAAAACAACGTTTTATGTGGAATTAAAGTGTAAATAACAAATGTGGTTCGGTGACAGTTACCGGCAACTTGTGAAACTTGCATTTTCATCGCGTAAACAGTTACAAAACTATTGGAAACGTTTTCATACAATTATCCCACTTGTTACTATCATATTTGATCAAGTAAAAGTTATCATCTAATCACAATTATAAAAACGTAAACATTAACCTTATTCAAAGGTGACACAACTTCTATTTTTATTTTATTTTTATTTAAGTGACTAGCTCTCAACTTTATCGCTGTTATTCGTTAGTCCTTTAATCCTAATTTTTGTTACTATTTTCTCTCTCTTGATTCTGTTGACTAGCATAGGCTCGTCAGAAAGAAGCTAAACTCAGCCAGGCTTTGAGCGAAATCCAGGTTTCTGAGGAGTTCTGTAACCGATTGATGAGGGAAGCTGATGACAATGAAAGGGAAGTAATGGATTTGTTAGAGGAACCAAAACATGAAATCGGAAATGGCTCAGTTACATAATTATACAAAACACTCAAGAAATTGACGGCCAGGATAGGCACGTCGACGGAAACTCTTTTATTTGAAGCGGTATTATTATTTAAAGATTATTCACAACATCATCATCTGCCTAGCCTTATCCCAACTGTTGGAGTCGGCGTCCAGCCTAACCGGATGCAGCTGAATACCAGAAATTACATGGAGCGGCTGCCTATCTGACCTCCACAGGATTGTGCCACAGTATAATATATAACTGGGTATCTAGTTATTGGTCACTGTTGGGACTATCGCTAGCATTCACCAAACCTCCGCAAACGGTCATTGGCGGTTTGGTTCAGAAACAGATGATCGCGTTGATCGCGATAAGAGTATCTGCGAGAGTTTGCAAAAATATATCACTGTTATATTTTAATTGACAGAGATATATGAGCATATGAGCTGAAAGCAAAAACTAAACGCACAAGTGTAGCATTCCCGCACCGATTTAGTTAAATTCTGGGAGCTGGAGGAGATTAATTCACAATCCTCACATTATTTACCCGAGGAGAAGTTGTGTGAGGAGCAATTTGTCAAGCATACGACACGTTTAGAGAATAGACATTTTTGTGTTCGTATTCCTATTAAGCAAAACGTTCTGTTTTAGGAGAATCTTTCCAAAGGGCTTCTAAGTTTTTATATTCCCTAGAGCGCAGACTGAAGTCTAAGCCTGAGTTCTGGTAAGTTGTATCATGATTTCATGTCCGAATATATATAGTGCAGGACGTTCTTATATTTATACTTCTTCGGTTTCGACAACACAAGTTCGTATTGTCAGCTGCTGTTGCGAAGATGTATGAATGTATATACGTCCACCCATCTGATAGGTACCTGCAACAGGTTCTAGGACATGCATGCAATCCTGTCAAGGTATACAAATTGAATACCGTCACATAATTATGGTACGGCTAGTGCACCATTTCTTGCTACACGTTGCCTCAAGCAAATAGGGATGGACTATCAAACCAATTACACCAAGATCACTTCTCGTTCTGTGGGTGACTCTTCTCACGTAGCAAAGATAAGATAGATGACATCATTATGCATGATTTTTACGTTGATGACCTCTTGACAGGAGATGATGACTTAAATTAAGTTATGTTCATCCGCATAGAGGTCACCAATGCACTAGCATCTGCCACTTACAAAGTGGAGGTCTACCGTTCTTAGCTTAGTCTCCGGAGCCTCTCAGTCGTCATTAGATTTAGGTATGAGATGTAATGAACCCAATAAGTTATCAGGGCTTGACGGGTTTTTTAGTTCGGATGAATTCGGGTTTTTCAAGTTTAACGTTAACTTTTAAAGGATCTTGTTACAAACCGAGACATACTATCTGCCATAGCATGTATTTTTGATCCCCTAGGACTTTTATCTATTTGCGTAGTCACAATGAAAATGTTTTACAACTAATGTCGTTAGACAAGCTCTTGTGGGGTGAGCCATTGACCCCAGCACTTCATGCTAATTGGAATGCCATTGTTAAAGCATTGCCGCTTATCAATAACTATCGTGTTCCAAGACACGTTATATGTGTTGCACATACTTCACTGGAACTACATGTATTCACAGACGCATCTGAGCGTACGTACAATGCGTGCGTGTATGTACGTAGTGCCAAAGATCAGGGTATATCGATACCAGAAGTATTAATTAATGTAAGGGACCACGGTTTTTCAGGAAAACCAAAAAATTATATATTTTTTAAACTGTCTATGTACAACTTATTATTGTCTGCTCCAATTTTAATTGTCTTGAGCAAAGTTTATTAGAATTTCCTCTTCTTTCATGCTATGAACGAATGATTTAGGAATTCACAGTGGTTTAAAATATAGCATGCCCCTTACATTAAAAAAGATGTTAAACCGTCGAGGATAGTGTAAGCAGCAAGAGAAATAGAAAATTGTACGTAATGTTATTGTAAAGGACTTTTATAGTGTTGCAATTTGATGTAATTCTAGATTATTTATTAAATTGATATTATTTTAACACCATGGAAATGAGTTTTTTGCATGACTAATGTTGGTATGAACCAATATTAACCATTCAAAGCACATTTATACGTTAGTTTCAGGTTTTACAGCTTAGCTATAACAGATTTATATGAAATTTAGGGATGCAAAAATAAAACAATTGTCCTTATAAACTCTGTTACTTAATACTTATGTTAAATTGACTCTAGATCTCTCTTAATTAACATTCTTACAAACTCTGTACTTTTAATAATTATGTTTAATAAGCTGTATAATTATAATCACCAATTGAATAAAATGTGCTCTCAGACTTAATTAACAGTCTTATTTATTAAATTATTGAACGAATGTCATCATCATCATCATTTCAGCCGAAAAACGTCTTCTGCTGGACATAAATGCCTCCCCCATGCTCCTCCACTTCGACCGATCTTGTGCTTCCCACATCCAGCGGATTCCCGCGGTCTTCACAAGTTCGTCGGTCCACTTTGTGGGAGGCCTTCCCGCTCTACGTCTTCCGATATGCGGTCGCCACTCCAGAACCTTTCGGCCCCATCGGCTATCTGTTCTGCGAGCAATGTGCCCTGCCCACTGCCACTTAAGTTTGGCAATTCTTCGGGCTATGTCGGTTACCTTGGTTCTCCTGCGTATCCCTTAATTCCTTATTCGATCGCGTAGGGAAACTCCGAGCATAGCCCTCTCCATTGCTCTTTGGGTGACTTTAAGCCTTCTGATAAGGACCATTGTGAGCGACCACGTTTCTGTACCATAGGTCATCTCTGGCAATACACACTGGTCAAAGACTTTCGTCTTGAGACACTGCGGTATTTGGGACGAGAAAATATTGCGAAGCCTCCCGAACGCTGCCCAACCGAGTCGGATTCGACGATTGACCCCTTTCTCGAAGTTGGACCTACCCATCTGGACAGTTTGTCTCAGGTACTCGTCCACAACTTCGAGCGTAGCGCCTCCGATCGTCATGAGAGTGGGTGTTATATGAGCATTTGACATGACCTTTGTCTTGTCCATGTTCATTTTTAGACCCACTCTTTCAGAAGCTTTACTGAGGTCGTCGAGCATTGCACTGAGGTCCTCCATGGTTTCAGCCATTATCACTGTATTATCGGCAAATCGAAGGTGAGTGATGTACTAGCCATTGATGTTGATGCCAGCCCCTTTCCAGTCCAGAACCTTGAAGACATCCTCTAGTGTAGCGGTGAACAGTTTCGGAGAGATAACATCTCCCTGTCTCATACCTCGCTGCAGAAGGATAGGTTTCGAAGTCTAGTTCTGGAATCGGACTGACATAGTGGCGTTTTCATACAGACACTTCAGCACCTCGATGTACCGATAGTCGATCTGGCACCGTTGAAGGGACTGCAGTACAGCCCATGTCTCGATCGAATCGAAGGCTTTTTCGCAGACCACAAACACCAAGCAGAGGGGCAAGTTATACTCCTTGGTCTTCTGTATAACCTGCCGCAACATATGTATGTGGTCTACGGTGCTAAAGCCTTTATGGAATCTGGCTCGTTCGGGAGGCTGGAAGTCGTCAAACCTGCGCGCGAGACGGTTCGTGATGACTCTCGAAAACAGCTTGTAGACATGGCTCAGAATTGAGTTGGGCCTATAATTCTTAAGAAGGGTATTGTCACCCTTCTTAAAGAAAAGTACTACCACACCTCTGTTCCATGACTGCGGCGTTTTGCCCTCGAGTACGACGGAATCAAACAACTTCTGGAGGGCCTTAAGTTAGTTTTCCGCCGGCCCTCAGGAGTTCGGCCGTAATTCCGTCATCACCCGGCGCCTTATAGTTTTTAAGCTGTTTCAAAGCCATCCTAATCTCGTACACGTTAAAGTCCGGGATGTCTTCGATGCAGCGTCGGGTCAATCTGGCTCTTGGATCGTTTGGCAGATTCGTAACGGGGTTGCTTGTTGATGTGTATAACTGTCCATAGAACCTCTCGATCTCTCTCAACAGCTCAGGCTTGGCGGATACGATTCTGCCATCATCGGTTTTCAGTTTCGCAAGCTGACTCTGCCCAATAGACAGATCTCTTGTAAAGACCTTGGAGCCCTTGTTCCGCTCTATCGCGTCCTTGATGCGTTCCGTATTAAAACAGCGAAGGTCGCTTTTCAAGGAGAGATTCGTCGCTTAGAGATCCGTCTATTAAGCTGTCGGTACATTAGCGCCTAGACATTAGCTTAGATTTCATCAGCCGACATCTTTCCAGCTTGATGTTGATATTCAATGTGCCTCTCACCATGCGGCGATCGCTTCCGGTTTTCACCGCGTTGATCACTGAGACATCATTGAATATTTGCTTCTTCGTCGACATAATGAAGTCAATCTCGTTTTTAGTTGCACCATCAGGACTCTGCCAGGTCCACTTTCTATGCTCACGTTTTCTGAAGAAGGAGTTCATCCGGTTCCGACGTCCAACTCCAAATTGCCTCACTCTCAGCTCATCATCGTCCCGTTTGCCCAGTTTCGCGTTGAAGTACCCCATCAGAACGGTGAAATGAAGTTTGGAGCCATGGCTTTGGATATATCCTCATACATGGTCTCCACCTCATCGTCGTGGTGTGACGAGGTCGGGGCGTAGACCTGTATGACCTTCAGCGAATATCTTGCGGATATTCTGAGTATAAGGTACGCCACCCTGGTCGACACACTCTCGATCTTCACCACGTTGCTCACAAGTGACTTATGGACGATAAACCCGACACCACCTTGGGACTGCTGGTCAGTTAATGTAAGTACTCAGTAGTTTAGCCGATCTTTTAAACAAATAAAGTAAAGCAAATACGAATTTGATTTCTACTTGTTACGCAGGCAGTAGGCGTATTACAGTAAGAAGCATATTACAAAGACAGTTTTTAGAGATTATAATGTAAGAGATTATTTCTTACAAAACTATAATGATGAATTAAAGTAAGGTACTTGACTGACTTTCTATAGATTTTTTGAGGCCCTCTGTTATAATAACTGCTTCCATCGCAGTAGAAGGCCCTTGAAAATTTTCAAAACAGCTATGTTTCGGTGGTTGAACCCCTTTGAAATGTGCTCGTGAACAGATGATACACGTCTTATTTTTTACTGCGTAGCAAGAACTTTTTTAGAAAAAAATCCTACAATAGCACCAACTCCAGAAGACGCACTATAATTCATTACATACGAACGTTTGGACCAACATGCGTCGCCCGATACAGGTATCATTGCTATTCCTTTATCATTTACGTTTCCAATAGATAGAGCATGATTATTTTCTTCCTTACCAACCTCTGCCATATAGTGCTGTGCAGTTTTCTTCCACCGTCGACAAATTACATCATGTTTAGCTTGATACAGTCGTAACGAAATTGGAGGTATATTGATATACCGCTCCAATAGTCATAATACCTGCCACAACTTCCTCATTCACATCCATTTTATTTTCCGCATCTTTTGAAGATTTTAAAACAAACTTCATGCCACAAATTTGGCACTTCATATGAAAAGATGAGTTGAGTGCAGTCCTTTTTTCATTTAAAATTTCAACAGCACCTTAATTACAATTGAACATAGAACTATGGTTTCCGATTTCTTGAAGTTGTTTCATAAAATATCCTATTTCTACGACCCTTCTTCCTGAAACCTGGAACGGTTCTGTTTCCTCATTGTTCATCTTCTAAAACAAGACGGAAAAATATATAAGTAACTAACTTGAAATAACTAAAAATAGTAATCGAATAAACAAATCATAACAGTAATTTAAAATGCATTATAACTTACGTGAGCCATTTCCATTTTTTGTCATCAGAAGTACTACAACTTGTTTGGTATCTTTCCGGACGAACTTTGGGTGTATCAGTCGAGATACGGCGAGTATCACAACTACACATGTATTATTTATTAATAATCATATAAGTACTAACCGTCTTGCCATTTCTGCGTTACGTCTACAGGCACGAAGTTCCTTTCGAGAGATTTTCCCAAACGTCTTAAGGCTTTGGCATCTAAAACAACACTTGACTTATAAGAGGTAAATAAACTAAACACATTCTTATCAGCTAGCTCTAGGTTATTAGTTCCGGAAGCATTCTTCAAAGTACTCCTCCGGGTCACTTCATCAAGTCCGGAGGTAACATCTCAACATAACTAACAAAACGAGCCCAAACTCGGCACATCTAGCTCTACTCGTCTATTAGTTCCAGTAGCAGTCTTCGAAAAACTCCTTCAGGTCACTCCATCAAGTCCGAAGGTAACATCTCAACATAACTAACAAAACGAGCCCAAACTCGGCACATCTAGCTCTACTCGTCTATTAGTTCCAGTAGCAGTCTTCGAAATACACCTTCAGGTCACTCCATCAAGTCCGAAGGTAACAGGTCAACATAACTAACAAAACGAGCCCAAACTGCCGGCACATCCAGCTCATCTCGTCTATTAGTTCCAGTAGCAGTCTTCGAAATACACCTTCAGGTCACTCCATCAAGTCTAGAGGTAAGATCTCAACATAACTAACAAAACGAGCCCAAACTCGGCACATCTAGCTCTACTCGTCTCGGTAGCAGTCTTCGAAATACGCCTTCAGGTCCCTCCATCAAGTCCAAAACAAAATGATAATATGAATTTATGATCCCTACTTACTTCTAGCAAAAGTATAAGAAATTGTGAATAAAATCTTACCTTGGTTGTGCGTAGTCCGTATAAAATACGTGAAGTATCAAGTTTATTTATGATGTCAATTATTTTGTGTTCGTACAGCGATCTTCTTCACCACGAGCTGCTGCTTACACCCGACGCAGTGTCCACTCACGACGGCGGCCGAGCGCAGACTAATTTTTGTGCACTAAATCAAGACAACGACCAGTAAAATAACCCTTATTTTAATTCAATAAGATTCACGCGTTGAAGCTAAATACGTGAAAATACTAGATTCGATTTTTATTTTTTCTGAGACTATTTATTAAATTTTGGTAGTTCTTTTTTCACCTTTTTTAAGTTGAACATGTCTACTTACATAAAATATTTTTAAATAATTGAATTTATGTTACTAAATAGAAGAAAAATATTCCTAAACTCTGTCAATGTTGTGTGAAGAGGTAAGGGAAATTATTTTTTACAATGGTAAAAACCAAAATTTTCGAGTAAAAAATCTCACCCATTTGAATATGAAGAAGTAGTCTATCTTTGGCAATTATTAGTTACATTTGGTTTAGTATCATTTTGCCGCAAAAAGCATCGAAAAACTTCTTATTTTTGTCAGATTTGTAAACGCGTCCTTAACAGAGTGGAGAATTGACCGTATATCGATGTTTTGGAGAATTTTTTTGAACTACAAAGCAAATACGGAACAGGCTGGTTTTAAAGTTGTACGTTTCTTTGTTTCTTCAGCGGTACACACCTTACACAGTTACCGTATTACCGCAGTCTGATCAGTTGTCGACATTTTAGTTGATAATTATGTTGGGCTTTATCTACTTCGTTATGGATAGCCTTTTACTTTTTCAAACACTGCCTGATCACGTTATATACGTGCACTTGTACGCGTCACTCATGGCGGGAAAAGTACTTTTCTAAAAACCTAAAGTAATATCGGATTCTTGCTGGCACGGAGCATTTATATCATAGGCACAGTATCCCTAAACTTGCTATGTAATCATTTTCGGCATCCCTAATTTAAATTTTGGACTACTATGTTATAGTCGAAAATTTTACGGAGACGCTTTTGTCGTATGCAGGAAAAGGCAATGATTAGTTTTTTTTAAAAAAACGTTGCTCCACACTAGGAATTACTCCTATATTGTGGGTGCGTTTACGAACATTTAAACTCACATTCACAAACAGCCAGACCCGGCACAACTATTTGTAGGTCATACCAATATTTGTTCCGTGCGGATATCGAACCCGCGACACGCAGCGCAGCAGTCAATCACTTAACCGCTGCGCCAACCGTGTCGTCAAGTTGTTATTGTTCTTATCTAATTAATTTTGAAAAGCAGCCTAAATGTAAGAAGTTATCCTAAAATCCTAATACTAATCGAAGACTATTATTTTCAAAAACACAAACTGCCATGGCATATAAAATCAATTCCAGTTATAGTGACATAGCATTCGTTTCACTCAGATAAGCAAATGAAACGTCATTATTCCATTACGATGCACGACAGCTAGTTTAATTTCATGCGTTTTCGCAATCAGAACCTATGCACATATCAAAATAAAAACTTGCTGTTGAAAATGTACTGTCACATGTATCTTGTATTTTTACTTCAATATTTGTATATTGTAGGTACAACATTACAATTGACTTTTTTTTTTTTCTTTACTTTTTTAAATTTATTAAATGTATTCTGTTGTAGATGTCTGCGCATGTTGGTCAAATTAGTGTTCTCGATGGAATGGCACTTCGAGTAAGTTTTGTGGAAAGTTCTAGTAGCTAATAATCACCGTAGTATGATCCCATCGTTAGATACGTGAGGAGGTGCTAAATGGTTACTTACACATTCACATGTATTTTGAAATTCAAACGCCCGTGATAAACGACCGGTCTGTGCCTTCATTTATACTATTGAAGTATTTAAAAAATAAAACAGAACGTCACGGCTGTCAAACTTATAACGCCCCTCTTTAAACTTCGGGGTTTAAGAATGTGAGAAAAAGTTAAAGAAAGAGGACTTCGCATTTAGTTTTATCAAATTAATGTTTGTAATGTTTTAATTTGTTTTAAATCATAAAACAAATTACAAAAGCGTTGAAAAGAAATCGCTTAAATTGTGGAATTGCCAGATCAAAGCTCAAGTTTGGATAGTGTTAATATGCAGTGTTATGAACGCATGCATTCTTGCTAGCTTAAATGCTGTGCCCTTAGGTACCAGGTAGGTATCAAAGCTAAATACATAAAAGCCACCACTTCATTTTTGAAAGCTGGTTTTTACAGGATATTGACGAATACCAATATTCATTATTGCTAGACACAATACGTGATACAACACTCATATTTTTACAACCTTGAAAGCTGGCGGAAGTTATGGCCCACCATTTCGGCTATGAAAAATCAAAACCTAGCAAGTGGTTCAAGGCAAATTTTACAGTAGACCAAACAATAACTTGTTTACTTTAAGGGCATGCCACTTCGAAACTACTTATCTTAGCTTGTTCGGTGTACCTGATTCCAAAATATGCAGTATATGGTTGGCTATGAGAAACAGTATTCATATTGTGTCTATACCGTTTATTGTGTATAAGAGGGCAGTTACTGAAAAATAAATGGTTTTATGAAGTCAAAGCATGTTATTGAAACAATTTACAATCCTAGCAACGTACTTTACTAGGTTTTTATCTGTACACAATGAGTTATAAAATAAATTTTACTACTATTTCATAAACCTTATCAGAGTAATTTGAAATGAAACAATCTATCAGAATAATAATTGTTATTTATAATTGACTAGCGACCCGCCCCGACTTCGCACGGGTAGTAGAGAATATTATGGTGGTCGATTCTTAGCTGCCACGACCTATTATAATTTCTAAATTGTCATTTGATTTTTGTTTTTAATTACGGACGCTTTTAATGTGCACGTTTTTTTACATCGAACGTGACCATTAAAAAAAGTTATAATGGGTATAGTAATCTATCCTTAAAAGATAGATAGGCATATGCCATCGTGGAAATTTCTGTAAACTGTAATATAGTAATATCCCACCATACATTATTTTGTTATATCTCAAAAGGATTATGCAGCGTTCTCGATGAAAGCTCCCAGGCGGCTTTACTTTTTCCGACATTTCAACAAAATATCTTTATATTTACCACCAATTTACAGTTACGGTTATTTATTTAAGATTTTGTGTACCCTCGTTCATTGCCTTCAATGAATAACTCTGGGAGAGGTACAAAAGAAAGCAAATAAGAAGGTATTATTTATAAATTGCTCCCACTTATGGCTATGAATTTTGGCAACTTCTACCGACAGATACTTAACGTAGTTCTCTAGATCTAGTTACTGGGGGACAATTAGTAGTGGATGATTGAGATTTTATTATAAAAAAAGTCTCCCGCCGCCCTGTCTGTCTGTCAGTATGTTCGCAAAAGGTCCTCAACAGATTTTCATGTGGTTTTCACCAATAGGCAGAATGATTCATGAGGAAAGTTCAGGTGTATAATTTGTTAAGGTTTTGTGTAAATTGGTAGAAATATGAATATAATTATCGAAAATAGTAAAGCCGCCCCTAGAAAGCTCCTCAGCTTTCATCGAAAACGCTACGTAATCCCTTTGATATATCACAAAACAATGTATGGTGGGATTTTCCTCTTTTATGATTCTACTATACCCATTATAACTTCTAAAAAGATGGTCACGTACAATGCGAATTGATAATATAATTATCGGATGTATCGGTAATTGGAAAGCTATTTAGACGAATACGGTATTAATCCTTATTAACTTAAACACGTTACTTACCTTAAGCATTTCATGCAGTTTATGATAAACCTTAACACCACATTATTTAAATCTTAGGAGTTATCGCATAATAAAAATAACACGCTTGAAAATAAATTCAAGCGCAGGTCAGACACCGATAACATGACAATCATGCAGGCATAATATGCTCTAGCACGGGTAGCCGTGCGAAGCCGGGGCGGGTCGCTAGTATACTTATAATTCAATGTCTTGATCCTTCAAAGCACTCGTTATTAATTTAGATCTATTAAAATTTTAGGTTATTCATCATAAATGGGAAATGATTGATTAAATGAACAAAATGATTGACTAAATTTACAAAATCAAAGCGCGCGCGTTCATTGCTCGGCTCATACTAGGGTGGCGCGGGAATCTGCGGGATTTTTCAAGTGAATATTACCATTTAGAAAACCTCGGAACTACACGGACAATTTCTTAACCTAGTAACTACAGTCACAAACGATAATGTCGGTATGCTAAGATAAGATGCTAGGTTTGAAATTCGTTTTTTATACTTGTTTCAAAATTGTAGTGTAGTTGCTAGGTTTCTGATTATTAACAACTTAGTTTGCAAGTGACTTTTAGATGTTTTGACAAGCACAATATATCGGAAAATATCTAGCTAGTCAAATATACAAAAACACCGATTCTTTTTAGAAATGTCAGTTGCTAGGTTTCAAAATTGCACAGCCGATTTGTTGGGCCCACAAAATATCCGGCCGGCGACAATTTTTCTTAGATTTTGCTAGGTCTTTCATAGTTTGCTGCTTAAATAATAACAGTTTACTATGAGAATTCCACATATCATTTATTCATCATTACAAAGTTGTCACATCGCACCTTTAGGATGAAAACGACGTAACTCAAAAAAGCAACTTTTGGGGAACAGCAAAACAAGTTTTAAAATTCTGACACCTCCGCAATCTTGTCTATTATTTCGTTATTATTTACGTCAGTGACTATGTTTGTGCTACTAATTGTAAAAAAGCCGTTCAGCTATTATTGTGTCATAAAAAAACATATTTATTAAAAGGAATAATATAGAAAAAAGGTATTTTGTTTTATCAGTCATTTTTGGACCGAGAAAAATTTATATAAATTTACCTGTTTAAGAGTTACGCGTTTTTAAATTTTATAACACTATGTCATTTTTTACTATTCCCGGCTTAGGTCTTTTTTTATTAATAAATAGCAAATAACGATACCAAATTGGAAAACAGGGGCAGAAAAAATACAAAAAATAATTGAATTTGTTTATTAATGGCAATGTTTAGTAACATTAAATCATAATCAACACCTCAAAGTTAATAATATTGAACTGAGATCTATATTCATTAGGAACTCTTCTTCGTATACAGAAATATATTATAAAAATAAATCACAATAGATAAATTGATACTTAAAAAGAATAAACAGATACATTTTCCTTTATGAAAGTATCTTAAAACATTTTGCTATCCATAATAATCAATAAAATAGAACTCAAATAAATCAAAATCTATGTTCTTAGGAACTTTCCTAGGAAAAATATCACAAAATAAAACTCAAATCAAAGCAATTAGCAACAAAAAGTAAGTTCTGCAATAATCTAATAGACTATATAAATCAATAAAATCAACAGTAACCACCAAAACTAAATCTTTGTTCACTAGAACCTCCTATACTACATCAGTCAGTCATCTTAATCATCTAATAACGATTTGTAATAATCTATATAAAACCGGGTATTAAATTTTTCCGCAGCAATTCGCTTAGCCCTTCCTTTTATTTTCACTTTATTTTATTTTATTTGTGTAAGCTTTCGGAACTGAGACATTTTCAAGGTTAGGCATTCGTTTTCGTTTGTTTCTCATGTTTACACGCTTAAAATTTTCTTGCTGATGATGTTTTGAAGAAAATCATAAAAGGTTCGTCTTTCAAAAATCTCAAAACCTTAATATCGTTCCAAGAAACCTGGTTGTGCTCATCGTCTTCATTGAAATTATAACCCCACTGATCTTACTCTGGAACTTTAAAAGGCTTACCAGATTTCTTGGCACTTTTTAATAGGGCAACATACTGATGTGAAGTGTATATAGGTCCAGATTTAGGGTTTTTTTTTTCACTTCTTTTTCAATTAAGCTGTGAACGTTGTCACTATTATTCTATGTGTGGCCGTGAATAAGAAATTTATGAATTACACTCATTATATTTGGAAAGTTGGACACAATATACGAGTATAGAAATGCAATAAACCTGTTTTTATTTTGTCCACAGCAATTATCTGAATAGAAAATTATATTCAGTTGTTTATCAGGATATCTTTCACTGACATTTTTAAAATACTCAAATATGCGCGATTCTATTTCGTTTGCCCCTTTTTCCTTGTCCAAAAGTAATTATATACATCCCCATAAGCGCCTACAGTTTCTTCTTCAATTCTAATTTCTTATTCTCTTCAACTTTCTGTCCTTTAATTTGGTTTTTATTTGATTTCTTGTCGCATTACTGAGCCAGCTCAGCCACAGTAAAGTTTAGGCAGTTAAGTTTTGGTATGTAATAAAAATAATTCGAGTCTCCCAAAGGGCATTGCATGACTGCTTGCAAATCATATACGGTACATCATTAATGTTTCTGCGGTCGTTTTTCTTTTCAAGGCGACAAAAGTCTTTCTCTTTTAAATGGGTATCGAATTTTTCCTTCAGCTTCGCTTTGTACTCTACAGGTGCCATTCCGTATTCCAAACACAGATTGATATAAACTCTGTTTGTCACTACTGTCTGTTATTTTCTCATGCTGTATTTTAATGTTGAATAAAGCCAATATTCCATTTGCTTTTGTCTTTAGCATGTATTAATTTATTCAACATGAATTTTGTGTTTCTCCTTGTCTAATATGCTTACTAGCGAAAAAGAAAAATCTTCATCGATGTCGCGATACCTACGGCCCGAACGTTTTGACGTAGCTCGGACTTGAAGTGAGCTCACTGGAAGTTTTCGTTTGAGAACTTTATCGCGCTAGAAGCTTCCTCGGCAGGCGATTCCCCTTAAGTATAAATTTCTTGTCAACCATATATCGCCATCGATACTTTAACTATATCCGCGCCTGCGCTATGTACGATGATGCAATTACTACTCTGAACACCGCTTACTAAAAGAGGCAAAATATTATGCTTGCTCGCCACCGCTTGAATACCAGAAAACAACAGTCTGGCGAATCGTTGGCGAACTACTCGAGAGATCTTAATACACCGTGACATTTTAGTCGTCTTATAACGGCAGCCCACTTCATGTATTAAAAAATATTAAATATCATTCACTAAGACGCATGACGTAGTTTGAAACACCCTGTTATGGAGATGGAATTAATGATGGAATGTAATGGTAGGTAGGTAGATATCTTCTACCGTTTGATACGTAAACATTATTAACAGGGAGGGTGTTTCATAATTCTAAAGCATTATTTATTTTTCTTTGTACCTATTATCTTAATTAATGGTATGAATGTTTTAATCGCGCCTGTAGGTATTTTATATCGGATACATTGAGTGGACCACCTTTGTAAGACGACTAAAATGTCACGGTGTATAATCGCTCGTGACTGCCTCTTTAAGGATGTGACTGCCAATGAACACCAAAAGGAAACTGTGCGCGATGTATTTATTGCCGGAATATCGTTAAAGTAAAAATTAAAGAAAGACTTTTAGAGAAATCCACTATGACTCTCGAAGAAACCTTGAACAACTATTAACAGCGCCTTGTCCTTCTATATCATTTGCTCCTGTCCATGCAGTCACTGAAACTCAAGAAATATCAATGTGGCAAAATCTAGCAGCCTCCAACACTCAAAACAATTTTCAACATAGCCGCCCTATACTAAATAACCGTTGATGCTTTTTCTGCGGCGGTAATATCTATCAAAGACTCAAATGTCCTGCTAAAACGCTGACTGTCAGCTTTGCTCCAAAAAAGGACACTTCGCTAATGTATGTCGAAGCATCGGACAAAGCCAACGCGCCGCAAACGGTTTTATTACGAACGACGCTAACTCTCAATCTAAAGTCCTTGGCTCTCATCTGTCAACTGTATCTGCTGCTGCTCCAACAAGCCTGCAAAAAACGACTATCAATATCACTTTAAATAACTTACGTGTGGATGCTCTACTTGATACCGGAAGCTCTCTCAGCTTTATCGATAAGAATCTTGCTCAAACTATGAGAATAAGACGCAAGCCCTGCAAACAAGCAATAACTCCAGCATCTCCAAGCAACATTTTATACGTAGAGGGCTATGTTTCGCTAACATTCAAATTGGTGAACACAAATATCAACGTGGACTTCTACTCATTATTGCTAATCTGTGTGCTGACGTAATTATCTAGCATGATATACTGACAACACACTCGTCGGTGGAACTCCAGTTCGGGGGAGATAAACAACCCCTGAATATTTGCAATGTAATATAGGCACCTGTCCCGGCAGCATCGGTTTTTACTAACCTTGCGCCAAATATCAGGCCTATAGCAATCTGCTCGAGAAGGCATTCTCAAGAAGACCAAGGATTCATATCTAACGAGATGAAAGATATATTTAAAGATAAAATCATTGAACCCTGTGTTTCACCTTGGCGAGCTCAAGTACTCGTTGCCGGAGGGGGCCATCATCGGAAGCGCTTTGTATTCGATTACTCACAAACAATAAATAGTTTCACAAAACTAGACGCATATCCCTCCCGAGCATTGACTCTATCATAACGCAAGTAGCTAAATATAACGTCTTTAGCGAAATTGATCTCAAAAGCGCCTATCATCAAGTGCCCATTCTCTTTAGAGTAAAAAGTTACACCGCCTTTGAAGCATGCGGTAACCTCTATCAATTCACTCGAATACCGTTTGGGGTCACGAATGGTGTAGCGGCGTTTCAGCGAACTCTGCAATATATTATTGATTCTGAAAATCACGCACATATGCTTATCTTGATGATGTTACCGTTTTTGGAAAAGATAAGGAAGATCACGATAGAAATCTTGATAAATTCATGGAAGCCGCTAAGAAATACAAACTCACTTTGAATACTAGCAAATGCACTTTTGAAAGAGGTTCGATCAATCTTCTTGGTTACACCATTCATCGTAACATCATCAAACCTGACAAATCTCGTTTGCAACCACTAATGAATCTTCCAATCCCAAACGATACTGCTACTTTGAAAAGATCACTTGGTCTATTTGCCCACTACACAAAGTGGATCTACAAGTTTTCTTCTTAAAAAATGCCACTGATTGAAGTTACTCTACCGTTAACTGAAGACGCCATCAATTCATTCAACAATCTTAAAACTGATATTTGCGAGGTTACTTCGGCTGGAATAGACGATAACAAGACATTTTCCGTTGAAACTGACGCTTCCGACTTCGCAATCGCAGCGACATTGTCACAGAAAGGACGTCCTGTAGCGTTCTTTTCACGATCTTTTAACGATTCTGACAAGCGACAACCCACAATTGAAAAGGAGGCAAGTGCAACTGTCGAAGCTTTACGCAAATAGAGACATTTCTTAATCGCAAGACACTTTCTACTAATTACTGACCAACAGTTAGTTGCGATTATGTTCAACCAAACGCATTCAAATAAAATGAAAAATGAAAAAATAGAAAGATGGCTTCTAGAATTGTCACGTTTTAGATACGATATTGTTTATCGACCTGGGGCCCAAGTCTGCTATTTTTACAAATTCGTCATTCCAACACGATCCCATTGTCATTTTGCTAAAAGTTCGTAATCTGCTAAATTCATAATGGTCGATCATGGGTCGGTCAATGGTGTCGTAATAGAATTGTGTCAAAATGGCATTGTCGTATTGCCATTATTATAAAACCCGTTAGTAGAAATGATTTTCCAAAAACTTCTACTAAATTTGAACATTTATTCATGCCCGATTTCATTTAAATATATATTTTTACATTTTACTTATTATTATATATTAGTTTATTAGTGTTAAATTTTAGCAGATTACCGCCTAAGTCAGTCATTCATTTGTCATTATGTACGAGATTACCAATAAATGCCATTTTTTTCAATGGAGTGTCGGTGGCTGATCATTGGAAAATCATAATGACGCCATTATGTTAGTAGATTACCAAACTTGTCAAAATCAACAATTATGAAATCAATGATAGACCATTCTGACACTATTGTAATAGCAGACTTGAGGCCCTGGTAAACAAAACACCCTACAATCCTCGAGGAAATGGCTTAATAGAGCGCCTAAATGGTACACTATGGCGCACAATCCAATTACAAAGATATAGCAAACTAGGAGAAAGTTATACTACCGGTGCTACACTTCATTAGATCTCTTTTGTGTACAGGAACCAATGCGACCCCGCATGAGCGTATGTTCAACCATCCTCGCTAGGAGTGAGCGTTGAGGCGACGAACTGTTTCCAAAGACCGTTTTGTGTTCTGCGATGCGACGATGAAACTGTTTTACGTCCTGGGTTCAAACAGTCTTCGTCGCACAACCCAGTCCTCGAATTACTTATTGCGATTTTTTATTTTACGCCTATGAAAATACAGTCGAGAACGAACTCGTTCGTCGCGTCGCGTCATCGCGTCGTCCTTAACATTTCGCGTTCGTTTACAAAGCAGTCCTTACAATAAAAAATGAACTTTTCGTCACTGAAATACAGTCGATAATCTATTACCAGTTGTCAATGCTGTCGTTCGTCATGGGACGGTTAAACCCGTGCAACCGTATGCTGGTTGACTTAAAGTTCAAAGTCGATTCGCATGAACGATGAATTGGGATAATCGCTAAATTTCCTGGAATTCGCGCCGGTGAGTGCGTTGCGTGGTTATTATTTCATAACATTTGTTTACATTTTTTTGGGCCAGTTAATTTTGTTAAACACGCGCAGAGAACTTTAGTAATTGTTTTTTGTTGTTGTTTTGTTTGCTAATAGTTGTAAATTTAAATACGCCTGGTAAAAAGATAAAAGTCTGTCACAGCCAGTCCTAAACCTGGCAAGGTATGAAGGAAAGTTCATTTCATCGTATACTTAGTAAAATCGATCGATAAAACGAATTATGTATTTAGTTAAGCATTTCATAGATTTTAAATCGTTGATAGTTGTAGGAACTAACAAACTGCAACTATTTCACTCGACGAAAACCTCGAAAACGGAATTCTATTCCATGTTGGATAAGTTTCGTCGTCCGTCAGACGTCCGTCTCGAAACAAGTTGCAACGACGACCGTTTTCTGCAACCGTTTTCGTCGTCAGTAAAACGGTTGCGTTTCGTTCGTCAAAAATTCGACAACGACCCACCACTAATCCTCGCCGCTCGATAAATGGCAAATCTTTACTATCATGGCTTCATTCGCCTGGACCTGTTTATGTGATGAAAAACGTAAGGATCTCTAAATACGACCCAGCTGCAGTAGAAGTTCAGCTACTACAGAGCAATCCTGAATACTCCTTTGTTTAACAGGTCTAGCTCCACTGCCAAGGACCTTAATCGATCGAAAGATCGAGGTGAACAGATCACATCGATCTTTTGACATCGATCTTTATGATACTAACTTGTAAGTAAAATATTATATCAATTTTCAATCTATAGGCCAACCGCATATAACCGCTGTTTGTCATTCGAATTAGTAATTCTTCAGTAGCTGCGGAATTTGGATTTAAGTTTTCTATTTGGTTTTAAATTTTAGAATCCTGCGATTCTTGGTGGAAGATAAAAATATGTTAATAATATTGTCAGTTTAAACTTACATACACTTTAACTATAGCTAAATAAGTGAGAAGTTAGACTAAAAAGGTACGGTAAACTGCAGCACAAAAATTATTGCTTACAAAGTCAATCTGTTTGATGACAAAACAATTGCCACTGTCAGTCTTTCTTCTTGAAAATTTACATTATCTGTGGAATTCAGAGACCAATTCTCCTTCATTATGTAATCCGGCTGTTCCTGATGATATACACCGTAATGGTAGATTTACATTTTTTTAAATCAATAAAACGTTTATAGTTTATAATATTTTGAAGATTTGTATATTATTCTGTTGTGTGTTATGTTCATACCTCGGGTTCGTTTGCTTTGTAATTCTAAACATTTTTAAACGCATTCTCCATTATAATGTCCTTTCTTCTTTTCATTTTATAATCTTTTAAATGACCTTTTCTTTAAAAACTTGCTGGTTCAGTAATTGTGTAGTGACACATTTGCTGATCAGTGTCAGGTTGTTTGTCAATCAAAATATGATTCGCGACCGCAACAAATATATTTTTGCAGCAATATTATCATTAGAATCATCCACACAACTCTGTAAGTTCAAATTACCCAATTGAAGGATAAAATCATGATATTTGAGGCCATTTTTACTTAGTAATATGACCTAAAACTAACAAAAAAAGACGTGAGAGAATTGCGCGGGCTACCCTGGCACTTTCGCCTCAAAGCACTGAGACTATAAAGAATAACTTTGGAAGTTGTCGAATTGTCGCCTGTCCGTCGACAGAGCCAAGGTCGTCCCTGAAACCACCGCTATTTATGCTACTCTTTTGACAAGCTTTTTGTTACCTTATATCCAATTTATACCCATTGCCAATACTTTAATATTCTTACTTGATATTTTTTTAATAAAGCCAGTCAAGCTTTTTTGTTCATAAACTTATTACTCTTATTAGTGTTCTAGTTTTTTTTTAATATAGCATAGACAAATCGAAGCTAAGGGCCACAATATTTAAAAATAAACTCTCATTTAATACAAAACCCGTTAATATTCCAGCAATCGGTTATCAACTGTACGGCAAAGGTAGTATCTTCCATAATTTAGAAATTACAATTACTAGGTGAAAAGACTATCCACTAATATATTTTCCCTGTTCTAGTGCAAAGGATCGGACTGCCATTCAAATGTGAGATTTTAATTTAAACAATTCACTTATATCTACTTTATGAACTAGAAGATACGATCTTCTACTTGAGGAACAAGACACCAGATTCCCGTATTTTAAGAACGTTCCATTCTGATGTCGGCTTTATAAAAATATCTATTCCCTATACATTTTTGAAAAGTTTTTGGAATTGATTGTCACTGAGATGAGATTGCGACTAGATTTTGAACATTTTAATTAGGATTCCATAAATAAAATATTGAAAATCTAGTCGCAAGTGGCAATCGCTTCCAAAACGTTTCGTATTTGTACAGCACTTCCAACGGGTTTTATATAAAGCTTTGGGAGCTTATGTCTGCTCCATACATTAATGACTTTTTAGTAGGGGAGGTAGTGCTCGATTTTTGCGCTCTCTTTTATACTGAATAAATATAATTACTAGTACTCATCAGAATGAGAGTCAGTCGCTGCACCCAAGGTATCAGCATAACAAAGTTGAAAAAAAATGTGTTTCATACCACTCCAAAACGATACGGGAAGATTTTTGGATCATATTCTCAATACCAAAAAAGGCAGATGAATGGAAGTGAGAGTAAATGATCAGTTTCGTAAATGATCTTCATTTTGCGTTGGCACACAAATTCGAATTTGAGTTGGAACAATGAGCTCAATTTTCAAGAAAAAAAAGGGATCAATTTTTCGGACGGATAACGCAGAAGCTTTTACATAAATAAAAAAATGCAGTTTTATTCCCCTCCAAAATCGCGACCTAGATCGTTTCGCCTCTTTGCTCTAGTAGTCATAATTTCGTATTTTGCCTTGCAGTGTCGGTGAGATTCCTGGCTCAGACGCAACGTTTTCAATAAACAAAATATCTATTATTGTAAATTCTTTCAAATTTGAGGTCATCTTTCCTTTGACAACGTTGCCCTACTACCAAAAGTTTTAAATTTAGCCCTGATGTGCCATCGCAAAATTAAATTCATTGACGCAAGTGACACATATTCCCCTAACTTCTATGCAGCTGACTATTTTTTTCGATAGGTGTTCCGGATCCGGTTTGAAAAAAATAATTTTGAAAGACGGGTGACTATCCGTCTTTCAAGATTTTTTTTAGGATCATCTGACACTGAAATCTCTAATGCACTAAGGGTAAACTATTCTTCTTATGATTTTCAGCCGGTATAAAATAACACGCCACCGCCCGTACTATTTCTATTATATTGTGTAGTACAATATTATTGCCCGGCTAGAGCCTAGGACTTTTAATGACTTGCTTTAGGTAAGGTTTGCATAACATACGTATATTTTGATATTATCGAGCACCTGCTCGATAATAATCATCATCAAAACTGATGGGTTATTGGTATAAAGGAAAGAATTATTCAGGATCAGACGAGATTTAACGCAATAACAGTAATAACATGAACATACACGACAGCCGTTGTACAGCGAGCGAATTGGAAGAAATGTATGTCAAAAGTGACATGCATATTTTGACAGCTGAATGATAATGACATATCGCGTTTAATCATTCCATCAACACTGGCCCTTAAACCAATATAGTCTGCAAAAACAAACAGTATTTAAACATAAACTTTCTTAATGTACAGTAAATTACGAAACTTAGGAAACAGGAATACATCTAACTGTTAACATAACACTAATATTCAATATTTCAAATAAATCTAACTATTACTATCATGGTGTTTTAACATTAATTGCATTACAAACTTATTGTGTATTTCTTTTAATAAATCTTCTTTTATAATAAATCTGCCAACATTTCACTTGTACACAAATACTTAACATTAATAGAACCATTACAAATATGTTCCCTAATAAAATGGTGGCGGATGTCTATGTGTTTAGTTCTAGCATGGAACACAGTATTTTTGCATAATTTCTGAGCTGACTGATTATCGTTCAAAATTGTAACTCTACACAATGCACCCAAATAGAGCCTCCTTACAAGCATTAGAGAGAAACATATATATACTCAGCCTCTGTGCTTGATAAGGCTACGGTTCTCTGCTTTCTGCTCTCCCAGAAAAGTATAGATTTGCCAACCTAAAATACATAACCGTTTTTTCCCCAGTCAGCGTCTGCATATCCTGTAATAGTTCATTCACCTTTTTGAAAATTTAAACATAATTCTTTTGAACCTTTGAGATATAGTAGTACTCTTTTAGCTGATTTCCAGTGTGTTTCATTGTAGCATTCATTAAACTGGCTCAGGTAGCTAACTGCATGAGTAATATCTGGTCATGATTCTACTGCGATGTACATTAATGACCCTATTAAACTTCTATAATCAAGTTTGTTCATTTCATCATTATTTGATTTTTCAAGTTTTACACCATTCTCTATAGGGGTCGCTACAAGTTTGCAGTCATCCATTTGAAATCTTTGCAACACTTTCTCAATATAATTTGTTTGATCCAAAGTAATTTTATCCTTATACTTGCAGATTCTCATTCCTAAGATATGCCTTGCTGGCCCTAAATCTGTGTTTTAGAACTCATTTTTGAGTTTATTTTTGATATCAATGACCTCCTTAATAAATGTATTAGGTGTTGACGTTAACAAAATTTTCATCAACATAAAGTGCTGTTATTATGTGTTTGACATTATTGTGTTCATAATAAACACATGCTTCTAATGATTAGTTTGTGAAACGTAATTTGTCACACAAAACTTTATTTATTTTCTCGTACCATGCTTTAGCTGCTTGCTTTAAGCCATAAATTGCTTTATTAAGCTTAAAAACTTTATTTTTGTTACTTTTTATTGTGAAACCTTCAGGTTGTTCCATAAACACCAGTTCTTGAAGGTCACCGTTGAGAAAAGCAGTATAGACATTGTAAGTGAGCTATCATGGAGTCGCAGTCAGGTTCATTTTCTGAATATGTACTTGAAGAAGACTCTTCATCTATATCTGGAATAAAAGTTTCATCCACAGTATCGTTTGAATAAAAGCTTTCCTCGCTTTCAGAATCATTTACTGTTACTGTACTATACCTCGACTCAGGCTGATTTAGAATTGTGTCATCAGAATGGACCTCATTAGAGATATTTTCCTCAGTAGATGATTCTGTCGGAGGTTCAGTGTTATTATTTGCATTTAAAGTTACTTGTGTGAAAGCGTCTTTACAATGAATATCATCATTTGACAAATTTTCTTTAACATATTTATCTTCTAAAAATGTAACATCTCGACCCTTTGAACAATCTTTTGGATTTTCAGGGTCTAATAATCTGTAGCCGTTAGTATTTTCGCAATATCCTTCGAAAATGAACTTCTTGGCTTTAGGTTCTAGTTTAGTCCAACGCTGTACATGTACATAGGCAATGCAACCAAAAGTTCATAAATGTGAGATGGATACCTTATTATTCGTCCATTCCTCCTCCGGAGTGCTCCCTCTGACAGCTATTGTGGGGGAACGGTTCTTTATACAGACAGCTGTATTACGGCTTCAGCCCAATATTTCTGACCAAGGCCCGCTTCCTGGAGCATACAGCGTGTCTTTTCCAATATTGTGCTATTAGCTCGTTCAGCAACTTCGTTTTGTTGTGGAGAGTATGGCACTGTTGTCTGGTGAACAATGCCACACTCCTTCAGGAAATTCTGAAATTTTAAATTACAATATTGAGTTTCATTATCACTCCGTATCGTTTTCAATTTCTTATTTGTCTGATTTTCTACATACAATGATATGTACATACAATGACAGTTGACATACAATGTGAATAATTCGCAACTAAATGCTCCATTTTGTCCAATTCGGCCAAGTTATTCGACCCATTGGCTTTACTTGGTTAGAAGTAGCAAGCGACCTGCCTTCCGATGTTTTCATTTTGTGTTTGAGGCGTTTCATATCCCGCAGAGGAAAGCCCTTAGAATTGCACTGCGATAACGGCACAAACTTTGTCGGTGCAAACAATGAATTAGCAAAGTTTTTAAAATCAAGCAATGAATGTGTTACCGGTTTTGATGCCGACGAAGGCATTATGTTCAAATTTTCGCCAGCTTACTCTCCCTATTTTGGTGGGCGTTGGGAGGCAGGCGTTAAGTTCGCTAAATACCATACAAATAGAATTCTAGGTGATAAACATCTTACGTTTGAGGAGTTATCAACCTTGTTTGTGCAAATTGAGGCAATCCTGAACACACGTCCGTTGAGCCCTCTATCATCTGATCCTAATGACCTGAATCCTTTGACAACCGCGCACTTCCTGATCGGCAGGCCATTAACTTTGTTCCCATCGGAAGACTTAACCAAAGGAAACACCAACAGACTTGACAGATACCGAAGTCTAGATCAAATGCGGCAACATTTCTGGGAAAGGTGGAGAAACGAATACCTAAGCAAGTTACATCAAAAACACAAATGGCGGATCCCGCAAAGAAGACTCCTGGAAGACGACTTAATCATTATCAAGGAACCAAACGTCCCGCCATTGAAATGGCGTATAGCGCGGTTTTGTAAGCTGTATCGCGGGACTGATGGAACAGCACGAGTGGCGGACGTCTACACGTTTTTTTTTTTTTTTTTTTTTTTCTGGGTGGGAAATCATCAAATAACTTCTCCCGCTCTGGGTGGAGCGGGAGGGCGTGTCAGACTTTTACTGACTAAAACCCACCCGTGTTCCCTCAGTTGCCTGTGTGCCAGGGGCGGCGGTATCTCTTTCGAACAACCCGCACCCCTGGCAGGCATCGGCCCTTGCGGGCCCCATCTGTTGCTGCTGACATCTCTTTGAGGCGCGCGTGGAACACAACGCGCCGTCGACCCGGGCTTGGTCCTTACCGGACAGCGAGCTACCCATTACTCGCCGTCCGCAAGCCCGTGCCTACGGTGGCCGGGAATCAGCCTGGGATTCCCGACGCCCAGGGCGTCTCCTGCGAAGGCCACGGCTGTGAGGGCGCATGTATTGCATCTCCCTCACGTGCGCCGCCTCCCTCTTTGCGAGCATAACTGCTTCGCTGAAGGAGGCGACTGCCAGCCATGCCCTCTCGCTCCGTACCATGGCCTGGACCAGGGTCGGACGCGAGAGATCGCCACCGCCGATCACCTCCACGAGGACACGGCGTTGCTCCGCCCAAGCTGGGCAGACCTCCACCGTATGCTCCACCGTGTCCTCTGGGCGATCTTCGCAATGGAAACACCCGGGCGTTTCCTCCCGCCCTATCCGAAACAGGAACCTCCCGAAACAGCCATGTCCGGTGAGGACCTGTGTCAGGCGGAAGGTGAGGACGCCATGCCGCCTCTCAAACCACTCCTCAAAGAGGGGACTTACCGCCGCAATCGTGGCGTGCCCAGCACTGGGTTGCGACAATCGCACTTTCCACGTCGCCATGAGATCCTGCCGGAGCTCTGTCCGCCGTGCCGCGATTTCCCGCGGCAGCGGAGTTACGCCCCGGCGTTTGGCCTCCTCGCGCCACTCCCAAGTGAGCGCGAGGACGTTTGCCTCCAGATCCCATGGCGGTAATCCGGCAAGGAGGCCCGCGGCCTCACCGGAGATCGTGCGGTATCCCCGGATCATCCGGATGGCCATGACCCTATGGGCCGCCTTCAACCGGCGTGCTGGTTGGCGCCTCAATGTAGGCGCCCACACCGGCGCCCCGTATAGGGCCATGGCCCGCACGACCCCCGCGTAGAGCCTCCGGCAGGAGGCGTTTGGCCCCCCTAGATTGGGCAGGAGCCGCTTCAAGGCAGCCCCGGCCCACTCCAGTCTGGGAGCCAAACGTCGGAAATGTTCCCCGAAGTTCCACCGGCTGTCGAGGACGAGTCCTAGGTACTTCATCGTCGACTCGACGCCGATGTGAACCCCTCCCACCGTTATCTGGGAACCCGTCAGTGGCGCATTCCGAAGACCATGAAACCACATGGCCTCGGATTTGTGCAAGGCCACCTCGAGTCCCAGTTGCCGGATCCTATCGACGATTGTCGCAACTCCGTGTGTCGCTAAGTCAGCCGCCGCCTGATACGACCTCCCTTGCGCCAGGACCAGCGTGTCGTCAGCGTAGCAAACTACGCTGACGCCACTAGGGAGGTCGGCGCGCAGCACCCAGTCGTATCCGATGTCCCACAGATGCGGCCCCAGGACCGATCCCTGTGGGACACCGCACGACATCTCTCGCCGGTTCCACTCTCCTAGGTGACCGGGGTAGATGACGGCCCTGTCCGTCAAATAGGCCTCGACCACACGACAGAGGTAGGTCGGCATCCGGTGATACCGGAGTGCCTCCCTTATGCAACTCCAGGGCAGGGTGTTGAAGGCATTGGCGATGTCCAGAGACACCGCCAAGACGACCCCACCCCGGGCCACAGCATCCCCCGTCGTGAGGGCTCGCACGCGCATGATGGCGTCCACCGTGGAGCGCCCCCTGCGGAAACCGAACTGGCTCTCCGCCAAATCCGGCCCCACCCGCACCAGCCGCCCGACGAGGCGGTCTGCAATTACTCTTTCAAAGAGCTTGCCCACCTCGTCGAGCAGCACGATGGGCCGGTAAGCGGACGGAGAGTCCGCAGGGCGCCCCTGCTTCTTGATGAGGACCAGTTTCCCCGTCTTCCAGTGACGTGGGAACTGGCCCTCCTCCAAGCATGCGCTTAGGAGCCTTCTTAGTCGAGGCCCGAGAGCCTCCAAGGCCAGGACCCAGGCTTTTCCAGGCAAGCCGTCGGGTCCTGGGGCGGTATTCTTGGCATTCAGCCTACGTACCGCCACTCTCAATTCTACCTCGGTCACCTCTGGAGCATCGTCGTCGTCGGTGTGGTCCGCGTCGGGCACCGCAAGAGGCGGAGCCATGGGCGGGGGAGCATGCTCCCCTCGCAAGGGAAACAGAGCGCTCACCACGTCCTGCACGAGCTGAGGCCGGAGACTCTGGGTCAGCGGGGGAGCCCACGGGCGGATTTTCTCCCGCACCGTTTTGTAGGGGCGTCCCCACGGGTCTCTGTTCAGAGTCTCCAGCGACTCCTCGCGGGCCAGTGACCTGGCCCGCAGGATCTCCGCTCGGAGGGCGGTCTTCGCCACTCTGTACCCCTCGTATAGCTCCGCCTGAATGGCTTCCGTATCCGGAGGGCGGATACGGAGCCTGCGGTGCCTGGTGTACCGATGCCGCGCAGCAACGCACGCCTCGCGCAGAGTTGTGAGCTCCGGCGACCACCAGTACACCTGGCGTGAAGCACGTCCTGGCTGAACCCGGGGCATTGCCACGTCGCATACCTCGGACATGGCCTCCCGGAACCACTCCGCCTCGTCGTTGATGTCGGCAGGCCTGTCCGGTGGTGACACCCAGGCCTGCACGATCGAGGCTTCCAGGAGGAGCTCCCGGTCCAGCCGCTTCAGCGCCCACCGCGGACCACACGGGGCCTGTTGGACCGGCGCGCTCGAGGCCTGGGCGGAGACGTCAAACCGGATATACCGGTGGTCGGAATACGTCTCCACCCCCTCCATGACGCGCCAGTCAACGACACGCGGCGACAGAGCGGGGCTGGCGAACGAAATGTCCACCACTGACTCACCCCGCATCCGCACACACGTGGCGACAGAACCCCGGTTTAGGACGACCAGGCCCACCTCTAGAGCCCAGTCCTCCACCATCCTACCCCGCACATCCGTCAACCGGGAACCCCAAGCCAAGTTCTTGGCATTGAAGTCCCCGAGGACGAGTACGGGGAGGGAACGAAACCCGACGACGACGTCTCTCAACTCTGCAAGGGAGTTGTGGAACTCGGCGAGAGTTCGGCTCGGGGAGAAGTACACCCCTACCACTGCAATCTCCCCGAACCGTGCTGCTACGCAACCCCTTCCCCTCTGGACACCCTCGAGAGCCGGGGTACCGGCGGCGGCCGACGAAATTAGGGTCACTGAGCCGCTCAGGTCCTCCACCCAGTAATCCCTGGGCGGGACAAAGTACGGCTCAGCGACCACGGCGATGTTAATCGACCACTGCGCCATGCTCTGGAGCAACAGATCCTGAGCGGTGGCGCAGTGGTTGATGTTCGCCTGGAGGAGGCGAAATGGGGCCGTTATTGGCATTCCATTTCAGCCTCCTCTGGAGCCCCTTGAGAGGGCCCTGCCGCGGTGGTAACGGCGGCGACTACGACGGTGGAGGCGGCAGCGGCGGCGGCAGTGGCGGCGGCTACGGTGGTGACGGAGGTGGCGGAGGGCTTACCCCTGCCTCGGCCCCCAGTTTTGGCGGGTGGGGCGCAGGCCTTGCTCCCAGCCCGGTGTTCGGCCGGCTTGCCAGCTGCCGCACATAAATAGCAGTGCGGCGCGGCATTGCACGAGCCGGCCTTGTGACCGGGCTGACCGCAGCGGAAGCAGTGACCGCTGCGATCCACCTCCGAGGTGCATTGCACTCCCACGTGGTGACCCACCTGGCAGCGGAAGCACCTCAGAGGTCTGGGCTCCAGCAGCTTGACCTGCGCGGATACCCAGCCCACCAGGAGCCTTCGGCCTTCTCCTGTGATTTTTTGGGCCGCCGACACGGGGCAGCTCACCGTGACGGTTCGCATGCCCGTGTTGTCAGGACGAATGGTGCCTGCCTTCACCTGCTCGGCAGAGCACCCCCCAGTCCTGACTATGGCGGCCACCACCTCGCCCTCCGTCACGGAGTCGTCCAGGCCCAAGATGCGCATGTCAGCGCACTTGGTGGGCCTGGACACTCGGGCCTCGTCCGCACTTAAGGACGCCCTTAGCCTTTCGGCCAGAGCGTCTGCGGTCGGGCCACTGGCCGCACCAGGGACCTGCAGCATTCGGGCCCCAGTCGCAGTGACCCTTATGCGGAGGCCGTTGGCGACTCCTAGGTCCGCCAGGTCCACCGCCGCCTTAGCCTTCGCGATCACGTCGCGGTAGGACACGCCCTTCTGTACCGCTTCCGGCTGTAGTGTGATCACTACAGCTGCGGACTTCGGGGCGCGTAGCCTAGCCGCGGCGCTCCGCTTCTTGGCTCGCTGCCGCCTCTCCCTCCTTTTAGCCGCCCTTGCAGCCTTGCCCGCCTTCCTCTTCTCCCCAGCCACTTGCCATTCGGCGTCGGCCGGAGGAGATTTGGGAGGCGGGGCCGTCCGTCCTGGTACCACTACCACGGCTGGGGTCGACGCTGCCTGCGCAGCCACCTTGCCCGTCTTGGGCGGCACCAGTTTCGCCGGGGTCTGCCCCGACTGCGGTGCCGATTTGGCCGTAGCAGCCGTGGTGACGGCATACGAGGCCCCCCTCTGCTGCTGTCCCGAGGCCGGCCGACTCGCTGCCAGCGGGGGCCGCAAGACGATGGCCTCCAGGACGGAAAACCGGCTGCTGAAGGAAGCCAGCTCCTGCCGCACTAGGTTCAGCAGCCGGTCCTCCTCCGGCACGGGTCCACCCTGCCCATGCCGCGCCCCCTTCTGAGGCACCTCTTTGGGGCCAGCTCCTCGGAGTGCTGCTAGGTCCGCTCGGAGCTCCTCGTTCTCCTTTCGGAGAAGCTCCGTGGCGGCTGCTAAGCGGGCGACCTCCGCCCGCATCTCGGACATGTTGTCCGACGGAGGTCCGGTGCGGATGCCCTCCGCTGCCGCCATAATGGAGGCTATGGCTGCGGGCACGGCCTTGTCCTTAGAGGCGTGAGTCCTCTTCAAGGCCAAGCCCTTGACTGCAGCAGCCACAGCCTCCGCGAACCTTGCCATTTGCTCCGAAATGGAGCCGCCAGCGGTGTCCGGCTCTCCGCCAGACGACTCTGAGAGAGCCCTGCTGTTGGTCCCTCCCGAGAGCTGCCCCTCCGTGGCCAGCGCCTCGGCTCGCTGGTCCGCCTGGGCTGGGCCGGCTTGGCTCGACTCGCCGGTCTCCTGGGTGGTCAGCCCCTTGCCCAACCGGATTCCACCCCGCCGACAGACCTTCCCGAGCTTACGAGCCGAGGACATGCCGCCGTCCGAGGATGACCCCTGGCCATCCATCGGTTTGGAGCGCTTCTTGAGGAACTCTTTAGTCCTCTTCGAAGCGCCCCCCACTACGCGCTCCGGGCTCTTAAAAGAGCCCTTCGCGCTCGATGCGGCGTCGGACTCCGACCCCGCATCGCTCCCTTCCTCTACGCATTTTTGTGTTTCAGTTGATTTTTCCATTTAGTTCCCACGAGTAAAAAACTTTATATTATCTCAAAATTAGTGGTCCGCACTAGGGACTAATTTAGCTACCCATTAGTCAAGCTATCAACCTCCCTAACGGTGCGCCGCCGCTTGGAGGTTTGGGGTAATTTTTTATAGAGGTGTTCTTCCTCGCGGCCCGGGCAATTAAGCCAAGACCCTCGACCCCCGTCAAAAGTCAGAGACATGACCGTGACAATCTTCGGGGCTACGAGATTAACGGTGGCAGAAGGAGAGGACTCCTTCTTGCCTGCCCGGTGGCAGGGTAAGTGCACACCGAGCCCGCTCTTACTCCGCCGCTGTGCGTCTCTGCATAAGCGCAGAGAGACACGCGTTGGAGCGTTCCTCCGACAGGATATTGGCATACGGGCAACGACACCCCTTAGGCACACGTACCTAATGGGGGGACGTTGCCCGCACCCCAGGGTGCACCGTCCCGGAGACTGGCCTTTCCCCCGTACGCATCCAAGGGAAACTCCAGCCCACGGGCACACGAGGAGGTTTCCTGTCCAAGCACCCCGCTTCCTGGAGCATACAGCGTGTCTTTTCCAATATTGTGCTATTAGCTCGTTCAGCAACTTCGTTTTGTTGTGGAGAGTATGGCACTGTTGTCTGGTGAACAATGCCACACTCCTTCAGGAAATTCTGAAATTTTAAATTACAATATTGAGTTTCATTATCACTCCGTATCGTTTTCAATTTCTTATTTGTCTGATTTTCTACATACAATGATATGTACATACAATGACAGTTGACATACAATGTGAATAATTCGCAACTAAATGCTCCATTTTGTCCAATTCGGCCAAGTTATTCGACCCATTGGCTTTACTTGGTTAGAAGTAGCAAGCGACCTGCCTTCCGATGTTTTCATTTTGTGTTTGAGGCGTTTCATATCCCGCAGAGGAAAGCCCTTAGAATTGCACTGCGATAACGGCACAAACTTTGTCGGTGCAAACAATGAATTAGCAAAGTTTTTAAAATCAAGCAATGAATGTGTTACCGGTTTTGATGCCGACGAAGGCATTATGTTCAAATTTTCGCCAGCTTACTCTCCCTATTTTGGTGGGCGTTGGGAGGCAGGCGTTAAGTTCGCTAAATACCATACAAATAGAATTCTAGGTGATAAACATCTTACGTTTGAGGAGTTATCAACCTTGTTTGTGCAAATTGAGGCAATCCTGAACACACGTCCGTTGAGCCCTCTATCATCTGATCCTAATGACCTGAATCCTTTGACAACCGCGCACTTCCTGATCGGCAGGCCATTAACTTTGTTCCCATCGGAAGACTTAACCAAAGGAAACACCAACAGACTTGACAGATACCGAAGTCTAGATCAAATGCGGCAACATTTCTGGGAAAGGTGGAGAAACGAATACCTAAGCAAGTTACATCAAAAACACAAATGGCGGATCCCGCAAAGAAGACTCCTGGAAGACGACTTAATCATTATCAAGGAACCAAACGTCCCGCCATTGAAATGGCGTATAGCGCGGTTTTGTAAGCTGTATCGCGGGACTGATGGAACAGCACGAGTGGCGGACGTCTACACGTTAAAGGGCACTTTTTGGCGAGCTCTCCATAATCTTTGCAAACTACTCGAGCCGATTTCAGTCGCAGAGCCTCGAAACCCCGAAGCGTTCAAGGGGGGGGGGGGTCGGGAGATGTTGAAGCCGTAACCGAACAAACATAACGTCATTTGGATTTATCGTCGATTATTTTTTATCTATATTCATTGCGTTGACAGCCACTGCTCTGCACGAATGAAAAGTTTTCTTACACCGTAAAATTGTAAATTGTAATAACAAGAATAAACTATAAGTATCGCAAAAAGAACCAGTGTTTCATTAAGTGGAGTGGCCCACGAGAAGTCAACCGATCATACTTGTTGAAAGTTTCGGTGTTAATGTAAGGCTTAAGGCCATACAGTTCAAACAGTCTTTCCCTACTTATTCTAATACCTCTAGTCGCAATTTCAATTTTGCCTATTTATGATCCTAATCAGTCATTTCTTTGATCTTTCCGTGTGTCCAATGAGGCTTTTTGGAGAAGAGATGTTATATCAGGTCCCCATTATAATTTTTCGTCTAGCGTGATTTCTAGTAAATCCGTCTATATTGTAGTTTTTATGTCACATTCGCTACTTGTCAATTAGGGCCTGAAGATTATAGTAACACAACGGTCTATTTTAAAAATCTAGGTGTCAACTGAAAATAACACCCTTGGTTGACTTTGAATTAATTTGGGGCAAATCATTAATATTAACTAAAAGGGAAAGGATCCAATATAGAACCTTGAGATACGCCCATTGACATTACAGACCCTGATGAGTTTACGCTGCTTACTTGATCTTTACACTGTCTATCTTTAATCCTTCCGCGCACTCAGAGCGAGACCTCTTCGAGGATTCTAGGGTTTCCGTCCGCGGCGAGAAATCGCTGAGCTCGGGAACTCTAGAATCCTTCGTTACGTTTGGGAATCAAAATAGCATCCATGAAAAAAGACACTACTTTAAGCCCTCTGTGAATAATGTATTATGATTTATTTTATTACATTATCTTTTTTTGTTTACTCTACAGTGCACGGGTATGATGGCGTCGGCATCGGTAAGGATAATTCCAAAAACTTTATTATTAAAGAACACCAACCCATTTTTTTTTTTGAGGTTGTGAAATCATCACATAGCTTCTCTCGCTCTGGGTGGAGCAGGAGGGTGTGTCAGACTTTTACTGACTAAAACCCATCTGTGTTCCCTCAATTGCCTGTGTGCCAGGGGCGACGGTAACTCTTTCGAAAAAACCGGCACCCCTGGCAGGCATCGGCCCTTGCGGACCCCACCAGTTGGTGCTGACATCTCTTTGAAGCGCGCGTGGATCAAAACGCGCCGTCGACCCGGGCTTAATCCTTACCGGACAGCGAGCTACCCATTACTCGCCGTCCGCAAGCTTGCGCCTACGGTGGCCCGAATCATCCTGGGATTCCCGACGCCCAGGGCGTCTCCTGCGGCGACTAAGGCCGTGACGGCGCATATACTGCCTCTCCCTCACGTGCGCCGCCTCCCAACATTAAACACTTAATTGACTGCTTTGAATGGTTTACCCACGCAATAAACATACGTAAACCAAAGACAAATATTTATAAAAATCTGCCTAAAAGATCAATTTTACAATAAGCTGAGCTAAAAACTCACGATCAGTGTATTTTTTTATATAATGCCTCAGTCGAACTAATATTCGATCAGTTTCAATCAATTCATCCTTCCTGCATGTTACAGATACTCGTGCCACTGCTACTTGAAAAACGTGTTTCAGCTATCTAGGGACACTCGCACAACCCGTGCCTCTAGGTTTATGTAGGTACTGGTACGTGTCTACATCAACACGTGAGAGCAAATAGGGAGTTTATTACTACGCCATAGGCTTTAAACACTGTCAGACGCATGTAGCTCGTCATGACCAATACAGACCAGGGCCATGTGCAGCGGGCGTATAATAAATGCTCGCTATGAAAATATAGCACATTGCTATGTGAACGGTTTGTGGGCAGAAAACATATAAAATCAACAACTAATGAACAAGAACTTCATAATTTATTTTATTAATATCCATTTCAGGCTGTAGGTTTCAATGCAACTGCAGTAGTAAGTACAAAAATAAATAATTTAAATGTCAAACGCGTGATACTTTCTGGCCGCGCCACAGTCGCATTTTGAATCGGGGTTAATAAGAATAAATGCACTTAATATGTTAATTATCTATTATGTATGAAAAATATCAAACATTTGAAATAGGATAAGCCAATACTAATCATCATCATCATCAGCCTACAGCAGTCCACTGCTGGACATAGGCCTCTCCAATTGCACGCCATTAAGCCAATACTAATAACAATAGGTATTTATTTGTAAAATGAAATTACAAGGCTTTCGTAGGCACTTTAATATCAATACTGAGTATTTTTTTGCAACTACCTACTTAATATGTAAGTATTGTTTTTTATGAGATTCGTTGATCCGTAGTACATTTGATTATTCGTAAAAGAAAAAACCCTCCCCATGTCAAAAATTTAAAGCAGAACGTGCTAAATATTATTTACATTATTGCAGACCATTGGCGATCTTTCTACAGTCGAGGTAAGCCATACTGAAAATTAGAAAGTAATATAATGAGGATAATACTAATATCAAAGTTACCAAATGATTGGCTGAATTAATATTTAAAATGTCATGACATTGCTCAATAGAAGCAAGCCAAATTCCTAGCCAAATTTTTTGCTGTAATAGAAAAATAATATGATAGGGACCTACCTATCGGTCTTCTATATTACTTTTATTTTACTTAAAAATAGTACCTTTCCATAAAAAATCTACCTTTTATCAAATATAAATGATTACCAACATATTTGAGTCAATTTGTGCAATTCCATATTAATTTCAGACCTAAAGTTATTTTCTTCCTGTGGCAAACTTTGGCTGTAAGGGAATGTGAACATGACATTCTTTCATAAACTAAGGTTGCACAATGATCTTTAATATTGGAGTAATTCTCCTTTGTTCACATTACCCCATCACAAACAAATATAAAATCAAATCAAATCAAAATATATTTTTTCACATAAACCTGCAAGGGCACTTACGAAACGTCAGAAGCTAGGTGCACGGTTCCAATTTGTCGCTTTCTATGGAGAAGAGCCGGCAAGAAACTCCACGGTTACTCTTTTAAAAATAATTGGGTTTTATAATGTTTTCAAATTACAGTGATAGTAGGTATGGGAGGATAGTGCAGGCCTGTCAATAAGTACTAGGTACTTAGAGGAATGAAAATAAAGAATAGAAAATCGTCTATAAATCTAGTCTGTAAGGCCTACAACGTTCTCCCATTCACAAATGTAAAAGAATCTACATTAGTAATATAAATAATAATAGTATAGTATCCTGGTTAAAATTGTATTTTATAATGTCAAATAAAGAACAACCAGGCTACTACCTACTGAATAGTAGGTAGTTCGTTATTATTGAGTGTCTAGGATATTTATTTGTTAACAGGTAATGTATTAGAGTGACCTGCCCATCCCTAAGAACGCACATTCAGGATTACGTCATACTTGTTTTGTTGTCCATGGTACCTCTTGTATACTGGAGTGTCTCCGTTGAAATTGGCTGCAGTGTCCACAATTCTGTCGGGACTTGAGGTGTATATTATTCTTATGATGGTCTTATGAAGCAAAAATGTAATACAAGTAGCTCATCATGTATGGAATCTAAAAAGGAGACATCATATTAAGTACCATAATAGTAAATCTGAAAACCAATTCTATTATATATATATATGATTTTTTTTATAATTATCTATTAAGTCATTAGTTATTGACATGATCTACTCATAACAATATTTTCTATGATGAGTGCCAATGCGTGCCATTCCTTGCCAGTCAGTTGTTTTAGGCTTTATTTGGCCTCGACAGTTTTCATTTTATTTGTCGGTATATTGGTATGGCTAGCTGACATTTTGACTAATTATTTAATTAATATTTTGTGTCTCGTAATGTTTATTACTTTGCCTATGTATATATAGAATCAAGTCTATCCGACTAAACAGACAGCTGTGCTGCTGGGGAGTTTCTTCCACCACTTCTTCTTCCCAGCTAAAGCACTAGGAAGTGGTGAAGGGTGGGCGTTTTCACGAGTGCGTGAAAACACACGTGCACACGTCCACCACGCATGCGCAGGCGTGGACTGTCTCATGTACTTTGACGTTCGAAAAGTGCTGATTCGCAGCCTAATTTGAATTTGAATAAATGACTTTAGATTGTTCACTACTATTATTACTAAATAATGGTCGTATTTTCAGCCTTTCTCCGAGTTTTTCTTGTCAGAGAGAAGTGCACACATGTTTTCAACACCCGTAGGTGGTTCAGGGCCAGTGCTACATAGCTGGGGATCTGAGTTATGACCCACTACGAAAGTTTGGAAGGAGGTACTGGCACATAAAGCAGGGGTTATCAGAACCAGAACTGAAACCGAAAGTAGATACGGTGATGACGAAGATGCTAGCTGCTTTGTCAAATGACAAAATAAATAAATAATATTATGATAAAATAATGTGTACTTAGTAGACCGATTTTGGCTGCAACACCTAGTCCATATTTTCGCTGATCCTGTGGCATATGCGGCTTCAGTTCGTAAGACTTAGTCTGTAAAGTTCTGCAAACACGCACGGTCGCTTATGGAAAATGTGTCTTATGTGAGACGCCGTAGCCGGCGATGCTGAGATCAGCTGCTGCTGTGCTCTCTACGTTATTCTGCCGCCAATATATCGTCTGCACGTTGTGCGTAGAATGAAAATAACTTCCAAAGGCCAAACCCACTTCACTTTCACCACACAAAAATGAAACATGACAACACAAAAATGACAACAGTGTAACTGAAGAAGTTTTTACTTCATGAATCTTGGGTTTCAAGATGATTTCTAGGATAATAAAACGAGAAATATGAAACTTTTAGTCACAGTTTAGCCAACTAATAATCTCATGCTTACGTCAGTTCTGACCTTATATTTACCGGAATAACATTTGTTGTTCGTTGTCAACTCTTAACTTTAGCGAAATACCGTTTTAGTACATTTATTCATTTCAATCTAGTCACAATGCCATTGCAGTCCGCGTCACGTTTTTTGATGTACCAGAATACCGTTTGTGATATTTTGGAACTTATGCGGCACTGCGACTAGAATACTGAAAGTTTTTTTAAGTACGAGAATTCGCCTTCTGTACTGCAAACTGGATCACTTACTAGTTGCAAGATAATTATCTGTCGCATCTTCTCCGAAATTCGTAAACTTTGGCAATGGTTTCACGAGTCTAAACAATAACAATACGTTAAAGTATTTTTTTGGATATATGTATACTTACAAAGAAATAGCACAATAAAAATTTCTAAAAATTTACCTGACTCCTTAAACATTTTCTGCGTGAGAACTAAACATTTTTAGTAACGACTGTACATGTGAAAAAAAATCGATAAGGGCACATGTTGCTCGGACGACGACTGCCACTTCTCTTTCACACAAATTAATGCTGTTTAATTACAAGCGCACGCACATTTGGCGCCGCGCGCACAGTTTAGTTGAACTATCTCTCTAATTTCTGTAATGCAGTACGCATTACAGAAATTATTCTAAAAGTAGTCCCAATGTTTCGGTGAAACCGGCTCGCAAACTTGCGAGATTTAAATTTACAAAGCACTTGTAAAAATTGTCAACGTGATCAAAGTCAAAGTCATAAGCCAACACAAATAAGGATGTATTTCTCAAAATAAGCTTAAAAAAGAAAGATATTTATACAAAACCACAGTAACCAAATAGTCCCTTAACTCAAAACGATCCCGTCACACGATGCCTTCGTTTGCATTTCGTTGATTTTTATATTATTAAGTGCTATCAAAATAAATGTTTTGATTGTCCTAGTCAAATTCAAAATGTTTATTTGTTATTCCACATAATAATGAAGTTAGTACCTAAAGTACATACATAATGTACATACACAAATAACATATTTAATGTTACAGTTGCACGGATAATGTTTCTAATTTCATGGTTGATAAAGTGTAATGAAAACAATGCTGTTGTCCTTATTCTTGTATATTACATTTTATAAATATAGATAACAGGGTTCCTTGTCAGTGTGGCGTAAAAGACATACACTCCAAAAAGTTATGAAAATTGCTTTATTATTTGGCGTTGATCTATCAGACAATGGACAGAATCTCTTACAAAAGAAAATAAAGAAAGTCAATAGAGGGAGTAAATCATACAATAATAAACTTACCTTTACAATAATTTTAAACATATCAGGTCATAAAATGAAACGTGAGAAGTGTCCGGGGCACGATGGACTAACTTTATACCATGTTATCCGGAGCGATCCTCAGTTAGCAGAAAAAATTGTGATCCGTTATAATGCCTTTTTATCCCATAGTTTTTACCTAAAGATTTTATTTTATTAATTAACGGCTGAAGGGATTTGGATGAAACGGTTAGAGATAATTACCGTCTCATCTATGTGGGCGAAAGGGCTAGAACAAGCTTACTAGTAATATACAATTGTTGCATTTTACATGTACTTATTTTCTGATGCTTTTTTACATTTAAATTAATACAAGTACAAATTGTAACCCCACTTGCATATTAAAAACACTGAAGGTTACCAAAATTGGCACTGTGTGATTAGAATTATTCATATTAATGAACTTATTTGTCTGTACTTATTTGTAGCATCCTGTGCCCTAATGTATCAGTTCGAAACCAGAAGGCCAATTAGTATAGTTAGTTAGGCATTAGTAATAGAAGGCTATGGCATTCTATGAAGCATGGCCATGAAGCAAATTCATGTCAAACCCATCGGAATTTGCAGCAGCCTTCAACAAAAATGATAAATCAATACTGATGAATCAGTATCGATTTATCAGTTAATGTCAAAATGGAAATATAAAAAGTCAACGAAATGCGAAAGTAGGCATCGTGTGACGAAATCCTCAAAATCTACACGACATACTATGTCGTCTTCTGTTTACAAATGAATGAAAAGTGTACCAGTAGTTGGTTTCATGGTAATGTTTAATGACTACCCCTATTTTGAAAGTCATAGTGTCTTTTTATTGTAAACATAACACTCACTTTGATTACTTTGTTCACAGTGCTATGGTCCATTGTGCAAGGCTGCAGTACGTATAGAAGATTATTGACCTACATAAATATAAGTTATTATGATTAAATAAATACTGGTAAACTTTGCAACTTACTACGGCGGCTGATAGCTTGGGTGTATATAGCACAATACAAAGATAGAAAATGTTCCGATAAAATTTACGGTTTTCATGTCATTAAAATATCAAAAATCTGGCGAAACAGATGGCGCAGCCGTCACGTAAAGTTCGAGTCCGCTTGAACATATATATTTTAAATAGTTAAAAGCTTATTTTAGTAAATAATTATGCAGAGTTTTACTAACCACAAGCTAAGCTAAGCATTACTATACCACCTGGTAATTTTGCCAGTATCTTGGGCACATTACCAGTCGACAGCAATGTGGATGAATTATTCGACGCTTTATTTTAGTTCTTGAATAGTTAGGTTAGGTTAGAATTTTGCTATTTTTATTTATTAATTAGATATAATTAGTTATTTTAGGAAAATTCATGAGGTCCAATAAAACTCATATTTTATCTTCAAAAATCTTTTTATGCATCTGATTATTCACCACCTCGATATGCAAAAATCTCTTCTAGTAACATCAAACTCTAATTCAAAGCATTTTTTTTTTCTATAAAACCATTTAGTCAGAAAGGGGAAGCTAGTTGCCCAATCGCCGAAGGTGGTAGAGGTTCATATGGAGAAGAATGGCCCATTTTACGTAAGCGTACAAGACAAGGAAGGCGTTCCTTTAAATTGTACGTGAAGTGTCGTACATATCGGGGCTACCTTAAAGCGGCTCCTGCCCAATCTATGGGGCCAAACGCCTCCTGCCGGAGGCTCTACGCGGGGGTCGTGCGGACCATGGCCCTATACGGGGCACGGGTGTGGGCGCCTACATTGAAGCGCCACCCAGCACGCCGGTTGAAGGCGGCAACCCAGTGCTGGGCACGCCACGATTGCGGCGGTAAGTCCCCTCTTTGAGGAGTGGCTTGAGAGGCGGCATGGCGTCCTCGCCTTTCGCATGATACAGGTCCACACCGGACACGGCTGTTTCGGGAGGTTCCTGATTCGCAAAAGGCGGGAGGAAACGGCCGGGTGAAGATTGCGAAGATCGCCCTCAGGACACAGTGGAGCATACGGTGGAGATCTGCCGGCTTGAGCGGAGCACCTACGTGTCCTCATGGACGCGATAGTAGGCGCGGGTTTGCGGACGGCGAGTAGTGGGTAGCTCGCTGTCCGGTAAGGACCAAGCCCGGGTCGACGGCGCGTTGTGTTCCACGCGCGCCTCAAAGAGATGTCAGCACCAACTGGTGGGGCCCGCAAGGGCCGATGCCTGGCAGGGGTGCGGGTTGTTCGAAAGAGATACCGCGGTCCCTGGCACACAGGCAACTGAGGGAACACAGGTGGGTTTTAGTCAGTAAAAGTCTGACACGCCCTCCTGCTCCACCCAGAGCGAGAGAAGTCATTTGATGATTTCCCGTCAGAAAAAAAAGTGTCGTGTATATAATTGATGAGTTAACTGTCACGGAAATCAATAGAATTTAAAAAAGAACTCAACAACGTTTAATTTTAAAGGTATGCATGATTTTTTTTATAAATATTTGGCGAAGGATTCATTCGTTCATGTTCGTATCACGTCTATCTGGCAGAATCTTGATGCTCCGAAATTTATTTGGCATAATACACTTATATTATATTTAATATAATTGTTGTTTTGCCGAATGTAAATATGTCCGAATTTACATCGGCATATTTTTAAGATGGTAGAATTTTATTTGGCAAAGTTAACAATAACTAACTAATATAACTGAATATTAACTTTTTATTTAGTCGTCGTTTTATTTAGAGGGACGATTATTTGGTACAGTTTCACTTGGCATACTGTTAAGATGACAGAATTTCATTTAGAATCATTTTATTAGACATAATGCCATTTCTATAAAATATGCTGCAAGCATTTTGAATCTAAATTAGAATTAAAATATTGTCTTAAAAAGTCTTTAGAGCAAAAAAACGGATATCTGGAGAAGTGCAATAAAGCCCTGGAAGAAAAGAGTAAACGAGTTGGAAAATAGGAAGAAAGAAAACAATATAGAAATAGATGGATTAGAGATACACGATCAGGAAAATATTAAATCGGTGGTCGGAGACTTCGCTCAAAAGCTAAAGTTGACCCCGATGCATTGAAGATGCACAGAGGATAGGTCAAATAAAACCCGGCGACGCAATACCCAAAATTGTGTTAGTCGCACTCTGCTCTAAAACTGCCCGCAACTAATGGATGTTAGCGAGGAAGGAAAACAAGATTACCAACAATAAAATCTACGCCAAAGGCAGCGACACGAGAGAGAATTTTCATTAATGAAGATCTGCCAAAGTATAAGTGTCAACTATTATGGATAGGAAGGAACCAACTTAAGCCAAAAGGTTTTCAGTACATCTGGGTTCAAGACTGTAATATTCTTGCTAAGAAGAATAGTGAACAAAAAAATCTACAACATAAGATCGGAAGATTTGAAAAAGTTCGAAGAATGTAATTATAAACACGCGATCAGCGCGGCGAGTACACGCAAGGTGATTTCCTCTCAACATTCACATTCGATCAAATATGATTTTCCTAATGCTGTTATATTTAAAAGATACTACGACATACCATCATTAAGTAATGATGTAGCCCCCAATCAAGGCTGCTATCATATTTTCCATTTGAACATAAGATCAATTCAGCAACACTTCAAAGAACTACTAGTCTTGTTGGAACAAAATAAATATAAAATGGATATAATAATACTAAGTGAAATAAATATCAAGAAGGAGAAACTAGTATTCTAGTAGTTACATACGCACAAGAGAAATTACCAGAAGGGAAGGAATATTGATATACGCAAAAGAAAGCCTTAGCTTCAATGCTCAAAGAGTGGAGACAGAAGCCTTAGAAATGCTTCATGGTTAGCTTAGAACAGAGAAAAACATTACGCACATGTTTGCTATATACATACCACCTCAACAGAATTAGTTACTTTTCATGGAACAATTGGAGAATCGTCAGATCTATCGCTGCATCTGAAAACGTTATTCTGATTGGTGACACTAAAATTGACATTCTCAATAATGTAGTAAATCCAACTGCAACAAAGTATAAAAACACCTTGTGTGGATGCGACCTGCAGTGCGGAATACCGAGTGCAGAGATAACTCGCGAGGCAATCATGGACAGGCATCTTCAGGCGTCGTGCTTGGATCATATATGGATGCGAGCGGGACGTAACGAGTGCGGTTCATTATCGTATGTGCTCGAAACGCTAATTAATTCTGTACTTATTGTGCGAACTTATAAAACGTACTTACAAAACAAAACAATTACAGATAAAACTCATCAAGTTCCTAGTAAGCAAAAATGTTAAGACAAAATGTAACAAAGAATATGAAACATTATTCCTTATTTGTAAAGTCCTACCAATAGGCAGGAAAGTTTAGTATCTGATAAGCCTAGAACACTATTTTAGTGATGAGTATAAAGTACCTGTTGAAAATAAATATAATACAATAAGTGTAAGAGAGAAAAGCCTAGTTGCACCGAAAATAACAAATTACTATGGGGAAAGAACTTCCAGATATCTATTTCCAAAAGTATTTCATAAAATGAATATGTTAAGACAAACCCCTAAACTCAGTAAAGGTATTCTAAAATCGAAACCAAGGACCTTATATCTCGATAAAAGAGGATTCAGCCACTATCAAGAAATGAACTCACTTCGAAGCTAGTTATTTGTTTCGTATTAATTAGTTTGTAGTTGTATTTAAGTTAAGCTTTTTATGCTTATATGAAATGAAATGCACAGCTCCCAGCGTGGCTTGACCAGACTCGATTAATCGAATGAACACCAAGATTTGCACTAGCCTCTGGAGCCTCATGCTTCAAGGTGTTACAGAGGCCATTGCATATCAAGAAGTAGACCGGGGGGCGCTGTAATGGTCAGGTAGACGTGCCCATAGGATGGGAAAGGATTTCGAGCCTACCGGATGCAGTAGTAGCACATCCTGTGGTTCTTGATGCGTGTTGTTACGGTTTTTCCGTTTAAGATTTGGTGCATTTTCTTAATTATTGGTTTATTCCTGACGTGGTTAATCAAGTCTGTGATGATAACTCGTTCATACCTTCTGATTCTTAATCTATTCGCCTGGGGTCGATACTTTTAAGTCATATATCATACAAGGTACGATAACCCTTCGATACATAAGTCTAGCTAACTTCCAGTCCGTCTTTGAGTTTAGTATGAATGGTAGTAATGATTTGGCGTTTCTCGTGGCCTGTTGGCATCGTTTTCTAATTGTGGTTTTTCCGCCTTTTGTGTTTGTGCCTAGGTATTTCATTTCGACCACTGTTGGTATACTTATTCCGTTCAGGGTCACGTTGGCCGTTTGCTGTGATGTTATGGGGTTCCTAATTAGAATGTTTGTTTTCGTTTCGTTTATTTGGAGGCCTGCGCTATTTAGTAAAGGTTTTATGTGGCACAAGATGCGCTCTAGTTCTTCTAAATCATCTGCAATGGGGATAAGATCGTCCGCAAATGATAATACCAGGGGGAGTGTTTGGGATAGAATAAAAATGTTTATTTTGTAGTGTTTTTTTACCTTGATTTTTAATAAATAAATTAATCGGGGAGCAAAGTGGCGACTAGCTGGCAACCCTAATGTACGTACAGCGCCACCCCGCGCGCCGCGCCCGCAATGCTCGAAGTTTCCAGAAGCAAGTATAGACTTGCGCTCTCCCCACTCCCGAGTCAGTCGTCGTCCCGCCACCGGCCGCAACGCGCGCGCACACTCGCTTTTGAACACTCCCGCGCTCGCGAGTTAGTCGCCATCCGCCCTCCGATTCTTTTTACAATTACCACTGCGTTTTACTCCCCCAACTAAACGCACTGCGTGCTGTGCGCAACATTAAGCTGGTCATTCGAGCCGGATTTCGAGCCCCTAGTGTTTAGTTTGGACTGAAACCTGTATGCAGGGATGTCGCAGCTCCGCACACCCCCGAAAGGTGTTAGTGTTAAAACACGCAGTCAAACGCGTGCCTTGGAGCAGGTGGCTAACAGAAGTGAACCGTTAGTGGTAACAAAATCGGCGAAAAGTGATTCAACCGCGTGTTCGTCGGCGGCCCGCAAGAAGTTGGAATACGAGGCGGCTCAAAAACAGGCCCTAATCGATCTCGAGTTGGCCGAAAAACGTGCTAAAATAGAAAAAGACTTGGCCTTGAAGAAACTACAAGTCGATCTAGCCGATTTAGAAGAAGAAAGCCGACGTTCAGTTTCGAGAAATTCAAGAATGATCGACACGTGGCTAGCAAAACAAGATGGCGTCGCGTCTATTACGCAACAAAGTAATTGCGCAGAATATGCAGAAGACGTCTGCGACCAAGCATACTCAATGCCAGTTAATGAAGATCGCCAGTGTGATCCATCAGATCCGTGGGGAAAACCCTGGCACCACACCGACCGTCAACAGGAGTTCGCTGACGAGCGTCCGCCGCATGACAACAGTATCCAACAGTTGACGGAGGCGCTGCACCAAACATTTATGAAAATTAATGGTCGTGACAACAACAGAGAGCTGCTCACGCGCCTAGCAACTTCAAAAGATTTACCGGTATTCGACGGTGATCCTATGCAGTGGCTGCAATTCAAGGAGTCATATTATTATATTATTGCTTAGGTTCATAGTTTTTGTGGTGTCAGTTTTTGATTTAGAAGAGTACGGTAGAAAGAAAAAATTGTTCTTGTTTACTTACGCTCAAATATAACTTACCTATTTATACCCACACTTTAGTTGAGTTAAGAACATTTTTTTACGTTTTGTTTTTTTTTTGTAATGATATTTTTTAAAGTCATGTCCGTTTTTTTTACCACGGGAACTAACTAACGTCTAAGATACAGGCTCGGCCTAGTTTAGACGTTAGGATTCATTTAGAAATGTTAACACACAGTTCACTGATTTAACATCGTAATACTGATTAATTTAAAGATTTGTTTAGTTTAAGATTTGTTGATTTGTTTAGTTTAAAGTGTGTTTTTCTGTGTCAATAAAGTTTTTATTTATTTATTTTTATTTATATAAAGAGTCGTCACTCCTATGTAGTTATAGCGATTCTGAAAACATTTGGCGGTTACGAAAGTGCCTCCGTGGTGACGCGAAAGAGGCCGTGTCATCGCTCCTTATCGGCAACACAACACCGCAAGCTATAATTGAAACTTTAGAGTTGCGATTCGGCAGACCTGAGTGCATTATCAATAAAATATATACTCAGTTAAAGAAGATCAACCCGCTTCCCACTGCATACCATATAGAGATAGTGAATTTTGCAATTAAAGTAAAAAACTACGTAACAGCTGTTAAAGCTATCAAGTGCAACGAGTACCTACAAAGCCCGGAAACAACAGCTATAGTATTGTCAAAGTTGCCGCCCGCTCTTATCAATAAGTGGGCAGAATATATCTACAATAGACAAAATAATTCTTCCAAACTAGAATTATTGTCAGAATTTTTATACAGAGAAGCTAATATCGTCGCAACTTCAGGTGTTAGTTTTATACAAAGTCAGAACGACTCGAAAAAGAAATATGAAAATACAACTCATCCAGTGTTATCGTGCACTACTACGTCCGACGATAAGTGCATATATTGTCGTGTCTCTCCATCGCACACCTTAGAAAAATGTGGAAAATTCAAACGTGCTATGAAACGTGATCGTTGGCAGTTCGCACGTAGGAAAAGCCTATGTTACAAGTGCTTAGGCACGCGACACACTGAACCCTCCGCGTGCCGCGCTCCGAACTGCAACGAGTGTGGACATCCACACCATTCTCTTCTTCACTGGACGAAGTCTGCCGCCGCCGCGGCGCCCGCGGCGCGCACCCCAGATGCGCCGGCGCTCCCTGCAGCCGCGCGGTCAGCGGCACCGCGCGCACCGGCATCGTCAGAGACCGCGCGCCCCGACGCGGTCCGCCCCGCGGTGGACGGAGCTCACGTGCACCCGTCAGCGGCCATGGAGTCACGCCCCGAAGACACGGTCGCCCACGCAAGTGCGTCCTCTTCTAGTGTTAGTGTATCAGTGCCTAAAGTGTTACTAAAAACAGTGCCGGTTACCGTTCACGGACCCGAAGACAGTGTCCACACTCACGCGTTGCTGGATGACGGCGCCACTGTCACGCTGATCGCCGCGGACCTCGCCGACCAGGTGGGACTGCACGGTAAGAAAGTGACCCTGCGCGCTCGCAGCGCGTGGGATTCCGGTGAGCTCGTGTGCCAAACGGAGACCGTAAAGTCTTGACATTTCTAACACTAAAGGTGATCATTTTAACATATGTGCTCGTAAAATGAACGAACTTAACTTTCCTAAGCAACGTTTATCGTGTATAGATTTAGGTAGTTATTCACACTTTGATTATAAAAAATATGATTTGTGCCAATGTGACATACAGCCTAAGCTTTTAATCGGTCAGGACAACTACGAGGTTATTGCTCCTATTTTATGTATAAAAAGTAATAATCGAAATGAACCTTATGTAACACAGACGCCGCTAGGGTGGTGTGTACACGGCATTGTAAACAACGTAAACATGTCAGCTGATTGTAACACTAGTGGTAGCAGCGCGCAACGTTGTTGTGATTCTGAGTTGCATGAGTTAGTAAGAGAATCATTTACGTTAGAGTCAATAGGAATTTTAAAGAAACCGCGACAAAATGCAGACGAGTTGCGTGCTGTGTCCATATTAAATAATACATGTGAGCTAATTGATAATCAATGGTATGTAGAATTGCCTTGGAAATATGATAACTTTGTTATGCCTAATTCTTATCAGACTGCCGTAAATCGTTTAAAGTCAGTTGAGAAAAAAATGTTAGTCGACAGCGCTTACGCGTCACGTTATCAGGAACGTATTCAGCATTTACTTTCGAATAATTATGCTAGGAAGCTAGACGAGGGGGAGTCTAGCGACCGCGTTTGGTACCTACCGCATTTCGGGGTCGATAACCCTAATAAAAAGAAATTACGTTTAGTTTTCGACGCCGCAGCAAAAACACAAGGTTATTCTCTCAATGATTTTTTATTGACAGGGCCGGACTTATTACAGTCTTTATTCAGAATTATGTTTAGATTTAGAGAAAATCAAATTGGAATTATTGCAGATATTAAAGACATGTTCTTAAGGATTAAAATTAAACAAAAAGATCAGCAGGCTCTTAGATTTTTATTCCGCGATGAAACCACTAAGGACATTAAGAAATACGCTATGACGTCATTAATATTTGGCGCGAACTGCTCGCCCTTTATCGCGCAACATATTAAAAATAAAAACGCATTGAACTTTAAAAATACTTACCCTAAGGCTGTTGACGCTATTTGCAAACAACATTATATGGATGACTATATCGACAGTTTACCCGAAGTTGGCCTCGCGAAACAAATGATAGAGGAAGTCTGTTATATTCACCAGCAGGGTGGATTCGAAATACGGAACTGGGCTAGCAACGTACCAGCTGTTCTGGAAAACCTACCGAAGGAAGCTCTAAGTGACAGCGCCTGTTGCTCCATTGATCAAGATTCCAATCGGTCTGAAAGGACACTTGGTTTGTTATGGTACCCCGCTAGCGACGAGTTAGGATTCGATTTGTCCTTGAAGCGTATACCCGATGATATCGTAAATTTAAAACGTAAACCTACGAAACGCGAAATGCTACGTATTATTATGTCGATTTTTGACATTCACGGTTTTCTCGGACCGTTTACTATTAAGGCGAAGATTTTGATGCAGAAAACCTGGAAAACTGACTTACCATGGGATCAAGAATTACCAGAAGATTTATTTATTATATTTGCAGAGTGGATGACTCAGCTGAAAGCAATAAAAGATATTCGCATTCCGCGATACTTTTTTCGAGACCGCGATGCACCACAGTCTCCGGTCTCTGGGGACTCCGCCGCTAGTGCGAGCGAGACAACACTATTGGAATTGCACGTATTCTGCGACGCGTCTCCGAGCGCTTACGCAGCCGTAGCGTATTGGCGAAAGAAACACAATGATAAAGTCATCAAATCATCGCGAGCAAAAGCCGCGTTGCGCCTACGAAGCTTGTGACGATACCTAGACTCGAGCTACAGGGTGCTCTATTGGCGTGCCGCTTAGCTGATACTATTAAACAAGAACACAGACTAATACCTACTGCTACGTATTTTTGGATGGACTCAACAACTGTCCTACATTGGATTAAAAACGAGAATAGGAACTATAAAGTTTTTATCGCGAATAGACTCGGTGAAATAGATGAGCTGAGCAAAATACAAGAATGGCATTACGTACCTACCGAGTTAAATGTCGCTGACCTCGCTTCGAAGAGTATGGATTACGAGCTGAAAAGCAATTGTGAGTGGTTCTTGGGACCTTCTTTTCTGCACGACGCTGACATGAAGAACTGGCCGCGGCAACCTGAAAATAAAATAAAAATTAATGAAGAAATATTAGAAAAAATAAATTTAATAAATGAAAATAACAATCTAAATGACTTACCTGTACCAGAGCCGACGCGCTTCTCCAGTTGGTTACGATTGCTTCGTACGACTGGAACTGTTCTGCTGTTCATAGAAAAATGTAAGAAGATAAAAATAAATGGACCTACCGACGAGTTGATGAAGCGAGCTGAAACATTATTACTGCAGCACTCGCAAACCAAAGCTTTCCTCAGTGACATCTTGCTGTTGAAACAAAACAAAGAAATTAAGCGCGATAGTAGACTCCGCGCTTTGACACTTATATTGGATGATTGTGGGTTACTGCGTGTTGGTGGACGAATAGGAGCTGCCAAGGATGTAGTGATGGACACAAAGTCACCAGTGATTTTAGACGGACATGACCATGTGGCTCGACTTTTTGTCAAGTATTACCACATCCGAGCGGGTCATGGATGCAACGAGTTGGTGGTCAATGAATTGCGTCAAAAATATTGGCTGGTACGTTTACGTCCCACGGTTCGTACAGTTGCATCGCAATGCTTAATCTGTCGTATCAGGAAGGCTAATCCTAAGCCGCCACGACTCGGCGACTTACCTGAAGCTAGACTCACACATCATCAAAGACCGTTTACTGTAACTGGAGTTGATTTGTTTGGACCAATGGAGGTCACAGTTGGAAGATCAAGGCCAAAACGCTATGGTGTTTTGTTTACGTGTCTGACAGTACGTGCTGTGCATATAGAGATTGTGCCGAGCCTGACCGCGGATTCTCTGATAATGGCTTTACGGAGGATGGCTGCACGTAGGGGCTGGCCAACGAAAATTTATTCCGACAATGGAACAAATATGCGTGGTGCAGAAACTGAATTGAAGAAAGTATATGACGCTGTAGACAAAAATACCATCACCAACGAGGCTTTGAACAATGGAGTTTCCTGGAGCTTCATTCCGCCAGCTAGCCCGCATATGGGAGGCTCTTGGGAGCGGCTGGTGCGCAGTGTTAAGACCGCACTTAAGGTGGTTCTGAAAGAGAGAGCTCCACGTGAAGAGACACTGGCTACCCTCTTAGCTGAGGTAGAGAATATTATTAACAGCCGGCCTTTAACTCATGTCTCCGTAGACCCTCGGGATGATGAGACTCTAACACCGAATCATTTTCTCATCGGTTCGTCGTCTAATTTACCTGAAGCAAGAGTTTTCACCGATAAAGATCTGTGTCTGCGCAAACAATGGCGTATCTCCCAGCGTCTAGCTGACCATTTTTGGGCCAGATGGATGAAGGAAGTGCTTCCCGATCTGGTTCCGCGCCGAAAGTGGACAGAAGAGGGCGCACAATTGAAGATTGGTGACGTGGTAGTAATAGTTGACCCTAACTCCCCCGTAATAGCTGGCCTAAAGGTGTAGTACAATCCGTGTACCCTGGTGCTGACGGACGCGTAAGAGTTGTTGACATTAGGACCAAACAAGGGATACTTAAACGTCCCGCGGCTAGGGTAGCTGTATTTTGACGTAGTGTCTAGTGTCATTTGTGTCACTTTAGTGTCTGTTGTTCATTGTTTTGAGTGTCGTGCCGACACTGAGGGGGAGGATGTTGGGGATAGAATAAAAATGTTTATTTTGTAGTGTTTTTTACCTTGATTTTTAATAAATAAATTAATCGGGGAGCAAAGTGGCGACTAGCTGGCAACCCTAATGTACGTACAGCGCCACCCCGCGCGCCGCGCCCGCAATGCTCGAAGTTTCCAGAAGCAAGTATAGACTTGCGCTCTCCCCACTCCCGAGTCAGTCGTCGTCCCGCCACCGGCCGCAACGCGCGCGCACACGCGCTTTTGAACACTCCCGCGCTCGCGAGTTAGTCGCCATCCGCCCTCCGATTCTTTTTACAATTACCACTGCGTTTTACTCCCCCAACTAAACGCACTGCGTGCTGTGCGCAACAGGGAGTAAAACGCGGTCCTGATCTAGTTTGATTAAATGGGTTGCATCTTCAAGGTTCTAAGGACTTCGTCGAAGACCAATGTAAAAGGCGAGGGGAGAGAGGGCAACCCGTTTAACCCCCTTTCTTTTGATAATTCTTTCTTTCTTTTTTAAATAAACGTTGCCCCACACTAGGAATTTCTCCTGTATTGTGGGTGCGTTCACAAACATTTAAAACTCACATACACAAACAGCCAGACCCGGAACAACTACTTGTGTACTTGTATCATAATCCAACTGCTTTGCTGGCCACACCATTTGATGAATGTTCTTACATTCATGCATACATTGATTATCCTGTTGGTAATCGATTTGTTGGTTCATTGCAATAATTATCCTAATGCCTTAATGCCTTCAAGTCGTCATTGTAATGGTGTTTTCTATGACAAGGGCGAGTAGGTAAATTCGTTAACTTGCAAGTCCTTCCTCGTCTAGGACCCCTTCGAGCATAAAATGCAGTAATCTGTTGATCTATTGTTTAAGAAGGACGCTTGGTAACTGCCTAGTTCCATTATTGCATCATCTATTTGTTTTTATTATTTGTTTTTACTACGCATCTGCGTAAATTCTGTAGTACGTGTTGCAAACCGTTATGCGGCGATATTCGCTCGCGTCATCTTGTTTTCTTTTTTGGGATTGGTACCTGCGCGGTTTCAAGCCACGTGTCCGGCACTGTATTGTGTGTACTGTTATATTTGGGGCATCGCTTTGTAAAGTTTGATTACCACTTGGTTCGTTCCGAGAGCTGTCTCGTTTCGCATTTTATTGATGATTACCATTACTTTTTCGGCTTTGTTATTTCAATATTTGGTATCTGAAAAAAGGCCCTCGGTCCCTTATTTTTGGTTTTCCTGTTGGACACCGTTATGTACGCGGATCTTAATCGGCGTTTTGTTTGCTGTTTGCTGTTCCTGTAAAACGAGTCGAGCATTTGCATGCGTTTTACGGCGTGAAATGTTCCCAGTCCGGTGAAGCGGGCTCTGCATGTTTTTGTTCTTCTTGATATTTAACATTCTGAAGTGTTGTCTGCCATTATTTTTAATTGCCTATTTGGATTATCCGGTTGCCCGCTTTGTAGGATTTGGGCCTTTTGTAGATTAGCAAGAGCTAAGCAATGCTCTCTTGATTAAATTGGCTGAAGAATCAGTTTCCTGAGCAGCGCAGCGGTCAGTTTTAATAACCTCCGTTATTGTGTTACAGGGTATTTCGATATTTCCATTCGCTGGGATGATACCGTTATTTGTTAGTTTTTTTGTTATACAGTCTTCGTATTTAGTTTATGTAGAATTTCTATTGAGAGCGTAGTTGTAGAGTGTAGTTGCATGGTTTATGCTTGATATGACCTCGGTGTGTGTTACTCGCTTTTCTTGAGGGGTGCCAATCACCGTGTTGAGATGTATGTTCCTGAGTTCAACCTTGTTTCCTGTAGGTTGGCTATATGAATGCCGCTATGTGAAGATTCAGCGTCTATTTGATTTTCTTTCTTTGGCTGTATATTTACAAACTCGTCATCTGTCGAGGCGCCGATGCACAGGTCTAGGCAAATGCGCTTAATTGAGGTAGAGGTCGGGTTTTTGGGTGTTGTGTATCTAGTGTCCTTTGCTATTACGTCTGATTGGGGGCTGTTCGTTTGAGGACGGGGTTTCGTGGATTTTTCTTGCTCTTTTCGTGAGCACACGAAACAACATACCAAACCGTTTACCGGTTAAAAGGTTTGGTATGTTGTGGTATTTTAACGTTGTACTTAGGATGTGGCTGTTAATAGGTGAATACCCTTGTGCGTTTCTGTTGTTTATGGGCACATGCACATTTACGAGATACTATTCGAACAAGGCGATGATGATATCTTCGCCACCGCAGATTGTTATATTAAACTAGCTTTTGCCCGCAGCTCCACCCGCGTGGATGTCGGTTATAGCGCATATTCCTATTTAAAATGTGGCCTATGTCCAGGCTATATCTCTGCCAAATTTCACGACAATCGGTTCAGCGGTTTAGGCGTGAAAGCGTAACATACAGACAGACAGAGTTACTTTCGCATTTATAATATTAGCAGGGATTGTGCGGTTATGTATTTTGCTATCCTTTATTCCTGGAAGAGAATGCTGTTGGGGAGAAAATCATGTATATTATTTAGAAGTGCTAGGAAAATTCTATCATCCTGTCGATGTTCCCAACTATATGTGGCGAGATCTTGACGGACAATTCTATTATCGAGTGTTAAGCCCATTAAATAATTTTTTGCAAACACTTCAGTTTGTAGTGCAAGACCAGGACACGTGCAAAGGGGCTGACTTGACCTTTTTTTTGGTGTATCTGTAGAACAAAAGCGTGCGATGCGAACTTAAGAGTTAAGGCGGAGATTTCTGGAAAACGCTCAAAAAGGTGGTTTTTTAAAGCTGTATATCTCTTTAACCGTAAATAATTTTGAAAGCAAAAAAGTATTTGATATATATATACAAGTCTTTTTTGCATACAGTGATGGAACTCAAAACATAATTAAACATACTTTAATGCATCAAAAAAATCTTCAAAGTCCCTCTTAATTATCTTTAAAATCAGTTTATCTCTTTAAAAACAGTTTTAAACATAATTAAAAATATATCATAAAATTTCAAATACCAAACTGCATCCAGTGATCGATTATTTATTATTAAATAGTTAATATTTAATTTTATACGATTTTATTTGCATTTTTACGACATACTTTTGCTCATTTGTTATTCGAATTTATTACAACAGATTTTAACCCGTAACAGATTGCAATAAGAACTATTATCGCTCATAACGACAATATTTAAAGTTACCAGGGCCTTAAGGGTAACTTTTATGTACACTTCAGTACACATGGGCCGTGGGCCGACTCAAATTTCGGTAACCGTTACAAGTTATAATAATACAATCTTTAGGTACTGCGTTTTGAGCGATAGGTACCGTATTTTGCGCTAGAATTATAGCGTAAACTTGTTTGTGCCGCCCTATATATTTAGTGCTAGCAGACTGGCCCACAACGAAAGGCCGCTCGTACGCAGTTTCATAGAACAAATCCCTGAAATATTAGGAACGGTCTCACCAAGTTAAGCAGCCAGGGGTCAGCCGTTTCACTCGTCCTCCGGCAGCCAGTCTTCACTGCAGGCTGGAGGGCGTGTCAGACTTTTACTGACTAAAACCCACCCGTGTTCCTCCACTTGCCTGTGTGCCAGGGACTGCGGTATCTCTTTCAAACAACCCGCACCCCTAGCAGGCATCGGTCCTTGTGGACCCCATCAGTTGGTGCTGACATGTCTTTGAGGCACGCGTGGAACGCAACGCGCCGTCGACCCGGGCTTGGTCCTTACCGGACAGCGAGCTACCCATTACTCGCCGTCCGCAAGCCCGTGCCTACGGTGGCCGGGAATCGGCCTGGGGGAGGAGCGCACTTTACGTCACTTTTGCTCCGTTGTTTTATATTACTACCCAATATAACAAATTGCGACACAGACTGAGACACATACAAAAAACTCGGTGTCAGGTTAGCTTCTTATAAGCTTATAAAAGTTAAATTTAAAACCCCGGACCCAAACAAAAACCTCTAAAAAGTAAAGAATAATATTTAGTGACCTTTTAAGTGGTAGGTAATATTTTTATCAAGGCATTGTCACGTCGGGGGACGGTAATGACAATAAAAAAATGTGTATGTACTACTACTTGTTATGTACTAATCTCCTCGGACGAGGCCCAACTATTATGTGATGGAACTTCACGTACAGGTAACTTCGTCTAATCACTAATTATTCAGTACTTTTGGCTTTTGCCAGCGGCTTCGCCCGCGTGGCGGTTGAAAATTAGCCCACGGAAACAACTGGGATAAAAAGTATCTTACGTCGGTCGAAAAATCAAATCAATGCTTATCCTTCCTTACTTAAATATAAAAATAGCACTTCGAGTATAGGAGAGGACATCTGCAACATGTTTTAATTCTAATTTTCTGTTCTGCTAGTAGTATCAAAGGTGACGACGATCTCTCCAATGACCATGGGCAGGGTTCTAACATGCATTTGAGCGATATTGTTTCGGACATACTTTCAGTCGAAGTTAACGAATCAAAGTGTCCAATCTACTTAAAAGAGTTGACTTATCTAAATCTGCAGGACCTGACAATATTCCACCAGTTTTTTATACTCAACTGTGCCAAAAGGTTGACTCCTCCTCTTTCGCTTCTGTTCAGGCGGTCCCTAAATTTAGGTGAGGTACCTACAATTTGGAAGTCGGCGATAATCACTCCGATCCACAAAAAAGGGCCTAGAGACCTTGTGAAAAACTACAGGCCCATATCCAAACTATGCATTTTCGATCCAAAACCTATTTGCCTAATTATTACAGCCGCTGCAGGAAGTTTCACATTCTTCCACTAATTGAGCGGAGAAAAATTGCCGACATGGTATTCTTGTTCAATTTGGCAAAGGGCTCAACTGACTGTTCTGAATTGATGAGCTAAATTGGGCTTCATGTTCCATCCTTCACCTTGAGGAATCATCAACCTCTGTATGTGCCTCTGTGCGGTGCATATATCGACAAAACTCTTATATGATAAGAGCTAGCAGGGCATACAACTCGATGTGTTAGTGTTGATGATCTTGACTTATTCTCCACCAGTGTTCCTAAACTTAAAAAAATACTATGTAAAAAATTCTTTGAAGATCACTAAAACTCGTCTTTTCTTAACTCTCTCCGAGTGTTTACTTATTCTTACTTTCGCTTGCCTGTCTGCTATTTCTTGTGCAACCCTAATATTGTCAGTGAGAACTCAACTATCTGTATCCTAGATGTAAGTTTTCTTAAGAAATAAAATAAAATGTGTTAATCCAGGTTATTGTTATCTTAGTGCCAAATTTCATCCGAATCCGTTCAGCCGTTTTAGCGCGATTGAGTAACAAACATCGAAACATACAAACTTCCACATTTATAATATTAGTAGGATAGCCCAGCTTCCTCTTTCCACACTCTTACCTTCTAAGTTTTTGATCTAAAAGACCACTTTGGGGAAAAATGATATAGAAAGATTATTTTATTAAGAGCAAGTAAGATAGCGAAACGAATCGATGTACGTACGACAAAATACGAAAGAAAAGCGAATTTATGGTGTTCGACTTTATTTAACCACTACTTCTTCACTGCCCATCATGCACAACCATCTGCACAATCGAGGATTTCGAATGACAGAACTGTCCTCGTAGCTTCTTACTTCTGGGACAAAACTTTAGTAGTACTGCATTGTAACGAAAAGGAGAATATTACATTTTGCATTAGATAAGTGCTGGTACATACACTATTAGTCATTATAAATGTTTATTTTTTAACAGAAATTGTATGTCACTCTGGCAAGTCACATAGGTACCCACGTCAAAATTGAACCAACTTTGTGCATGTGTGCAATATAACACAATTTGTTTTGTTATTTTCGTACAATATTACTGTGTCTATTTAATATTATTGTACTGTATCGTTTTTATCCAAGTTATCATCCACCGCAATAAATCACACTGTTTACTGGATAACTCCCTAAAAGTAGTCATTAAAATTTAAACTGTTATTTTAATATTTTAGTGCGACGGAATGTTGAACGTTTGCATGTCAAAAGTGAGTGACTTTTCTAAATCTGGCTAACCCTTTACGGTACCTAGTTACTTATTCTTCCGATCTTTAATACAATGATTTTTTGTACTGGGCGGCCGTACCTGGAAACCGATTGTTTACAAGGGTCTTATCTCGACTTGTTCACCTACTAACAAACTGGTAAAAAAATGTGAACAATTTAAGTCTCTTGTCATAGGGGACGGGAATTTTGTCACCCATGCAAGAATCTAGACTCCGGCTCCAGGCTGGAAAAAATCACATTAATTTCAATTAATTTCAGTGCATTGGGCGTGGATGTGAAGCACTTGTAAGGTTTTTTTTTACTATTATCCATCTTAGTAATTATTTATAAACTGCGGGCGTTTTAATATTGTCATCATATTTATGTACAGTGTCGTTCCTCCTCCTGTCTAACATTTGTAAGTATAAGCTACATCACATAATTTCTAATTTTAAATTATTAACCATTTTATTTATTACAATATAAAATGAAGTTATTGCTTAATATTAATATATCATACGTGAAATGTCATTAATCTACAACTAATACCTTTAACAGTAAATTGTGACTTTTAAAATTGTTTATCAGTTATTGTAAAAAAAAATACCATTCCAAAGCTAGCTGGGCACGTAGCTGTGTTCAGCATCTTCTGATGTAACGGTATACAAGGTTTTATGGACGTACATATTAGTCGGGATAAATGGTTTCGGTCGTGTGCTATCGGGCTACAACCCAGTGAAAAGTGATAAAAGTAAAGCTGATTCTAATATTTTTGGCGGATTTCAGAAAGACGCATAGCAAGTTTAGTAGCAAATCCATTAGTATTAATAGGAAAAACTGGAAGTTATTATTAACTAACCCCTCTGTATAGAAGCAGTAATGCTCGCGAAGCGGAAGGCGGCGCCCGTGAGGGAGAGGCAGTATATGCGCCCTCGCGGCCCTAGTCGCCGCAGGAGACGCCCCGGGCGTCGTAAATCTCAGGCTAATTCCCGGCCACCGTAGGCGCGGACTTGCGGAAGGCGAGTAATGGGTAGCTCGCTGTCCAGTAAGGACCAAGCCCGGGTCAACGGCGCGTTGTGTTCCACGCGCGCCTCAAAGAGATGTCAGCATCAACTGTTGGGATCCGCAAGGGCCGATGCCTGCCAGGGTCACGGGTTGTACGAAAGAGATACCGTGGCCACTGGCACACAAACAACTGAAGGAACACGGGTGGGTTTTAGTCAGTAAAAGTCTGACACGCCCTCCCGCTCCACCCAGAGCGGGAGAAGTTATTTGATGATTTCCCACCCTCAAAAAACCCCCTCTGTGTATATGTATCCGCATACAAGATCGTCGCGTTCATTGTTCCGTACGTACCCGAACTGTGACGATAGCCAGAGCTCGACAAAGGCCTAGTGCATCGACACCCTTAGTACACACGTGGGCTCGTAATTCTCATGGCACGTGTTGTTCAAATGTAAATACTTTCACATATAAATATACATATTGCAATTATTTATAAAGTTTCAGCAAATACATCTTTGCCTCTTCACAGTATACAGATAAAGTGTTTATGTGAATTAGAAAATCGATGTGATTGCTTTTTGTTTACATTTTAGCAGAACTTTAACATAAAACCACCTTTCTAACTTCGACATGAAAATGACTAATCTCTGAAACTGCCTATTATTATTTTCTGCGCCCATATAAACTTTGAATGAGCATGTTACAGACTACATCTATACTATTTAATATCATCATAACAGCCGAAAGACGTCCACTGCTGGACATAAGTCTCCCCCAAAAGGGGGGGATTTGCCATAATCCCCACGCTTGGCAGACGGGTTGGCGATTGCAGTATGGTGGTCAAATGCATAGAGAACGCTGCTGCCCATTCTCTAGTAAGTCCCTTAGTCGCCTTCTACGACACCCACGGGAAGAAATGCGATGGTATTATTCTTTTACGTCCGGCACCACATGGAACAACTATTTGATATATAATAATAATACTATAAAGAGGTAAATTTTGTGAGTTTGTGAGGTTGTAGGGGGGTAACCTTTGAATCTACTGAACCAATTTTGAAAGTTTTTTTACCAATAGGAAACCAATTTATTTGCGAGTGTCTTGGACCTTATATTCCCCCGAAAAATGAAAAGACTTTTTCGTGGTAGTCGGATTTGCAAAGTCGGAGAAAAAACGGTCGAACGAAAACGTTTTTTATGGACGCTGCCTTAACGATGAGAGAGATATATGATTGAGTTCTAGAGAAAATTTGTAGATTTTGATAATGCCTACAAAAAAGTCAACGACAGCAAAGTCTAATAAGTAAATTTGTCGTCTCAAGTGTTAAAACCAAAATCTTTTGCCTGTTACTGCATATAATTTGGACGAATGGTTAAAGAGATAATACGACATAGGTATGGAACCGCGACCGTGTCGTGATCTATTGAGTGATATAAAAATGTTTACCGCCCCACGAAGTGGGCACGAGTCAGCTAGTTTATTATAAAGTTTCTGTCAAAGTGGCCGAACTGCTTTTTCCTAAAAAAATTGTGGGGTCTTTTAAGACCGGGTCGGTGATCGATCAAGCGGTGCCTATACGTAAAGGAAACGCAAGATCGTTGGAGAATATTGTTGTCGTTCCGGACAGAGTGCGAGAAAATCCCAGACAGTCCATTCCGCGTCGGGAGCAAGAGCTGGGCCTTTCAGTGACATCAACTTGGCAGATTTTGCGTCGAGACTTGGGGATCCATACAAAGTACAATTAACTCAAGAGCTAAAATCCAACGCCTACAGACAGCGCCGTTTATTCGCTAATTGGGCGTCAGAGTATTTGGCAACTGCCCTGCTTTCGAAAAAAAAACCATCTTCACGCCCGTTCCGCTCTTCACCACTTAATAGTGCTTTAGCTGGGAAGAAGCGGTGCAAGAAACTACCCAGCAGGCACAGATGTCTGTTAAGTTGGAAGAAGGTGATTCTATACAACGAGCGGGTCGCGGCGGCGCGGTCGCATTTGCAGCAGTGGGCAGCTGGCGTAAGGCAATAGCGGGGTGATGTGCCTGAGTGAACTACCAGTGAAGTACGCGGGCAGCCGCGTGAGGGCCAGACGACGTTGATGGTTGTGTCTAAATGCGTAAACATTTTGATGCGCTTCTTTGCAATTATCAGCTTTCGTTCGATTTCGCATTCATATATTGATAAATTAATCGAGTAGGTATCTATTAAGGTTATTTTGCTTTGGCTGGCAGTGACTCCAAAAATAACTGATTATAAATTGTAAATAGGTATATTATTTATCAATAATTTCGCTGATTGTCCTTTAATGTTCTTGCTTTGAAGTAATTAAATTATTATTTTTTACTTTTCAGTTTAAGTTTGTACATTTAGACATAGTTTTTTAGTCAGTTTTTGTTTTTTTTTAAATTAATGTTATCTTTTAACTTTTAGTAGCAAGTAAGTGTATTTTTTTGGTAGGAAGTAAGTGTATTTATTTAGTAGCAAGTAAGTGTATATTTAATGTTTCTTAATCCCTATACCGCAGGATGGAAAAAATCAATATGCCCTGAGGGGAATCTTTCTTTACTTCCCTAAAAACTCAAAAAAACCCATGAAGCACAAGAATAAAAGGAATAAGTTTAAACAACGGCGGCACTTCCTCCCGCTAAAAGTGCAATTCACTAATATTCGTGGATTGCACTCAAATATCAATCCGGTCCATCACCACCTTGTGACCGAGAAGCCGCACTTGTTCTTTTTCACGGAGTCAAAGATAGCGACTCCGTTAACGTGGCGTACCTCAACTACCCAGGAGCATAAGACTCACTTGAGCATAAGTTTAAGAAGCAGGCTGGGGTCTGTGTGTACGTCCGCGATGACATGTTGGCAACGTCTCCGCTACTATGAGGTTGCGGGTTTTTCCACTTTGGGGCTGCTGGTGGACACCGGCTCTCGTAAAGTTATTTATGTCGGTATTTACAGGTCACACAGCGGTGACCAGGAGACGACAAGACTCTTTGACCGTTTAACAGAGGCAGCTGAATTGGCCCAGCACAAATATTCCGTCAGCGCAGCTTGTTTTTCTGTGGGATTTTAATGCCCATCATAGGGAATGGTTGTACCCGTACCAGAAAACTGACCATGCTGGAAGAAAGGCGCGCAAGTTTGCAATACCGCTAGATCTCCACCAACTGGTTGACCAAGCTACCCGCGTTCCGGATGTCGATGGCCACACACCCAACTGCTTAAACCTACTACTGGCAACAGATCCAGACAGGTACTCCGTATCGGTCTGGGCTCCGCTTGGATCGTCTGACCACTGTCTGGTGAACTCCGTGCCTTCCTGTTCTCCTCCAGATTTAAGCCCAAGAGCCACGAGGCGAGTATGGAACTACGGGTCAGCGGACGGGGATGAGATGCGGCACTTCTTTGCAACTCACCCATGGCGGCAAATTATCTTCTCATCGCGCAACCTTTCAGACTGTGCTGACGCAATTGCTGATGTGATACGTCAGGGAAAGGAATATTTTATCCCATTCTCAGACGTTCCACTTGGCTGCGAGGCTCAGCCCTGGTATAACGCTTCTTGCGCGCTAGCCAATTTGCTCAAGGAGCAGGCATATCAGGCTTGGGCTTCGGCCTGCGGTGACAGGGGGCGAAAGTCAGGGTGCTCGCGCAATGAAAAGAGCGTACAATTCTGCTGCCAAGGATTGCAAACGGGTGTCACGGAAGGCGCGTTTCGACCATGTTGGACGAATTGGGGCCAAGTTGGCGTTCTACCTTTCGGGTAGCAAGGCGTTCTGGTTCCTGGCTAAATCAGTCGAGACGAACTTTTGCCGGTCTTTGCTGCCTCCCATGCTGAAATCTGATGGGACTCTGGCTCCAACCGCGCAAGAAAAGGCAAACCTTTTTGTCTCCATCTTTGCCAAAAATTCACGCCTTGGTACGGCCTCTAACACTACACCTAGCATACCTCACTGTGGCTCCACAATGCTGTAGATCTCAATTCATCTAAAAAAGGTCCGTGAGGCACTATGCTGTCTTGACGTAAATAAAGCCAACAGATCTGACGGAATACCCGCAACAGTCCTGAAAAGCTGCGCTCCAGTGTTGTCTTGACGCGCTTGTATTGCCTATCTCTTAAAACCGGAGTGGTACCGGAGTCCTGGAAGCTTGCTAAATGTACAGCCAGTGCTCAAAAAGGGTAACCGTGCCGATCTTGTCAACTATAGACCAATCGCCATAACCTCCATACCTCCTACCTCCTGTGGAAGGTAATGTAAAGGGTACTGAACCATAAGCTGCTAGCATACCTAGAAGACAATGAGCTCCTCAGTAACCACCAGTATGGATTCCGTTGTGGTCGGTGAACTGTTGACCTTCTTGCGTATGTTACGAGTTGCTGGGGCGAGACCATTGAGAAACACGGCGTAGCCCTTGCTGAGTCGCTTGATATCTCAAAGGCCTTTGACAGGATCTGGCATGCTCGGCGCTGTTGGGTAAGCATCCCTGCTGACTTTTGCAACTGGATTTCAGACTTGACTTCCTGAGTGATGGATCTATCAGAGTGGTCATAGATGGCTGCTCATCGGATCATAAGGCTATTGATTGAAGTGTTCCTCAGGGGTCTGTTCTTTCTGCGACTCTATTTTAGCTGCATATTAACGACCTGCTACAGCTTGGTGCTACCGAGTACGCAGATGACAGCACAGTTTTTGATAGCTACCTGTCCAGTGCAAGAGCCAGCAGAGATGAAACATCTGCTCTTAGAGAGCCCATGGTGGAGCGATTGAATTGGACCTTAAATCTTGTTTCCCAGTGGGGTGACGAGAATCTGGTCAAATTCAATGCTGAGAAAACACAGGCGTGTCTTTTTACCGCCAAAAAGAGTCATTTAGGCCTATCCCCAACTTTCCAATCTGCACCCGTTACCGACCGCCTAACGTTTTTGGGCATGAAGTTGCCGTCCGATCTCAGCTGCAGCTCAACCATCGAGTCAGTCAATATCTTCGCATCCAGGTGACACATTTTGACTATGTTTTCAGCTAAATAATTCCTAATTAGGCTACCTGAGACTATCTGACTGATAAAATTGACGAAAAGGCGAAAAAATTTTGACCGCCCACCCACCCTGTTACTAGTGGCTTTTAATTGTAATTGATAGATTGATTGAAGTCCTAAGAATAATGATTGATACTTTGATTTACTGACCTGACGGTTGTTCGACCGTAGGACGACTTATTGACTTTTATGTATTTGCATATTGCGTTGCTTCTGTGCACCCCCCTTTACAGGGACACAGAAGTAGTAACAGTGTCCTCTGACAGGTTCTTATGAATTCGACATTTACGAAGGCCACCGCCATGTTCCGTACACCGGCTAAGAAAACCGTGAGCTCACCAGACACCAAGAGCTTGCCGCGCTCCTTAGAGAAGGCTCCTCGCTTCCCAGCGTGAGGCGAAGCATCGGGGAATGGGAAGCCGGGAAAACTGAGACCCGAGCTAAGTCCCCGGTCAATCTAACACCTCCAACTTCCACCATCTCGGAAGCGCGCCGAGTTTCTGGAGATATTGAAAGACCACCAGCGAGAACCGAGGCTAAGTACCCTAATCTCACGGCGGAGGCGAGAGCTTGCCTGAATAAAGCCAAACTTCATTTAGGCAACTCTCAAAATATCAAAACCGAAATAAAGACCGGGGTACTCAGTGCTATTAACAGGCTTTATGAGCTTGTTAAAGAGTCTGAGCGGAGCAAAGTTACCGTCGCACCTGGTCCATCTTCACTGCCTGCAGTCACACCGGAGGCCACGCCATCAAATCCGGCCACACAAGAACCGACGGAGCTGATGATATGCCTTGTAGAAGGCCTCCAGCAGCACAAACAGGCGCTACTGGAGTGCCAAGGACACACCATAGCTCTGTCGGAACAGCTTCAGGTGGCCCCTCACTTTGTCGACACGAGTGAAGAGGTCATTGAGAAGCTTAGGACGGCGGTCGATGCCCGAAACGAGGGGCACAAGAGTGGAGCGTCTGCGCAAGGTGAGGGACCAGAAGGTGGTGGTGGGCTTTGGTACCAGAGAAGAGCTAACGAAAGTGACGGAAAGGATCCGGAAGGCTGGGGGTCTGGTGGCCGAGGAAATGAAAAATAAAGACCCGCTCGTCATCGTCAAAGACGTCCTCTCGTGCCATACGGATGTTGACCTTACTCAGGCCCTGCAGCGGCAGAACAGTCACCTGATTGGGGACATCCCTGCAGGTGATGTGAGGATGGGGGTGAAGTACCGCCGTAAGACGAGGAACCCCCACATGTGCCACGTCATCCTGCAGGTGTCCCCGACTATATGGCAGAGACTTACGATGGCGGGTCGCGTGCACATCGACCTGCAGCGTGTGCGGGTGCAGGACCAGTCTCCACTGGTGCAGTGAACTCGCTGCCTGTGTTTCGGCCACGGCAAGAAGCTGTGCACGAAGCCCGCCGATCTTTGCGTGCACTGCGGTGAACCCCACCTGCGTGCCGACTGTCCGTCGCGGCTGGCAGAAGAGGCTCCAAAATGCCACAATTGTGTGTCGGCAAAGTTGGATCGTGCGGACCATAACGCCTTCGACAGTGCGTGCCCGATTCGCGTGAAGTGGGACGCATTGGCGCGCCTGTCAGTGGAATATTGCTGAGTTGCAATTGGCCTCTCCCGGAATTAAGACGTTTGAGAACAACGGTATTATTTGCAGAATTTATAGTAAGACACAAAAAACTAAAAATGTCACCAAATACCAAGGACCTATAGACTCCGGAAAAGCGAATTGTAGCCAATTTCGTAAGAAATTGGCCCAATTAAATGCAAATGCTAAATATAATTCATTCGGACCTAGGGACAAATTCAACGTACCGTTGTGGTCAAACGACACCGTTGATATTGAAAGGCAAATAAACACATTGAGAAGTGCTGCATCAATCCAGAGAGCGCCAGTTGTTAAGGAGTACCTAATACAAAAAGGGAATCATGAGCTCGAGATTATGAAAGCAGAAGTCTGGAACGAGAAACGCTTCAGAGAGAATCGGCACAATTTACGAGTGACAGCTGTACTCGGAGCTGTGTTTCTGCTAGTATTAACAGTATCTAAGCTAGGACAAGTATATTATAGCAAATTAGCAATAGGAATTGATATCATAGGAAATAAATTTAGAAAAATAGATTAATAAATTATGTCTATATAATATATTGTACATACATTAAGATAGCCATATTATTAACACAGAATAGGATAAGAAAATATATAAAATACTTTTGAAATAAGGATAGATAAACATAAAAAAGAAAAATACAAAAATAATATAGAAATTAATTAATAAGTAAAGTTGTGTTATTATGTAAATTAGATGTTAGTTGTCTTAAAACCATCCACTACATACATAAATATATATATATATATGTCGGAGGATGTACTCGGAGAGTTGATTGTTGGTTTCAACAATAATGCATACTAAAAATATTTGTTAAATCCTAATTTAATTTAATTTGTTTTCATATGTACATTTTGATATTATGTAAAATTGCATTATCTTCTTTAAAAGTTAATATTCTGTAATAAGTTTTACGTAGCAGAGGTACGCCTCGAGCGGGGTCGAGGCGCCATCTTGACAGATTGCGCGCATGCGCGGTGGACGTTAGCGGAGCGGGAATTTAGGACGTTTTGGAAAATCGAGTTGGATTTCTCCATAATTTTAAAAGAAGTAACGTTTTTATGTGGCAAAGTAAGATTCGTGTCGCGAACCCGCTGCTTTATCATAATTGTTTTGAATAACGTTTAATTGCAAAGTTCAGTGGTTTTAAATATTGTAAAACTTTTAATTACATTTAATGCACAGTGAATACGTACTTTGTTTTGTGCTAGCATTTACCCCAATGACGCCCACTAAACCTGTGATCACTAATGATGATGTCGAGATGAATATAGTGCCTCTCCGACATCAGAAGTGGGATACGTGCAGGCACAAAACGTAGAAAGATCGATTGATGCGAACCATGGTTGGCGCGCTTTGTTCGAAGCGCAACAAAATAGCATGCGCCTTCTTGTTGAGGCGCTACGCAATCCGCCGGCTACTGAAGACAAGAACATCATATTGCCTGCATTCCTACCGGATAATGCAGATATTGACGCCCGAGCCTGGCTGTCAACCGCGGATATTTGCTTGTCGAATCATGATGACAACAGGGAAGTAAACTTATTCTCATACTTAGTAAGGCCATGAGAGGTTCAGCCGCAACATGGTTATCCCAGATTACTTTTCCTAGTATGAAGTGGGTGGAATTTAAATAATTTTTTCTGTCTCGTTTCGACACTTCGGAAACATGCGCAGCGACGGTTTTAAAAATGCTTAGTGGAAAACCGCAAGATGGTGAATGTCTCGCTGCGTATGCAAGCCGTTTATTTACCTCACTCATGTCGAGATGGGGTAATATAGGCAAAGTAGAAATGGTGATATCTGTAATACTGGCGCATATGGGTCAAATTGAACCACGGTTGCAACGCAATATATTTTCTGAAGTAATATCTATTCGTAGTAAAATGCAACGTGAACTCATGGCATTTTCATATCGTAAGAAAAGTTTTCACGATATTACGAAGGCTGGTCTCAATACTATGCAAGATATCAGCAAGCGTCCTAGGTTAAGTTTAGTTTCTACAAAATGTTACGCTTGTGGAAAACTTGGTCATAGATCTTTTTAATGTTTCAGCCGTTCGCATGACAAACAGCAAGCAACTTCTTATTCCGATCGCCCCAACACGGCCGTGGCTATGACGAAACCTGGCGTGACGTGTTACAAGTGTGGTACTGAGGGTCACTTGGCATCACGATGCTCGAAAACGACAGCTGTAAGCGGCAGCACACAATCTATCGCCACCTCCAGCGTAGTGAAACGAGTGGACGTATGTGGTGTGAAACCTGTCACTTGGGGTGATGACTCAATACGGTGAGCAGTTTTCATTTTGCTTTGATTCTGGTGCTGAGTGTACTCTGGTTAAAAAAAGTATCTCACTAAAACTTGTTGGTGAATTACAACATGCAGCTTTTACTCTGATAGGTGTAGGGAAGTCTACCATAAAGTGTGATTTACAACTTTTATCTCATGTTACTCTCTATGGTCATGACGTTCAGATTTTGCTTCACGTTATTCCTGATAATTTTCTGAGTAATGACATTTTAACTGGACGTGATTTATTAGCCTTAGGATTTTCAGTGCACATGTCGAATGACAAACTTACTATAGTTAAAAAGTCTTCTCTTGTGAATATTTGCGACGTTGGTAAGGCTGTGGCTGACTTCAGTGATGTAGATACCGACATTGCAGATAATTTATAAACCGCAATTAATGAAACTTCTTAGTTGCTTTAGGGAATCTTTTGTTGACGGCACGCCTACTAGTAGAATAAATACGGGTGAGTTAGAAATTAAATTAATAGATCCTTGTAAAATCGTGCAACGCCGGCCTTATCACTTGAGCACTGAAGAACGGGTAATAGTGCGCGATAAGTGTAGTGAATTATTATCTGCTGGAGTTTTTAGACCTAGTAAATCCCCCTTTTCTAGTCCGATACTATTAATTAAAAAACGTGATGGTACAGATCGGATGTGCGTAGATTACAGAGAATTAAATTCTAATACCGTCCCTGATCGCTATCCTTTACCTCTTATATGTGACCAAGTTCAAAGGTTAGCAGGCGCGCGTCTTTACTCCTGTTTAGATATGGCTAGAGGCTTCTATCAGATTTCTATAAATGTAGAATCAAATTCGATAGAGAAAACCGCTTTTATCACCCCTGACGCTCATTACGAATTCACTGCTATGCCTTTTGGCCTACGCAATGCTCCTTCTGTTTATCAGAGAGCTATTAATACTGCTCTAGGAGACCTAGCACATTCTTATACAATTGTGTACATGGATGATTTAATAATACCTACTGTTAACGTAGATCAAGGTTTAGAAAGGTTACGTACAGTTTTGAAGACCCTAAGCGATGCCGGTTTCACATTGAATCTGAAAAAATGCGCTTTCCTTAAGAAACAGGTGCAATTTTTAGTGTATGTAATATCAGAAGGCGAAATAAGACCCAACCCTCGTAAGATAATCGCGTTAACTAGTTCCCAACCACCACAGACTATCACTCAGCTGAGACAGTTTTTAGGTTTAGCATCTTATTTTCGGCAGTTTGTCAATAACTTTTCGCTTAAAATGGCTTCACTCCCCCAATCTTATATCCGTACTGAGCTGCATCCAAGTTTGTCCGATGACGATGATGGTAAGATCTTAGTACTAATTAATACACTTTAAATGTGTCGAACCCTGTGGTTGTTGCAAAAGTTGTATGTGAAGCTATCTTAATGGCGAGGTAGCCATTAAGACGATGTGGATATGGGTTGTCTAAAAAGGCGAGGTGGCCATGTAGACTGTGTTGATATGATAGTCTAAGAAGGCGAGGTGGCCATTTAGACGGTGTTGATATTATAGTCTAAGAAGGCGAGGTGGCCATTTAGACGGTGTTGATATTATAGTCTAAGAAGGCGAGGTGGCCATTTAGACGGTGTTGATATGATAGTCTAAGAAGGCGAGGTGGCCATTTAGACGGTGTTGATATTATAGTCTAAGAAGGCGAGGTGGCCAGTTAGACGGTGTTGATATTATAGTCTAAGAAGGCGAGGTGGCCATTTAGACGGTGTTGATATGATAGTCTAAGAAGGCGAGGTGGCCATTTAGACGGTGTTGATATTATAGTCTAAGAAGGCGAGGTGGCCATTTAGACGGTGTTGATATGATAGTCTAAGAAGGCGAGGTGGCCATTTAGACGGTGTTGATATTATAGTCTAAGAAGGCGAGGTGGCCATTTAGACGGTGTTGATATTATAGTCTAAGAAGGCGAGGTGGCCATTTAGACGATAAACGAGACGGTTGCTGTTTCTATACTATGAAGAATTCAGATTACATGAATATAGAATCATTTGACGTTTGTGGTTTGGTGTTAGGCTCTACCTAATAAGAATGTATGTTGGTTGAAGTTATTGCGCAGAAAAGATAACAAACAAATTTTTCTTTGTCAGGACAGATCGAACCATTACTCAAAATTTTGTTTTCTTTTGTTTTGTTATTACAGATAACGATGATGCTGTTCCCTTAACATCACACGAGGACGTGTGAAATGTCAGGACGGCCGTGTCGGAGGATGTACTCGGAGAATTGATTGTTGGTTTCAACAATAATGCATACTAAAAATATTTGTTAAATCCTAATTTAATTTAATTTGTTTTCATATGTACATTTTGATATTATGTAAAATTGCATTATCTTCTTTAAAAGTTAATATTCTGTAATAAGTTTTACGTAGCAGAGGTACGCCTCGAGCGGGGTCGAGGCGCCATCTTGACAGATTGCGCGCATGCGCGGTGGACGTTAGCGGAGCGGGAATTTAGGACGTTTTGGAAAATCGAGTTGGATTTCTCCATAATTTTAAAAGAAGTAACGTTTTTATGTGGCAAAGTAAGATTGGTGTCGCGAACCCGCTGCTTTATCATAATTGTTTTGAATAACGTTTAATTGCAAAGTTCAGTGGTTTTAAATATTGTAAAACTTTTAATTACATTTAATGCACAGTGAATACGTACTTTGTTTTGTGCTAGCATTTACCCCAATGACGCCCACTAAACCTGTGATCACTAATGATGATGTCGAGATGAATATAGTGCCTCTCCGACATATATATATATTCTGTTGAATAGGAAAATTAGACGAAGTGAGGCATTGCTTCCATGATCCATCCACCTCCTTCAATTTGGGCCGCCAAAAAAATACAACTTTGAACAGTGACTATAATCAGAACACATTGAAGAACAAGGGCTCTGATTATGTCAGAGGGACACTGAGCAAGGGCAGGAGTGGGTTTTAGCCGGTAAGAGTCCGGCACTGCCCAGACTGCGTCACTAGTGAGGCAGTCTGGGCGTCCATGAGGATTTCCCACTCCTGCCAAAACAAAAAAAAAAAAACAAAAAAACCATCGAGTCAAAAGCCCAGACTGCAGTTAAGAAGCTGGGCATCCTAAATAAGGTGAGGCGATACTTTACATCTGCACAGCTTTTGAGCCCGTATAAAGTTCAAGTGCGTTCTTGTACGGAGTATTGCAGCCACTTATGGGATAGCTCAGCAAAATACCAGCTTGCTGCCCTTGACTTGGTTAAATGCAAAGCAAAAAGGCTCATAGGTGATGAAACGTTTGTAAATAAGCTCGCTCGCAGCTTGGCTTATCGGCGTAATGTTGCTTGCCTGTCGGTTTTCTACAGACTGTACTTCGGAGAGTGTGCGCGGGAGCTCCAGGACCTGATCCCACCATCGCCCTTTTACTACCACTCGTACTCAGCGCTACTCCTTTACATTTATTACGCGCACAGCCAAAGTGTGGAACTCTCTGCCTGCGTCTGTGTTCTTTTCCACATTTAACCCATCTACCTTCAAAACAAGGGTGAACAGGCATTTTCTGGGCACGCTCGATCCATCATAGACCTCATCAATTGCTTTCCATCAGGCGTGATCGAGGTCAAGTGCAGGCAAATTTAGAAAGTTTTAAGTAGTAATGAAAAAAGAAGAAAAAATAAAGTAGTCACATGTTATTTTTAGTAGCAATAAAATCTTTACATCAATTGGTTGTTTACTCGTTCAACATAACATCCACAACATCAACATAACATATTCACTGTTGAGAGTTACGCTCCAACAAATTTTGAAGTGATAAATATTATAGTCTCTTAGTTATATTATAAAATGTTTTATAATATGAACATGCGGTTTTTAATATTTAAAGTTTATTTTATTTTGACGTTCACTGTTTTGACCGAAACTGTGGTACATAAATGTGTGATATAACTCTACCATTTCCGTTCTTTTGTTAATATAGGACGATTCGCTTTTAGGTCTTTTTATGCGGAGTGAACTAGCAGCAGGTTTGCCGAGTTTTGTGCGAGTTTCCACTTTAGTAGCGCGTGCTGTAGAACGTCAGAGACGCGGAGGAAAATCAACCTCTTGAAATACACGTCAAACATGTTATTTCTCTATCTTATCAACTTTCTAATGTCTTACCTTATTACCCATGATGATCTAGAGATGAAACCTGATCGTTTTTGAAATATATACACACATTCAATCGCATGTCGATTGATTGTTTTCATAAAGTTGAACACAAATATAGACAGTGAGTCATGAAAGGCAGGGTCAATAAAAATCTCAACCTAACCCAATGTTTGGTTACATTTAAAACCAGGTTTCTGAAACGAATGACGTTTTCTGGTTCCTGTGGAGGTGGTATCTGGATGCATAAATCAAGTTATTCTATCTATCATCCGACTGTTTGCTTGCTAAAATTGTCACCTTATTCCATTTACTACCCTGTCAGGTCTCAACATCAGTGAGCAGTGAACTTTTAAGACACAATCTTTATGATATTATAGTTGTCGTCGCGATGCACCATATTCTATCAATTTTCAGGCACGACATATAAAGAAGAGTCTCGTGATTAATTTTCCCAAGAGAAGAATACCTCTAGTTCTTGTACCTCTAGTACGACCTCTAATATGCCTATGACCAAACTAACAGGTCAATATATTAAAATATTAAACCGCATACCGCACCCACGGTATGCGGTACCCGGTACCGCATACAGGCCTAAATATTACATATAAGAGGCCAGGCCATATACAAAATTTGATTTTAAGGTCCTTACATACCTGTTGACATTGGAGTGTGACGGTGGCGAAAGATAAAAGCTTGTTAATATCGCACTTACAATATGACCTTTGTAACCTCGTTATGTTTCAGAGCATGGGTGTTGTTGCTACTTCGAGTGTAAGCCTAAAATTATTATCAAATCTTGTATTTACGTATCATAGCCAATTTTTTACTATTTTGATATTCCAAATTTTTCGCTATCATGTTAACACCGAATTCTCACCAATACGAATATTATGATCACACTTGGGATGGACAATACAAAATAGATCATTTAAAGAAATATATTTGAAACCTGTATATCAATAATACTCGTAATAAACATATCATACTGTCACATCAATGTTTATTCCAAAAACCAAAATTTATAATCTAAATTCTGTGTTGTTGCATTCTCATCAATTTATGAATACATTCATAATTACTGTTCATTGCAGTGTTTAGGACATCGATGTTTTGCGAATGTAAGTATTCGAACAGAATAATAATAATAATATAATAGTCGCCAGACCAGTCCGTCCGTTACCGAATTGTAAATCACCGGAACCGGACGGACTGCATAACTTTTGGGCAAAACGGTTCACAAACTCCACGGGCATCTCAATTCTAGCCATCGTTAGTATGGGTTGCTACTGAAGTTTCTAACAACAGGCGTTATACACCTGCTTCTTAAGGCAGGACGTCCCGCGGAACCCAAGAATTTTAGACCGATACCATTTTTGTCGACGGTTTATAAACTTCTTACATCCATTTTGAGAGCGAAAATTAATACGCACATTGACAATAACACGTTTATCTCCTGTCAATATGGATGTAGGAACGGTTTCAGCGGTACTAAGGAGTTATTTCTCATTGACATGGTCATAAGCCAATAGGTTCGTCAATCCCGCAAGGATCTGTCGACATGCTGGTTAGATTATAAGATCAACGTTGCTGACGTGAAGCAATCGTTGAAAGAGGGCTTCTTTGGTCGACCGAAGAAGGTTTAACTAGTCTTCTTTCAGGCGGAAATAAGGTTCACGGATTTAACGGTTGGGTCATGCCGGTTTTGATTTACTCTTTTGTCATACTCTAATGGAATCAGACTGAACTCGACGCCTTGTATAGGTGGGTCCGTACACTGCTGACAGCAAACCGGATGCATCACCCACAATCATTGGTAATGAGACTGTACATCCCGCGGAAGAGCGGGGGCGAGGCTTTTTAAATGCCAAGGCCCTCCACAACAGCGAGGTGTACAGTCTCAGGGAATATTTTTTTAGCCAAAGTGGGTATGCACCCTGATGTGGTCGCAGTGGACAAGGGGCTCGCCCCGCTCTTCAAGGCCAAAGAGAACTGGTGCAAACCTATATGTAGTACTCATTACCGATGACCGCATGGAAATCTGGCAAAGCAAAGAGCTTCACACCCGGTGTTGCTTTCTTAACACTAACGAAAGTTAAATTTGATTTTATCATACTAACCGAATGCTGGTTGCGGGTTCCGGGTTATATCCCTGTCTTACAGGGCTATACTTCGCATTCTACAGGCAGTAACCCAATAAAAACGACGGCGTCGTAATTTACGTCAAAGATACAATTAACTGTATCGCATATGAACCCTTATTTTCGGATGCCAACTGTCTAGTAACTTGCTATAATAACACAGCTATAATAGCAGTTTATCGTTCTCCATCTTATTTAAACCCAACTAACTTCCTGTCTAGTTTAAATGATACAATAACATCCGTTAAATCTCAAAACAACATCATGCTCATCGGTGATATTAATATTGATATCAAACCCGGAAACAATGATCGTCATTCAGACGATTATTTAACGTTAGCAGCAACACACGGGTTATTGCTTGCCCACAGTGTCCCGAAAAGGATAAACAACTGTCTGGGTCATGTTATGATGAAGACTAAATCGCCTGCAAAGGTTCTTGTGCTGGATACGCACGTTACTGATCACCTTCCTGTTGCTGTTTTCCTAGAGACTAATAAAGCAACTACATCCCCACCAAAACTCAAACTCAAACTCACTCAACTCGCGTTTATTTCAAATAAACCAATTACAGGCACTTTTGAATTGTCAAGGTCGGTGAGTTAAAAAGATGAAGCTAATTGCCCATTCCAAAGCGTAGGTACCTATGGAGAAGAACGGGCAAGAAACTCCATGGACACTCTTTTAAAATCATGGTATTGTTACAAAAAGTTGGTTACATCATTATGTTGAAATTTTCAATGTGAGAACGATGTAAAAAGACGTGCATATTAAAGCGTCCGTAATTAAAACAAAAATAAAATAACAATTCAGAAATTAAAATAAGCCGTGGGAGCTAGGAGATGACCAAAAAAACCTGTCTCCGATATGACTATGACGAAATAAAAAAGGAAATTAGTAATCATGATTTTACTCCTATTCTCAGCACCACCGATCCAGACCAGGCAACAAATATTTTAATTACCGTTATTCAAGCTGTCATAATAAAACACTAAGATTGTTCAGACACCCAACAGAAAAACTGTTAAAAAACCCTGGATGACCGCTGGCTTAGTACGATGCCTTCGGGTCAGTAAGTCTCCCAACAATCTAATATTAAAAACGACTTACACACGGGTACCTCAATTTTTGTAATTCCCTACTTAAAAAACTAAAACGTGCCTATGAAAAAGCAGAACTTAAAAAGGCAAATAACAACCCGAGAGCTACGTGGAAAATAATCAAATCAATCACACACAGTAATCAACAAAGGCACTCTCCTAATACTTTTCTACAATCCTCCGTCGCGCCTACCGTATCTGTTAATAATGTGAATAATTTTTTTGTGAACGTTGGAACAAACCTTGCATCAAAATTTTCTACGGTCACACGGTCAGTTTATTCATCTTCTTCCTCATCTCCAGTTAACTCTTTGGTTATTCCACAGGTTGATGAGGCACTTGTAATTAGCACTATTCATGGACTACGTAGTGACTGTGCAGTGGGGTGGGACAACATCCCAGCAAGTATAATAAAACAATCTAGCTGCATTCTGGCTCCTCCCATTATATCTGTAACTGTGCCAGCAATTCGGGTGTTTTCCCAAAAGCTTTCAAGCGTGCGATTGGTCACCCAGTGTACAAAGGCAAAGCCAAGGATGTCGTTTCCAATTATCGGCCCAATTTCAGTTCTTAGCTCCTTATCTAAAATACTGGAACGTATCCTCAACACAAGTCTGACAAAATTTCTGTGTAAAAATAAATTAATTGCTCAAAATCAATACGGATTTCGGTCAGGAATTTCCACAGAAGATTTTGTCTCTGATTTCACAAAAACCCTGATTGATAGATTGGATAGTCGCTTTAAATGCTATGGTATCTTCCTAGATCTGACTAAGGCCTTTGATACGGTGTCTATTCCCAGACCGGTGGCCAAAATGGAGCATATTGATATGGGAGTACGTGGTGTGGCTCTAGATATTTACAAAGATTATCTCAGCGTGGTTAATTCTGTTCTTAGTGACGAATAATTTATCAACTACGGTATACCTCAAGGCAGTATCTTGGGTCCCACGCTCTTTCAAATATATTTATATGACCTCTGTCAACTCTCCCTTTCCCATTGTGACATTTTTACCTACGCCGACGACACAGCACTGTTGATATCCGACGTGACCTGGAATAGGGCTAAACAAACCACTGACCTTACCTTGCGAACAATTATGGACTGGCTTTCCACTAATCTTCTGACGCTTAATATCTCAAAGACCAAAGTAATTCAGTCTAAACCACCAAATTCCCACCACCGTCAATGAACTCGGATAAAATAATAGTACATATTTGTCACGACTCCTCTCCTTGCAATTGCAAGTGCCTTGACATGGTCCCAAGTATAAAATATCTAGGCGTTTATATCGACGAGAGATTGGATTGGCGCACCCATACTGATACTCTATGTTCCCGGCTTCGTAAAGTAATTTATTTATTTAAAGAGCTCAGGCTCATGTGGCTGACATTGAAACAGCATCACTAGTATACCGTTCTCTATGCGAGTCGATTATTACTTACTGCATCCCGGTATGAGGCGGTACCTTCAAAACAGTGATGCTTAGGGTGGCACGAGTAATATCTTCTACTGGGAGAGGGCACTGGCTCTTGTAACACAGGTATATCACCTAGCACGTGAGTCAGGGACTTCACACTATTTTGTAACCACTTTCTTGTGTAATAAATATTATTATTAAAGATTATTATTAACGTTCGTAGCCCGGCTACATTTTGGTAACCTTTTCGGGGAACTGACGGTTTCGTCTGTGCAATTTTGGACGGAGTTAACCTTGAGGAAGTTACGAATTTAATTACCGGAGCTATATAATGAAGACCGACTAGTTTCTGCATTGAAAAATACCTGTCACACAGATTACCAGCGAACAGCCTCTCTCCAAACCTGTGTTTCAGGATTAGATTTTAAAATATATTGACAAATTATTTTACCTTTGGTAGGAGAACACATTAAGCAAAAATAAAGTAAGGATAAGAAATACAAAATTTAAAATTATTTTTCAAGAATGTGAGTACCAGTTAAGTGTGCTGAAGTGGGGCGTGTTGTAGTATTGTGTTGTGTGGTGTGGTGTGGTCTAGTGAAGCGTGATGTGGAGTGGTGGGGTGTGGTGTGGTGTAGCGTGGTGAGGTGTGGTGAGAAAGGTATAGTACAGTGTGGTGTGATGGGCAGGCTTTAAACACTTAGATCGCTTTCAGTGCTATTGTAATCAAGGTTCAGTACATAACACATAAACAGTTTTAGTTAGAGCGTATATTTCTGTAGGGAGTTTATATTATTATATAACTGTGATTTTGTGGGTTCCACGAACCACTCAGCGATGGGTGTATCCCACTATTTCTATTAGGTATTTCTATTGATAGAAATACTGGGCCTGATTCAGACTGATTGTCCCACTATTTCTATTGCTGTCGGCTGCGACAAAAAAAAAACGCTGCATCATCTCTTATGACGGCGTGCACATAGAAACTATTTATTTATTTCCTCTTTAGATAAAACCTCTTGATCATAGTTGTAATTGACTGTTATTGATAAACAGCTGCCATTATAATTGCTTTTAGTGCTTTACAAGATAAGTGTTGGTTGTGAATTAAATAAATATTGTTAATAATGGAGTTTATAAAAAGGGGGAAGGGTGTTATACTGTACGAGGGTTATGAATACACTAGGCAGATAGTTTACAAGAATAATAATACGTTGTGGAAATGCAAAGAGCGCCACAAAACAAAAAGCAAAGGGTCAATAACAGTATCCCCGGTAAGTTTCCATCACTTTACCAGAGGCTGTAGGTCGGTAGTTGGCGTAAGTACATTTATTTTGTCTACTGTATTTTTTATACTTATTTGAAATTTCTTCTTAGGATAACACCATAGCGAGAACAATTCAACACTCTTCTCACTGTATTTCCGACAGTAACCAATCCGCGATTGAAGTTGCAATGAGTTGTAGTTTTGATCAAGCTGCAATGGGCAAAATGACAACACCTAAAGCTTTCAATAACGCAATAAATTCTTTAATTGACCAAGGAATTCCATTACTTAGTAAACCATTGCCACAATACACCTCTAAAAGTTCTTCCATGTATTGACGTCGTAAAAAAGCTCTAAATGTTAAAAAGTTGTGTCACAAGACCGTTCAAGAAGTACAAATTCCAGTATCATTTGAAGACTTTGTGCTTGCTGATTATATTGACTCCGATTTAAGAATATTATTATTTTATCGTGAAGAAACTAGAGGCGAATTAAAAAGCGGCAATCATTTTATTGACGGGACATTTTTTGCGTGTCCAGCGCACAATTATTGTCAATCCACGCTGATTTTGGAAGTGAATGGAATCATAGCAAAGTAGTGCGTGCCAGTGATTTATGCGCTTTTATCGAGTTAATCACGGAAAGCGTATTGCATTTTATTTGATATTATTAAAAAAAAGGTTACCTGAATGGAGCCCTACTAAATTGACAGTTGATTTTGAAAGGGCTTTGATTTCTGCATTAACAGCAAGTTTTCCTGCAGGTAAAATAAACGGCTGCTATTTTCATTTTGTGAAATCATCGACTAACAAAGCCAAATCTCTTGGCATGAATAAATCCATCCGCATGACATTGATAATACAACTTACCTGCAGACTGCCGCTTTTGCCCAAAAATAAAATACAAGATGGTTGGAATTGCATTTTAGCAGAGATGGGTGACAGTGAAGCCGAAAATAAATTTATGAACTACATAGAGAACTACTGGATGAAAAATATTTTGTTCAAGGGTGTGGTGTGTGTTTGGAGAACTTCACCGCACTAATAATGCGGTGGAATCTTGGAATAGAAAATTAAATAGACTGGTACCAAAAAATGTAAACATTGTTCAATTTTAGCACACAATAAAAGACGGTGACAAATTAAACGAATACTCAATAACAAATAATTCCCCAGAACGAGTAATAGTCCAATTGCAAAAAGATGAGATGATCTTACATGAACAAATGAAATTACTCCAAGGCGATGAAGCACCTTGACAATTCTTATTAAAGATGACCCTTATATTTAAGCTAAGCGTTCGAAATTCGAAGTTCGCCGGGTCATCCAGTTTTAAATAAAATCTTCATGCTGAAATTTTGTTACTGCTTAGTGGAACACAAAAAAAAAGAACGCGTCTTGTTCTTCGTTTTAAAATATTATAAAATGGATGAAATTCTGCAAAAAAATTTTTCAAAGAGTCGAAAGACACTTTATGATATAGCTTTATCGAATGTGTTAAACATTTTACATTCACAAAATAGGATGAACACCTACGAAGTTATGAAAACTCGGTGCTGGAAAATGTAACAAGTCATACTATACGACCCAGTGTTTTGTGGTATGTTGAAATTATTCTATATTTCTAATATCTATACTGTCTTGTTTACAGCTTCTTAACATTCAATTATTGTTTCAACAATAAGGGTTGATTTATTTTTTAAAGTAATACCAGACGGAATATTATCGTTAAGCGATGAAGGAATGATGCCAATGGAAACATGTGAGGAGTACAGTCACCAACAATCATCCATACATCTGCGTAGTGACGAGGTGGCTTTGTGTGATTTGTACTGTAGTATGTGGTGGAGAATTATTAAAAAAATGGCAGATTATTAATTTGTTCCCCATTTTTTTTTTAATACCGAGATTCGTGTTTTAATTTTAATCTATTCATTAAAAGTGGTAAACTTTTGAAATAACATAACTGCGTTTTTTTGTCGCAATAGAAATAATGGGATATAATTTGTAAAAAACGCTGGTTCCAGTTTTTCTATTTTGTATTTCCATGGAAATAGTGGGATACACCGTCAGCGATATGATTTAATAGCGGCTAGTCGCTACAATAAACACGATAAGGAGATTCAAATGAAAGAAAAGTACATTCATTGTTCATGTTAGTAAATTGTATGTAGGTATAGTTTTAATAATAAACTTATCAATAAAAAAAGCTGTATATTACCATCCTACTGCAGGGCAAACGAAAGCCTCGATCACCATGCTTGCGGGTTGGCGATTTTAGATTAATTATAAGTCCAGGTTACGTCGCGAAGTTTTCCTCTACCGATGTCCAGTATTAACTTAGAAAGTTCAACATATGACTTGAAAAAGTCACATTTTAATAACTTTATCCGCGCTTGATTTCACAACGGAGTGTTCACCCAGTATTGTTTATGCATATAGTTCCGGTGAACCCGCACTAGGATTTCTTTCGTTGACAGTCTTATTTTCCTGGTTTATTAACTTGGGTGTGCATCAAGTAACCTTTGCCTCACTGAATCATCTTGGGCCAAGTTCATTATGACGTCGAAAATTCGAAATGATATTTGGCCAAAAATAATTAAGTCATAATCATAACAAAATACTGTCTTTCAGTGCACGGGTGATGGGTGTATATCATTGGTAATTATTATATTAAAGCTATACGGAGTAGCAGGGATAAACGGCGACGCGCAAACTGTATTCATGAATTTCGCACATGAGTCTAGATCCCCTAGGTTCAGAATCATGTGCTGAATTCATGGTTACAGTTTACACGTCGATGTCCCGTCACCCTGTATATTAAAATAATATCTCAGAATTAAATTTTTCACCATAGTTTTTCTCAACAGTGCGAAGGAACAGATTGCAAATCCGAGGTAAATAATAATGTGCACTTTGCTACGAAAACATTACATAAACCCATTACTAAATGATATGACGATCAAATACGATGAAGGTGGGTGCCGTAGTCCTTATGAATCTTTACGCATTATCGGGAGCAAAATAATGTTATTTTACTGGGGTGGCCATTTGCAATAGTTCAGATCGCTTTAAGAAGATCATCGCCAAGGATTGTCAAAACATGCATGCATCATCATCCATGCATATTCAGCGATTACTTATATTTTAGGAACAAAACTAAGCTGAAAGGAAATTATTTTGTTCCAGTAAATAAATGAGTGTCAGACTTGCAGTACCAAATAATTTAAAAAAGAGTAGTAGTACGGCAAAGACTGCCCTGTAGTTTTCAAAACTGTTATGGACCATTTGATTGATCAGTTTGGTATCCATGTCAAAGGGACATGGATAGCAAATTGAGACGATTCATTAAAGAAAATCGAATCCCAAAGTGATAGAGGATAAATGGAACAAACACTACCAGATCACTCAGGGTTATATAAAAAATAGTGCGATCCATTGGTTGTGTTTTAACAGATAAGTAAGCCGTGTATTTTGTTGCATTTAATAAATGTTTGATATTTCTATCTCTTCTATATTAAATAGTTAGCATTTTGGGACTATTACTTACTTACATGACTGGACTTACTTACTCAAGCAACATCTATTATGAACCTATCATTCTAGTTAGGTTTTTTTGCTGTATTAAATAATTACTTTTTATTAAAGTGTCACGCAAAAGGTTGCCAGTCACATGTGAGTATAATATCTGTTGTATATTCATAAGTATGTATGTATGAACGCAGCCATAGCTGTATGACAACTGTCAGGATGACTTAAGCCCCGCCCTTTTTGTGATTGTTATTTTGGAAATACAGCGTCAGTGCTTAAACTACTTCCACCTGTATTACTTGCTTCCCTCTTACGAACATAACAATATCTCTAAGCTTTTATCATTTACATAGTACTATCAAGATATGATAGAGATTCTAATAAGATGGTTACTCAAAAAGGCAATCTCGTAAAACCTAGCACCAATACCGCAAGAATGTATGATGTAAATTTGGTTCCTCTGTTTCTTAACTTCTTCTTTCTCCGCCCTTTCCACGTTGATCAGTGAGTTGGTGTAACAGTGTTTTCGGCCGGTTGCTCGGTGAGAGTAATTATATTCAATTAGGCCGAGTGCCTAACCCTGCGCTTCACCGTAACAACTCGATACCACTCGGCAGGTTTAAACACATACTCGCGGTGGGGCCACCGCAGCGTTTTACTCGTTTTTTTTTCTTTTATTCAAGTAGCTTTATTTGACCCTCTCTAAAGCTAAGGTAAAGTGAAATCCAGTTTCTCTTTCTAGCTTAAAGGAAATTCTGGGTCGGAAATAGAAAACCTTTAATGAAATATAGGCTCGTTAAAGGCGAGTATTAAAACTGCTATCACACAACTTAAACACATACAAACTTGTACACTGGAAAATTATAGCCAGAGACAAAAACAAGGTGAAGTCTTGTAGCTCGAAGCGTAATTTTTTGCGATTGCAACGCGTACTAGATGCGGTTGCCGTTCGGGAGCTGAGCATACGCAGCGTGAGGAGAGATCATCAACGACTCAAGCTTTACTTAAAACTATTTTAAAGCTATTTGATTGGCTGAAACTGATTTAAACCTGTGACGGATTCTCGAGTGAGGTTCTGTAGCACGGGATTAATTCATACTTTATACGCTATGTTCCGATCAATGTATTTTTGTTGAACATTTTTGTGTTAAGGTCATTGTGGTCGAATAACCCTCTGCAACGTTCATCAGTGTGTTATTTGTAATGATGATATATAGTCTGGTATGTATACTAAAGAGCTTTCTGAGTCGGGTCTAATCCATGTTTCGGTTAATCAAATCAGGTGAAGTACATTGGGTAAGCTTTTCAAAATGCGTTGAAGTTCATCCATTTTCCCTTGCTTTGACAAACTTCGTATGTTGATAGACAAGAATTCAAGGCCTTGCGTGTCGGTGTTAAGTTTAGAGAAATTGTTTATTGCTTGATACGTCGCTTTTGTTTGGGTTTGGACAGGTTATTGTTGAGGTTGCAGTGGATATTAGTTTTTTGAAGGTATTTTATGATTATATTGGTGTCTCTATTTTCATGACGGTGCTTGTAGTTCTGCTCTTAAACCGTTTAGGTATTTTTGTTGGCTGGGTGTTTGGTCTGAGAATATCTTTATATTTCATTTATTGAGCTTGACTACTGTTTCAAGTTGGGCCGCCGTCGGGAGCGGTCGCGTTTGCCCGCGCGCGATTGATGTTGGCTTGCTTGCCTGACTTCGAAATCAAACCAAGTTTTTGAGTGTCTCCGTCTGTGTCGCAGTTTGTAATATTGGGTAGTAATATTAAACGAGAGAGCAAAAGTGAAATAAGTGCGCTTAAGCCTTCGGTGGAGACGGGATGCTGGAGGGCGAGTGGCCCCTGGCAGCTGACCCGGTAAGATGGTTCCTAATATATCAGGGATTTGTTCGCTGAAGCTGCGTACGACCGGCTTTGTTTTGCCACATTCTCTTTCAGGAACAAAGGATAGCAAAATAAATAACCGCACAATTTAATGTGACATTCTCGTGAGGCGAAGATACCATCATAGTTGTGTCCGAATACTATCACGTAAATGTGGATGTGCGCATAAACCACAGAAACGCACAGGGGTATTCACCTATTGGCGAACCAGTACCCGCCAACAGCCACATCCTAAGTACAACGTTAAAACACCACAACATACCAAACCTTTAGGTAACCAGTATAAAACACGAGAGCAAGAAAAGCTCACAAAAGCCTAGGCTCTAACGAACAGCACCCAATAAGTTAACTCATTAACACCGTGTGAACAACAAGAATCAACACTACTCACACCGTTATCAGACGTACTCGTCATCGACACTGGATACACAACACTTAGAAATCCGACTTCTTCCAATCAAGCACTATGCTCAGACCTGTGCAATGCAACTTGAAACGTTCGCGGCGCCTCGACACCAGCCAAATAATGAAAATCAACTAGACACTGTACCTTCACGTAGCGGCATTCATATAGCCAACCTATAGGAAACAAGGATGAACTCCGGAACATACACTCCACACACTACGAATGGCACCCTTCAAGAAAAGCGGGTAACCCACACGGATCATGCAATTCTATTAAGAAAGTAAGCCAAAATTGAACAAGTTAACAATAAAAGGATAACCCGCCATTTTGAGGCTGTTCCACTTATTTAAAATTATATAGCGAGATAAATAATGGACATATTGTCTAATTTTTTTAATAAAAAGGTAAAACATATAATAAATTCACGAATTCATCTGCAATCTTGGTAAAATACGTTGAAATTATTAATTAATTAGTATTTTAAATATTCAGAGTAACGATTTCTGACATGTCCCACGCCTTACCCACATTGAATTGACAGAAATTACTAAAATAGTGTACTACGAATACATTAAAATTTTTGGTGCAACCATAGTATGTTGTTTTTGTAGTCACATAAATTAAATTTGTACAATAAACTCTTATGACACATGCTAAAAATACATTTCAAATTAATGTTCTAAACTTGGACCGGTCGAACATGTCAGTTTAGTGACGCTTTTAACTAAAAGCGTCACAACATTAATTATTTTGAACAACTGTTCAAAATAATTACTAAAGAAACTAATGTTACCTAAAATGGCAACATTTGTGAAGAAGATCACGGCCGGCATTAAAAAATGGGATTCTGGCGGGAACTTTAAAAAAGAGCGGTCAAAAGTTTTCGTCAATTTTCATTTTTTATTAAATATTTTCTAGTTTCTTGATAGTAGTTAATAAAAAACAATTGTGCTAGGTGTACAAACCTAAAATATGGTGGGAAATGAAGGGGGCGGGGATAACCCGCCCACTTCACATAAACGTCCTCGGCCTGAGGCCGGAGACGCAGGGACTGGGATGGACTGTGGTGATGGCGGCGGCGGTGAGCTATCTGACTATTCACCTTATTTAAAACCAGACTATAAAAGACTATATCCAGAAAATGCCACTTATGTAGATTTTAAAGTGTTCATTGAAGCTTCAAATAATAAGGATAGAATAGGCAATAAGAGCCCTATCTATCTCAACCATATATTCTCCAGCGAAATAAAAGGGGTGACGGCTATACAACGAATAAACGCAAATAAAATAGCAGTAATATTTAAACAGTATAATACGGCCAATAACTTTATGAATAACAGCGCTTTTCTTAACAAATATGGCTTGAAAGCATTTATTCCGGCTGCGCAAATAGAAAAAACAGGTATAATTAGATTTGTACCAGCAAACATTTCGAAGAAAGAACTATACACCAAACTATCATCAATATATGAAATAATAGCTGTAAGAAGATTCACAAAGAAGGTAGGACAGGAGCGAGTACCACTACAAACAGTTAGCATTACTTTTCTATCAAATATTCTTCCAGACAATGTACAATACGATTTGTTTTCATACAGAGTTTTTGAGTATGTACCTCCATTACAGCAATGTTTCCGTTGCTTTAAATTTAACCACTCTGCTAGAATATGCAATGGCAAACAAAGATGTTCCATTTGTGGAGGTGAGCATTTATATAAAGAATGTGATAGACCAACAGAGATCTGCTGTTGCAATTGCAGCGGGCCTCATCTTGCAATTTCTAGATTATGTCCAATTAAGTTGAATAAAATTTTAGAAAAGAAAAATAAGATTACCTATGCAAGTGCTACATTGACGAAACAACACATGAGTGATAATACTGAATTTCCACCTCTGCTACCTCCAAAAATGAAACCAACTGACACTGTAAATAAGTCTGTAAATAAGTCTGTACATACATCTGTAAATAAGTCTACATCTGTAAATAATACTGTACATAATGTAAATAAATCCAAAGATGTCCCGAAAGTAGACATCAAAGCCCAAATAGTTGCCAACAAAGATGTACTTATGGCCCTGGTACAGACGTTGGTAGAACTGGGTAATAAGGGAGATAATACGCCTACCACCGTAAATAGTATTAAAGAAACCCTACTTAAAAATCTCAAGTAATGGATCCAAGTCACACACTGTCTAAGCTACGTATTGCTCAATATAACATTCAAAGTGCTAATAGTAAAAAACCCTTACTTATTCAATTCTTGCAAAAACAAAATATTGACATTTGCTTACTTAACGAAACATGGTTTAAAGATAATAGTTTTAGAATACCTGGATATAATATTTATAATAAAAATTCCAAAAATACTCATAATGGTGTAGCAATACTGATTAAACCATATTTAAAGTACAAAGTTTTAAACACTAGATTTTATGAAGACATTCAAACTGTTGCTCTGTCCTTATCTACTGTACATGGTAGCTTGACTATTCTTTGTGTATACTGTCCTCCTACTAGTGGACATATACGGATCAATAGATTACATAATATTATTAATGATCTTCCAAAGCCCATATTTGTCAGTGGTGACTTCAATGCACACCACATTGCATTTGGTTGTCTATCCACTAAAGGCAGAGGTCATGATTTATTTAATATCATCGATGACTTGGATTTATGTATTTTAAATGATGGTAGTTTTACAACTGTTAACAACCCGCGACGGAATCCGTCTGCAATTGATGTTAGCTTTACTAGTGCTAACCTCGCAGCAATATGCGAGTGGTCTGTACATGATGATGCCATGGGCAGCTATCACTACCCAACAATAACAGAGATTTCACTGCATATAGATAAATATCATATTAATCCCCCCGTTGATAGGTTTATATACACGTTTATTTTTACATCGTTCTGGAGCCGAAACACAGTAACTCCAGACGAGTAACAGTCACTATTGGCATTGTTATTTTTGTTTTAAGACATTTAATAAAGAAGTTAGAAATTTATCACTTTATTTCTGTCATTCGAATTAAATTTTAGTAGCGCTTCCACTATTTCATTCATAAACGCAAGATCGTACGCGATCTGCTCGGTGATGACGTAGCGCGGCACAGCTGTGCGTGTGCGTCAGTTCAGCGCGCCCGCAGTGGGTCAACGGACGTCGGACGAATAAAGTAAGTACGCACGGCTACACATCAAGCTTTACAGTTCCAGTTTACGCTGATCTTGCACTGTACGGAAATCCTATTCAATGTGAGAACAGCTTATACTGGAACTTTATAACTTGAGGTGTAGCCATGTGTACCTACAAGTAGGTATTTCATTTTAGGTACGATTTAGGTTGGTGTAAGTTCATTTACTTCCATCATCTCGTATCGAAAGCACGGCACGGTGTTTACCACTATCACATCTCGTAAACGTGAGAAATTAATTGACATTTAATTCACCACTCTCGCATCACGAATCACCTAGTAGGTACTCGTACCTATTCAACTAGACACGACGAGTAGGCTTGGGAGTTGTATTTTACCGCTATCGTCCGGCTGCTACGATATCGTAACAGTAAGTCGAGCACCCTTCAAGCCCAGCTGGTACGATATCGTACCACCCAGAAGCAAGCGGTTTTTATCTTAATACTACATATAAATAAGGTTTAATCTCGTCTGCGATGATTTAACTTTATGAGCCGATAGCCACTCTTTCGTGAACTACATCATTCAAACGCGTAAAAGTTCTGTGGCAAAATTTATAAAAATAGTTGACAGTGACGCTTCGAACGCGCGCGCGGCGCGTCGACAGAGCGTTATCTTGTTAGGCTCTCTAGTTATTTAGTGTTTTTTCTTATTTTTTGTGCATATTCGACGTGAAGTGGATAAATATTCATTTATAAGTAGTTATTACATTGTTTTACATAATATTTGCATCAAATAGCATCATAAAAACTGTTTTTTCGATAAAAAGTGTTACGTAAACAAACCGTTGCTCAGTGACGTCATTGTTATGTGAAGTTTGATTGTGTTGAGTGTTTCACAGTGTTTTAAGTGTATCCTGGTGTATTTAATGGTATGTACAGAAATCGTACTCATAATTAAAGAAAATTCTAGGTATATTTCACAACAAAACTATTTTTAAAAGATCTTTGAATGTTCGAGTGCACAAAACGGCCTTTGACCTCCGCGCGATATGAAGTTTGAGTTTAAATATTATGAAAATGTTCAGTAGGATTCCCAAAAAAATACTGCTGTTAGATTAAGTACTTGTCTATTCAACAAGAATCGAGCAAAATATCGTGCAAATTAACATCGTAATTTTATCAGAAATCATCATAACACGGGAACCTTCCGCCTGACACAGGTCCTCACCGGACACGGCTGTTTCGGGAGGTTCCTGTTTCGCATAAGGCGGGAGGAAACGCTCGGGTGTTTCCATTGCGAAGATGGCCCTGAGGACACGGTGGAGCATACGATCGAGGTCTGCCCGACTTGGGCGGACCACCGCCTTGTCCTCGTGGAGGCGATCGGCGGCGGCGATCTCTCGCGTCCGGCCATGGTCCAGGCCATGGTATGGAGCGAGAGTACATGGTTAGCCGTCACCTCCTTCAGCGAAGCAGTGATGCTCGCAAAGAGGGAGGCGGCGCACGTGAGGGAGAGGCAGTACATGTGCCCTCGTGGCTGCAGCCTTCGCTAGAGACGCCCTGGGTGTTGGGAATCCCAGGCTGATTCCCGGCCACCGTAGGCGCGGGCTTGCGGACGGCGAGTAATGGGTAGCTCGCTGTCCGGTAAGGACCAAGCCCGGGTCGACGGCGCGTTGTGTTCCACGCGCGCCTCAAAGAGATGACAGCAGCACCAGATGGGGCCCGCAAGTGCCGATGCCTGCCAGGGGTGCGGGTTGTTCGAAAGAGATGCCGCGGCCCCTGGCACACAGACAACTGAGGGAACACGGGTGGGTTTTAGTCACTAAAAGTCTGACATACCTACCTATGACAGCCCTACCGCTCCACCCAGAGCGGCAGAAGTCATTTGATGATTTCCCAACCCGAAAAATAAACAACCATATGATAAATACTAAATATGCCTAAAATATTTTTTATGCGACAATGCTTGCGGCGGCTTCACAAAGGCAGGCAATTCAAACAGAAAAATGAATCGTTAAATCTGTGACATAGAGTTCATTATTAGTTGGAGGTGCCCTTTTCTATGAAAATATTGAACCGAATTAAGATCTTATTGTTATAATTTTAACCGCGAAATTCGGTTGTGCATTCTTGTAAAGGCCGGTCGAACACGAGACAATAGGTTTCTAAGAATAATTTTAGTAAACTGCGGACCTACTTACCTAGTTTGGTGTAATTTATATTTTTACCCTTTACTGTTAAGAAATAAAGTCTGAATTCGCTTTTCATATTTTTACACACATTACGCACGCATAAATTCATTGATGGCAAGGAAGCGTTACTTCGGGTTCTCATTATTTCACAAAAAAATCAATAAATTTAAGTTTTCGTGATTTTTTTTATTGTTATTTATTGAAAAAAATAGTCCCAATCGATTCGAGTTCGATGATTGAGTTCATGGCTTTCGGTTCCAGAACGACCTAAAATTAACCGTGTATAAAAAAGCAGATTGGGAAAAGTATAAAACTATTTCTAAAACAATATTCAATGATTTAGTCCTAAAACTGTATGACCCTATTTCAACCTATAATAATTTTTGTTCTCGATTGGATACTTTAAAAGATATGACAATTCCTAAACTTAATAAACCAAATAATTTTAAAAGCAGACTTCCAGCTCCATGGTGGAATGACATTTGTGAAAAAAGTGTAATTGCCTCCTACAATGCATTGAAACTATATAGAAGTGAACCTAGTATGGAGAACTATTTAGATTATAAAAGAAAAGATGCACTTAAAAAAAGAACCATATCGGAACAAAAAGGAATAGGTTGGAATAACTTATGTAACATATTTAATAGAACTACTCCTATAAGTAAGATTTGGAATCTTCTAAAAATGTTTAAAGGTATAAGAGCTGGCAATAAATCATATAAAGATGAGTTTATTTCCCAATTTCTAGATAAATTATCCGACAACAGCAATCTAAATAATATTAATAGTTTAGGCAATATTTTCGAATCAAATAATGATAATCTAAATTCCAAATTTTTGCTAAATCCTTTTACATGGTCTGAATTTAAAATGAGTTTGTTATCTCGGAAAGACACTACACCCGGTTTAGATGATCTCCCCTATTGTACTATTAAAAATTTAGATGAATCAGCACAAAAAATGTTTCTTAATATTCTTAATTTACTTTGGCATTGTAAATATATTCCACAATCATGGAAAACACAATGTGTCATTCCGATACTCAAACCAGATAAACCTTCAGAGCTTGCCAGCTCTTATAGACCAATATCACTGTCTTCATGTCTAGGTAAATTATTTGAAAACATGATTAAAAATCGTTTGGATTGGTATATGGAATCTAACGGCTTCATTCCACATGTACAATATGGATTTCGTCGAGGGCGAAGTTGTGCAGACAGCTTCACTTCCTTAGTTTCAGACCTGAAACATGCAAAGGATAAAAAGTTACACACTGTTTGTGTATTCCTAGATGTTCAAGGTGCTTTTGACAGTCTGGATCCAGCTATACTTGTAGAAGTTATGTCTAGGTTAGGTGTGCCTGGCCAACTATGTAAATGGATATATAATTTTCTGACTAATAGAACACTCTATGTAAGACATAATAACACATTGCATGGACCAAAATGTGCATCTAGGGGTACAATGCAGGGTGCTACACTATCTCCTTTGTTATACAATATTTACACAAGTGAAATCTGTAAATTTGTTAATAGTAATGTAGATATTCTGCAGTTTGCTGATGATATTGTTTTGTACAGTAGTAATTATAATGTAGAAATTGCAATTGACAATATTAACAGAGCCTTGTCCCAACTATTTCACTATTACAATGATGTGCTACATTTAAAAATTAATCCCTCCAAAAGCAGTGTTATGATATTTGGAAATGAGAATACAAATTCAAAAGTAGTTTATAACGGAGAATCTATAAATCCAGTAAATTCAAAGAAATTTTTAGGCATAGTAATAGATAGGAAATTAACCTTTGAGGAACATATTAAATACATATCAAAGAATGCTCTAAAAGGTTTAAATGTAATTAAATGTCTTGCAGGTGTCTCATGGGGAGCAGACCCGAAAATATTATCAATTTTGTATAAAAGTATAGTTAGAAGTCATTTTGATTATAGTTCACTAGTGTATATAAATAGTACTCATGTAAATAAACTAGATCTATTGCAGAACAGGGCTTTAAGAACAATTTCTGGTGCAATGTGCTCTACTCCCATAAGGGCCATGGAAGTGGAGACTAAAACTATGCCTTTAATTTTGAGACGCATTCTACTTGCAGAGAGATTCTGTCTTAAATTAATTGCTGCAAATAACAGGAAAGTAATAAACAAAATTGTACCTTCTGTAAGTAGAACTCTTGGGCCTCTAACAACAGGAGAGGATCTCTTGAATGGTAAATCCCCAACATTGTCCAAAATATTGCTGGAAACAGAAAACAGTTTTATTGGTATTAGAAAACAGTGCCCATGGCCATGTTACTCCTTCTCTTATCAGTGTATTTCGCATCCCGTTAAAGAATTACAAAATCCCATTAATAATAATTCAGACATGTTACAGTTTTTGGCAGATAATAAGAATTATCACGTTATTTACACTGATGGCAGTAAGGGGAGTGATTATGTACGTGCTGCTATATATGATCCACATACTAAATTCTCCCAAAGCTTTGTTCTGTACAATTCATGTACTATATTCACTGCAGAGGCATATGCAGTTTATCAGGCATTATTATATATTCGCCAAATTAACAATTGTAAATACTTCTTGATTGTTTCTGATTCACTGAGTTTTATAAAAGCCCTAACTAACCTTACAGTTTCGTTTAAGTCAAATTATATTCTGTATTTCACAAAGAAATAATTCATCAATATTACCTTAAGCACATAAAAATTGTATTCCTGTGGGTACCTTCTCACCGAGGCATCTCTGGCAATGAAGTAGTTGATAAAACCGCTTATGAAGGTAATAATGCTATTGATGTTAGAAATGCAATGGACATTCCTATGACTGACTTCCTGCAATGCAGTAATGAAAATATATGTAAGTTATGGTTAGAAATGTGGAAGAAAGACCAAGACATCAAAGGAAAGTGGTATGGAAGTATTCAAGAAAGATTACCTGTTAGACCCTGGTACAATAGATTGAAGGAAGCCAGCCGAGACTTTATCACTACGATAAATAGATTGCGCTTTGGCCATAATACTGCTCCATCACACCTTGCTCGACTAGGCATTATTACAAGCAATACATGCCCACATTGTGAATCCCAAGAAGGAACCATTGAAGATCTTATTTTTGACTGTCAAAACTTCTTGCTTGACAGATTAGTGTTGGCTAGTGAACTTAGTGAAGTGAACAAGTGCGATTCTTTATCCCGCCCGCCGCCACTTGAAGAGTTATTAAAAGACAAAAATACGTACAAACCGATATATAAATACATTAAAAATACTATTAAAACAATTTAAAAAAGTGAAGAAGTGATAGTGTAGTGTTCGATAATAAAATAAGATTTGACCTAAAGGTCCAGTTACCAGGTCATAAAATTCCAAAAAAAAAAAAAAAAGCATTAAAAAATGACAGTTTTGAAAGAGTGTCTCGAGTGAAAGGGTGTTCAAGTTTGTGTCGGCAGCTGTCTCCACTTTATTTGTCAGGTTAGCGATGTTATTTACTTCTTATTGTACACGTTTTACATCCTTCAACTAAAGTTTCAAATAAATCAAATATAACATAGATATATTTTCACATACTTGATTCTTACAAAATATGTAATTGTAATTAGAAAACGTGTTTCTTTTTATTTTTCCCTTGAATGTGACGTCAGTTTGGAGACATTTTGGTCCTGTCACATACAGGACTGACTACAAATGTCACTAAACTGACACATAAGGCAGGGATCACATCCACAATGTGCAAATATTTATTTTCAGGTATTTTTTATTTAGAATAAAACCTCACTATGCCACTAAGTGGTGCGGAAAGGACGAGACGTTATAGAGAAAAACTGAAACAAGAACGGCCCTCAGGAATATGAAAATCAAAGAAAGAATAATTTAGAAAAAATTAAAACAAAAAAGAAAAAGTTTCAGAACTGACGCCAGAAGAAGCCAAAAAAAGAAGAGAAGAGTGGAGAAAGAATAAAAGAACTAGCCGGCAGAAACAGAAGAGAAACAAAGATCTGTCTATTTCGCAAAATAACATTTCTATACTTGACTCTAGTAGTGCTTTACAAGAAAATAAGTTAAATGATATTTTAATTCGGAATCTAAGAAAAAACAGTTCTTGTAAATAAATGTAAACGGTACATGAGATACAATGAAAAAAATAAAAGTATCCTTGAAACTTATCGAAAGCGGTTCCAAAGGTTCAAACAAAAAACGGCAAAAGAGATTGAAGTCATGCATTTAAAAATAGATAAAATGAAAGCTAGAGAGTAAATTTTAGAAAGCACTATCAAAATAACATATCAAAGTTGTTCGGATAGAAAATAAAAGAAAGCCCTAAAAAAAATGGTAACTAATTCCGGAAACAAATATATTATCTCTAAAATGCTGGGACTGAAGGGCAAAGTGAGAGAAAAGAAAAAGAAATTAAGACGCAGTGGCATAACAGAAATTACAACATTTTACACAAGAGGCGACATAAGTCGTACTACCGCCTATAAAAAGGAAGTTCGAACAAAAAATAAAGAAAAGATCCAAATTCGATATTTATTAGACACATTGCTAGATACTTAAAAAAAATTCAAAGCTGAAGGTGGACGTTATTGTTTCACTACATTTTATTTACACAAACCATTTTTTGCTTTATCACCTGGCTTGTCTTCAAGATCTACTTGCTTGTGCGTAAAGCACAGCAATTTTGTATTTCTTCATACTGCTATGGTCAAAAATGGTTTAGTCGCTGGCAGTATAAGAGATACTTTAAATAAAGTATCATGTGACATAAATTACTATGATTGCATGTGGAATAAATGTCTGAAATGTAAGGACAAAAAAAATGCCTTATCAACAAATCAGTGCCGAGAAATTTAAGAAAAAGTGGAATGGTCACGTTGGGAAAGACAAGATCATACGTACCAGAAAATGGAAAACAAAGAAATGAAGGAAATAACAACTAAGAAAACAGTAAGAAAGATAAAAAAGGAACTCTCAATTACTTGAAAAAAGATTATGAAAACGATTTATTAATGTTCAAAAAACATTTCTTTAACATGACGCATCAGCAAAACCAATATAAAAAGGCAGTGAATGACCTAAAAGAAAACGAAGCCGTGATAGTATGCGACTTCTCTGAAAACTACCAAGCCAAACTTGCTGAGGAGAAATATGCCTCCATACGGGAATGGTATTTTGGAAAAATCGCACCCAATCTTTCTGCACATTGTCAGACAATACAAGTCATCAGCCAGCAGCAATCTAGGCAGACCTGACTCCCGTTATTGAGATAATAAAGCAGAAAACCCCTGAAACGGCGATAATACACTTCTACTCGGATGGACCCTCGTCACAATATCGCCAGAAAAAATACTTTTATTTGCTTGTACACTATACAAAAAAGTATCGGCTGCAATATACCACTAGGTCATTTTATGAGGCAGGCCTCGGCAAAAACGTGGCAGATGAATAGGAGGTAGCATCAAACGCACTCTTGATAGAAAAGTATGTATTGGTAACGATATTGTTGACGCAAAAGATGCTTATAACTTATTAACGCGATGTTTGAAAGTGACCAAAGTATTCCTGATTGACAGTTGCGCAATGGAAAATGTGTCAAAAGTTTTACCGGATAAAATACCAGTATTGAAGCGAACCATGCAATTACACCAAATTACTACCAGCCAAAGTGACGAATCGTTCATTATAAAATAGAGAGATATTGGCTGTTTTTGCGGTGACCTAAGAGGTCAGTGTGCGTGTTTTTCACCAAAGCCACATGCTGTTGTAATCAGATCGGATAACATAAATAAGTCCTCGGAAATTTGCCCCTTCCCTTCAAAAAAATCAACGCTATGTGTTAGAAATACCCCAAAACGTTAAAGGGAATAACGAAGTAGAAACTGACGTTTGTTTATCTTTGAAACCTACTATTATAGATCTGTCGCTGGAACCTTATAGTAATAATTTAACTTCAGAAGTATCTAAAACTGAGCAGACTGGATGATGGACCCAAAAATGGAAGCTGCCCATGAATCTTCTTTAAATTTCTCATTGGATTTATTTGAGGGGATGAATAATATCGATGAACCTTTTGACTTGATTACTATTGATATTGATAATTTCACATTCAATTTAGAAGAAAATGACGACAAACAGCCTAGAGGTAAACTACACACCGAGGACTTATGGCAGCTTATTACCTTTGATGACCAAGTGACCGCTTCATTGCATACTGAGAAATTTTTACTTAGAAATAATGGTGCATATCAGACTGCAACTTCATTACAGATTTCTGATAGTAAAGAGATGTCTTTAAAGGTGAACGGCAGGCTTGTATGGGCGTTTCGTACCGCTAACAATATATAGTGTTTTGGGATGTTTTTTGTTTTAATCGGTAGTCAATATGATAGAGAAGCCCTTTTAAAATTCTTAGATTTTTAGAAGTTGGGACGTAAAAGTTATAACCAGTTTTATTTTTTAAGGTTTTATACTAGTGTACCAATTTAGGTTGTTACATTTAGGTACATAAATATTGTTTTGGTGATAAAGTAAATATACTAGATTGCTTGTCGCTATCTTTGTAGTGTTTTACTTACCATTAAGTAGGTAGATTGAAATGAGGATCGTACCTACTCAGTGGGGTGCATTAGGAGATACCTATGTCCAGCAGCGGACTGCAACAGTTCGTTGATGATGAAGTTCTGATGGGGTTTTGAGTGTAAGTAAATACAACAATACTTTGTTTTTGTAAGTAGATTTATTTTATTGTACTTATAATTAATTCATGTTATTTCAATTGCTAAATAACAACAATTGCAACATTCCGGAGCGAAATGTTGCTAGATGTATAACATGTGATGTTATATGCCTTGCCTTATCTTTTCCCTACACTCTGTCTAAGTTAGAGCAGGCAAGGTATAGTTTAAACAGGCAATTTGGCACGTTTTTTTGGATTCGGAATGTGCAGACGAGCACGCAGTTTTTGATGGCTGGGCTGCATTCCGAGTTACGATAAAATCGATTTGAGGGTGCTCACACCCGTTCCGATTGAACGTGAGCGCGATAACGATGTCCCTTGAATAGTCATAGATGACGTCATGACATGTGCTGGCTTACGATAACGCCAACCCTGCCCTAAACTAATATCACCGTGAGAGCTGTCATAAGTGTTAGTTGTGCTGTTTGAGTCGCATCATATGTTTAGCTAACTTAGATTCGTTACTAAATAAGAAGAAGAAAACTGTGGTGTATATAGGTTTTGAGTGAGTACTGTTAGCGCGTCCACGAGCGTTCCGTCTTGTTGACAAAAATGACAGCTGTTAGCTGTGATAATCGTGATATCTAAATCGGAAAGCACCAAATGATTGATATGAGCCCTGTGAGTGATATTTTTCTCATTCGGAAAGCAGCCTCAATGATTCGTCCCGAGAACAATCTTTTTATAGATTTTATTAATAAATCCCAACTTCTAAAAATAGTACACTTACACGAAAATAAAAGGCTTAGTTGCCTTAATAAGTGGTACAAATTCTATAACAGGACAACATAAAAAGTATGCGGTACGAAATCTGCCGTTCGCCTTTACCAAAAGGAACAGAAGTATCTAGCAAAAAACGTCTTGCAGATGGGAGTCACTGCTTTGTTGATCCCAAAAACGTAGTTTTTATTAAAACACCACAAGTCAAGAGACAACCTGGTAAACTACTAACCGGAACTAAAAGAGTTGCTAAAAACGTACAAATGTTAATGAAAGATACCAATGTACCTGCTTCTACTTTAGTAAAAAACCAGTTATCTGAGAAAATTGGTACAGTAAAAGACCAAGGCAAAGCAATCTGTAAAAAGCCCAAAATTTTATCAAACATTTTTCTGGAATGTCATAAATGCTTTTTCTTCTATTCTTAAACAAAAAGGAAAATGTGTTTGTTGCAAAAACTGGTTTTGTTATGAGTGCATAGCAGAACCTACCTGCCCTAATTATGTTTGCGAATCGTGTTTGGAATTGGAAGGTCCAATATTTTCTAGTAGAACGCAATAAGATTAATTTATTCCAATTTTTTTTTATATTTTTGTTTCAGATTGAGTACATATCGCAAAATATGGTGATCTTTCATGACGTGGATAAGGTAAGGTACTCACAATGCATGATTTGGAGCAATTTTATGTTGATGGCGCCAACTGGCCCTGGCCCATGACTCATTTTATTTTAGTTGAAAGGTGTTTTGGATGTCAACAAGAGATAAAGAATTCAACAAGACTACAACATTTCACCTTGATTATGACTAAAACGGACATTTGGAATTTGTTGCAACGTTCATCATTCTGGTGTTTTTTCTGTAGTTATTTTGTTTATGACCATTTTACTCCAGATGAATGTGGTGTTTGTAATTTAAATGGTCATTTTTTTTTAAGTTTTGAGAACATATTTTTGAAGTTTTTTAAATTAATGAGATACCAAAGTAATAATATATATGGGTATAGATCGTTGATATAATTCCTAGGTTGATTAATAAAGAGTGAGACTTAAAATTACAAGAATACCATACGTTCTACTGTGAGACTGATTCGATTATACAGTGCGAAGATTCGTTTTCTTAAGAAGTATAACAGTTATATCAGTTATAGCTAGGTTACTTACTATTTAAATTATACTGTAGTAATATCAAAGACTGACTTAACGACTGATTAAATTCCTTTTAAATATGTTTAAAAAACCCACTTGTACTTGTATTATCTTATGGGAGGTTGTTCCTTTAGCATTTATGATTAATAGTCAAAATTTAATTTCGTTCCTCGTTTGTTGATAGATAGATAACTCATAAGATTAAGATATTATAATATTAGTTTAAATACTTCTCATAAAAATGTGAACACTAAAGACTTAATTACCAATGCTATGTTTTATTTTGTATCATGTAACCTCGGCTTAAGGTTTTTTGATGTGTCATTTTGGTGACTGCCAATTTGCATGTGAACAAAATATATTTTTATAACTTTTGTTTTGTTGTTTTACTAAATAACTGTTTGAATATTGTTTTAGCCAGTTACAATATTGAACTCTACAAAATATATTAAAAAAGTAACACTTTATCAAAGAAATATTATAACAAAAACGATCTTCGTAGCATCACTTGTCACAAAACCGAAGTTGAAACTTCATTATAGAAAAACGAGATTTCAATTCAAGGGTATTATGTATTTTTTTTGATAGATTGCAATATTCAGTAGCAATGAAGTCCTAATACTTAAAACATTAAAATAGGACGACTTTTATGTAGTCACTAAACTGACCAATATTTTACCACAACGTCCATTTATTTTGCGTTTTTATTAAGTAAAGTAGGCTATTTATTTGAAATAAAATACTATTTTCAGTCCGTCAGACTATGTAGTACAGGCTAGGGCCTTTACACATCTTAAAAACACAATTTAAAAAAATTACCCGTATTTTTAATAGGGTACACTTAAAAGTGAAAATGCACATAAATCACAATCTACAAACAATCCCAATGTAATATTGACGCAATACTCAGCTGTCAAATAAACTCAAGAGTAGCGTTTACAGCCCGATCCCGATTCCACTTACTTCTTCAAAAAGACACTCAATTTAAACACAATTTGGCGCTAGGGTCGAACTCAAGAGTACGAAACGTCAAAATTCCAGTGTCGATCAATCGGAATTAAAATCAAGACTAAGCACGCTGAGCTGCTCAAGAAACTGATTCTTCAGCCAATTTACTCAAGAGACCATCACTTTCCTCTTGCTACCCTGAAAAAGGCCCAAATCCTACAAAGCAGAGCAACAGGATAATCCAAATAGGCTTAAAAAGAATGCCAGACAACACTCCAAAAACTCAAAGATCCGCACATACCGGTGTCCAACAGGGGCAAACAAAAGAAATTAGGGCCTTCAGATACTGACTGTTCAAATAACCAAGCCGATAACCGAAGCAAAAAGCGCAGGACCGACGGTAGAAGAAGTAATGGTAATAATTAATCAAATGCGAAACGCCCTGTCTCCTCGCATTGCTACATTAGTCATCGAAGTCCTTTGAACCCTTGAAGACGAAACCCATTTAACCAAAAAAAATCAAGATCACAAAATTTCACTCCTGGTATTATCATTTGCATACGGCTTTATCCTCATTACAGATGACCAAGAAGGACTAGAGCGCATCTTATACCACGTTAAACTCTTACTAAATAGCGTAGGCCTCCAAATAAACGAAACCAAAACAGAAATTCTGATTAGGGATCTCATTACATCACAGCAAAAGACCAACGTGAACCTTACGGAATAGAAGTCCGGTCAAGTTAGCCCAAAAATAGGGGTAGGTTAACAAAAATTCGCATAGAGCTGAAAATTGGTGAGAATGTTCGGAACACCATTATAAATGAAATGTAAAAAGACCCCATCGATCCAAAACTTCCAAAAAAAATCAAGGTCAAAGTTCGCAACTATGGGTTTTTTATGATGAAAATAGACCAGTCAAAAATTGTAGATTTTGCAATTATCTATAAAAATTGTCTCTACAATTTTTCTCCTAAACGTCAGCGTTTATGAGATACATACTCGTATAATGGTTGAACAACTCTACTCCACAAGATATTATCACCAACGGAATTCGCTTTCTTCTATCTGGAGCTCCAAAAAAAAATACCTGCTGAGATAAATACGATACAAAAAGCGAGTGCAAATGGCTTGTCTACCTCCATCCTTAGCTTCTGCTCATCAACATCTATTTCGGGTATATTGATTAACAAGTGTGGCTTGTTAATCAATTGGACCCAAAAGACTGGGGTTGGAATTTAATCAACAATAAATTGGAACCAATTCAGATATTACTTCCACCGGCACCGGATAACTACTCAGCACATTTTTTTGCAATTGTAAAAAAGGATGTAATGCTAAATGCTTTTTTTTCGGCGGGTAGGTGTAAAAAAAGATAGACGTTTCTCTGATTTTGAATTTATATTAAAATTTGAAATACACAGTTTTTTGCTTAAATTTCTATCAATTATAAGTGTAAAACCACCATTACATGGGTACTTACGTTAGTGGCACATTTATGTGACTCAAATATTAAGATTACACCACCTGCCAGCTCATCATCTGAACAGTCACTAAACTTCACTTCACCTCACTTTGTCACTACTGGATCACTATGTCCCAACTTTTGCTGAGGTATTGTCTGCACAAAAGAGCCTTGAAGAGATCTTCACTCGGAAGATGGAAGCACTGGAAGCTCGTCACGCTTGGCAGGCGGGTTGGCGATCGCAGCATGGTGGTCAAATGCATAGAGAACGCTGCTGCCCATTCTCTAGTAAGTCCCTTAGTCGCCTTCTACGACACCCACGGGAAGAAATGGGATGGTGCTATTCTTTTACGTCCGGCACCACACGGAACAAGTTAAGTTACATCAATGGATGAGCTCAATCCTCTGCTTGCGAAGTTTCCTAAGGTCCATGATCCAAAGGCCCAAGGCGCTGGAGACAGCCTGCAAAACACAGCGGCTCATTAATGGTATCATGTTGTTTATACTTAAACTGGTAAATAATTGCATGCAATAATGATATTACGGAATTACTTACCGCTGTTTTTTCTTAGTTCATGGTCTGTCGTTTTAGTCCTTCTATTAGTAGTTAGTTTATGTCTTCTAAATATTGTGTTATTTTAGTTATGACATTAATAGATAATACTATTTTACCCTCAACAAGTTTGTATTTACTTTTCAGTAATTCAATTTTATTTCATAGACAAACGTCAAGTGTCAAATGCGAAAGTTAAAAGTCCACAGACTATGTATCTTAAGTATGTCAAGAAGATCGGTTCAATGTACAAAGTTTGCCGTATTTTCGGATACTTTCACAATTAATTCATCATTTAATAGTGTTTTTATTTATTCACTTTTTATTACGTTATTTACTTGGTTAACTTTGTTTATTTAGATATTTCAATTTCTTTTTTTCTGTTTGTGATCGTTGTGTGCTTTGTACCTTTTAATTAGTTAGTGACTTTTGTTTAGTTTTAGATGATATTGTGAGCTGACGGGTGGTGCAGAGATGCAAACGTCGTACCAGTCCCTTGAGTGGTGTTTTTAGCATCATTTAAAATTGTATATTATACTTTTATTTTATTTATTAATATTTATGACATCAGATAACGTTTCATTTTATTCTGCCAGGGAATCTAGTGCCTCTTCCAGCGATGAAAGTTTTACTTCTCTTACAAACACCTTAGGTGTTCTCTTACGCCACAATTTCAGCCAAAATTCGGGACGTCTATTAAACGCATGCCACCTAAATGCTCAGAGCTTATCCAGTCACTACGACGTACTGTACACACGTTTGCCGACAACAACGTACACGCCATCCTGATTACAGAGATTTGGCTCAATCCGAACCTGCTTTCAACTACTTACTCGCTCCCCGGTTTCGTTCTTCTTCGGAATGACCGTGTCGGTAGGAGGGGAGGTGGTGTAGCCATCTACCTTCGTGATAATTTCCCATTCAAAATTCTAGGTTCCTCTTCTCCCAACGGTTTAGCAGAGTTTCTTTTCCTCGAGGTTTGCGTCAAAGGAGCTAAAACAGTCTTTGGTGTCGTCTATTGCCCCCCTTCTATTGATTACTTCACTGAATTCGAATCGGTACTTGAATCGTTGGGTTCAGAGTATGCACATCACATTGTTATGGGGGATTTTAATACCAACCTTCTTGCCCTCAACTCCCCTCGGTCCCGTAAACTCCTGCATCTAATCGAGTCAGCCAGTCTAAATGTTTTACCTCTGCAACCTACTCATCATAATGTAGTCAGTGATGACACTTGGCTAGACCTGATCCTCACCTCTAATCCTTCCCTAGTTTCCTCACATGGGCAACATGATGCCAATGGGTTTTCCCATCACGACCTTGTTTTCCTATCCTATGTCCTGAAACCCCCTAAACCAAAACCAATGTTCCAGTACAGGCGTGCCTTTGCACGTATGAATAGTGAGAGGCTTCAACAAGATGCGTCCAATATAGACTGGTCACCCCTGGAAGCAGCTGCCTCATTTGATGAAAAGGTAAGATTCTTCAGCTCGGAGGACAATTGGGCCTTCTTTAAAGCTGCTAGGAATCGGTGCAATAAGATGATACGCAACGCTAAACGCCGTCACATTCTAGATAATATCACTTCTTCTTCTCCTGCCGATATTTGGAAGTTCCTTGGAACTTTGGGTATCGGCAAATCGCGACATTCGGACCTTCCTCACACAATTGGTTTGGACGACCTTAATCGCCATTTCGCCACTGTTCCAACTCTAGATAGAATAACCAAATGTCAAACACTCAAGTACCTTGCTGGTCTGATGCGTCCCAATATTAACCCCTTTATTTTCACCCCAGTCGACCTGGGAGAGATCAAAAAGATTATCCTTACCATTCGATCCAAAGCCGTGGTTTGCGATGATATCAGCCGCCCTATGATTATAGCAGCTATTGAAATGAAATGAAATGAAATGAAATGAAATGAAATGTTTATTTATGTAAGTAGATCTTAAAAGACACTTTTACACGTCAATATTTTGTTGGTTAATATTTTTTAAAACTAGATGGCGCCGGCATTTCCTAGCTGACTGTTCCCTGAGAAGAAAAGCCGAAACAAACTCAGAGGTCATAGTCTCTTTTAAAGTCCAAACATTATATTATTTAAATTTTATGTGAGTCTAACAATGCAGGGTAATGTCTGGAAAGGCCTTTTGAAGAAAGAGCCATTGCAGCTTTGAGCTGACCTGTCTCAACAGACGGCATGTATGTAGCAGTCACCGTGTAGCTCAACCCTATTTTAGGGAGCTCAACGGCCCGCCACAAGACGCTACCAGATTTGCAGGACATTTGCGTAGGCCATTTACAAAATGCTCAAAACCACCAGACGAGTTATAAAGTAATGTGTTCAATCTAGCCTGCATAGTACTCACATTCACAGTTAGTTTTTTCTTTAAATGTCATTAAAATCAATACTTAAATATAAAATGTCAACAGTATCTATTGATCAACTCCTTCCTACAATCTCCCACATCATAAACTTCTCCCTTTACACCGGTGTTTTCCCTTCCCTGTGGCGTAAAGCCCTTGTTCGGCCCCTGCCTAAGATACCCAATCCTTCTCTTCCAAGTGACTTTCGCCCAATCTCCATCCTTCCCTTTCTATCTAAAGTGCTCGAGGCTAGTGTGCATAAGCAATTCTCCCACTTTATTCACCGCAACTCCCTCATCAGTCCCCTTCAATCCGGTTTCAGACCCGGTCACAGTACCATTTCTGCTCTCTTTAAACTGACCGACGATATAAGGCGTGGCATGGAAGGCACTAAAGTTACAGTCTTAGTGTTAATAGACTTCTCCAATGCTTTTAATACCGTCAGTCACGAAATCCTTTTATCCATTCTTTCCTATCTTATGGTCTCTCCGGAGGTATTGGAATGGTTTGCCTCTTATTTTCAGGGGCGTCAGCAGTCTGTTCGTGCTGGAGACTCTTCATCGAGTTTGTGTGATCTTGCAGCTGGCGTCCCTCAAGGCGGTATATTATCTCCTCTTTTGTTCTCCATTTTTATAAATCTTATTACCACCGAGCTTCGGACTGCGTATCATCTTTATGCGGACGATTTGCAGCTTTACTGCCAGGCAAAGGTTGACAACATAGCAGATGCGATTGAGGAGCTAACGCGAGGTTTATTAGTAGTTAAGAACTGGTCTGATCGGTTTGGGGTGGCCGTTAACCCTGCCAAGTGTCAGGCTATCATTGTAGGGAGCCCCCACAGTACAAGAAAGATGAATGGCTTAACTGTGCCACCTGTAATGTTCGAAAACTCAGTCATCCCGTTTAGCTCCGATGTTAAGGATCTTGGCCTACATGTCGACACTTGTCTTGACTGGCTAAAGCAGGTCACGACTGTAAGTAAAAAAGTCACCGGAACGTTGCGGTCGCTCTATCGGTTGAAAAATCTTCTCCCATCACACATAAAGGCTATGCTTGTACAGTCCTTAATATTTCCCATAATTGACTATGGTGATGTGTGTTACTATGACCTGAATGCAGATCTGCTCAATAAACTTGACCGCCTTCTAAATAACTGCATTCGATTCGTTTTCAATCTTCGTAAGTATGATCATGTGTCCGCGCACCGGTTGCTTTTAAAATGGCTACCCATCCGTCAGCGCAGAGAGTTGAGGGCTCTGTCAATGTTGTTTTCCATTCTCGACAAACCCAATTCTCCTTCTTACTTGACTTCCCAGGTTCAATACTTGTGCTCTTCGCATTCGCATTTGTAAAGTGGTAAAAGCCTTCGTTCCACCAATAATCGTCTTCTACGATGTCGATCTCACCGCTTCAACTTGCAACCAGTCGGTTATCGTTTAAAGTGAAGGCTCGTGTCGTTACGAATATGCTATTCGTAAGAAGTTGGCAGAATCATCCCAGCGCTGATTTGCTGGATTCGTTTTCTCCTCTACCTGTCGTTATTTCTCAAGACTAAGCTTATTTTTGTGATATATATATGTATGTATCTATGTATTAGTATGTATTATTTCTCAAGGTCAGTCGTGCTCCAATGTTGAATCGTCATCAGATTCGTATGATATCAGTGAGGAGACATCTGATGCATTGCTGCTAGAACAATTGACTTACACCCAGCAGGAAAAAGAAGAAGAAAAAGTACAAGAAGACGAACAAGAACAAGAAGAAGAGGAAGCAGAATTATCAGATGGTTATGAAAGAGACGGAAAATTTTACCTATTTTTTTATAATTCACACGGCTTTCATAATTTCCAATAGTAACAGTTTTTAATTTTTTTTTTTAAGTATTGAATTAAACAGGATCACAATAGAAAAAATACGGGCCAAGTAAACTACCTCCTAGGTGGCGTGGAAACGTGTGCATATTATGAAGAATACAACTTTTTCAACCGATATCTCAGAAATGGTGACGTTTAGGAGAACAATTGTAGTACCACACCCACTGCATGCAGCAATGCAGCATAAGGCTAAATCTAAGAAGGTCGAACGACCTATTTACACATGGAACACCCTGAAACAGTAAATGAAATACTTCGACATGGGAATCACGTTTTGGAAGGACATGGCTTGGGTGGAGACGGAAATAAGATCAAGAAACCGGCTAGCGATATCTACAAAAACCAGAAACTGATAGCAGCGAGAACTCGGAAGACGACTATGAAAACAACAACACAGTACATATAGCGAAGCAACGGCATACAAAACAGCTGAACCTACGCAAGCTCGATCTGAATCAATATTTAGGCAACGCCATGAAAAGATTCCCTCCTGTAAATAAATACCACCCGTCTCTTCACTAGTCCAATGCGTACTCAAGGATGCATATCCGGTAGGCTCGCAATCCTTTCCTATCCTAAAGGCACGTCTACCTGACCATTACTGCGCCCCCCGGTCTACTTCTTGATATGCAATGGCCTCTGTAATACCTAGCATGAAGGTCCAGGGGCTAGTGCAAATGTTGGGGTTCATTCGATTAATAGAGTCTGGTCAAGCCACGCTGGGATCGGTGCATTTCATTATTTCATTCTTTAATTTATTGAGCTTGACTACTGTTACGTAACTTGTCCTTGTTACGTAGCATGTGTTGAGCTATTTCTTGAAATGAAATGAAATGAAATGTTTATTTATGTAAGTAAATCTTAAAAAGACACTTACGCGTCAATATTTTAAAAACTAGATGGCGCCGGCGTTTCCTAGCTGACTGTTTCCTGAGAAGAAAAGCCGAAACAAACTCAAGGTGTCTTTAAAGTCCAAACATTATATATATTATTTGAATTTTATGTGAGTCTAACAATGCAGGGCAATGTCTGGAAGGGCTTTTTGAAGAAAGAGCCAATGCAGCTTTGAGCTGAATTGTCCCAACAGACGGCATGTATGATCAGTCACCGTGTAGCTCAACCTATTTTAGGGAGATCAACGACCCGCTACAAGACGCTACCAGATTTGCAGGACATTTGCGTAGGCCATTTACAAAATACTGAAAACCACCACATGGGATTCCAAGGTTCTTTTAATGAGCCTTTTTTATCGGCTTTACATTTTCTGAGGCGCAGGCATTTGATAACGCTACGGCAGTTACTGTCGCCGTAAAGAGGTTTCAATATTTTTTAGATCTGTTGTTTTTCGAGATTTTTTGATCTGCTTTGTTTGTGTCTTTTAGTTCAAAAACTCCCGCTACCATAATATTTTTGTCGGTCGTGTCCTTCGCGCACTCGAAGTAGTTCACCTTGTTTAAACGTGGACTTTGATTTTGTTTTTAGGGAAGAAATTCGGGATTCCATTTGTTGTAGCTTTTGCTCGGTTATGACACTTTTACATGCTAGCTGTGATAAATCGGACTTTAATACGTGTTGCTCAGTTGCCAAGTTGTCCGCACGTTGATTGAAACTCGATAAATCCGTTCTAAGGTCACTCAAGTCTTGCCGTATTTGTAAAATATTGTTTGACTGAGTTTAAAAAAAAATCTAAGGATGCCTGGATATCCTTACGAAAATTGGCTATTATTTCCGTAAATTTAGTATTCTTGGTATTCGTTTCCGTATGAATTTTGGAATTTATTTCTTTTTTGAATTCATGGTTGAGCTCAGGAATTTTTCATTTGCGTAAAGTAATTGATTGCAATTCGTCACTCTCGTTTAATTGACGCAAGTCCGGGTACGATTACGATGTAGTTATAGCTACCGCCATTGGCGTTTTCGGTTTTTCGCTAGGCGATCACATCACACTCCTTAAAAGAGTAGTAAACTTAAGATGCGAAAGTTGAAAATTACTTTCGTTCGTTGCTGCAGGAAGTACGAACGCGATCAAAAATATTGTTCATCTCTTTTATCCGAGGGGGTGAAGGGAGCCGCTTGTTCGCCACGTACAAGTCCTTTTTGCACATTAATTAGCATAATAATTAGCACTGTCACTTTTCAATTTATAGGTTCAAACTACTTAGGGTGATCAGTATTTGTAATGAGTAAACTAGTTTTTGTTAGAGAGTTTGACACACGTCTGATCACACTGGCTACTTGTTTGCTTCTCTCTCTTTATATAATCTAGTTGTGATTCAATACGCTTACAAGTTCAGTCTTAACATTTTCTTTTCTTTTCATTTAAATAGGTACTCCTGAATCCATATAAATTTTTACAATAAGCTTTTCCCAATTACCATCTTTTTTCCAAAACTAGCTACATTAAGATCTCCCCGAATACCAGATTCAAAATAATAATAAGAATAAAAAAGCTGTGGTGGGATTTCTAATAATATCAGTATTTTTTTTAAATATGATAAATTTTTGTCTGTGCTAGGCCATACTTTATCCATGCCCTTTCAGCTTTGCTATAATTACCTATAGGTCTGGCGGGTTTGGAATCTTGGACTAATGGATACAATGTTATTGTTCTATTGTAATAAAACAATAAATTACATCTTAACACAAATTTCATTTCATTTTAAGTGCGCAGGCATCGGTTGTGATTCTGAGGTAAGGTTATTTTAATGAATATTTAATAGTCCTACAACATTCCTATTTAAAATAGTTTAATCTGTGTACGTTGCTTGAGTTCCTGATGGCGCAGCGTTAGAATGCCTACCAAAAGGCGGGTCAATGACCTGGTGAATTTCGAGGAAATCCGCTGGATGCGAGAAGCACCGATAGGTGTAGAGCCGCTCGGAGGAGCTCTATGTCCACAGGACGTCATTCGGCTGAAATGAAGCACTTACTTAACTAAGAAAGTGCTTCATTTCAGCCGAATAATGAGCAATTTTGGGTAACTACCCAAAATTGAGGTAAGGTAAGGTGAGTTAATGATGGGTAGAAAATAAATAATTAGGAATTTTGGGTAACTACCCAAAGTTGCCAATTATTTATTTTCTACCCATCATTAAATATTGTTGAAAACTTTAAAAGGTTACCGTTAGTGGTTGGCTATGCAGACGTCAATTTCTATATTTTAGGTAAAATAATTGCATCGGTAAGTATATGCTGGCAACGCTTAACCACTATTTAACCCATGAACGAAAACATTAAACATGCGTTACTCTTTGATTCGCGGGCAAAAACTTTGGTGCGTCCCGCTACCTTGCCAATGAAGTACGGCAAATGCGATATGGGAAGGGGTGAAAGTACGACGGTTCAAAAGGTGAGCATGAATAATCGTAAATATGTGGGCGCCTGTACCGATACTAGTAATGTTTTACGTTTGTGCAATTTGTATGTACTATATTTTTTGGTATATACCATTCCTCTACCATTCATGGTAAAAGTGGATTTTTTTTTGTTTGTAGGTAACTAAATTAAATTACAGCTGATGGTTTATTACTTTTGTTAGGTACTCAATAATCTAGTGGGGTATTAAAATTGGGGTCAATTAGGTAGATAAATAAAAAAAATCGTTTCTTTGGGAAAGTTGTTTGTTATGATGAGTACAATCATGTATTTAAAGTGTGGTCACTAATTACCAATTACTTGTATATATAGACAACGTATAACGGAAAGGGATAACGGAAAGGGTATTACACATACCAAGGGCACGGCTTCTTTGGATGATATCAAGCGATATTGGAAGGATTTTTTAATCATATCACTACATGTTCGGAAGTTATGAGAATATTAGTGTATTGATAACAGAAACCCAACTTTTCAAATTGAAATAAACATATCACTCGGAAGAGATTTATCGTTTATCGTAACGTGGAAAGTTATTGACCTACGTAGTGGGGTAACACATTTGTCATGATTTGAATTTAAGAAACATATGAAACCAAAAATTTGGTATCAATTCTTAGAGTATTTTATTTTGAGCTGAAACTATGTATAGTGATTCTATACCAGCTGTTATCTTAAGTGGTTTAGGATAACAATAGTGGTTCTGTTACACCCTGTATAACGAATTTATAAAAAGTACTGTTTAAAATGTTTCAATCAAATACCTCACCGCATATTGACGAATGAGATGAAATTTAAATCTTGTATTAAATGTGTACTATGCAGGCAAACACATTATAAGGTTGGGAAATTTTCTTGGTGATCGTAATCCTTGGCTCAATTTAATTCTGGTCCTGTTCCACAGCCTCAAAGGCGCATATAAATTAAGCGATCCGCAAATGCGATCACTTAATGTCTATTCAAATGAAAAAGACAACACGTTGAGTTGAGTATGGCTGCCGGCGTCCAGCGCCCTGGTTTTACCGCCCAGTACCGAACAATGAGCGCCACCGTGCACGCCAGGACGCCAGACAACGGCTGTTTGACCGTACCTCTAGCCAGTACCACAGTTTTAGTCATCTCTGGTATTGACGTAGCACAAATCATCATTTTTCATTCGCTTATGTTTTATTTATTATAACACATATGGCAAAATAACAATACAACAACACATAGGCATTTGAATTCTTCAGCTGATTCACTACGGAAAATATGTCGTAGCAATCATGTTTTAATGTTTACCGACTCAATTTCATTTAACTGTATCGGAAGAAAAACTGTGACATAAAAGAAAACATACGAGGCAGCCGACTTATGGCGCGCCAATGCCACCCGCGCCCCAAAACCTTGCTTACGCAAGGTCGTTGCTACTTTTATCCAGCCATAAGCCAAGTGTCGCACGGTGGGCTAAAAATGAAGCTTCATAGACTTAGCGTCACTCAAAACTCAAGTACCTAACTTTGAAAAAAAACAAGCACTGTTTTATGTGCTAATTTTTTTTTTTGATAAAGCTATTATTTAATAAAAATAAATAAAAACAAAATAAAATAAAGTTTATTTGGAACAACTTAAGTTTACAATAATTTACAAAGGAAAACGAAGATAGCCACACATACAAAAGTAAAATACCGTGGCGCAGCTATCAACGCCCAATCCAAAAAAATATATATACAAAGACATTGTTCCAGACAAGACAACAAAAAAAAAATACAAACAAAGGTAATTAATAATTTTACATAAGAAATTACATTTTTAAAGTGAAGTAAAAAACTACTACTACTCTATGTGGAGGTTACTATGTAGTATAAATGTAGAGTGAAGGTGGGGTGAAGTGTGTGTGTATGTATTTGTGTGTATGTGTGTGTGTGTGTATGTATTTGTGTGTATGTGTGTGTGTGTATGTGTGTGTATGTATGTGTGTGTATGTGTGTTTACCGTGTTTATGATACCATGAGTTGCTCAGTTTCTTGATAAGACAAAGATTTAAGCCAGTCAGTCAATTTTCTCTTCAGCAGACTTTTAGTCATAGGGTAAATATTAAATCTTATATTTATGTCATTGTAAAGTTTAGAGCTGGTATGGTTAAAGTGGCGACTAACCAACGCTAACCTGCTGAGCTCAGTCTTACAAACTCTGTCGGGACACCGCTTCTTTGTTTGGGGCTGAGTGACGTAAGGCAGAAGCAGGTGTTTCTTATAGACTGTTTGTAGGACGAACAACTGTCTCACCGTGAGGAACTCACAAAGTGAGTATAGTTCAGAGGTCGGAAATCTAATAGGTTTTTTTGCCAGTACTTTTAAAACTGCTCTCTGAGCCCTCTCTAGCCGCAGCATGGTTGTCTTGTGAGTTCCCCCCATGTAGTTATACAGTAACTGAGAACTGATTGAGCGAGGGCAAAGTAAACCATTTTTAGGGATTGGAAATCAGCAGCGGCTCGAAGTTTTTTAAATAAATAAATTAATCTGCTAACTCGAACCAGAACAGAGTTAACCTGTTTTTTCCACGACAAGAGACTGTCCAATATAACCCCAAGGTATTTGATGCTGTCAGACCTTTCTATTTGGGCACATTTAAAGGTGTTGCCCACTGTACACACATGGGCCCTGATCTTAAACGATAGTGGTGGTTGACTAGTAATACTCGGAGTAAAAGAGATGAACTTGGTCTTCTAGATATTGAGCGTGAGCAGATTCGAGGCTAACCACTTCATAACCATTCCAAGAGCCAGTTCTGCCCTCTCACGAGTCTCCGACCAGTCCTTGCCATGGATTATTAGAGCTGTGTCATCCGCATATGTAATAATTTTTGTGTTTGGGATAGATAACTGACACAGCTCATTAACATATATGAGGAAGAGGGTTGGTCCTAGGACACTGCCCTGGGGAACCCCAAAAGTTAAATTTTCTTCATCACTGATGAATGACCCAATCTTTACTACCTGTTTTCTTTCATCGTTAAAGATTTCGAGGGCAATGCCGCGAATGCCAATTTGTTCCATCTTGTCAATCAATTTAGGGACAGAAACGGTGTCGAAGGCCTTCGAAAGATCCAGGAACACACCAAGAGGATTCTGCTTATTATTGAAGTGTTCGAATACTGTATTTGTGAGATCCAGAGTAGCGTCTTCTGTTAATTTTCCCGTTCTAAAACCGTATTGATTTCCGGCCAAGATGTTGAATTTAGCGAGGAATTTCACAAGCCTCACGTTGATAACTTTCTCGAATATTTACGAGATGGTTGTAAGGACGGATATAGGCCTGTAATTTGAAACAAGATCCTTTTCTCCTCCCTTGTGAATAGGCTGGACTATGGCAGTTTTGAAAACGTTAGGAAAAATACCAGAGGATAGGGCGAGATTAAAAATGTGGACAAGGAGAGGGATAATTGTATCTTTTGTGGCCTTGATAATTGTGGAAGGGATTCCGTCACAACCGACAGCACATTCATCTTTAAGATTGAGAATGATGCTTTCAACTTCGGCGTCATCAACATCAGACATGACCATCGATTCCAACGGGGCTGTCGTGGAAGAGTTCGATACCTGGGGTGACAATTGAAAGTCTGAACAGTTATTTTGTGATGAAGAATTAGAAAACTTTGATGCGAGGGCAATGCCTACATTCGCAAAGTAACGGTTTACCATATTAACTGTGAGGAGAGGGTCTTCTTCACATTTCAATAGCTCGGAAGAAAATGTCTTAGCCTTATTCATACAACACATTTCCCTGATGACTTTCCAGGTTGCCCTAGGATTCTTCCTGGCCCTCTGAAATTCTGACCTTTCATATTCCCGTTTAACCTTTTTTAATAAGTTGTTGCAAAATGTACGATAGCGCAGGAAAATAGTTTTATGAGTCTCATTTTCTGGGTGTTTTTGGACGTTTTATATAATTTATTTCTTTGGCGGACACATCTGAGAAGACCAGAGGTAATCCCAGGCTTGAGAATGCGCCGTCTGCTAGGAATGACTGAAGAACTTGTATGTAGATTAACGGACGCATATAGAAGAGATACGACAGTTTCGGCAGCAAAGTTTGGGTCATTGGATTTCAGTATATCAGAAAAATCTGTGTTCTCGAAGTCAGATTTCACTTTTGCAATATAAATTTTTGTGACTGAAACCTTTGGTGCATTTGTTGATATATTAGAGTTGCAAAAAAGGATAATCGGATAGTGATCTGTTATGTCGCATTCTAGCACCAAAGTAGCAGTGTTCGTCGACTTTAAAAAAACATGGTCAAGACAATTAGCAAGCCTGGTAGGAAAAGAATGTGCGGGAAGCATGGCATGTGATGCAGTAATATTTAAATATTCATCACAGTTTGAATCTACACTCGTCGGTGCAATGTTAATATTTATGTCTCCGATAAGAGAGATAGTTTTGAATTTCCGTAAATGGTGGAGCAACATATCAAGACTGTTTAGAAATGAATTTGGGTCTTTAAACGAGGGTGATCTGTACACCGCGACAGCTGCAAACTTAACAGAGAATTTCAGCAAGAGACAGTTTGCGTCATTAACCGAGGGTGTTTCGAATGAGTATTGCAAACCCTTTCTGACATAAGCAACTACTCCATCATTCTGGTTTTTAAAAGAAGTGGTGCATGTATTGTAGCCTGATAAGGGGGGAACATTTGGACTTTTGTTCAGCCAACATTCCGATATCAAAATAACATCCAGTGTATAACTCAATCTACCTAATAATAATAATAGTTTATCAAAGTTACAGTTAATGCTACGAATATTGACATGTATAATTTTAAGTGTAGACTCTGATTTTCTAAGAAACTTAGCACTGGATTCCGGAGAGCATACGAAACATTCCGAGACCGACAGATTTTCGATCTCGGTATTAATTACGTTTAGGTCATCCATTGTGATTATAAAAACGAAAAAGTGAAAGCACTTGTAGGTTCAGCTCAAGGCTTATATCTGAGAAATCCATCGATTTAAATGGTGATATTCTTTTACAAAAAAGCGAAAAACTATGTGTGATATAACTGCAAAGCTTGCGGTATATGAGATGAAGTGATATTTTTTGAGTGCAGTTGTGGAGTTGTGTGAAGAGTAATGAGAGAGTGTACAGTACATTGTTAGTGAACAAAAGAAAGCTTAATAATGTAAACATAGAGACATACAGATGATAATAATAAATCAAAAACAAAAACTGGCGAAACAGATACCAATTATAAATAGCAAACGACAAGGCAGGTGATATGTTTAGGAAATGAGAAAGTAGTTACACACAGAGATATAACTCTGCCAAATTTTATGACGATCGGTTGAGCGGTTTAGGCGTAAAAGAGTAGCAGACAGCCAGTCAGACAGAGTTACTTTCGGATTTATAATATTAGTACGGATTAAGAGTTTGGTCTGCGAATTCTTTGGAATACCTAAACAGAATTTCAAAGAATTCGTTAATTCGTTAAAGACAACATCACGCCCGAAAATTTGGCCAAAGGGCAAGCAAAGCAGATATTTATACACAAATCGAACATCCGATCCTCGGCAGATAGATCTAAACTTCTTAGGATACACAAACTTTTTTCAACAGCTGCACAAAGTTAATTAATAGTTAATCAAAATTTGGATGATGAGGCCAAAACCGAGAAATAGAACTTGGCTTTTGTACTATTCCACGGTTCAGAAAGTGACTCAGACTAACCGTTACACTTAACTTTGTTTCACACTAACTTTATTTCATAAAACATCTATAATTTTTTTATTATTCTAAGTGGATTAGGCCTCCTGGGGACACCACTATAAAAAAAACGAGAGTAGTTCTTCACCTCGTTAGTTGGGTTGTAAGAAAGGACTTAATATTTCATTTAGTATTTTAAATGTCGTGTTAGAATATTTTTTATTTTTAACGTTAAAAATGTCAATGTTCCAAGGGTTTCCGAGATTCAGGTGTTTGTGACAAACAAGCTTATAAGACGCATTTTATCATACGCTAAGTTATATTTTAAGAAAACTTAAGAATAAAGATTAAAATTAAAAAAACTGTTCAGCTCCATACAAAAAAGAAAAGAAATCACAAATAGCTTATTAAATAATAGCTTTATCAAAACAAAAACTCCACATAAAATATTGCTAATCAGTAAAGGAATACGCTGGCATGTTTATTTTTTCGAAATTAGGTACTTGATTTTTGAGCGACGCTTTGGAGCTTCATTTTCAGCCCACCGTGTGTCGGCCACACCAAGGAGGTGCAGAGCCGATCCAGTCGCATGCTTACGTTGGGTTCACGCCTGGTAGACGACCAGTTGATCTGGTGCACTGTTTGTATGCGATGAGATAGAAGTCCGGTAGGTATCTCGTCACCATTTTAAACTAAGAAACTAGGCCAACACACTGTAAAACACCAGACATTAACTGGCTTTTTTTAACGTTTCAGTGTTACGGGCGGTTTTGTAAACGTTCTACCGCGTGATTTTAATCTACCAATAATAACGACTGCCGGCGACAGAAGGGAACAGAGGTCAATCAACAACTTAATTGGAGAAGTTTTTCAAGAAGAGCTTTTGAACTTTGTGAACGAAACCTCTTTTATTGTCTATGATTAAAGTGTCAAGTTTGTTTTAGTATCTATCACTTGTCATCTGTGCAAGAATGTGTCCGTACTAATTTAATAAAATCTTATTTGAATCTAACAAAGTTTATTAATTCCACACCAATTTATAACAGGTTATGGGCCCAGGACACCTACTCAAATAAGTTTTTTTGATTAATTTTACGGAAAATGTTAATTTTGTAACAAAATAAAAAAGCGATTGGCAGTTTTTTTCGTGAGCTTTTCAATCTGATTTAAAATTACCATTATTGACCAGCGAAGCACTTACGAGTAGTTCGACAGCAATTCCAAAAAAATATTGCAGGGCATGGAAAATTACACTAACAGGAAATTTTCAATAAACCTAGGACCTACTTGAATATATCGAATTCACCGACGGAAGCAAAGAAATCAGAAAAAAACAACCGACTCCCGAAAAACACTATAAAGTGAAAAATAATTTAATTTCGGAAGGTGGTGACTTTGGATATGTATTTAATTTTTTTGTCACCGCCTTCCGAAATTAAAGTTATTTTTCACTTTATAGTGTTTTTTCGGAAGTCGGTTGTTTTTTTTGGAAAAAGTTTTTATTTTTCACTTTTTAGTTATAGTACCTACCCCACCAATTCGAAATTTCATCATGTTTGGGGTCAAAACAATGCATATTTAAGCGATAGCAGCAATCGCAGTTGATTTGTTGTTATTTTTTGAAGAGTTCCGTTGGCTGTCTCCGAAACGCATCATCAGATCTATATGAAATTAAAGGATCTACTCTTTATCTCTCTAATGAAACGAAGATTATTGCGATATAAATGGATTTATTTTGCTGTCACAACTGTTGGGTTTAATCGTCGAACAAGGAATGGCTACCTTTTACCTCGCTTTCAAACGTCAAAACTTTATATGAAGTGTTGCCATCAAAAATAATTAAGTATGATTCGATACAATTAAATAATCGATTAAATAATTAACTAGAATAATAATAATAACTACTGTTTCAATATTTACTAATTTGAATACCAATATATTAAAATTAGTAAATATCTTAATAAACGCATCGTTCTAAATATTAATTCTATATAGTATTTTATAAAAATACCCACATCTTGGCTTATTAACCTTACAACTCGGCCATCCTGTATAAGTGAGTCCTCTCACTTGTTTGGTGTATACAAAAATACAGAGAAAAAAAATGAAAAAAATAAAATATAAAAATAACAAAATAAAGGTACATAATATCTTGATTTTAAATACATGTTCATTCATGCTTCTATGTCTAATTTCATTGCTCAATCATTCATTATACAATATTAATTTACTTTATAGTTGCACTAAGGTAACAACATTCTTATAACAATCTATACCTGTCACAATTCTCATCACAATCAAATATTGGAAATTTCTTTAATTCGTATTAAATCTAAGTTTACCTCAATTTAGCTTATCGTTTTTTTTTTTTAATACATCATAAATCAAATTTACTTTTAGTTGAACTAAGGTACATTCTTATCACAATCTATATTTGTCACAAATTCTCATCACAATGTAAACTCCTGAATCTGGGTCTGTATTCTCATTCTTTGTTTCTTGCACAATCTGACACGATCTTTGGTCAACTGTGCGGCACCGTTATCTTGGTACCATTCAGAATCTGCACTGACCTCTATGACAAATTGTGCTCACATCTAATCTTATCACTAATCTTACTCACTATCTTGCAATCATATGTGCGACATCGATTCCTCAATGCCATTCATATCTGCACGGATTGCTCATGTATACATAGATGTATATATATATTCTTAATAATGACACGCAATCTGTACTCATTATATCATTAGGGAAGTTAATTAATCAGTGTAAATTAGCATGTTATTATCATCGACAAAATTGAATAATTATTGTTCCTACCTACTATGTAAAATAATGGATCATTCTCTCTCCGCCTCTATTTCTGTATCCTCACTCTGATCACTGTCAGTGCTTTCACTGGTGTAACCTTTAAAGTTTAACCAGGGGTGGATTTTATCTAATGCAACAACATTTTCATACCTCTTGTTACCTTTTCTTGTTAAAGGGGTGTCTTCGACGAGAAATCTATCATATGGGAATATTTTGAGGATTCGATAGGGGCCTTGGAATTTAGGGACGAGTTTATGTGATTTTCCTACATGATCTTTGTCTATTACGGTCCTTTCTATCCTGACTAAATCACCTACGTTATATTTTGCCTGAACCTTCCTATGCTTATCAAACTGCTTTTTAGCATAATCCTGTTGTTTTTCTATCCTTTCCCTAGCACTGGATCTTAGTTTTACTAACGCATCACCATCGATTCGTTCAGTTGTTTCGGCAATTACGTCAGTCAATACATTTTCAGATGCATTCGTCAATCTGCAACCGAATAACAACTCAGAGGGACTCTTTCCTGTTGTCTTATTAATGGTGGTATTAATACCTAACTGTACGTCACCGATGTAATCGTCCCACAAATTGTCATTCCCACCATGACATTTTGTACTCAAAGCGTCAATTATGGTTCGGTTAAACCTTTCGACCTGTCCATTCGCTCTCGGAGTGGCTACAGCGTTCAAAATGTGCTTTATTTTTAAATGGTCCATAAAATTCTTAAATTTTGCACTTGTGAAACAGGAGCCACGATCTGTTATAAGGCGAGAAGGAACACCGAAATAGCTAAAATGTTCCTTAAATGCCTTAATTGCTGTAGTCGTCTTAGTATCTTTTACAGCTCGAATATTAATAAATTTTGTAAAGGCATCTATAATAACAAGCAAATACATGTTGCCTCTCCTAGAGCGAATGAACGGGCCCAAATGATCGGCATGAAGTGTATGGAATGGTTTCTCTAGCTTAGGTATAGGATGAAGGACTCCTTCTTTGGGACCGCCAGGTGCTTTATGATGCGCACACTCCAAGCAAGCTGAGACATATTTCTTAGTGAACCTACGCATTTTTGGGAACCAAAATGTGCTTCTAATACGATTTAAAGTTTTTTCGAAGCCAAAATGGCCCACTTCATCATGGTTCATGCGCAACACTTGCCATCTACAACCCCTCGGAACTACCCATCGCAATCCTTCGTCTAAAATTTTATACACATAACTGCCTTTCAACAAATAATTCTTACGGACGTCAGCTACAAACTTTGTCTTGTCGTCTTCTAAGATGTCTCTTATACGTTTTATCTCACTATCATCACCCTGTACAGTAGCGACCCAGTCACGAACATCTAAGTGTAAAACATCTAAAACATGCTCCGTGTCCACATCGGTTGGTTCACTGACAGGGGCACGACTGAGAGCATCTACGTGAGCCATACGCGAACCGGGTCTGTACTCAATCTCGCAGTCATACTCCTGAAATTGGATCCACCAGCGAGAAATTCGTGGTACAAGATCCCTCTTAGTTAAGGTGGTACGAAGGGCGTTACAGTCGGTGACTATTTTAAATCTTAACCCCAATAAATAGACTCGGAAACGATTTAAAGATGCGACAACCGCTAAAGTTTCCAGCTCAAAAGAGTGAAATTTTTGCTCATCTACTGTAGTTTTTCGACTGTAATACGCCACTGGCCTGAGTAAACCGTCTATGCCTCGTTGTAGGAGAATCCCTGCAATACCTAGCTTCGAAGCGTCCGTATGAATTTCGGTTTCTAAATGGGGGTCATATAAAGCTAATATAGGGCGTTCAACTAATTTTTCCTTTAGCATTCTAAATGACTCTGCCTCATCCGCCGTCCATTTCCATTCGAATTTAGATTTTAAGAGGTCTGTTAGTGGACGAGCAATAAGGGCGAAGTCTTTTACAAACCTCCGGAAAAAGCTAGTTAGGCCGATGAATCGTCTAACATCATGGACGTTTTGCGGAATTGGGAAGTTTTCTATAGCTAATGTTTTGCGCTTTCCTGGGCGTATGCCCTCACCGCTTACATGAAATCCTAGGAACTCTAGTTCGGTACAGAAAAAACTACATTTGTTTACCTTAAGTGTAAGACCTGCGTCCTTAATAAGTTGAAGCACCTCCTCTAGCCGTCTCATTCCCTGATCAAAAGAGCTTGACGGAATCAGTACGTCATCCATATAAACGATCGTATAACCGACTTTTGACAGTATTTTATTCATTGCTCGTTGAAAAACAGAAGGAGCGTTGGCCAATCCAAATGGCATGCGTTTAAACTGATATTGCCCATCGGGAGTTACGAATGCGGTCTTATCTTGAGATTTTGCCTCTACTGCAATCTGGTAGTAGCCAGATGCAAGGTCTAAACTTACAAATAAAGCATTACCAGCTAATCTGTCAAGTTGATCATCAATCAAAGGTAGCGGATAGTGTTCCCTTTTTGTTTTATTATTTAATGCACGATAATCTACACATAATCGGCTTTCGCCGGTCTTTTTCTTTACTAGTAACACTGGACTAGCGTAAGGCGAGTTTGACTCGCATACTATGCCCGCATCGATCATTTCCTTTACCATAGATTGAACGTGTCTGCGCTCCGGAAAGGAGAGCCTATACGGGCGATAAACTACTGGTTGCGAGTCACTTAATTTAATTTCCATTTGAACTACATTAGTCAACCCCAGGTCTTTCAGGTTATCCGAAAAACACGTTTCATAACTTTTGAGTAACTTTTTTAATTTGTTAACCTCATCTTCGCTAAGTTGTTTGCCATAATTGAAAACAGAATTAGTCTCAGCGTTCTCAAGATCTAATAAATTTACACTCAAGTAGTCTCTGGTACAAGGAGCACGTGTAATGAGCGTGTCCTTATCCAAACAAACCGTACTATCACTAAGGTTTTGAACCAGTATCCTAACCTCTCCGTTTTCTATTTCATATTCACCCGGCATTAAATAATATTCGTTCTGTGGCTTGCCGCGTAAAGAGCCACTGACGTGAACTACACCCGAATATTTGTTTGTAGAAATACACGGTAACGGATACATTTCCTTAGGGGGTATTACAGTACCAGTTTTCAAATTTAATTGTAATTTCACTGAATTGTCACGAGTAAATATTAATGAATGCGTAGTTTTTGTAATTACTATATGTGGTTTCTCTGTGAAACTGTGTCCAATTAAAACTGAATATTTAATAACGCTATCATCAACAACATACGCGTTAACCTTTTCCGCAATACCTTGAATTTCAATAATGACATTTGCTTCACCTAATGGTACTACAATACTCTCACCTATACCCCTCATAGTCGGTAAATTGCTATCAGTCCACGTGATTCCGCTCTTAACGGCCTCACTATGACGAATTAGCGTACATTGGCTACCCAAATCCACGTAACCTTGAATAACCTCACCGTTGAGTTTCAAATACATTAAATATTTATTGTCATTATTATTATTTGTTTCAATACGCATCACGTCTTTTTCTTTCGGTTTATCAATTTTATTAGCTGGGTCAGAGGGTAATCTGGGACAGTTAATTGACAAATGACCTAATTTGGCACATATATTACACTTCAATATCTTTTTTGTGCATTTGGAACTGTAATGCCCAGGTTCATTGCAATTAAAGCATACAACTGACGTATTATTGTGTGACTTCGAAGTCTTAGTCTCACTGCTATTAGCCGTCTGCCTAACATTATTACTGGATGATGAGGAGGTAGTGTTGTTATGCTTATCATAGGTGACCTTTGATCTATCAGGTTCACGAAGCTGTCGCTTGATTGATTGAAAATATGTGAGGACCTGCTCCGGCTCCTGACATTTTGCTGCTTTCGCGCCTAATCTCAATGACCGATCCTCAATCCCATAAAGTAGGCAATCTACCGCACGTTTACCATGTATTTCGCATCGATTAAGTAGATTAATTTTTTCATAATAATAATGTTCTAAGCAATCGTTAAATTTTACGCGTTTTGACAACATCTCGGTAAGTAATTAGGCATAGTCTTCACTACTCGGAAATGATTGCTCCAGTTTGCCCTTCCACTCAGACCATGAATACGACATAGATGGAAGAGCCTGGTACCAGGATTTTGCAATCCCTGACAGTTTAGGCAAAGCGTAATGTATTATTTGGTCGTCGCCCCAACCGTAGAGCCTCGCACATTCCTCAACTTTATTGATCCACATAACTATAGTCTGACTCTTAACCATAGGGTCAAAATCGGGAATCACATTGCCAAGCATAGGAAATTTGTTACTCTGAGGGCGACTGTTGGTTAAAGCTTCCACTAAAGTAGCAAAAAACGCTTGCGTGTCACTATTAACAATATTGGGAGTACTCACGTTACCAGGAAGTGGAGGTGTGTGACGCTTTGAGCTAGATTCTGAGCGGCTGCTGCGGCCTTGCCTGTTGCGTCTCCCATCCAAGCCCCGGCTGGAACGATGTCGCCGACGCTGCTCATAGCTGCTGCTCCGACTGCGATACACGTCACGGCTGCTACTCCGTTTCGGTTGGTGACGGCGTCTCGTAGGCTGCTCGCTGGAACTGCGTCCTCCACTACGAAGAGATTCCGACGAATCATCACGAACGCTCGATCGCTGCCTTCGCTGCTTCCGTTTATGCGTAGTGCCTGTTCTTGTTTCTCTGCTCCGGTCACGGCGACTTTTGCGCTCATTGGTCTTGCGATTACCGCCAGATTTTCTATTCATTTTATACTCGGTTGGTTATCACCAACAACTTTCGTAAATAAAAAAAACACGTGATGATTATTATTTTTGGCTATATTTCTTCAAAATTGTAGGCGTAATTGACTTATCCCACTTCTGAGATAAAGGATCTACTCTTTATCTCTCTAATGAAACGAAGATTATTGCGATATAAATGGATTTATTTTGCTGTCACAACTGTTGGGTTTAATCGTCGAACAAGGAATGGCTACCTTTTACCTCGCTTTCAAACGTCAAAACTTTATATGAAGTGTTGCCATCAAAAATAATTAAGTATGATTCGATACAATTAAATAATCGATTAAATAATTAACTAGAATAATAATAATAACTACTGTTTCAATATTTACTCATTTGAATACCAATATATTAAAATTAGTAAATATCTTAATAAACGCATCGTTCTAAATATTAATTCTATATAGTATTTTATAAAAATACCCACATCTTGGCTTATTAACCTTACAAAATGAAATGGGACCACAAGGGAAGCACGAACTTAAAAAAAAAAAGAATCATCAAAATCGGTTAACCCAGTCGAAAGTTATGAGGTAACAAACATAAAAAAAACATACAGTCGAATTGAGAACCTCCTCCTTTTTTGAAGTCGGTGAAAAACAGGGAACTGCCTTAGAAAACCGACCCACTAAAAAGCACGTAACATTTTTTATATACGCCACCTAGGGTAGGAATAGAGACGGGATAGGGACTGGATAAGGATAGGTCTTTATCCAGTCCCTATCCCGTCTCTATTCCTACCCCGTAAAGCAAATTTCTGCCAAAAACGAATTAATACCTACTAAGATAAGAAAATTAATAATTATCTGGGTAGGTATTTACTTAGTTTTTGAAGTCGATGCCAAACCAATTTTTTAGGACAACGAAGAACGCTGCGTTTACTTGCATAAAAACGACATAGTTTATTAATTAAATAATATTTTTTTCGAGGCATTATTGGTTTACTACATTCGTCGTATTGTTTTCTGTTTGGCAGCATTCTTTTTGTTTTTGTTGGTTTGGCACCGACATCAAAAACTAAGTAAATACCCAGATAATTATTAATTTTCTTAACTTATTGTAAGGTATTAATTAGTTTTTGGCAGACATTTTGGGCTGGTACTGGTATCACAGTCTGTAATCATGACTTTGACATACCTACTATTATACGGTGTGCCTATGGGCCTAGGTAGAAAAACGAAGGATGCTTTAAGGAAGAGTCGTGCAAGGGAGAATAAAACTCCCGACGAAAAAAAGCGACGACTTGATGCTGCAAGAGATCGTCAGCATGCTGCTCGTGCTGCAGAAACTGATGAGCAAAGAGAGGTTCGCTTATCAAAACTTCGATCGAACACTCATTCTATTAGAATCTCCGAATCCGAAGAACAGACTAGTCAGCACTTGTTGTCCATGCGGGAACATGCTCGTCTAGCTAGGGCAAACGAAACTGAGGAGCAAACTAGTCAGCGCTTGTTATCCATTCGGATGATAACCGCATCAAAATCGGTTTAGCCAAACGCGAGATATCCGCGGACAAACATACATACATACGGGTCAAACTGAGAATCTCCTTTTTTTAAAGTCGTTTTAAAATCAGCGCGCGCTTGCCATTATTTGTCTATCTGTACATGCTTTTTCGCTTGTGCGTAACGCAAAATCGGCTTATGAAGCATGGACCTTGTAAATTTGACAGGACAAACAAAGATAACTCTAGCAAAAGAAATGGATTAACAATAATATAAAGATAAGTTGTGCCAATAAAGACAAACTGATTATCAAATGGAAAAACGACCCTAACACTAAAACTCTAATAAAACTAGAAATAAAGCAAATAAAATTATACTAAACACGAGAAATAATTATTCCAGAAAAGAAATAGCAGGGAACAAAAATAATCCCAAAGTATTGTGGAAAATATTGAAAATAAAAAATCTTACGGGCAAAATAGTCAAGTCAGTAGATGAGGTAATAATTAATATGAGTATCATCAAGGTAATTATCCATCTGAATTAAAAACCGGTATAGTTAGACCCATTCATAAAAAAGGTTGAAAAATATATCTGCGACCAAAACCACACATTTTATCGTAACAATTACATAATTTCCGAAGCACAATATGGCTTCCAAAGTAAAAAATCTACAGTTCAGTTAATTTTCAATTTTACCGATGAAGTTAACAACCAGACGAGAAGAAGCATGTGGTGCTATTGTTATTCTTGCCCGTATCTTAGCCCTCACGCCCAATTCCCTACCTACATCTCCACTCCACCCCACAGCTGATTGCGAGTAGGAGCAATTAGTCACCTTCGCTAGGACCTGTGCAGTTGAGCACCGTGAGCGGGGATTAAGGAGTCCTGGGGGTTGAGCCGAGCGGCTCTGGTTGTAATGTGCCCGTGAGGCATCACGCCCCCTTTGGTCTGGATTTCAAGCGAAACGGTGGCCCTACACAATAGCCTGGGGTAGGGAAACAGTCACAGTGTCCCGTCAGAGGGCCACAGGCAAGGTGCGTGAAGTCCGCTAAGGTTGTCCTCGGACGAGTGAAGCGATAGGTAAAGGTCATGCTGACGGTGTAAGTGAGGGTTGATCAGCTCGTTGGGGGCCAACCTGATGGAGCACCCGATGTCGCACTGTAAACCAGCCTTGCGCACCTATATCTCTCTGGTAACCCTAACGTTCGAGCTTATTTCACAGTGAGACGTTCCCAGGTGTGGGCTCCATGGTGGGTGGAATCCAGAGAGACGAACAACTTGTACTATTTAACATAGATGCCTTAGCGCAGGGGGTCTTCAAAGAGCCGACCGATATTGGACGCGCTCTGAGTTACGAAAACCCCTCAGAAGGTGGGTACTTCTGCACGTCAACAAACAGACCGCGGCATGGTTCGCCATGGTGGGTGTCCCTGTGGACCAAATTTCGGCCCGGAAATGAGGGCCGAGCGCCGGCTTTCAATAGGAGTAGGGTCGGATTAGATTCCAGGGCCAGAACGGCAGGTACACCGATGTCCCCCCTCACGGATGGGACCATCCACGGAAACCTTCTCCGAGGACACTGTGCCACTGCACAGTGGCCGCTCCACAGTGGCCAATGGCCAGAGACACCAGTGGGAGAGGCCACTCCTCCACCAAACAATCCGGAAGCACACGTGGCCGAACCTGCTGTAGCAGAGTCGGCCGCCCCTACTGCCGCCACCGTGGGTGCCGCCCCTTCCTTGGGCGAGAAGCTGGACGACATCACCCTGTCCCCGGCTTCCTGCCAAGGGGAGAACGGCTTCGACGAGGGCGACCTGTTTGCCGGATTAAGACTGGGGGAAGTTGACGAGGGGCCGACCAGCGATGTCGTGCCTTTTGTCAAGCTGAAGAGTCCTGCAGGCGAACCTCCACCACAGTCAGACCGCGACGGCTCAGCTCCGCAAGTGGCTGGAGGTTCAACACACGGCCATTGCCCTGATCCAGGAGCCGTGGATTAGGGCCGGCCACATACAGGGACTCTCCAATCTTGGAGGTAAGCTCCTGGTCACCACTGGTCACGATCAACCCAGTTCGTGCATTTATGTTACAGGATATCTTATCTTAACTGAATTCTGTTGCAGAGATATCTCTGCAGCTAAGCTGCAAATACAATGGGCAGATGGTGATCGTCTTCGCCTCAGCCTACATGCCTGAGGCGGAGGCGCCGCCACCGCATGACCTCGCTCGTCTCGTGGGCCATTGCGAGAGTCGTAGGTTTAATGTCGTCGTAGAGGCCGACGCCAATGCTCATCACCAACTGTGGGTCATGAAAACTCAGAACGAAAGGGGTAAGGCCTTAGTTGACTGTTTATTCTCGACCAACCTCTCACTATTAAACACCAGTGCCGATATTCGTAACAAGGCGAAGCCGCACGCACAATCATAGATCTCACCCTGGCAACAGAGGGCGCGGCGGAAATCACTACGGTGTGGCAGGTCTCCAAGGAGGCTTCCTGCTCTGATAACAGGTGGCTTCGCTTCGATATCCAGGTCTGCGCTCAGCCTGTAACACCACGTCGCAACCGTTGTAAATAAGATGATTGCATTGTATCTACTTCGAAATCCGGGGTAGATGAGGCTGGGCTAAGTCGAGTAGGAAAGATAATTAAGTCCGTTGTAAGAAATGCGTATATCCGTCAAAATGTTTTATGGCCAAAGTCGTTATTGAATACTAATCGAATAATAATTACAGCACATGAAAGCAACAAAATATGCACAGCCGCAAGCTCACAGCCAAACGAACGAACTCGCAAAGAGGGAGGCGGCGCACGTGAGGGAGAGGCAGTACATGTGCCCTCACAGCCGTAGCCTCCACAGGAGACGCCCTGGGCGTCAGGAATCCCAGGCTGATTCCCGGCCACCGTAGGCGCGGGCTTGCCGACGGTGAGTAATGGGTAGCTCGCTGTGCGGTAAGAACCAAGGCCGGGTCGACAGCGCGTTGTGTTCCACGCGCGCCCCAAAGAGATGTCAGCACAAACTGATGGGGCCCGGAAGGGCCGATGCCAGCCAGGGGTGCGGGTTGTTCGAAAGAGATACTGCGGCCCCTGGCACACAGGGAACTGAGGGAACACGGGTGGGTTTTAGTCAGTAAAAGTCTGATACGCTATGGATTTCTTCCATATACTGTGAGAAATGAACATAACACCTTTTCATTATAATATCTATGAAAAAAAGTACCTGGTACAAAATAAGCGTGTATTTTTTTGGATTTCCAGTTGTTAATATGGTTATTATAAGGGCAACAAGAGCAAAATATGACTTCTCTGTTTTATTGCTGATCAAAGGGTAAATCAAATGCACAGTCTTTGTATTAGTAGTATTATTTCCATTATCACCATGCAATACAACTAATTGATAAAATTATTTAGGAACACTACAAAACGTACCATCAAAGAAATATTCGTCAATGACCTCCATCTTTTTTCGTGCTTCCTCAGAACAGAACACTATTATTCTCGTCTGTTCAGTTCCATTTGTTTAATTGGCTAATAACAAATGAAGTTTGCCGGGGACCTCAATAGGTAATAGGTAAAACGGGCTGTTGTCCGCAACTCCACGTCAAAGCGCGTATTTTGCATACGGGTGCGAGAATCACTTATTCGATCCACCCCAGCTCCTCGAGAAAGGCCGGCAACGCCTTGGTGTTGCTGACAATCTCACGTAGGGTAGTACCTGGGTTACCGAAGTATTTTGCCTTGTAATTAGCGACCACCGGGCAGTTCAACAGCACATGAGCCGCTGTCTCGTCGTCCTCCATGCAGGGCCTGCACAGCGGACTGTCTGTTACTCCTATGACAGACATGTTTAATAAATGACCCATGGCTAGTTACGGCTGCTGTAACTACGGCTGCTGACACGATTGCCTCCTTATAATACACTTATTAGATTCATATCAGTATATCCTTTTTGTATTTACTATTGGTCTTTTGCTCAAGAACAATACTATAGGGATTATAGAAAAAGTGAAAGAACTGTGTTAAGTATCGACGCCACAGGAACCATCTTTGAACCATTTGGAGCAAATAGAGATCTCATATTGACTAAACAAATGTTTTTATATTCGTGCGTGATGGGGCATAGGTTTTATGTCTGTTTACAATGGAAGTAGCGTGCTGGTAACACACATGATATCAGATAGTCATACTTTAGACGCGATATATAAATGGCTTGATACTTGGTGTAGCAGTCAAAATAATGCTGCTCCGAATGAAGTCATCGTTAGTGATGCCTCAGCATTAATTGGGGCTGTAGTAAAATCATTTACACAATTTAAATCCACGGCAGAGTGCGTGCTTCATTCGTATCGACACTAGCCACTTTATTAAAATTCTTTTTAACCTTTCTTGCTTCAAACACTTAGACCAGAGGGTAAAATTCTTTTATATTAAATGTTTATAAGATGTCAAACGCTGCAAAGATTACAATGTAGTGAAAATTAATTGTAATTGATATGATAGCAGTGTGTCTATAATATGATGCAGGGATGTTATGGAGCTCCGTAACCGTAACCGAAACTATCGGATATCCGAAATAAAAATATATCCGTAACCGTATCCGTTTCACAAGTATCGGATAGTTTCGTATAAGGGAGGAGTTTAAATAAAACGACATGTTTCGACAGGTTTCTGTTTCACTGCTCGTGCGCCACGTGAATCTTTCAGTTTGTTTGTTATTTCTAATCACAAAATAACCTCTGTCATAACTAGTTAGTTTTTTATTATAGAATTGATACTTAATTTAAGAAAGCATTGTGTTAAGTATTAAATTGATTTCTTTAGACAAAATGCGACCTAAGTCGGGTTTAATTAGGACATTTTTTTAATAAGTTAACGTAGATTCTGCAAAATGTATTTTTTTTTTTGGGTGGAAATCATCAAATAACTTCTCCCGCTCTGGGTGGAGCAAGAGGGCGTGTCAGACTTTTACTGACTAAAACCCACCCGTGTTCCCTCAGTTGCCTGTGTGCCAGGGGCCGCGGTATCTCTTTCGAACAACCCGCACCCCTGGCAGGCATCGGCCCTTGCGGGCCCTACCAGTTGATGCTAACATCTCTGTGAGGCGCGCGTGGAATACAACGCGCCGTTGACCCGGGCTTGATCCTTCCCGGACAGCGAACTACCTATTACTCGCGCTCCGCAAGCCCGCGCCTACGGTGGCCGGGAATCAGCCTGGGATTCCCGACGCCCAGGGCGTCTCCTGCGAAGGCTACGGCCGTGAGGGCGCATGTACTGCCTCTCCTTCATGTCTCCTCCTCTTTGCGAGCATCACTGCTTCGCTGAAGGAAGCGACTGCTAGCCATGCACTCTCGCTCCGTACCATGGCCTGGACCAGGGCCGGACGCGAGAGATTGCTGCCGCCGATCGCCTCCACGAGGACACGGTGGTGCTCCGCCCAAGCCGGGCAGACCTCCACCGTATGCTTCACCGTGTCCTCAGGGCGGTCTTTGCAATGGAAACACCCGGGCGTTTCCTCCCGCCTTATCCAAAACAGGAACCTCCCGCAACAACCGTGTCCGGTGAGGACCTGCGTCAGGCGGAAGGTGAGGACGCCGTGCCGCCTCTCAAGCCACTCCTCAAAGAAGGCACTTACCGCCGCAATCGTGGCGTGCCCAGCACAGGGTTGCGACAATCAAACTGCCCACGTCACCATGAGATCTCGACGGAGCTTTGTCCGCTGTGCCGCGATTTCCCGCGGAGTTACGCCCGGCGTTTGGCCTCCTCGCGGCACTCCCAAGTGTGCGCGAGGACCTATGCCTCTAGATCCCATGGCGGCAATCCGGCAAGGAGGCCCGCCGCCTCACCGGAGATCGTGCGGTATCCCCGGACCATCCGGATGGCCATGACCCTATGGGGTGCCTTCAACCGGCGTGCTGGTTGGCGCCTCAGTGTAGGCGCCCACACCGGTTCCCCGTATAGGGCCATGGCCCGCACGAACCCCACGTACAGCCTCCGGCTGGAGGCGTTTGGCCCTCCTAGATTGGGCAGGAGCCGTTTCAAGGCAGCCCCGGCCCGCTCCAGTCTGGGAGCCAAACGTCGGAAATGCTACGGACTACACCTGCCAAATAGAATGATAATTGAAACGCAACTTTATAGTATTTAGACAGTGTATCTTTTGAAGGATGAATCTAATGCTGTTTAATAAGTTTGTTGATATCAGGTTCCAATTTACTCAAGAACAGCCGCAAGTCGCCACGTTCGGTAACATGCAAACGATTTCACTTTTTATTAGGAGCGTTACCACAGCTCTAAATCCACGTTCACACAAATATGACGATGGGAATGGGAATGCTATCAAGAATCGTTGAACGATTGACCACAATCCAGGGTACAATTGCGGGATCGGTTTTTGTAGCCAAAATTCTTAGTAGTCATTTTTGAACTTGACTTTTATTTCCTCGTTCGTTGTCAATTCTATAAGTTCTTCTTTCAGCTGAGGTGATATTGCTGTTTTGAGATTTGAAAACGGATCCAACACCCAGTCTTGTATTTCCAAGTTCAAAATGTCCTGGTATCGTTCGGTGAAGTTAATGTGGAGGTTTTCCAAATGTTGGCAGTAGGCAAACAAGTCGTCGTTACTGCAGGATACTGATAAATTCGGAAAATTGGGAAACTCACGTCTGCCCATATTCTTTTTGTGTAAAAGCAGTTTGGCTGCGAAAGCATGAACGACATTTTTTGTTTTAATCAGCTTGCAGTTGAAGATTCATGTCGTTGAACAATTTATACAGGTCTGTCATGTAAGCTATATCATTCTTTGATGTAGCTTATTGCGCAATTCTGTATCTTAAGTTTCCAAGAACTCTATCACAGAGTAAAACAGGTTGTAAAATCGAGTCAGACAATTGCATCTTGGTAGCCAACGAACTTCAGTATGAAACACCAAACGGTTGAAATATTCGTTAATAGTAACACAAAGCTGATGAAATAATCTATCATTCAAAGAGCTGTTACGGATTTTATTAACTGCTTTGATGACATATTGCAGTGATTGAAATAGTCGTTCACTTAAATTTCTAACAACCAAATGTTGTCTATGAATAACGCAATGTACAGCAAGGACATCTGGAATTTTATTTTTTAAGTACGCTATGAAGCCTTTATGGCACCCTGTCATAGCCAGAGCGCCATCCGTAGCAACTGATATAATACACTGGCCTGCAAAAATAAGTATCGCACTTTTAAAATTGCAATAACTTTTTAAGTACACAAGATATACTTACGAAACAAAAAGGACTCAAAAAAGAGTTAAATTTTGTAACTGAAAACTTCATAGTCGGTAACCTTCTTTTAAGAAATGGCTGAAAAAAACTTTAAAATCAAAAATAATCCTTTTTTGAATTACAATTTTACGATTAATTTTTTGTTTCTCTGTCTTGTAACAAAGGCTAAGTTAGACAAAAGCGCGTAAACTTATTTATCATGCCTCTTTCACCTGAAGAATTTTTTAGGATCAGGACTTTTCTGGAACTAGGCATCAGTATGTGTCGTACTGCAAGAATGGTGGGTGTGACGTTACGAATGTACCAGAAGGTGAAGCGAAGGTACGAAGAGACTGGAAACCATTGGAGGAGACCTGGTAATGGTATACCCAGGTGTACTAGTGCCCGAGAAGACCGTTATATTGTTTACACTATGTTGAGAAATCGCCACCTAAAAGCAGTTGAAGTCCAGCAACAGATTCTTCAGACCCGAAGGGACTACATTAGTGACAGTACAGTGAGAAGAAGACTGGCTGAAGCAAACCTGAAACCCCAAAGACCAGCGAGCGGCCCCAAACTCGAGAGAGAACATCGAGTAGCGAGACTACGATACGCCCGTGAACACATACAGTGGAATCAAGAAGAATGGTTAAGAATTTTGTTTACAGATGAGTCTCATTTCGCACTTTACACTTCTGATGGAAGGCGAAGTGTCTATAGGCGACCTGGTGAGCGATACCTTAAAGCCTGCTTCTCAGAAAGAGTCCAGTACGGTGGAGGCAGTGTATATGTATGGGCTCGCATATCTTCAGAAGGTCGCACAGAGTTAGTGGCCATAGAAAATGGCACTCTGACTGGGGAAAGATATGCCCATGAGATTCTCAATGAGTATGCAGGGCCGCATTTAGTACCTAAGGGTGATGAATCGATGCTGATGCATGATAATGCCCGGCCACACACGACTCAGGTCTTGCAAGAGTATATTCAGGAGGTTGGTATCAGCGTGATGGCTTGGCCATCAATAAGTCCTGATTTCAACCCGATTGAGCAATATAATTTCACACCTGGGATGAGTTAGGGAGGCTAGTCAGAAGCCGCAGACCACCACCTACCACCCTCAGGGCTAATCAGGCCCTGCTAGAAGAATGGGAGAACATTCCCCAGCATCGGCTCCGAAACCTCGTGTTCAGTATGCCAAATCGACTCGAAGCTGTAAGCAGAGCCCGACGAGGCAATACCAGTTATTAAAAAATAAATAACATGTAAAACATACTTGTAAATGTTAATGGAGTTTTATGACACTAAGCTAAAAATGGCTATTTTTATGGTTTTATCTTTTTCAGACTTTAAAATGTTACTAATGTATAATTTACTACAGTTTCAAAGAAAGCTGATAAAAATTGCTATAGAACGTTTTTTTTTTATTTTAAATCTATAACTTCTATAGTTTAGAAAAAAAAAATTTAAAAGTGTAGTACTTAATTTTGCAGGCCAGTGTATTTTTCAAGGAAATCTTTTTCACATCACAAATTTTTTCCGATGTATTGTCCAGCACGCACCGACAGGAATAAGACAAACATGCATAAACTCGTTTGTCGCATTCGACGCTCAATCGTACTCAACAAGTAAGAACAAGTATTCTATGAACCAGCCGATTAATATAAATATGCACAAATCGGGTTATTTAACAAAAACTTGTTAAAACATGATTGCCTGCGGTCTATTATCTACGAAAATTACCTATCTAGGAATACTAATAACTATTAAAATGCGAAAGTGTGTCTGTTGCCTTTTTATTTGTTTGCTTGTGTCTACTATCATTTCGTTACGAAGCGACCGATTGACATGATTTTTATCTTATTTATTCAATAAAATAGGACAGATATATAATAAGACAGCACGCTCGATCAAATTAATCGCAATATTACATATATTTTAAACGATAGGCCTAATGATTTTCGATTAAATAAACATTTTATCCAATAACGTAATACGAAACATGTTTTAGAGTATATAAATATTATATCTAAAGAAATTATTTCAACAGTGGGTATAACTCAACTTTATTATTTCTTGTGAACGTTATTGACATGAAAATATACCAACTTTATATGATATGAGACGCACCCATTAAAAATACGTTAGAAACACTGAAACAGAGGTTATTTTACTTATTATTATAACATCTCTAAATAATTACTTACTTATATGACTGATTATAATACCAAACGATAACCTAGACTAGATAAAACCTATAAATAAAACCAAATTATTACGTACTATTTGTGTTTATATTTTATTTCAATCTAATATCCGTAACCAAAACTAACGGATAATCCGAAATAATTACATATCCGTAACCGTATCCGAAACCGATATAATTTTATTCCTATATCCATATCGGTATCCAGATCCAAAATATCTAATCCATAACATCTCTAATATGATGGACAAGATGAACAAGCATTGTTAACAAGATGTGGAAGAAGCTAAGATTCGATTAAAAAGATTGACCTCTTTTCAAGACACCTCCGAATCTGAAATCAAAATAGAGGATACTACTAAATTGTCGCAAGTGTTGGATGACTAGACCGAATTAAAAGCCAATGATAATAAACGATATCTTGTTACAAATAAAGGTCCTAAATGGTTTCAGGATGCTATAGAACGCGAAAGTTATTGCTTATAACTAATTTTACCTTCCTGAATTTCTGACAACGCTAATGCGACTACTGGGACAGCTTGAAAACAGCGAACAGTACATTAAAACGAGGTGTTAAAAGAAGAAAGCCAACTCAAAAGATAAAGGATATCATCAGTAAAAAGAAGGAACTAACAATAATAATGCTGCAAAAGGAATATCTGATGAATCTGTTTTTCCTGATACACCTTCATTGATAGAAAACTGGAGAGGTTTAGCTACAAAGAAAAAAAATCAAAAAATAAAGATATACAAAACAAATGATTAAGGTAACTTTGTTGAGAAATAGTTCGACTACACCGTTTGCAGATAAAAATATTATCATCTCAAATACCTGCGCTTTTGATTCATTTGGACAAGCGATTGCAATTGGAGTTGTTGATTAATACACGTTAAGTAGGATCATAAGAAGCAATGATGATGAATATTTTCTTACAGAAAGATTACCGAATAATAACAAATTAAAAATCATTTGTAGACAAGAAAAAAATTTGCTAAATTACAAGCTTCCACATATCTAGTAACAAGTAATATGCGTTGACTATGTTGGTTACAGCGATTTACAAATCAAAAGAACAAAATAAAAATAAGTTACAAATGCAATGAAGACTAATTAGTCGAGTCGTAACTCGTAATTTTTCATGACTGTCCCCAGAATATTCCTTGTTCAGAATCTTCTAATACTGTGTGCCGTTGGTGCAGAATAGATCAATCTCCAGGTGCGATGGTAAGCTATTGAAGGCTTACAGTACGAATAAAGAAGGCATTGCGCCTGTAATTGGTCGATGCGCATGGTGCCTGCAGCAGAGGTCGTGTGCGTAAGTTTATTTGATTAGTGCGAAGAAGTATTTTGCTGATTAGTTCCGGACAATCAATCGAGCCATTTGCTATGCCTACCAAAAACATATATCACTAATATTACGTTTAATATTCGACGGTAAGAAATGTTATTGCTTGCAACGGTGTTCATAGTCCACTGAGATTCGTTTTGCTTTAAAATCCAAGTAACGCAAAAATTTCTTTTGAACGGATTCAGAAGGGTTCCAGACTTGGGAAATATACTCGAGGTGGCTGCGCACAATGGAACCGTAGAGGACTTTTACTGGTTTTAGAGACCGAAAGCTCAAGCAAGCTGTAGTAATAATGCCCAAGGCCTTGAGACAAAACACATTTCTGTTAGCGTTCACGCCAAACGCTAAGCCAAAATGTATGAGAATGACATTACCTGCGGAAAGGACACGACATAATCTTTCCGCAGGTAATGTAATTCCCGTACATTTTGGCGCAACGTTAGGCGACCTTAGGTTTAGTAGGTATTTCGATTTCAGTAGGTATTCGGCTTACAATTTTTGTGGCTGCTAATTCTTTATTCCTAGCGGAGTATAAGCAGTGTTGAATACTATTTTAGGTGCTTTTGTTTTTAATTCCGATAGCTTTTCTTCAGGAATTTTTGCTATAGGAAGATCACATTCCTATTGGGGAAGCCGGGGCATTGCGGGCCCCCGGGGTAAAACAGACACCCCCTGTCCCCCGTAGGATAATAAATCGAGACGCTCGAAACTAGTCGGATCGCGTTCCAGTAGACCTTGCCCTAGCGAGACAAGTGATTGTGTGTGTGTATCTGCGCGTCGTTTGTCGACAGGACGAAAATACGTAAGTTGATAAATTTAATATTATTTTTCATTTTTAAGTCTGCCTTGTAGTTAATTCGTGAATGTGTTAAATGCTTAGTTATTAAGGAATTACATCCAATTATGTGACTAAATAACTAGAAAGAGTTGTGAACGAACTACCCGCTATACCGTCAAACGCCGTGCCACGGCAGATAAAAAAATTCAGTCGACTTACATCTGCCGTGGTACAGCAGATAGTCTGTGGTCGCGTGTTTCTGTGGAACTAAGCCACCTATCTCTTTCGTTCTTATATTAAAATGATCAGGATAGACAAAACTACCTATATCTTTTTCACTTGTACCAACATAACAGTGCAAACGTTCGCGGTATTCATTGCAAAACGTACTTTTAAAGTTGGTGCTGTGCAAACCCACGCCACATCGTAATTAATAGTGTATAAGTGTTTTTAGTGGTGAAAGTGATTATTGCAGGGATGAATACGTAAGTAAAGTTAATTATCTTTCTATTTATGTATTATTTATAAGCAGTATAATATATTTACGCATATATTTTACGGTAAAAAGCTCACGAAGTCAAAAAATGGCCGCCATTTAAAATCTTTGCGATGGCTGTTCGTATACGTATTTTGTATTAAATGGCTCTAATACTGTTAAAACGGTAAGACAATTTAATAAACTATCCATAATTAAAGTATTTTGAGTTTATAACTGGCCATTTGCACGTTTTGTTTTATTTTTTTTCATGTTTGTAGCGAAGCGACAACCCGTGGTCGGGCTCGCTCTCGGCGGTCACGGAACCGGGGTGCGTCTAGGGGGAGGTGCAATACCCGAGGGGTGAGAGGAAACCCAAGGCCGGACGTAGACAGGTGTGTTTATCTTATCATATCTTTAACACTATCTTATTGTCACATCATGCAATGTGTCTTCAGTAATTAATGTAACCTTTTTTTTTGCAATCTACTCTCAGGTTATATCAACGACGATGATACTGTGAGTGGGCTGTCGTTTGGGGTGTCTCTGGTACCGCGGTACCGCGTCTGGCCCTCACCTCCTCGTTTTCCACCACCACCAGAGTTGACCCCGGTAGCGTCAACCTCGGCGCAGTGGGGATACCCCGAGGAGCGGAGCTGTACCCGAGTACCTACCCCGATATCGCTACCGGTGGAGTGTGTGTAAGTGAGGAACAATCGAACTAATTAACGCTAAGTAACCTATTTAACTAATGCTCTAACGTAAAATGTTTTTTCAGCTCGGCCGGTTCCAGCCTGGCTCCAGCGGATACAGTCCCGTCTCCTGCAGCGTAAGTACAGTTTCTATTTGTGTTTTTGGTTAAAACAAAACACGGTGTGCTGCACATTTCTTTTTAATTACAGGTACGTAACTTGTGGCGGCAGTGGCGTTCAGGATACTCCTCGGAGGATCCTGAAATCCATACGTCGCCGGACGCTGCGGGAGGCGGAAATTGATTTGGTGCTGAACTATGGTAAGTATATACTGTATCGGATTTTCTCCGCATCGAAAACACCGCTCTCAAAAATGAATGGCATGTCACAATTTATTTTGTATCTTGTAGGAAGTGAAGAGGACAGCGATGACGACGTGGGTGGAGAAGACGACGACAGTTTGTCGGTGTTTGTACCAAGAGCGCAATGAATGTTCTTCGAAGACGAAGATTTTAACGGACGAAGTCGTTGCCTCTGCGGTAAACACACCATAGGGGGAGGACTCGAAATTCTCAAATCCGATCACCTGCTCTATTTCAGGAAGGGCGACCAGCAGTCCCTAGGTGGTGTTGGGTTTATCGTCCATAAGTCCCTTGTGAGCAACGTGGTGAAGATCGTGTGTCAACCAGGGTGGCGTACCTTATACTCAGAATGTCCGCAAGATATTCGCTGAAGATCATACAGGTCTATGCCCCGACCTCGTCACAACCCGACACTGAGGTGGAAACCATGCATGGCTCCAAAACTCATATCACCGTTGTCATGGGGGACTTCAACGCAAAACTGGGCAAATGGGACGATGATGAGCTGAGAGTGGGGCAATTTGGAGTTGGACGTCGGCACCACCGGGCTCACTTACTGGCCAGTTTTATGGAGAAGGAAGGCCTTTTAAGATGAACTCCTTCTTCAGAAAACGTGACCATAGAAAGTGGACCTGTTAAGAGGCCTGATGGTGCAACTAAAAACGAGATTGACTTCATTACGAAGAAGCAAATATTCAATTATGTCTCTGTGATCAACGCGATGAAAACCAGAAGCGATCACCGCATGGTAAGAAGCACATTGAATATCAACATCAAGCTAGAAAAATGTCGGCTGATGAAGTCTACACTCCGTCCAGTACCGATCCAAGTCCAAAACCCCGAGAGCTTTCAGCTCTAACTCCAGAATCGTTTTGAGTGCCTAGGGACGATCCGTGGACGATTATAACGATAGGTTCGTGGAAACTACCCATACGGTCGGGTCTAAGGTCTTCAAGACCCGTCGTACTAATAGCAAAAAGAAGATCTCTGATCCTACTCTGCAGATAATGAAGGAGAGGTGTGAAATGATCCTGCAGTCTTCAGACGACGCGCTAAAGTACCGACAGCTCAATAGATGGATCTCTAAATCCTTGAAAGCTACCTTCACTGTTTTAATACGGAACGCATCAAGGATGCGATAGAGCGGAACAAGGGCTCCAAGTTCTTTACAAGAAATCTGTCTATTGGGCAGAATCAGCTTGCGAAACTGAAAACCGAAGACCTGACAGAAGACCGAAGAGTATAACCTGCCCCTCTGCTTAGCTTTTGTGGACTACGAGAAAGCCTTCGATTCGATTGAGACATGGGCTGTACTGCAGTCCCTTCATCGGTGCCCGATCGACTATCGGTACATCGAGGCGCTGAAGTGTCTGTATGAAAACGCCACTACGTCAGTTCGATTCCAGGACCAGACTTCGAAACCTATCCTTCTGCAACGAGGTGTGAGATAGGGAGACGTTATCTCTCCGAAACTGTTCACCGCTGCACTGGAAGATGTCAAGGTTCTGAACTAGAAAGGGGCTGGCATCAACATCAATGGTAAGTACATCACTCGCCTTCGGTTTGCCGATGAAATAGTTGTCACGGCTGTGATTATGTAGGACCTCAGTATAATGCTCGATGACCTTAGTAGAGCTTCCGGAAGTGTGGGACTTAAAATGAACATGGACAAGACAAAGGTCATGTCAAATGCCCATGTAACACCCACTCTCATGACTGTATTAAATTCTCGTGTATCGTGGATGTTCTGGGTAGATAAAGGTTGGTCATTATCTGATTCGTGAATGAGGGTCGCCATATTCAAAATTAATCGTGCTCTGCTATTCATTCTGTAAGTGATAATGAATTAGATAAAATCAAAAAAAGTAATAAGCTACTTAGAATAAAAATCTTAAATAAGAAATTGTATTTTTGTATTGTGTATTATGAAATAAAACTAAACACAGAGGGCCTTCATCGCGTCAAATTTAACAAACTAGATAACTATTTATTTTTTCGAGATTTTGAAGTTGCTGCATCAAACCTGTACAGGACTGATTATATTATTTATCTATTTTTATTTATTTACTATACTATACCTACCCTAAACAGATATGCAAAACGTTAAATATTACGAAAATAAGACTCACTGACTCACCATTTGTTAAAATACTTATTATTTATGACCCGGATATGCTAAAAGAACACAATACATTATTATTTGTACCATCATCACCTAATCGCATTCCACTACTGGACATAAGGTGTCTCCAATTATTATTAGATCTGTTAGTGGAAAATTTGTATGATTCTAAGTTTAATAACCGTAGTAGTTTGTGGCCCTTTTGTATTCAGTAAGCGAATTGTGCAGGCCACAATCGAAATAAAATCATTTTCCTTAAGTATATGTATTGCACTTGGAAATTTAACGTAAAAATCACCCATAGATTTCTTGTTGTTGGTCATACTCAGAATGAGGGTGACAGCATTCATTCCGTCATGGAAAGAAAAACCAGAAATATTTTAATTTATACTCCAGAACAGTGGATCCTGGCTTTCAAAATGGTGACAACTAATGCAAAACCATACATTGTTAAAGAAGTTACTCAATCCTTTGTCTTCGATTTTAAGTTTTGCCTTGCCTATTTTGATAACTGGAAGAAGAATTCCGAATTGGGGAACTTGTTATGTGGAGTTAGGTTTGCGAAGTAAATGTTCAAACCAAAAATTTATTTATGCATAATTATTAATATGCGTTTGAAGAAGGGGCTTACAAAATTATTTTGTTTTATTTTGTTCTTTAGTATTTCGTATTCTTAGTCGTTTTATTATTTTGTATTACTTTTAGTCTTTTTATCATTCATTGCATAAGGTTTTCAATCGATTCTTCTCACGGGAGAGGGCACTGGCTCTTGTAACACAGGTTAACCACCTAGCACAAGTGTCAGGGACTTCACACAATTGTATCCACTCTCTTAGGTAATAAAGAAAGATTATTATTATAATATATAGGTCGGCAATTATTATGTTTTATCTCTTTTATTGCGAAGAAAAATAGAAAACCGTTTGCAATGGGCTTTCCAGATAAATACAGTAATTTTCTGTTGGCTCACTACAGTACTGAAGAAGATTGCATTTTATTGTTTAGTAAGTCAGAAAACATCAGACTTCTCCAGCTTTCACCATTTTGGATCCTAGATGGTACATTTCGTACCTGCTCAACTGTTTTTTATCAAATTTATACGGTGCATGGATGGTTCATTGGAGTGCATGATACCGTGCAAAAGGTGGTATCACTGGTGTTTTAGGCTCCTGTCCAACAAAAATGAGAAAATTTATTGTTTATTTTTTGAGCATCTCAAGTCGCGACCATCTCAATTTGGAACAATAAATGCGATGAAACAAGTGTTCCCTGAAACTAAACACAAGTGTTGTTACTTCTATCTGGCTTAAAGTATTTGGAAACATCCAATCTGCTGCTCTATCCAAACAATAATCAGAATCAACATCTTTTGCTCACAAAATGCGTCATTTGGCCGCGTCAGCTTTTTTAAAACCAGATGATACCTGAGAACAAACTTGCAAAAAGTGCCTGCATTGTTTACGCCTAGCATCTGGTCGGTAAATAGCTCAATAGGGACCACTGTGTCAATTACACAAATGAGGTAGAATCATGGCACCACCTTTGGAATATAGAGCCTATTGGGCAGACAGAAATGGAATTTATATAAGAACATTGAAGAATTAAACAAAGTACATACAGAAGTGATGGTAGCAAAATTAAATTCAGTCTTAAGAAACCAAGAGAGCAAAGAAAAAAATAAAAATAAAACATTTGGAAAAAAGGAAACAATGGACTTAACCAAATTTTTAGGTGGTCTTGCATACTTGTGCTATTTTTAACGATAACTGAACTCATATTTTGTTCTTTATTTCCAACTATAGCTTGTTTTTTAGATATTTCAAACGCTTATAATAATGTATCAGAAGACCGTACTGATTAACACGTTAGATTAAATAGGCATTGGACAAAACTTATGTCAATATCTATGGAACTTTTTCAGTGAGAGCCACCTTACGATAAAAGATGAGACTGATCAAAATAATTATAAAATTAGATATACTGATAGAGGTCTAGCCCAAGCAGACCCAAATTCTCCTATTCATTTTAATGTAATTCAATGACATATTTCCATTTGTGTATTAAAAATGTAGGTATGTGCCAGTATGCGGATGATTTTGTTTTATTTTACTAGGAATCTTAGTCAATATGAATTACAGATAGCATTGAATACATTTTGTAATATTCTGGATGATAACATAGGTGTAGAATTGTCGGCAACTCAATCTCAAGTATGTGTTTTCACAAGGGGATTTAGAAAATCAGAAATAGATTTAAAATTAAATGGACATAGTTTACAGTTAGTAGATAATTACAAATATTTGGAAGTGTGGTTAGACAGTTCGCTGCGTTGGAGTAAACACATCAACATGACAGCGGAGAAAGTGCAAAAGAATCTCAATTTAATCAAAGTCTTGGCCGGTGCTGCTTGGGGCTTGCACCCTAAACATTTGAGACATTTGTACAGCGTTGATTAGAAGGCACATAGTGCAAAATGTCACCTAGACAAATTAAACAAGATTCAAAATCAGGCTCCGAGAATTATTGGAAGTTTTATTAAGACTACCTACACCTATTCACGTTATGGAAAGTGAACTCTGTGTAGTCCCACTGTATTTACGTAGAAAATATTTAGGTTATTCTGTATATAATCGAAATCAATTAAAACTATTATTACTAGTAATTTGCTAGCAGAACTTAACACTCTTCGACCAAATAGCTATTGGAGAAATAAAAAGAGTCACTGCTAGTTTTCTTATACATATAATGAAATGAAGGTAGAAAATATAGCATCATCGTATGCCTTGTTGATGTTTACTCTGAGGACATAGATTAGAGAGACCTAGAGGTAGTGAAACTTTGTAAAGAATCTTATGAAAGTAATATATTAGAATTTAAAAAAAAATGTTTTTTAGAGAATAGCATTTAAAATATAATAATTGATATAATAGATTTAAAGATGGGTCGAAGAGTGTAGAAGGTCGTGGAGTAGCTTTTTATGTACCTAGTGAGCAAATGGATTGTGAAAATAATTGTTTTAAAATAGATAAGAATGCGTCCATTATGATATCGGAACTAATTGTGATCTCTAAAGCATTGTCTGATTGTGGTGGTGGTCAACATAAAAACATTGTTATTTATACAGACAGTAAAAGTTCGTCACAACATTTAGCTCGTTGCGTCTCTGGCCAACGAGGTGTGTCGCTGGCTTGTTATTATTTCTAAGATCGATGAAATAATTGAAAAAAGTGTTAAACTGATGGGTTCCATAGCATTTTAGGTTACGGGGCAATGAAAGGGCTGACATACTGGCAAAATATGCAGCTAAAAATGGAAAAGTAACCAATATAACGCTAGATTATGCAGAAGTTTTACATAAATTCGAAATAAGTGTAACGATGATTGGAAGGAATATATTTTGACAAACGTTCATTGGAAAAATAATAGCTTAAAAAACTAAAAAACACGCTTTAAAACCAAACTAAAAAATTAGAAAATAATTTAATTCTATTAAAAAGCGTGGGGTGCTTTTTGAGGTATTTTTATAATCAATTAATATCAAGCACCCCACGCTTTTTAATAGAATTAAATTATTTTCTCATTTTTTAGTTTGGTTTTTAAAGCGTGTTTTTTAGTTTTTTCAGTTCTGCTTGCTTGAAAAGCGTGATTTTTAAGTTTTTTTTGTTTTTTTTTTTTAATTTTTTAATTGTTATTGGTCGATAAGTCTACAAAGTTTCAATGAAATCTGACCGTTTGAAGTGGGTCAAAATAGCGTCCAAAGGAGTCGGTTACATACAAACATACAAACAAACAAACATACAAGTGAAGCTAATATAAAGCGTGTAAAAAGGCATCTGGTATAAAACCATGCAGGGTCAGCCTTTTCATGTGCCCTGGTTTATCAATAGTAATTTACGTACAAAATTAGTTGTTACAGCTCATAGACTCTGATCTGGACACATTCCATGTAATAAGTTTGCGTTCATGATGAGAAAGACTAACTCGCCTAATTGTGTGGAGTGTGTAGTTGTGAAAGACTTATACCTAAGTCTCAGAGAAATGATCTGTTTGGGGCCTTGAGGTTGAACCGACTTGATATGGGCACATTTCATAAAATTATGTGCCAACCAAATGGTGATGACGCGAAGAGTCTGTTCCGGTTCATGGCCCAAATGTAATTAGAAGCATTGTATTTAGGGTTCGATGGGACTGTCATACGCATTGCGGTTATAAAAGTCCCTAATTAAATAAAGATTTAAACCAAAAGAAACCAAGAGAACCAAAAAAAGGGAAATTACTGAACATAAATTTAAAAAAGCATTTGGAAAAAATGAAACAATGAACTTAACCAAATTTTTCGACGGTCTTGCATACTTGTGCTATTTTAAACGATAACTGAACTCATATTCTGTTTTTTTTTTTTCAAATATTTGGTTTGGTTGATTGTTATATGATTAAAGACTATGTAAACAGGGCTACACATCAAGCTATACATTTCCAGTATAAGCTGATCGCGCATTGTATTGGATTTCCGTACAGTGCGACATCAGCGTAAACTGGAAATGTATAGCTTGGATGTGTAGCCGTGTGTACAATGGCTTTTTGAGGTTCGGTTTTTCGAGATCGCATGGCTACGGCGTTAAACTTAAGGGGACGTGTTATTCAGTGTTACACTTTTCTAAGTCACATAACACGCTCCTCGCGAACACAGAAATTGGGCAGAAGAAGAGCGGGGTTTTGTGTATTTTTCTGACAAATCTCGCTATAGTATGAGGCATACGCGTGGGGTGTACACGGTATTTGAGGACCCTTAAACGCCCTAAAGGATTCAAATCATGCTAAGAAGTCCATGCAAACAGTGGTATAACAATCATGATATGGGCGGGTATTTGGATTGGCGGAAGTACGGAACTGATTTAGATTAAAGGCAATCTCTGATCATCACTGATTACACTTGCCGCAGCTAATATCAACGTCGTACCATAGCCTGCTCAATCGCCAGAATCCCATTAAGCACATGAGGAATATCGACGATGAAGAGTCAATATATAATATCTAACATTTTGGCCATTTTTGTTTTATTGCATTATTTATTGTAGAATACACATGCTGACAAAGATCTTAGGTCTGTTTCTTATTAATTTTGCAAGATAAACAATTATTGCAATATACGGAGTTGATACGACAGAGGGGCTTTCCTTTAAACTGCCTATACTAGGTACCATTTTCAAGCTCTGTACCAAAAATCAATTAAATAGGAGCAGTAGTTTCCATCTTTTGGCGAAAATATCAGCAAACAAGGAAGCAGTAAATACACACACTTGCACTTTCTTTACGAGAGTGACAATCATAGCAAAACATCCCGCGCGTAAAAGAAATAGAAATAGGTCACTGTGTTGCTACTGCATCTTAGATCTTTCCGATCGGTTAGTGGGGTATCTAAAAACTTTCAGTACGCCGGCGCTACCCTTTGAGAACGTGCTTATGTGACGTAACACGGAAGGTCTTGCGCCGCTTTTGTTTTGTCGAACTAGCGCGCTGACAATAGTGATTTTGTTTTGTTAGTGTAATAGGACACTAAATAAGTTTAAGACAGACAGTATTTCTTTTTTTTATTGTGACATGACACGTAACTTGGGATTGTTATTATTTAGTGTTACCTAGTGTTTTTTTTGTGCTTCACTGCTTTTATTGTGATACGACACGTAATTAAACTTTGGTTGTGTGTGTGTGTGTAATTAAAGTATTCAACAATGCCTCGTGTAACTTACACGGCGTCAGAATACACAGACATGATTTTAATTTACGGCAAATGCCGTGGAAACTCAGCTTTAGTTCTGCGAACATACCGAGAGAGGTATGTTGATAGCCGCAATTTCCCTAAAAACGCCCGCATCATACAATTGGCAGTACAAAGAATACGGGACAATAAAAGTAGGTATAGTGCCGCAACATTAAGGGTGAAGTGTATGCCTCAGAGGTAAATACAATTGTTGAACTAAAAAATAGGATTATTAAGCATTTCACAAATTAAAGTGCTTAGCGACAGAAAGTGATTTAATTAGAAAAATAAATAGCAATATTCTCCGTCGGTATAATTTGTGCATTAATGTGAATGGAGGACACATCGAGAATTTAAAAATTTAGTGTTATTATTGTGATTGTTGCTGAGCGCGTATTTCAAAACCTTACCTAACATAAAAGCCGCCGCCGCCGCGCGCGCCACCGCCGCGCGCCGGCCGCCCGCTTTGACACGAGAGAACACACGCGCCGCGCTCCGGCGCGCGAGCGACGTTGCCACTTTGTTACCTAAGTATCTAAGGTCAGCTAAATTTATTTACAAAGGGTGGTTGCGTTTTACTCTGATTTGTAAGCTATTTAGTTTGTTTGAAAAAAAATATTCTCATTTTTGGTGCTTTTTATTTTTGTACCGTATCGAATTAATACTAAACACGTATAGTATACGTCGTGTAATTTAATGCCCCTCTGTCATATCAACTCTGTATACTAAGTGGTGTTACGTCATTTACGATGGCAATATATACTATCTACGCAGAGACGCGTCCGCTTGTGATTGTTGTACCAAGTGTACTGAGCTGACAGGTTGCAACCTGTCGATGCGTCGCCAGTCGGTTAGCAAAGAGAGAGAAAGAGAGGAGTATACAAAACACGACATGACAGCGACGACACCGCCACCAATCGTTCATTTCGTTTGTTTTTGTGTTTAACAGAAGAAGTGAAGTTGGTCAAAAGTTTTTGTTAATGTGGTTTGTGGAGGATAAACAATTTTTTTTAGCGTAAATTCGAAACATACGGCTTTTACAGACTTTAATAGGTAAGTAAAGTGAAATAATAATTATTATAAAATGGCACTTTACTGCAGTTAGATAAGTTAAAGATAAAACAATAAGTTTCAAAGTGTGTAGCAAATAATTAAAAAATATGGAGTTACCACTTACAAATAATTTAATTAAACATTTTTTAGGACAATGTCACGAAGTAACCGTTTGTATCAAGGCTTGCGGGAAAGAAAGATTTTGGAAAATCTCAATATTACAAGTGTTACCAATTTGAGACACCCCACAGAACAGGAATACGAAGAAATTTTTGGAAACAATCATCAGCTTGTAAGTTCTCCTTTTATTTAAATACTGGTCAGACAGAGGGTTTAGTTTCGAATTTTCTTTGCCTATTTTTTCAGTTTAGCCTTATTACTCTTAAACAACAGCCCTTGGGGTCAGATAGAGGTGATCACACAATGTTCCATTAATTCGTTACGTTTCTAAAATTTTAAAAGGCGTGATATTAAGTACTTTCTGTTATTATTGTTTTAGCTCCCCGAGCATGATAATTCTGATCGGTCAGACTGCTGCTTGCTGAGTTTGGATAGTCAGATGCACAATAAAAACATTTCTTATGATCCTGGCCCCAGTTACCTTGACCACGAAGATAACCTGTCAAGTTTAATACAGTTGATCTAGAGCCTACAGCTTCTACATCTAATACTCTCAAACCTAGCCACCATGACCTCGATGTCGAAGTGTCGCGTGTGCTGGAGTCAAATTACCTTCAGGCTACTGAATATGACATAAACTTGATTAATTGTATTTCAAATTTGCCGTGCGTTCGCTCGTACAGCCTTGTCAGATCCTGGTCGCTTTCGGATCTCACAAAAGATAGTAATACACTTAAATGCCTTAGAAAGGTTCAGTCTGATCTTATGTTAACAGATCAGAATTATGTTGCCGTGAGTGATCGTGATAGTCCTTCGATTTTGTTAAGCTTTACAGTTGATGATACAGATAATTTAGTTGAAACAGATGCGAGTAGAGAGAATGATTACCAACCCTCCAAACCATGCCCGTGATAATTCATCAGAATCTGAAATAGAATTTGGTAACATGAACCAAGGTCGAAAGCGGCGGCACAAAGCTGAACCTAAGCATTGGAAAAGAAATCTGGCAAAAATACGTAGAATGAAAGGTGAGGATTTTTTGGGATATTCTAGACCCGCAAACGGAAAGTTTAAACAGGATACGTTAAGGAATGCTAGGAGGTTGGGAGAGAGATGTAAGTCTGAATATTGTAAAAAAAGCAAATTAAGAGGATGTAATGAGATAAGAGAAGAATGTAGACAAGAGATTCATACATATTTATACAATTAAACTGGGATCAGCGCAAAATTTACGTAAAGTCTCTGGTACAACGAACTGATACGGCAAGAAAGACGAATAAGAATGGTAACTCTAGACGCACAGAATCTGCAATTTATTATTTACCTATAACATGTGACGGATCTAAAAAAGTGCAAGTATGTAAATTAATGTTTTTAAACTCGCTTTCCTTGGGATCGTTTACGGTGTACTCGTGGACGAAAGCTGGTGAGTTTGGAATGACTCCAAATCAAGAAATGAATAAGTAATTGCGCCGTTGTCCACAACCAAATCCAGAAAATGATAAAATGATGGGCATGGGTTTCATTTTTTGATAACCTACCAAAGCTACCATCTCATTATGCACGAAAAGATACAACAAAATTAATCTTGGAGCCGATTTATCGGTCTCTTACTGATTTATTTAAGACGTTCAAAACTACTGTACTGAAAATCAACTGGCACAAATCTCAAGATATAGTTTTGAAAAATATTTTCATAAAAATAATTTTTCACTTTACACTCTTAAAAAAGTTATGTGCGATGTTTGTTTTAGTCACAAAGTAGGTAATTTGAACGAAGCTGATTATCAAATTCATCAAATTAAAAAGGATAGAGCACGAAAAGAAAAAGAAGATGACAAAAAGAAAGCTGCTTTAGGTGGATTAATATTATTGACAATGGATTTTGAAGCTGTCAAGGTTTGTCCATTCCTAAATGCAAGCTCATTATATTTCAAAACGAAACTAACTGTACATAACTTCACCATGTATAATGTGGTAAATAAACACTGTACATGTTATTGGTTTGACGAGACAGCAGCTGATCTGACCTCTAATACTTTTGTATCCTTTACAATTAACTACTTAGAAAAACATTGCGTAAACTTAAAATTGCCTATTATAATATTTTCAGATGGTTGCACATACCAAAACCGTAATGCTATACTATCAAACGCACTTCTGTACTTAAGCAATAAATAAACATAATATAACTATAATACAAAAAAATTTAGAACCGGGCCACACTCAAATGGAGTGTGATTCGGTACACAGTGCTATTGAACGCCAAATTAAAAACAATGAAATTCATTTACCTAGTGACTATGTCACTTTATCAAAGCGTGCACGGGCGTCAAATCCTTATGAGTGTATACAAATTGATCACAAATTTGTAAAAGATTACGCTGCCGTAGAAAATTTGGTATACAAAAGTATTAGACCAGGTCGTAAGGTTGGAGATCCACACGTGGTTGATATTAGGGCTATAAAATATGAAAAAATGACAATTGAAATTAAACTTAATTTTGATCAAGACTGGATGCCATTGCCACAAAGGCCAAAAATAATTACAAACGAAATTATCTATAATCAATTACACTCCAATAGAATACCAATTAAAGCTACAAAATTTAACCATCTACAACAATTAAAAGCAGTTCTTCCTATTGATTGTCATCCATATTACGATTCCTTGCCATTTGAATAAATAATATCTTGACCAATATTATAAAAACGTGTAATGAGTTTTGTATTCTTTGCCTAATTTTGTTTTGATAATTGTTTGTTTTGTTGTGTGCATTTTTACATGATTGATGTGCCATTTTTAATTTTAAATAGGTATTAATAACGCAATGTCTACTGCAATTTAGGTTTACTTATTATTTTGATCTCCTTTACTTGCCAAATATTAGAGAGTAAGGAATAAAAACAAAAAACATTATTTTGTGGTTTTGTCTAAGCAATCAAAGATAATTATTGTCTTTAATATCTTTTTAATGTTAATTTTTAAAAGCACTTCTAGTTATTATAGGCTCTTGATTCTGTGATTTCGTTAATTAACGTAAATTTACTTTGTGTTACTGTTACACAACGCAAATTACTGATAATTAAAGTGATTTTACCAAATATTTGTCTTTTATTTCTACATCATTATCATTATTATTTATATTCTTATCTATCTACAACATAATTTTCTAGTTATAGCCCACTTTTCTCACATAAGTGCACCTATCATCATATCATTTGAAAAAGTTTTTGTGTAAATTTAGAAACAAATTCTTCTATCTGCACTAGCAATACCTAATATCTTAAAATTCCAACATTTTATTTCATTCAACGAAACAATACCTTATATCTGCAATTTATATAAAAACCAGTAATGTTTTAATAAAATCATTAATTGCATAATATTGCAGTCAGTTTACATAAAACATTTAAAAAATCAAATATACTAAAAAAATAATTAAACGGACTTGAAACGTTTTTTTCGCCTCCTGTAAAGTTGCGTTTTTGCAGTTATTATTTATTGACTCTTCATCGGCGAAATGCTTCAAAGAAATGCTCTGCAAAACATGGATACCGTAGACATACAAAAAAATCTATTCAATTGTTACGATGGACGTGGGCGGCCACTCTTCAACAGAATTTCGATTAACTATATTGTGTATGCCATATTGCTGTCATTGTGGTATACGCATTAACGGCGGAAATATATACTACTAACTGCTTATAACACGCAATTAAAACCTTTATTTGATCTTTTTACCACATTTTAATGTCAAGATTAACCAAGCTGAAACATCCAGCATAATTTATACTCATTGACCTATGTAGCTAACGATATAGAGGTGTGCTTCCTTACTCATCCGGGGAACACTGGTGTGATGTTATGTATTCCACGTCAATATGGCGAATCGTTTAATACCCAACTTGTCTGAATGTCTTATACATATACCTTTATATATAATAATAATAAATAACTCTATCCTGAACTTCCGTCTGTTTCGAAGTGTTTTTTCCTCATTTAGAGGATATTTCTAAGTTCAGTGTGCCTTTTGGCAAAGGCCTCCTCTAACATTTTCCATTGTGTTCTATCTCTGGCAACCCTTCTCCAGTAAGGACCCGCTGTAAGCTTCAATTCATCTTCCCATCTCTTAAGTTGTCTTCCCCGCTTCCTTTTTCCATCTCTGGGATACCAGTCTGTAACAGTTTTACTCCACTTTTCCTGAGTACTCCTTAGCATGTGGCCTGCCCATATCCATTTTAGTTGGTCTATCTTCGTATCGTCGATCTTCATATACCTTTGCCCTTAGGGAATTACAGGCGTTATGAGATGTTATGTTTTAAGTTTAATGTTTGATCAATTCACGTAGCTACTCTTCAAAACAATCTAAACAAAACACCAACTCTCTACGTCTGAGGTTATTCTCTCAAAACAATTCCCAGACTTACTTTCCGGTGCTTGGAAGCATGACAGTTGTAATATAAATAAACAGTATACTTCCAAAATCCATGACCTTTAAATGAAATTTTGGTAAACAAAACATATGCTGGAAAAAGTGAACCCGACGCCTGTTTAACAACGCACCGTTACGTGATGCGAAGGTCCCAGGCAACGGTCATCAAGACGCAAAGCCTGTACCCGACTCGCGGCGTCGTGCCGCGGCGTCTTCGGCGCAGCCGTCAAGCTTTCACCAAGTGACATGATCGATAGACATTTTTATTATAACTTGATTGGCTTTTTATGTGTAGAAGAATAATTTTAGTGTTTTTTGTTCGTAGTCGATACACTGATTTGTTTAGGTAATTGTATTTATACTTATGTTAAATACCGCCGGAATTAGTGCCAGTCTAGCTACTAAGTTCAGGTGAAATTTCAAGCTCAAAAAATTCTACCTCTATCGTAAATAATCTGTGATTTGTGATTTTTAAGGAAATGTAATATCTTAGTGTAAGTAAATAAAGAAATAAACATATTATATTTTTACATGGAATGATTATATTTAATTTAATTTAGAATCCTTGAGATATAATTTCTAACACAATAGGCGGAAAGTTTTCTGTAAGCAATAAGCTATGGTCACCCTAACGAAAAATTCAAAACGTATTTTCAGGCTTTATAAAACGAAATACATAATTGTTTTTTTTACCTATTATCGGTAGTTCTACATATTAATAGTTGTTGTTTACAAAAAAAAAATCTCGCTACTACTTACTTTCTTGGATAGATAAAACCTAGAATGTTTTGTTGTATTTTTACTAATTTCGACAAATACAAATCTAGGTTTTACAAAAAACTTCAGACCTTTGCGATGCTTTTTCAGCGAGATATCGGCGATAACGTGATTTTCACCGTTTTGATGGCGCGGCCATGGGGTTTTAGCCTTACAGCTCCTGAAATATAAACCTAGGATTTTTTGTTGTATTTTAACTAATTTCGACAAATTCAAATCTATGTTTTACAAAAAACTTCAGACACTGCGATGTTTTTTCAGCGAGATATCGGCGATATCGCGTTTTTCACCGTTTCGATGGCGCGGCCATGGGATTTTTTTCCAATTTCAATCTATTATTTACCTGAATTTCAGGTCTCTGCAACGCTTCGTTTTAAAGATCTCCGTGGCCGCGCGGTTCTCCGCGTTTCAATGGCGCGGCCACGTTCAAACCCTTACAACTTTTTAACCATAACTTTGACAAATTTATGGTTTTGGGAATCAACTTTTACAATTTTTTACAAAATCTTGGTATAATTATTTTTTTGAAATTACGCCGTGGCCGCGCTACTGAAACGGACACAACAATTCGCTTCAAAATTACCGTGTTTAAATAAACCTTCACACGTAGAATCCAAAATAACTGACGGTGACATCAGGGGAGTGACCAGGCTACTGTTCAGTAGCGATGTGGTGGCGCCCTACTCTCCAAAAACTCCTTCAGTTCTGGAGAGTAAACATCCAGCGCCTGCGGATGGTCTTACTTTACCCGACCCTCCCCTCCGTCATATTTTCGGTATTTTTTAAGCAAATGTTGAAGATTATTAATTTATACGTCAAAATGATGTAGAACTTCGGAGATATTCAGACTTGTTTCCATACCTTTTCAGTAGAAAATTGAGTTAGGTCCAATATTTTTTATTTATTTACTAGTCATATAAAAATAATTGTATTAAAAAGATAATACAGTATAGGTGGTGGATTCAACAGAATCTGCAAATTAGAGTTCTCAATTCCGCTTTCCAACAGTTTTGCCTAAACATGCATCAGCAGAATGCTTATTGTTGAATAAATGAATAAATAATTTAAAACATGCTCTATTATGTTTGTAGAAAAGAAAACGAACTATTTTTTGCAAAGTAATTGTTATTAATACAACCAACGAATAGTATTTGAACGACGAAATCATGCATCTACGCGCATTTTTGTAACACGTCTTTTAATAAATTCAATTTCCCCAAATATCAAAATATGGAAAAAGTTCACTGCACCTCTTAGTTTCCCCGATTCGAATAAATTTAACATTTTACGATATTTCGGATTGACTTTCTAAAAATTAATTTACATTCGGCTTTCACCCTTATCAGATACTGCTGTTTTGGTCCAAATTTCATGTATTTTCTCCACTATTCTTCTTTATTGAAGAAGCAGCCACACTTTTTACACAAAATCGATCAAATTATTCTAAGCACTCTAACATTTATTTTAAATGTGGCATTGGACGACCGAACTTAGTAACTGCAAGCCACACTTCCCATTCGTTTTGGTGGGTTTTGTGGCTTTTGTGTGTAGTGTAAGCAGTTCCAGTCCTCGGTCCACAACACCGATAACCACAAAAATCAAGTGCGGTGAACACTGCAACATTAAAGATTTGTTCTGATTCTAAAGCGATAAATATTTCATTATAATTCACTATATAACGAACTAGCTTTTGCCAGCGGCTTCGCCCGCGTGGAGGTCGGTGTATTACACATATAAACCTTTCTCTTGAATCACTCTATCTATTAAAAAAAACCCGCATCAAAATCCGTTGCGGAGTTTTAAAGATTTAAGCATACATAGAGATATAGGGACAGAGAAAGCGACTTTGTTTTATACTATGTAGTGATGATTTTAATGTCCTTGTTTTATTTAAGTATATATTCACTTAAGTGATGCAGATTCTTATCTTTTATTCGTTTGAATATTTAACAACATCATGTATTGCATAAAGATAATCAGTTGACCAATCCTAGTAGGTCAAAGACCCGTTGTCCGACGAAGATAGTTCAAACAACAATTACAAAAACGGAAGCCAATCAAGCCAAAAATGTCTTTATGGCCAACAGCTTAAGGCGTTATAGTTAAGTGAAAAAAAATCCACGAATCATGGCCGGCCTTAGCGTAAACGATATAAGGCATAAATCTCTAAGCGCGAAATGAGACGTGTCTTATTTTTAAGTGCGCGGGACGTGCGATGGTGCGATTGACTCAGCATCATTGAGGATTTCACTTGATTACGCACGCGGCCTTCTTATTTTTTACTGTTTATTAATTAAACACTCTCACCACCATATGGTCCGCCTGCTACCCACATAATTTCAGTGCATCAAGCCACTATAGATTTTTTAATTTTTACTGGCAGGCCATGACGATGACGATGGCGTACAACTAGCGCGCCAAATTCTATGACAATAGTACCTGTTGTAACTTGTGAATATTTATTTGCAAGGGCAGGTCATTTGCTCGCGCGCCGCCCACGCATGGCCTGCTGTAAAGTTTTTCGCGCCAATTTCACACAGACTTCGCGCGCGTTTTTAGAAAATGTCGAATTCTAGTGACTCTGATTATCAACTACCGTCATTTTGCGATTGATCCGGGTCTGAATCGACTAGTAATGAATCTAAAAATGTTGTATGATTATATTTTCATATAATTTCTCTTGTTTTATTTTGTGTCAAAACAGTTTCTTTTGTTTGATTTTATTTTTATTTGTGACAAGATACTCAATAAAAATGACTTAATAACTAGTTTTACTTACTCAACTTTGAACCTTATAAATCTATAAATGTAGTCTGATTTTCATCGATTTTTTTATTAGTAGCTCTTTCACTCAACAATTTAAAGCAGACGACGTGGAATCCTTATCTAGCAAGCCAAGCTCTATAAAAATAAATGAATTTGTGGGATCACAGCGGAACACACGGCCTGCTGGTAAACTTAACGACGTGTCCCGCTGGCCGCCCATATGGCGTGTTGCAAAAGTTACACAAAATCTAGCGTGGCGTGGTGTAAAATACATTGCATTGACCGCGCGCCACCCACACGGCCTGTTGTTTTAGAAAAACTTATGTGTATAGCGGTGAGAGTGTTAACGATTTATGAACACACATAAACAGACAAGAAGAAAGGAACAGAAAAATACTTACAAAGCATAATCAGCCTATGACGCTCCCAGCCTCCCACTGCTGGAATACAGGTCTCCTCACTATGAGAGGCAGTGGACCGTAATACACCACGCGGGCCAAATACATACGGGTAGGTTAGATAGATGTCATGTCATGTCACATATCTTCGAATTTTTGGTTCTAGTAATGGCCCAGGCAGTGGTGATGGTTGGCATTAGTGATGGCAATGAATGCGATTCTGCATAAATTTCATTAGCATGCGAATTCTTGAGTCTTAGCATGCTAAATGCTATTGCTATGCTATTTGCTAATATGACGATAATGTGAATATGAGAATTAAAGAGTGTGGTCTCCATGCGTAACAATTTAAAACCTTTTATTGTTTGAGATTGTATGAACTTTCCTTCATACTTTATCCAGGCTTAGGACTGGCAGTAAAATGTTCTTAACGGGCGTATTTATAAGTTCATTTGCTCGTATTTACATGATTTAGTTTTGTATTTTACATATGTACACTTTTATACACAGCCAGTTCTCACTACTTTTGACTACCTCCTATTATTTAAAGGGAGGTAATGAGTTCTCAGTTTTACACAAGGTAGGTATTATCTATTGTAAGTACAATATTAGGCGTAAGACGAAATAATGTAATTATTATTTATCGAATACGTAAACTAAACTCTCACCATCACATGCCAAAACTTACTGAACTTTGACAATATAGATATCGCACACCTAGATCTAAACGGAGTTAACTCAAAAAAGCACTTGAAAAGTTATCTGTACCTATACATTTTTGCTTTGCCAGTTCTACTAGAAAAATATTTTTAAATCTGTTTTATTGGTCGATAGGTGGTGAGTTATGGAATTTAATAGTAAGCATAAGTCTAAACTCCCAATTTTTTACTTAGCTCCCTTTAGATCTAGGTGTGCGACATACGAAGCGCGCCACGCTCGTGCCGCACAAATTATTACTAAACAATCACACGCATTCATTCAATATACGTTCCTAAGTACGAGCTAATCAAAGATAATAAGAAAATAATTGCTTGACCTCATTCTTAGCAGCACCCTGCTAATAATTTAAATAAAATAAACAATTACATGCATTCGTTCAATATACGACCCTAAGTACGAGCTAATCAAAGACAATAAGATAATAATTGCTTAATCTCATTCTTCGCAACATTTGCTAAATTGCTAATAATTTCACTTGCGAACAACGCCAGGGTCACGTGAAACAAATAAATTTTGTGTTCCCGACTTCCCGCGGGTGCGACGAAGAGCGCACACTGCCGTTGCGTGTGTTAGTTTGTAATTATTTATAGGAAAATAACTATTGTAATGATGATAAACCACATTATGAACTTGTGTAAATAACAATGAAACTGTCACTGTCATACGACAGGTGATGTTGATTTAAGGTAACATTCAATTTCAACATTATTTAATTATTCTATTCTCATAGAAATTTATTATTTTGTGAAACAAGAGTTCTAAATAAAAATACATGTAATTATTACTTCCTGAATTTATTCATAAACATTTAATTTATGTTAATAGTCCAGTCGTTTGAGTCACAACTCAAGAGACTAGATTCCACAAACCAAAGTTACGATCTGTGGTGTTGTACTGTTTGCTGATGATACCTCTCTTATCTTTAAAGTAGACAGGAATAGACAAGATTTTGACGACGTAAACAGTGCACTCTCAAGGGTTACGCATTGGTTTACCACGAATAATCTAGTTCTCAATGCCAAGAAAACTAAATGTATAAAGTTCGCTTTACCGAATGTAAGAAATCTGGGACCCCAACATCGTCTTAGATGATGAGGTGCTTGCAACTGTAGAATCGGCCGTTTTTCTTGGCATAACAGTAGATGCCAAACTTCAGTGGGGATCACATATATCAAGCCTAGCGGGAAGGCTCAGTTCGGCCGCCTACGCCGTCAGAAAAGTAAGACAATACACTGACGTTGATACAGCTCGGTTAGTCTATTTTAGTTATTTTCATAGCGTTATGTCCTACGGCATTCTGCTGTGGGGTAAAGCGGCTGACATTCATAATATTTTTGTTCTTCAAAAACGAGCTGTTCGTGCAATTTACCAACTAGGTGCTAGAGTTTCTCTGAGAGAATTTTTTAAAGATTTTGGTATTCTCACGGTGGCATCACAATTCATCTTCGCTAACATCTTATATATTAGGCAAAATATACACTTATACACTAAAAACAGTGATACTCATAATATTAATACTAGAAATAAGGACAAACTACGTGCTCCCTTTCACCGGCTTCATAGGGTTCATAACTCATTTGCTGGGCTTGGTATAACCTTCTATAACAAGCTTCCTTCTTCTTTGCTAGATTTACATTTTAATGCGTTTAAAGCGAAAGTAAAATCAAATCTTTGTTCGAAGGCATACTATTCTATCAACGACTACTTAAACGATAAGAATTGTTGGTCGCTGTGATTAACTCAAGACAACGTTTATGTTCTTTCACCAGAATTAGCTTAACTACTGACAGGTCATATGAATTACTTCATATCATTGTTTATTTAACTTGACTGCATAAACCATTTATTTTTTTTATTTTTTATTAATTAAATTTTCATTTTTCGTTGAATGATGGTTATATGCTATTATTGTATAGAATCAAGTTCTTCCAACATAACAGACAGCTGTGCTGCTGGGGAGTTTGTTGCGCCACTTCTTCCCAGCTAAAGCACTAGGAAGTGGTGAAGGGCGGGCTTTTTGGGGGGACTGTCTTATGTAATTTTGACGTTCAAAAAGTGCTGACTCTCAGCCTAGTTTGAATAAATGACTTTTGATTTTTTGATTTTGAATCAAAATAAATGTTAACTAAACATAATGTTACAAATTGATCATGTAAAATAATGAATAGTATGATGCTTTAATGTTTCTTAGATTTGACGTTGCAATTTCTAATTACCCAGTTATATCTAAACGATTTTCGGAACTTTCAAGTCATATTAACATTTTATAATTGTATCTAAAGATAACACATTATAGGCTAACATAATTTCTAAATGATCTTAATAAGTTTTAAAACAGTTCCACTACATATTATTTGTTTAATATTACTCATGTAAAAAACTATCAAGCCAAAACTGTTTGAAGCCCTGTGATTGGTGGATACTAATATCTTATGAAACCTTGCCTAAAACATTATAAATATACTCTAGCTATATTGCTAAACTATCTCATTAAGTTTTAAAATATTCTCAAAACATAAGTCTTATAAAATAGATATTCAGCCGAAATTGTATGACGCTCTCTGATTGGTCGAAAATGACAGGTTCAGTTTGAAATTTGTGAAGTCTATAAAGGGGCTTGTAACCAACGGCGGGGGGGACTCTTTACGCTAGCTGTCGAACGATAAGTACCCTCTGGTGTCTGTCGTAATATTAAGCTGCTAAGAGTCCCACCGCCAAAGGGAGATAGTATACTGACAAGTGGAAACTCCGGCTGGTAAGCCAAAGAGAGTTAGTAAGCGGCAACGCGGAAGCTCTGGCCAGATCATCCAAGAACCTTCTGAGCTAACTGTTCGACGATACAGGCCCTAACCAGGTCCTATGTCCGTCATTATTAAGTTGCCTTAAAGTATCTTGCTATTACCGTTGAGTCTTGAAAATACTGAGTTGTGAAGCAGAAGTTCTGCACCAATTGTTTAAAGATGAGTTTTCTCTAAACCATATTTCTTATTTTAGTATGTAATTTCTGTGTAAAATGAATGTAACTCTGGTATCACCCGTGTTACAGGTACTGATCTTATTTATTTGGCTAAAATATATTACAGGACGTGAAAACATAATAACGTGCTTCTATAGTTCCGTCCAATATAAACGTGTTAAGAAGTAACTTGTGATTTGAATTTATGAATAATTTACAGTATATGAAAGTTAAAATGATACTCAAGTATTTTATTGATTTCTTACAACTATTCCCTCTCTATGTACTAGGTCTCATTGAAATGCTTAAAACTAGGTTCAAACCCTATTTTTAATATTTAATACTGTGCTTTTGAGACATTCGATTAATTCTAGTTTCCATTTCTGTTTTACGTACGTCGACGCGTATGATAGCTATGAAGTACGAACTACGAAGCGATGAAAATTCACACTTCACAGATTTTCGCAACTATACAGCATTCGCATGCTAACAATGAATGTGAATACTAAACTAATTAATCCATCACTAGTTGCCCTAGTTGGCATTATTTACACAAAGTAAAGCGCGCCTGCCTGGAGTGAGCGAGGGGTTCAAAAAACCTCAAGGATGTCACTCAATGAGGTTCTACAAAAATACGATGTTTTCCTTCCCGTGGTTAGCGGGAGGTTTTTTTTTTTTTAAATCGTATCATGTCAATCGAGACATCTTATACTCAGGCTAGTAACGAAACCATAGCGTGATGTAGAAAAACTAACAACGCCATCTATCGAGCCACATGGAAAACTTTAAATTAAATTTGTTACTGAGTGTGTTATTGATTCGTCTCTGATATCATAAACAATTCTGATAATATTTTTATTTAAGCTGATTTCTTTTTTTTGTACTGTTAGGCCTCAAAATATTGAAAATCCAATTGCCAAAAATTTAAAATGGATGGTATTTTCAAGTACTAGAAGGAACCGCAGGGATTTTGGTGGGTAGGAGTCCAACATAACCCTTCGTTCTTCCCAGAAGTACCTACCCTCCGCTTCCTCGTCCTTAAGGGAATTCACATAAAGATTTCCTCACGGAAAGAAAGGTTGTTGAATAACAAATAAACCATCGGCTTACGTGATGATAATTGGCAGAGGCGTTGCACAAAGTCGGGATATCTATTGTCGCTATAATGCAGGCTGTGCCCATACCCTTAAAACCGAAACACGTTTAGCTTTGCGTCAGAAATAGGTAAATGATGACAAGCACTTCTCCAGACAACAACAAAACAAACAAAGCAACTTAACTGTCAAATTAAAGCTCTCTTCTTCTCCTACACTTTGCTGTGCCTGACAGTTGTAATCGGATCCAAAAGCACCTGAGTGTGAGCTACCGCTTAAAAAACAAACAATTTTACCTCATTTATTTATTTACTTTGTAGTGAGCAATGGTGGCCCAGTGGTAACGGCCGCAACATACGAGTTGCTGGCTGTGCGTTCGAATCCAGACGGGCACAATTACCACCGGTGTAATGCTTATTTCTACAGAAATCTCTTCCAGCACACCTGCGATAGGAGAGTATATAAAAGAGATGTAGACAACGTGTTTACTGGTTTTTTTTTGTTTGTGATAGGACACGTTATTACTACAGTAAAATTAGTTGTAGGTAACTTAAGAGGTGAGACAGTTTATGCCTAATTAAACACTTTTATTGTTCCTTTTTGTGTTGTGTTTTCAAGATGACTCGTATCAATTTCACGTCAACGGTGTGCCCCGCTATGATTTTGATTTGTGGAGAATGCCATCAAAAAGCAGCCAGCGCTGACGTAACGAATATACCTAAGTACCGAGAGAGGTACCCCAAGTATGTGTTTTATAGATTTACGGATTATCTTTTATTTTAGCAGATTGATAGACTTGTATTATATTGATAACCTAATCGCCACCTTGTATAATACTATTATGAAGGTAAAAATTACAAATTTGACAACGTCTTGGCATGTTTCTAGATACATCATAAATTACATTAGCAATAGATGTCAATGCACTTGCTGTAGTGCCAATGTTTTACAACAATAAAATTGAGCAAAGGCACTGTAATTAATTCAGCTTCAACCCGCCGCGCTTCGATACTCTCAAACTGTTCCATATTTGCCTTGGGATTAAAGAGCGGCGCCGGCGGAGTCGTGTTGGTATGGTACTCTGAAGTGGCGTGGCAGGCACAGGTATTGATATATAAAAATATTAACATGTAAAATCGGCATTTGACTAAACTAATTTTAAACCTCCTCCCTTTCAGTCAATAAAATAATACTGAAGTATCTTTTTTTATAGCCCAAAATGTGAACTGATTAGTCTCGAAACACTTCAATACTACACACTTACATATGATTGGGTTGTGCGACTGATGGACGGCTTATTGTGTAAATGTTTAAACATTCCTAAACAAATTCGAAGAAAGCCTTGCTTGTGGGTGATGGTATTGTGTCATTGTGTGATGTTCCAGGAATAGGGTATATTAGTATGTTTCTATTTCTATGCAAATAATGCATTTCTGAGTCTTGTTCTGTTTCCGGTATAATGTCAGAACCACCTATCATAACTGGTGACTCAGTAGGTCTAGTCTGAAACAATGAAATGGTTATTATTATTATTTGAGAAATAAAATGTTTTGTTCATATAAAATAAATTGGAAAGATATGATAAAATTTTAAATAATAATATGTCGGATCTTTCATGAGTTTGCACTTAAAGAGACACAAAGCGCCTTTGTTTAGCGTTGTGCGGGGTCTAGGAAAATGGTGACAAATACGGACGCATAGAGTGACGACAGTGATCGTTTAGACGTGGTCCTGACACCTACTGGCCTAGTAACTGGTCGGTTTTTCCTTTTAAGTATAGAGTATTAATAAGTAGGTTTATTAGTATTAGTTATTGACTTTGTAACAATAAACTGTGCAGAAATTAGAAGAGCTATTTCTCTCATTTACCCGTATCCCAATTCTTTCCCCACGAGTGTTTATTCTGACACGGTATGTCAATAAGTAGGTTTGATTAGAATGGCTAGTTAGAATTGCCAATTAGAATGACTTAGGTGGCTTCCGACACACGACACCCTCTGCACAATAACATCCTTGTGTCACAAAGGCTGACAAGCCTTGGCAAGGCAACAGCTTCTTTAAGTGTTCCCCCCACTCACAGGAAAAACGTCTAAGGAAATGCTAAGACTGTGGCGAGATGGTGTTTCCCTATCAAACCCATTCGTTCCACGTGCTGAAAATCTCGCACCTGGACATAACTTTCCTTGGCTTCACTGGAAGTCTTTAAATTCTCTGACTCTCTGACTCAGGACTCAGATAAGCCGAAGTAAAGATAACCTGCTAAAGTGGAGATTTACAGATGACTCCGCCTTGGAGGGTAAATGTGGTGCTGTCCCACAAACAATGGGGCATTTAATATCTTGTCCAGCGTGTCCTGCTCGCTGCACGCTGCGGGAGTTAATGGACGCTGCTGAAAGTGCCAACTTGCCAAGCTCTTAGCTAAATTCTGGGCTGATTGTATTTAGATTGCTATCGACACACTAAGAAGATTAGAATCTTATGAACCTGGATCTGACATCAGAAGTTGGGTACGAGCGGGCTGAGAAATCTCTTGATAGTAGAAACAGTGTAAAACGACAGTCAATCGAAAAACAGAACTGTTGACTTTGTTGTTTGATGATGTATTTTGCGATGTTACTGTTACCTGGTTTAATCGAATTGGACAGAAGTTGAGACTATATTTACTGTAACAATCACGCGGTTAATTACTGTAGTATAGTAACGCGTATATTTTTGATATTAAATTCGCGATCATAGCGGCTAACTAGTTTTCCGGAAGGGTGGCCCCTGGGTTATGCACCTTGGCTTACACCTTTGGGTATTTACCTGATCGATCGTGATGTAGTGTTGTATTTGGTCTCACGAGTTTTTCCAAATTAAAAACCGAAAGGCGTCTCAATGAAAACGCGACGTCAGTGAAACTACTGATGAAGTTTAATTCTTCGCGTGCAGTTATCACTAATAGGTAATAATAGCCACACGTGTCGATCGATCAGGTATAGCTGTGCTTACCGCGGTTGGTTCGTGGATGGCTGACCGTCTTTACATACCAAGACCCGTACCTCGGAAAGCACGTTAAGCCGTTAGTCCCGGCTGTCATTCGTGGATCTTTGACAGTCGTTACAGGTCGTCAGAAGCCCTACAGAATGACTACTGATGCTTACCTACTATAGTAAATGTGAGTTCTGAGATGTTCAGGCAAAAATTAATTACGTGATACATATATAGTGTGTGTTATTACTCACTATATGCTCACCACATGAACTGGTGATAGACAAAGTGGCAAGTTCAGGTTCTAATTGGTTAGTGAAGTAAAAACTAAAGTTTATTTGGAATTAATGAAAGAAAACACAGGATACAAAATTACTCATGGTACTCGTATCAAGAGTGATTTTGTTTGATAATGAGCAAAGAGCGAGATCAAACGAAACTAGATCGAATGGTGAAAGATTCCTGTATGGATTCAGGTTATTGAGGTTCTAATGGTGACTGCTATGTGTTGAAAGGCTTTAAATTCAAAATGTACTATCCGTACGATCATGAAAGCGTGAGAGGACCAAGTACCTTTAACGTAACTGGATGCAAAATGTTGACAAATGATTCAAATCAATCTAGTAATGGTGAGATTGCTGAGTCGTAGTCAAAGGGATGACTACGACTAACAGACTATGTATGATCACAGGGATGATTGCTTGTAAGCCACAGATATGGGTACGAGGCCTGGTTTCTGGTTGTGAGATGTTCACAGGGATGACATTCAGGAGCCACAGTTATGGCCGTAAGAGCATCCAAAATTTTTAGATTGAGTTGATTATGAAATTATGAGATATTGCAACTTTGGTTAAAGGGTGCTGGTACTTTTCTTGGCAAGCTTTTTAAATTTTGGATTTGAAACTGGGCATACTAATTTATAATATGAACATACAAGTTATGAAAGTACAAATTATTTAATATGCTGTTGATTATTCAATGGTTAATAATTGTTTACTACGAATTATCGTTACTTGTTATATAACATACAAATGTTTACCTGATGATTCATACGAAACTGTTGATTTATTGGTTAGATAAATAGGCTAAGTTACATCATTTATTGTTTTTTAGAGATGCGGCGAATGTAGGTTCAACCGAATACGAATGTTCGGTCGAATATTCGGTCCAAATGTACCGAACCGAATATTCGGCTGAATCATTCGGTTCAATTCTGCGCGGTAAACAGGTTTGTACACGTCGGTACGGCGCTCTGCTAGAGCCGGGCGGCGTTTCCAACCCACTCTGCCCCGCGCGCAACCCGCAGCCCCTCGCGCTAGCACGGCTCGCTCAGTCGATGCATCGCTAGTTCGATTACATGTTGCAGTTCTCGCATAGTTCAATTATCTCGGCATAATAATATAATATAATTCTGCATACTTTGATTGAAGTTTATTGATGAACGTTTTTGAAGATGAGTGGACGTAAAAGATCGCATTTATGGACATTTTTTAATGAATACGAAAGTGACAAGACAAAAGTAAACTGTACATTGTGTGGTTCAATTCTTTCGCGTGGGGGAACAGGGCGTGTTTCTACCTCGGCATTAACAAATCTTAAGTGATTTGTAGAATTTGAATTTTGTAGAATTTGTAGTGTTTGAACAGAAACATATAGAAGAAGCAGATACGCTGCAGCCTAACAAAAATCAACCTGCAATTTCGGGTTAAGTACTCAAATATAAACAAAACAAACAGCAAACTTTAGAGAACACGTTAATAGATAGATCTCTCGAAATTCATAACGCGATTGCTGAAGTGATATCTGTTAAAGGTTTGCATAGCATTATATGTGTGAACTCTTTACTTGTGAATATTTAAAATGCTATGTGACATTAAAATAAAAACAAAACAAATCTACTGACGGCTGATTGTAAAAAATGTACTGTTCGTGTTGTGATAAAATAAACTTTATAGGGTAAGGAGCAATTAAACTTCGTTAGTACTTGTCTAATTATATTGTAAAATGAGTAAACACAAAGAAGGGTGAACAAGTTAGGTATAGGTAATATGGTTATGAAACTTAAATGTGACTAACATTACGGATCGTCGCGCAGCACGCGCGCGAACGTGTTAGCTAGCTCGCGTCGGCGGTAAAACTACTACTGAGCAAAGGTGGCGCGCTGGGACGGCGCGGCACCGACTCGAGCGCTGATGCGGGCCGAGCGACGACTCAGTAGAGGGGGCTTAGGAGTGCGGGATTAAGGCGAACGGCGTGGTATATTACGCGCTACAACTTAATATTAATAATATCACCTTAATTCTAAATCGTGCTAAATAACTAAAATAACAAATAGACTCATAACAGATAGGGCTTAAATAGATCGTCTAATACAATATACTAAATTCTTCGTAGCAACTTTTTTGCCGAAATGGAAGGTTTTACGTTAAAATTCCAAATAGGCAATCTAGAGGGGAAAGATAATTGGGCCACATGGAAATACAAAATTTCCATAATGCTACGAGATGTGGATGGCGCAATAGCAGCAGCCGAAAGAACCCTCGAAAACCCCGTTACCCCCAAGGAGTTGGTGAGGCTGAGGTCGATACGTAATTTGGCCATGGCCAAATATAGGAAGATTGAATGTCTCTGCTCATATTAACCACTAATATGTCCGAGGATACACTTAAAAAAATAATGCGATCGAAACGTCTAAAGAGGTCTGGCAGGAGCTACACAGATTATTTGTCGGACAGTCAGATGACAGGGCATACAATTTGTGTGCAGAATTCTTCAGTTTTCAACGTCACAATGAGGATGACTTATCTTCCCACATGTCAACACTGAAAAACATCTGGACAAATTTATATGCAGAAATCACAAAGAAAGATGCAACTGTCAAACTGCCGGAATTATTTCTCATTTGTAAAATCCTAGATACCCTAGACGAAAAATATTTTGCTTTCAAATCGTGCTGGTTATTACTGAATCAAAGGAACGGACAGTGGACAATTTAACGAGTCACTTATTTATTTATTAAACCTTATGCAAGTAAAAAAATACTGTACAAAGGCGGACTTAATGCCTGAGGCATTTTCTACCAGTCAACCTTAGGGTGATGCAGAGAGAAAACATGGCAGGAGCATGGCATAAGGGATAGGTTACTCGAAAAATAATATATACTAATACATAGATACATACATACATACAAATATATAACGAAAATAAAACTTTGTCTTGATAAATAACGATAGGGAGAGGAGAAAACGAATCCAGTAAGTCAGCGCTGGGATGATTCTGCCAATTTCTTACGAATATGCTCACGCGCCTTTACTTTAAACGAAAGCCGACTGGTTGCCATCCTGATATTCAGAGGGAGTGCATTCCAAAGAAACACTGCCTGGACAAAGAAAGAAGATTTGATGAAACCAGAGCGGTGAGAAGGGACATCGTAGAAGACGATTATTGGTGGAACAAAGATTTTTACTATGCGCAGAGCACAAGTATTGAACCTGGGAAGTCAGATGAAAAGGAGAAGTGGGTTTGTCGAGTATAGAAAACAACATTGACAGAGCTAGCAACTCTCTGCGCTGACGGATGGGTAGCCATTTTAAAAGCAGCCGGTGCGCGGACACATGATCATACTTACGAATCGAATGCAGTTATTTAGAAGCCGGTCAAGTTTATTGAGGAGATCTGCATTAAGGTCATAGCAACACACGTCGCCATAGTCAATTATGGGAAAGATTAGGGACTGTACAAGCCTTGCCATTATGCATGATGGGAGAAGGTTTTTCAACCGATAGAGCGACCGCAACGTTCCGGTGACTTATGCACATATGAAAGAGCGCTCGGTGGTAAAGAGCACATAAAGCAAGAGGCCTAAGCGGCAACACGCACAGAACGTAAGAGCAAGCAGAGCTAGGAGAGAGAGCTCACCTGTAACTGCTCGGGTAAAGGACACAAGGTTCAGAAGTGAAAAAAGTGGATAAAGGATGGGAGGCTGCTCAAACCTACACCAGGCACATCAGCAGCTGCTTCAATGTCTACCCAAGTGCAACACATTTCTCTGTTAGTGAATGCCTGTTCCCACTGGCCAAACGGGGAAAGCTGGTTCGTTGACAATGGAGCCACAACTCACATTGCAGTAAGAAGAGCTTATTTCCAGGAGTTTCAGGAATTTGATTCAGACCCTACTGTATCGACTGCGGACGGAAGCGTCATATACGCGATAGGGAAAGGGTCGTCATACATCGCCGCGAAGCAGAGTCTCATCAAGAAATAGCCGCAGGAGCGTCGTGTAGCTTAAAGAGAACCTCGTGAGAGACAAGGAAAACCTTGTTAAGAAACGGATGGAAGCAGAGATAGCTGAGATAGAGGCGGCCGCTGAAAGTGATGACTCTCACTCAGATGTGAGTACGACACAGTGCGTCGAAGAAAGGGTCAAGAAAACGCCCCCAGTTTCTCAAATGAATGCTGTATTGGGTACACCGGCTGTGTCAGGCGCACCTGTTGAAGTGGCTGCGCTCTGTGAAACATCTGATCAGATCCATGTAAGTACAGTGAATCGTGAGTGTGATAATAACCGTGTGTCGTCAGTGCCTCGTGAAATAAATGTGTTGCAAGTACCTATGGCATCTGCGTCTGTACCGTTACCTAACATATTGGTACCAAATACGCCAAGGTACCTGCCAGTGTCGTCAGAAGGAGTAAGATTCCGTCTGCCCAATTATTATCCCGTCTTTACCACTCCGGCCGCAAGTGTACCTCGAGTAGCAACACTCGAGTCGGATACACGGCGGCAGATGCAGTACGGAGCGGATGAAAGAGAAAGACGGCGAGAATCCTCGGGGTACAGAGACCGGAAAATTGACCAGCTGGCAGATGCAATCACAAGCCTGGCACGACCACGACCGGTACTAAGACAGGCATAATAATTACCATATTTTAATGAAGACAGGCATATGAATTACCATATTTTAATGGTGACCCAGCCGACTGGTTATCCTATCGGAATATGTACTGGAAAACATCACAGTTATACAGTTTCAAGGCAAATGAGAACCTAGCACGGTTAAAAACCTCACTACAGGGCGACGCAAAGAGATCAGAAGAGGAACTGCTACGATAATCAACGGACCCCGCAGAAATAATGCGTGCGCTCGAGGAAGAGTTCGGTCATCCGACCCTAGTGCTACAATGTGCCATACAGAAGGTGAGAGATTTACCCAGAGTGACGGAGAGTTGCCGGGAGCTGAGGAAATTTTCATCAACGGTTCGAAACTGTGTATCATTACTTAAAAACATCCATGCAGAGGGCTATATAAATAACCCACAGCTGGTAAGTGACCTACTGAGTAAGCTGACACCAGTACAACGTGCGCAATACGGTGACTTCGCGATGGGACTGGATAACGCACAAGGGGTGGACTTAAGAGTGTCTCCAAACCTAGAAATATTATCGCATTTCCTGATACACTTGACACGCTCAACATCATACTACGTTCAAGCGAGCATGTTCGAATCTGGTCCATCAAAACCCCCTGCCAAGCAGCAACAGAAATATGGCGGCGCCAGTCAGTCCCGACCAATGAACACCGCGCGCTCAGCCGGCAGCAGGCCTCCGTTGACACAACGAGTAAACACGCAGAGCGATGAGTCTACCGCACCTGAAGAATGCGTGATATGTCAACAGAAGCACGACATTGAAGAATGCGAGCAGTTTAAGAAGCTTACCATCCAACAGCGATGGGAAACAATAAAAGGAAAGAATACGTGCTTCAAGTGTCTCGTAAGAAAGCACCCCAAGAGGTTCTGTCGTGCCAATAGATGCAAGAAATGCGGTTACGGGCACCACCTGTTATTACACGCGGATAAACAACAAAAGGAGAAAGAGGATAAACCTCAAGATAACAAAACGGAAAGTGTTACGAACATAGGCGAATGGCGGGCTACTACGCTGCTAAAAATCATGCCAGTAAAAATCAGTGACGAAATAGGTGACGACAAACAGTGCTATGCGTTATTGGACGATGGTGCAACAGTGTCACTCATTGATAGTTCGCTCGCCACCAAACTAGTGGGTCCGTGTGTTCCTCTTTCGTTAACCTCCTGAGTACCAGACATACTTTTTTTTGGAATATTTTACTTTAAACTCTCGTAATGCACTTTAAAACTATTACTGAAGGTGGAAAAAATATTAAAAAAAAAAAAAAAACCAGAAAAACTGGATTTTCACTATGTCCTACAATAAGTACAACGGAACCCAAAGGACATAACATATTTTTGTCTTAGATTTATGGCATAGTTAGGTGATATGGAGTCCAAATAATAGATTTCATTCAGGTATGTATTGATTTTTTTTTATTCTTCAAAATCAACAGAAATAAAACTTTTCTTCTTAACATATTCTCAAAACTACTAAACTTTCGCGTACATCCTCCTGCAATTTTTTTCTTAATTTTTTCAACAGTCACTACACAATGTTTGGGAGTCTTATTTTCATAATAGTACCTGTCATGAAGTCCAACTCTAAGTAATTTCGTCACATAGTTTAGCCGTAGTGACGAAACGATAAAAACAGTAAATGTCCTAGAACCAAAGTCCTTGTCACATAAAGGTAGCTTCTCCCAAACAAATCCTCGGTTTATTAAGTGGGGTACTATACTGCCATGTCACAAACAATACCTTTTGGCGAAACTAAAACGAAAACTTTGAGGCCTACTAGGTTGGGTTTATTAGGACAGTACTGTCGAAGTTCTTTTTTTGTTCCGACGTCAGTCGAGTCCTTTGTATTAACGAAAGTTTGCATTTTCAGACCAATACATATAAATTTGTGGGTACTCTCAATGCGGACATGATCATAATCATTATCATACCAATATTGACCTTGAGGTCATGTAAGTTCAGTACCATGGATTTACCGGTTTCAAAAACCCAAGTCCAAGTCTCTTGAATGCCAGCATTATTTTGTCGAAATCTAATGGCTATCTGTCGCGTAGATAATGATTCTGGGCTAGTTCGCGATGGTATATGTCTATCTATCTATCTCCTTTTTTTTTCTGGGTGGGAAATCATCAAATGACTTCTCCCGCTCTGGATGGAGCAGGAGGGCGTGTCTGACTTTTACTGACTAAAACCCACCCGTGTTCCCTCAGTTGCCTGTGTGCCAGGAGCCGCGGTATCTCTTTCGAACAACCCGCACCCGTGGCAGGCATCGGCCCTTGCGGGCCCCACCAGCTGTTGCTGACATCTCTGACGGCGCGCGTGGAACACAACGCGCCGTCGACCCAGACATTTTTTTTTAACGTGGAGAAATGCCTACTGCGTTACCACGGGGAGATAGCGCAGTTATGTGGGACTGTAACCCGTAAAACTCCACGGTGTCCTCCAGTGCCGCTTGAGGCTGGAACACGGAAAAGCGCAAGCCATCCGCGATCCCGCCGCGGCTGTCCGTCACCGGACCCTCCTCCGAGGGGAATAACCCCTATCACCAGCGCACCAGGACACATGTCACGCCGTAACCACCCCAGGAACCAAATAGCATACGGACCCCAGACGGCCCCGTGTCTGGCACCCTTGGTCCCACTGCGACGGGTCAGCACAGTGGCCCCGCCGCCTACCACTTTTCGGCCACAGGGGATAGAGAGAGCGGCCAACGCTATACCGACACTCCTCCTCCCCTGTGGCCCCACCGCGTCTGCCATCAAACGGTGGCGGCGCCGTCCAGGCCACGGAAGGGAACAGCGCTACTCAGAAGTACCGGCACTCCTCCTCCGCCGCAGCCTGTGACCCTCAGCCGCGATGCCTCCCATTTGACATCGCGGCCCGCCTCAGCTGCGATGAACCTCACTGCAACCACTTTTTGGCCGCTACGTCGTTGGCTTGGAGGCAAAAGCCCGGACGAAGGGCCCCCCACCTTGGGGTTCCTCTTCGCTTCACCGTGTGGATGACCACGGATACTGAGCCCCCCGCAACGACAATGCTGGAACCCACTGGGGGGATGTCTATCTCCCAAGGTTAATCTACAGCAATTTTTTTTGTCTTTTACATATTACACTAAAAAGGGTTGTTTACGAAGCATTTTATACAACACAGTATTATTCCTTATCCAATTAAATACGTTAGAAACGTTGTGTTCCTTTGTTCGCTTAAGGGCATATTCTCAAAACGGCAAAGTCTCTTATGGGCAAATTCTTATGATGGCAAATTCGCATACGGGCAAATCTAATACAGCAACCTACAAAAGTTTTAGATACACCATGTTTTCCAACCAAATAACCGTTCGTTCACGTATAACTCGCGTAAAACAAAAAGTGTACACCTTGCCGATAAGAGAAGTGTAAAGAGGAAGTCTTCTTCATATCTAAAGAGGTTTGATTACACTGGCCACTTCGTGCATTATTATTGTCATGAATATGACATTTGAAAAAATAATTATATTATACATATCTAAAATGTAAGGATTTTGCGATATTTATTCTCGTCGTTTTTATAATAAAACTAGCTTTTTCCGGCGGCTTCACCTGCGTGTGGGTCGAAAATTGTCCCACGGGAACTATCGGGATAGAAAGTATCCTATGTGTTATTCCAGATTACAAACTATCTGTGTGCCAAATTTTATCCAAATCCATTCAGCCGTTTTTGCGTGATTGTGTAACAAACATCCAAACTTTCACATTTATAATAATAAATAATATACATGTCAACGCGCGTGTAAATCGGCGTGGACAGCATAATTCCTGCAGTGCTTTGTTCTGATTGACAGTTTAAGGACTAAAAGCAAATTACTAAAGTTTCTTAGAGTTTGCATTATTTATTTTACACATCTGTACATCCATTGTTGCGGAGTGGATACTGTCATAATTGTGTTGTTTAACAAATTGCATAGATTTTATGTGAGCCCTTCTGAGAAAGACAAGACGAATGGTTTCGGAGAGCGGCGGTAAAATCTGCGCTGTATATCTTTTTGGTTGGGAGAGATGTTGGGAAAAGGGGCCTCGAGCCTACATTCTGTTTTTAGACATCGTAAGGCATAGGCGCGACCTATGAAAACGTTCCTCTCTGCGAAATCCTATTTTATCATTCGGTCATAAGATTTAAGTTGTGTACTAGCGTCATTGTGTGAACTAAAGACAGTTATTATTATAGATCATCTTTTAAATTATTAATGTCGCGTCACCCCGCCCAATAGGAGCTACTTCTGAGATCTCGATTTGATTGCGACTCTCAATACGCCAATAGCTGCGATATATATACATATACGTATATAAATAGTAGGTTGGCATTCTTTTAACGAAGAATAATGGATGCAGTGACTAGTTTTAGTTCGAGTGATGATGTTGTTATGAAATTAATTGAAAGTTGAAAAGGTAAACCAGTTTTACTTCATAATGGTTATCGCTACAATCTTTGCTTCAAGTATGCTACGGGAAAATACTAGATTGCGATGGTTGTACTGAACCGTTACAAATTCACATTGGATATTAACTCTTCAATTCCCAGTGTCACTTGTAGGTGACACGAGTTTAATATTTTTTTCTACCACACTGAGATTTTATTTTTGAATTCCATTATTATTTTTGCAAAGCCAATAAGTAAAACTAATATTATTATTTTTCTGACAACACTAGCCAAATGTCATCTGTCAAATACAATTAGATGTTTGGCGCGAAATTCGAGCAGTCTGGGTTTGTGTAATCTCTGGCGATAAAAAGTGAAATAAAAATGCCTAGAACGTAAGTACTGTAATTTTTTCTTATTGCATGTATTAAATGAATAAATAAGCTATTGTATAAATGTTTTTACTGGCGAAAACAACTTTGAACATAGTTGTTACAACATTGGAAATATGCCGTGTCACCTGCGGGTGACACTGGGCATTTTAATAACATTTATTGTTCTCAATTCCTGTTCAGTAATACTAAGACTTTTGTTTACGTTTTGGGCTTATTGCTATGTGGTGATGGTGTTTTAGAGCTTATTTACATATTACAGGTTGACCTTAGATGAGATTGCCGAGGAGTTGCAGGCCGGGGAGGATCCAGACGATATTATTTTATTTCCTCCTGATGACAAAAACGAAGGTAATATTCTTCATCTTCCCAGTCGCATGCTTCTATCTCAAGTGGAAGTACAGAATAACCCATCTTTTTCTGGAGAAGCACATAGATTAGAAGAAGAAGGAGAAGAAATCGACGTTCCTGTACCGAAAAAGAAAAAGAAGAAAAAAGAGCATACCGTAAAAAAAATGGTACGGTAATGTCGGCACTACTTTTACTTCTTGCGGTAGAGGAGATTGTGACGAAGAAGTTTTCACGAACACTCACGAGGAACTATCTTCAGTGCAATGTTTTGAATTGCTTTACAGCGATGACATTATACAATTCATAACAGATATGAGCAATTTGTACGCTTTACAAAGAAATCATACTCTCAATGTGAATGCTGAAGAAATTCGAGTGTACATTGCGATATTACTTCTTACCGGGTATCTGACGCCGAAATACATGCGAATGTTCTGGGAAGTAAAGAATGATACGCACAATGATCTAATAGCTTCAAGCATGAGACGCAATAGATTTTTTGAAATACAGCAATACCTTCATCTTTCTGACAGCACGTCACTGCCGCCAAACGATAAATTTGCTAAAATTCGAGAATATTTCACAAAACTGACCACACATTTCACTGAAAACTTCAAAAGAGCAGGTTCATCACACATTTCCATAGACGAAACTATAGTACCATACTTTGGACGGCACGGTACCAAACAACACATACACGGGAAACCAATAAGGTTTGGTTACAAGCTTTGGTCAGCAGCTACTCGTCATGGCTATTTAGTGAATTGTGAGCCTTACTAGGGAGCGTCCGGCCCTGTGCTCAAGATGCAGTCTGACTTTGGCCTAGGAGCTGCTGTTATTTTAGAGCTCCATTCAAGATTACCAAAGGAGTTAGGACCATACAATTTGTACTTTGATAATTTTTTTACTGGTTTTCTATTATTGAAGTATTTACGAGAGCAGAATGTCGGGGGTACAGGTACTGTTCGAGATAACTGTCTTGAGAACTGCAATTTACCAAACTCAAAGGACATCAAAAAAGAGCCAAGAGGTAAGCTATATCATAAAGCTTCAGAGGATATTATTGCAGTCAAGTGGCACGACAATAGTATCGTCACCATTTCATCCAACTGCCATGGAATGAATCCCATAACAAAAGTGGATCGAATTGGATTCGTGGATAAAAAGCGAGCAAAAATTCAAGTAGACTGCCCAGCCATTATCAAGATGTACAATAAGTACATGGGCGGGATAGACCGCTTTGACGAAAACATTGACTCCATGAGGGTAGCTCTTCGCGGCAAGAAGTGATGGTTCCTATTTGCGTTTGGATTAGATGCAGCATGCCAAAATGCATGGCTGATCAAAAGGCAGTCGGAAAACAATTGGACCTACTGTGACTTCCGGCGAAATGTCGCATCTATATACCTGCAAAAATATGGCAAGCCTCCTACCCGCAATTCAGCTTGCGGCGTACCATTGAACATTAGAGTGCCTACTGAGGTGAGGAGTGCAGGAAGTGCTGACGACCACTCGCAAATAGACTGCTCACAGCGGCGATGCGGGTATTGTCACCAACGCACTAGAAAAATGTGTAGCAAATGCAATATTGGTTTGCTTCTGAAGTGTTGGTACAGTTTTCATAATAAAAGTTTTTAAAATGATCTTCAAGTGCGACTTAGAGTGATCAGTAGTGCAATTGTGTTTTGTAATTAGTGTGTTTTAGTTGTTATTACGTTGTTTAATTAAAGTGTCATTTTTGGTAATTTATATTGGCAGTTTTTAATTGTTACGAACCCCAAGCTCATAACAATTGGCACATCGTAAGCGATCTTCAAGTGCGACTTAGAGTGATCAGTAGTGCAATTGTGTGTTTTGTAATTAGTGTGTTTGAGTTGGTATTAGGTTGTTTAATTAAAGTGTCATTTTTGGTAATTTATATTGGCAGTTTTTAATTGTCACGAACCCCAAGCTCGTAACAATATGTATGAGTGCAGTAGCGTAATTCTTAAAAAAAAATAGAGGGTTATTGCAGTGAATGCGATGCAAAAATTTATTGTACACTTTTAGAAAGGCCTTCGGATGGTATGGATGCCATTTTCAAATGTTCTATTGCCTTCAATAGAACATTTGGAAATGGCATTAAAGCTACTTTTCATTCGGGTAATAAAAGAAGACAATTGAGAGGTGTTTGTCGCCTTGAAGTTGTTGACTACCTTATTGATGGCTGCAAAGACGCAGTCACATGGCGTAGGAAAGAGCCCAGCCGTATAAAAAAAATTGGAGGCAAGAATCCTATCGACTAACGAAATTGCTCGGAAAGCTGAACAAGAGCGACTTTAGTAAATTCGGTTTGCAGTTCGGAAATTCTGCACTGAATTCGCTTAATAGTGCTGAACAGGGCAAGTTAGTTGGATGTATATAATCCAGAAGGTTGTTTAAATTTAACTGCATGTATTGGATACCCGAACAACTTCAATTATATGTTTCCCGTCGCCGTAAGTATCCCAATGCAACGTTAGCAATCGATGCTACTGGTATCATAGCAAAGCGCAATAACTCGCAAAATCCGCAATTTTTTTTTTGTATCTATGTGTGCTCGTATCCAAAGAGGGTAGCGTTCCATCTTTCCAGATGGTATCAGCAGATCAGCGAGCTCTTATTGTCACTAGTTTTCTGAGCCACGTTCTGGCGGCAAACGCTATTCAACTGATCGTTGTTACCGATTTTGGGTGGTCTTTGTTAATTGCAATACCCCAAACATTTGGCCAGTGCACCAGTTTCAACGATTATTTGCAAAAGTGCTATGATGCTACTGTCAAGCAATCCACGTCGTTGCCATCAACGTTCATGCGATTAGATGTTTCTCACCTAATGTGAATGATAACGCGTTGGCCTAGTTTGAAGGGCAAGAACAAATATTTGGTACGGCGATTTTATAAGCGGTGCGTTGGAAAAGCCCACCAAATCACAAATCTTGAAGACTTGTCTTTTTATTTAAAGTCAATTTTCGTAGTCGCTCTAAGTAAGTGTATCGGATTGTGAACCAATGGCCAGCTTGAACCGTCGGTAGAAAGTTTGCAATCTGTTAATAATAAGAGAAAAGGAGAGCGTCCGACTAATTATGTCGAAAATGATGATGTCGAAGCTGAGAATATAAGTGATGAAACGAGATGAAACGGGCAAAGTCGGTTAGAAATCGTGGCGTAATGCCATATACTCGTATGACGCAGTGGTTAAAATAGTGGACGTTCGAACGGTGATACAATCAACGCTTGTTACAGCCCAGATTTTGCACAGAGGTTGAAAAGATACCTCGTTCCTTACGTGCCTTTGTGGACCGCAATTATGGTGCCAAGTTTTGGTAGAGGTTCCGTATCCGCTACTTCCGCAGTCGAGGCAGATTTTTCTGATTTAAAGCATCGTTACTTCAGGGGTGAAATTCCGATTCGAATCGATCGTTTTGTGATGCAGCATCTAGACCGCATCGAAGAAAAAATTAAGGAGCGCTGTAACGCATCTGATGCTCCACAAAAAAGTGAAGACATTGAGCTTGTTAAATCTCTGAATACTCTCAACGTTTGAAGTCGAAACACTTAAAAATAGTAAGAAACTCAGCATAGAGGGGGCTGAGGACTCCAATGAACTTGAGAAAATGAACTCTCGTTTAGCGACAACGACTGGAATGTTCAAGAAGAATGGGGAGGCCGAGTGTGTTACGTGACCTAGAAAAGTGTAACATCGAATTACACGTCCCCGTAAGTTTACTAACACGAATTACTTATCAACGAATGCACGCTACCACGAATAACTTAACAACGAATGCACGGTACCACGAAAAACTTAACAACGAATGTATGCTACCACGAAGAACTTAATAACGAATGCACATTACCACAAAAAACTTAACCCCGTAGCCATGCGATCTCGAATAACAGAACCTCAAAAAGTATCCGTACAAAGTCTTAATTCATATAACAATCAACCAAATCAAGCATTATGAGGAAAAAAAACAGAATATGATTTTAGCTATCGTTTAAAATAGCACAAGTATGCAAGACCATCTAAAAATGTGGTTAAGTCCATTGTTTCCTTGTTTTCCAAATGTTTTTTTATTTTTGCTTCCCTATTTTCTTTTTTCTTTGCTCTTTTGGTTTCTTGAGACTGTGAATTTAATTTTTCTACCATCAATTCTGTATGTTTTTGTTCCTTGCTTAATTCTTCAATGGTCTTATATAAATTCCATTTCTTTCTGCCCAATAGGCTGTTCCAGCGGTGGTGCCATGATTCCACCTCATTTTGTGTAATTGGAACAGTGGTCCCAATTGAGCTATTTACCGACCAGATGCTAGGTGGAAACAATGCAGGCACTTTTTGCATGTTTGTCTTTAACGTTTTGTGGTTTTGAGTAGTCCTCTTTTTATAAGTACCATTGACATAATATTTGGAAAACCAATCAGTGACATTCACTGCATCCTTGGGTAATACCTTTTCTTTTAGTATTTCAAAAGCCTCAGGTATCTCATCTGGTTTTAAAAAGGCTAACGTGGCCAAATGACGCATTTTGTGAGCAAAAGATGTTGATTCCGAGTATTGTTTGGATAGACCAGCAGATTGGATATGTTTCCAAATACTTTGAGCCAGATGGAAGTAACAACACTTGTGTTTAGCTTCAGGCCACACATGTTTTACCGCATTTATTGATGCCTTCTCGAAGTCAGTAATTATTATATCGGGTTGCAAATCCGTTCCAAATTGAGATGCACGCGACTTGAGAACCTCAAAAAATAAACGATAAATTTTCTCATTTTTGTTAGACAGGAGCCCAAACACCAATGGTACCACCTTTTGCACGGTATCGTGCACTCCAATTAAACCATGCACCGTATAAATTTGATAGAAAATATTTGGACAGGTACGAAATGTACCATCTAGGATCCAAAATGGTGAAAGCTGGAGAAGTCTGATGTTTTCTGACGTACCAAACAATAAAATACAGTCTTCTTCAGTACTGTAGTGAGCCAGCAGAAAATTGGTGTATTTATCTGGAATGACTAGATCATCCAGCTTTTTAGGAGATGCAGGAGCACCATTGTTCCTTGCTCTATATACCACCATTCTCATAGCATTTATACTTGGTAAGTAGGGGGCACTTCCACTAGGAATATCTTGAATCGCCGCCTGTATTACCTGTGCCGGTCCATCCATGCTATGGTTCGCTCGTCTTTTCAATCTAGCTCTCAATTGTAAATCATCTTTTACTTCTGGTTCAGGACTGTGACAATGCTCATTTTTATATTTTGTTATTTCTTCAACCCCGCTGTTGTTTTCCTGCAATTAATTACAAAAAATAAACCAACAAATGATTACAAAATTATAAAACCGGACTGCCTTTACAAAAGACTTATAGTTTATCATTAATTTTAATCGTAAAGTTTATGTAAAAATAAAACATAATTACGCAACTGTTTTGTAACTATACAATACTTAATAAACACTTCTTGCCTGAGTTATTATTCGCGATCCACAACTGTATGCCCACTTTTTTACACACTGCCAATAACATTTTGTATTTAAACGTCTGTCTAAAGTAAACAAATATCCTTCGTGTAGCAATAGTCTTTTATTCTTTTTAGATAATAGAAATTGTAAGTGCGCCATCAACACTGACTGCAAATTACCGTAACAAGTATTGTAAGAACGCTTGTTATGCACTTAAAAGTAATATTTGTTCCGTGGAAAAATATAATTATTTGGTTGATTTGTTTGATTTGGTTGATTGTTATATGAATTAAGACTTTGTACGGATACTTTTTGAGGTTCTGTTATTCGAGATCGCATGGCTACGGGGTTAAGTTTTTTGTGGTAATGTGCATTCGTTATTAAGTTCTTCGCGGTAGCATACATTCGTTGTTAAGTTTTTCGTGGTACCGTGCATTCGTTGTTAAGTTATTCGTGGTAGCGTGCATTCGTTGATAAGTAATTCGTGTTAGTAAACTAACGGGGACGTGTAATTCGATGTTACACTTTTCTAGGTCACGTAACACACTCGGGGAGGCCTGAATAAAAACTCCAAACGAAAAGTTCAGGAACCAGCAGTTAAAAAGCGACGATATCCCACGTGTCTCGGTGCTTGTCCCGAATGGGATTTTATTAAAGATTTAAAGACCACACACACCAATTTTACTAAACGGTAACATCTCCGGGTTTGTGCGATTAAAGACCATGATTTAAACGTCACTTCAACGTGTGCATTTGACTCAATTTTTCAGGCTATCCTCTGCGGTCTAATGGCTAACAAAACATATTCCTTAGAATTAATATCCTCACATTGTGACATAACTAAACTTGTGCAGATTATTTTTTTCAAAAAAACATTATTTTCAACGGGCCGAAATATTAAGAAGTATTGAAATTTTAAAAAACACTATCATACTCCAAGAAGTCAAAATGTTTAGATGCAAAGTGCAATGTTGTACATTTAGCACAGTACCTTATGGTGAAAAAACCTAGTTATTCGTGTTAAGTTGATTATTTCTGCGGATATTCCAACAAAAGAGAGTTCCCATTTTTAAGCGTTAATATTGACATAATTTTATGCGATGGTCTCCATCTGATGCAGGAAGCAATTGATGACGCTATGGCAGAACAAAGGGCTTGTTTTGATTGCGGCAACGAGTTATCATATACAAATAATTATGGACCGCATGTGATGATCGATACATCCGTGATTAGCGATCCTGGATATCCCAGCAGAACGAACATTGTTCATAAGTTAGAGTCCCTAGCAAAAACCATCAAAATTGATGATAAGACCTATAAAGTAACTGCTGCCGTAAACTACAGTTAAGGGGAACCCAGTCGCGAGCACGAACTCAATGATGGGCCTGGCTAAAAAGCACGCTGTCTCACCAGGCTTCGTGTCCGACAGAGGTAGTATCAGTAATGAGCAGTTAAAAGCTAGTCTACACGCACAACATTATTGAGTGAGATGCAGGATCTTTTATAGTACAACAGGCGCGTAAAAAATTAAGAACAGTCCTTCGGAAGATCGGGTTTTATGAAAAAACCACTGCATAAATCAATGACCAATAAAGTTTTTTGTACTTTTCGATATTTGAGCTTTGTCGGTACCGACTTGGTTTTTCAGATTTTACACTTCTTTTATTGCTTAAACACGCCCAAAGTTAGGTTAAATTAGCAAGAAAAACGAATCTTTGTTGGCTCCTAACTTTATAATGGCTTTTTATTTTAGTATTCTGTTTCCGTACAGACAATATTAATAATGAGACAAAACGATACCATGTTTAATTTTTGATGTTCAATGTCGAACAGTGGAGTAATACACTCCCGAAGTTTGTATGGAAAAAATGTGGGCTAGATTCACCTTAAATAGTAAACACGCCCGAGTACAATTTAAGTTTTATTTCGAATTTTATTCAGACAGTCCTAGTAGGCCTGAAGAAAAAGTATGAAGGGAAGGTCAACTAAGTAGACCATCAATGAAACGTTTCATAATTGAATCAAAATGTTTCAAAATTAAAGCATTATATCAGGTCAGTAGATGTAGCTCAGAAACTAGTTTAACTCGGTGAACGTCGCGGCATTGAATAAAAACCGTTGAATGAATTAACAGTTTACTTTGTACGTTGACATTAGTGCACGTTAACTCGTTAACGAATTTAACTAGTTTATGAACGTAAATCAACGTTAACGTTTCGTTAACGGAAAAACCTTCCAACGACCCATCACTACAGCAGAGCATGGGTAAAGATTTAAGATAGTAAAACCCAGGATTTAAATCAGTGGGATAGAAAGATGGATGAAAAAAAAATTTAGCAGCACTCAGGAGCGGGAACTCTACGGTTTCTTATGCACCACTAAAAGACCTATCCAAAAACATGCAAACACACTAATTACAAAACACAATTGCACTACTGATCACTCTAAGTCGCACTTGAAGATCGCTTTCGATGTGTTCGGCTTGTATCGCTCGACGAATACTGCGCAGGTCGCGATCCGTTCTGGCCTTTTATAGGGCCCTCGGAATGTTCGCGAACCTTCTAATGTCGGAGCATCTAGACTGTTTGAGTACATACCAGCCCCGACTGAGCAGATGTCGAAAGTTCTAGCATCGAGATTTCTAGAAAGATCTTGACTCTATTAATTCTGCTACTCAATACTAAATGGCGCTAGTGGTAACTAATGTTACCACATTAAGTGGCGCGTAACAATGTTATGGTTTTTAAATATAATAACACAATCGAGACTGTGTTGTACCCAAAAAGCTTCAGATATACAGGATAGGTCTTTAATTGGTGCTTAGATACCGTCGAGAGCTCCTAAATGCTATTTAATTTCTTTTTATCCATATTTCTGTGTCACTAATTAAAATTCTGATTTTAACTATCTTTGATCTTCACCAAAGCTCTAGTGATACCTTAGTCGGAGTTCTGGGATACTTTTGCATGTTTTTGGATAGGTCTTTTAGGAGTGCATAGAAGTTAGCAGAGCATATTTTCATTCGACCTTTTTTCAGGCAAAAACGCCTGAATTATTTTCAAGTATAAGGAACTGAGGAAAGAGGTTCTACATAATGTTGGTGAAAAGCTTCTGTAAGGAAAAGTAATTGTTTGCTCTGTATGTTTTTTTTTTATTTGTATTAGTTAAGCGTGTATTATTTATTTCCAAAGTCATAAGTAGATATTTTGTACCTACCGACCTTTTTTGTTGATGTTTAAGTTAAGTGTTTATCAGTGGAAACTTGTAAATGGCCTTCAGTTTCATATTGTTTAATAATATTGTTTAATAACATTGTTTATGTTAGCTGCAAGTTTCCCGAATAAAATAAAATAAAATATACTTTTGAACACTTCGGACCCTTACATAACAAGTTTAAAAACCCTACCAATAAAAAGTCTATGGGACTTATAGATGAAGCTTTGGAGCTAGTAGAATAATACACTGAAATGTTTTTTTTTTCTTATTTTATTAATGAATAACAGTAATTTTAAGAGTTTATTTTGTATTAATTATAACATTTTAGGTCACATTATTTAAAGACAGTCGTAAATTTCTGACCATTTTTCCATATTTCATATTTTGTTTTTTTTATGACTATTAGATATTTATTTATATCCATGAACTGTATTTTATTTTACAGTATATTTATTATATCGCAACAAATATCGTACCAATACACAAATGTGGTTCTAAAAGTAATGTAGAGATGTATCGTCCAATTTCAATATTATCAGCATTATCTAAACTCTTTGAGAGGCTTGTCCATGCTGAGATTTATCTAATCATTCACCATGTTCTAATAAAAGAGCAACATGGCTTCGTCAAAGATAGGTCTTGCATAAGCAATCTCTTAATATTTACAACACAACTTTTTGAAAATATTGATAATAGACAACAAACAGACGCGGTATACACTGATTTTCAAAAGGCATTTGATAAAGTGGATCATAGATTGCTGCTCAATAAAATTGCTTACAACGGTATTAGAGGGGATCTCCTGCGTTGGTTTGTCTCTTACGTAACCAATAGGACCAAAAAAGTTGTGATCAATGGCTTCGAATCCAGTTGTATTCAAGTTACATCAGGAGTCCCTCAAGGCTCAATTTTAGGACCTTCATTATTTATACTATTCATAAATGACATAAAATATTGCTTTCAAAATTCAAAATTTCTCTTATACGCTGACGATTTAAAAGTTTTTAAACAAATTTCAAATGAACAGGACTGTGTTGAGTTCCAACGTGATCTTGATCGTTTTTCGGACTACTGCTCTTATAATAAACTATACCTTAGCTTACCTAAGTGTCATCGTATAACGTTCACTAAAAAGAAAAATATCATAAATTTCAATTATCAACTTGCTAATAGTGTTATTAACAAAGTTAGCAATCTTCGTGATCTTGGTGTGCATCTGGACTCGAAACTTCATCTTGATATTCATGTAGAAAACATTGTCAATAAAGCATATCAGATGTTTGGCTTTGTAATGAGAGCAGAGAGTCTAGAGATTTCCATCGTCCCTCCACCTTCTTGCACCTGTATAAGTCCATAATTAGGCCACAATTAGAATACGCAGTTCCGATCTGGAATCCTTACTATGCGAAATATATGGAAATTATAGAATTAGTCCAACGCAAGTACCTTCGTGCTATGCAATTTAGATGTTTTCGAAAGAAAACATCATACCAATCGCTTCTTAAAGAATACGACCTGCTTACATTACAGTCAAGACGCGTCCTCCTTGAGACAATGACGTTATTCAGTGTATGCCGAAACAAGTTTGATTGCCCTGACTTGGTGACTGCTTTGTGTTACCTGGTTCCTCGAACAGTACATGGACGGGAGGTACGTACCAGGCGACTCTTCGCTACCAGCTTTTGTAGATCCAATGCTGGTATGCGTTCGCCGCTATACCGCTTAGTCGACACATACAATACGCGTTTTGGTACAATAGACACATTATTCCTAAGCAGATATAAATTTAAAAAGGGTATAATTAAAATTCTATAGGAACGGCAGTAGGCTCCATAGGTTTTCCTCCAATGTAGGTATCATTATTAATTGGCTAGGATCCTGTATGTAATTGCGTGATGAATCATCACGCAATTCAGGCATGATTTCTTGATTTCTTTTGTGGTTGTCACATCTAGAATACTGTTTGTTTTTTTTTGTTTTTTTTCTCTTTTAATTTCTTTTGCATTAAGTTAGCCCTGCTACAGTTAACGTTTTCTAACAGCTTGTTTTTATTATATTATAGTAATCTGTGGAAAATGTTGTGGGTAGTGTATTTGTTAAGTTTAATTTTAAGATTTTTCTGTTTATGCTTAATATACTACTGTTTGTTTTCCCAAATGTAATAAATAAATAAATAAATATAGAAGATCTAAAAAAAATCTGCAGTTTAACTATCAAAACATGTAAGTTATGGATTTATGACCCGAAACCGACTCAATCTCCACATAGTGCGCCGCCTTCAGGTAGGGGTGATATTCGTACTTTTTCTAATGAGAAAGAGCGGGCCGGAGAAAGTGCGCCGGCGACATGCCTTAGCTTATTGTTATTGCTACTTGTGAAGATGTATTATTTTGAATCGCATATTCATATGATGTAAGAAATTGTTGTGTGCGTGAATACTGTACGCATCTGATTTCAATGTGCATTCCAGACCTATATTAACGATTCCACTGCTTCGTATTACAGTCGTTTTTGTTCCTGTCATACAAAAAAATGCGGAGTTCGCATGTTTCACAACAGGTGTAAAACCAAGAGTTCACGTTATGTATGTGTACCACACAATGATTGTTTTATTTTATGGTTGTAGATGGGTTTGTCAATCGAGCATAGCAACTTGTTGTTGTTTATGACGTGGAAGCATCCTTGTAGATCTGACAAGAGAAGTGCAGTGTCCTTCTGTATGTTGTAGGCGAGCTAGGGATAGTTCTGAAATGATTCGCTCCGCTCTTCTGGAGAATAGGGATGATTTTATCCAATTCGAAGAACTAGCTAGTCACTAGCGGTATTTTTATCTCTATAATGAGATAGCTTTTGTATAAGGTAGCCGACGCCTTCATGATTTCATACATGTCTGACAAATCCGATGACTCTATCATTTCATTAACTTTCCCTGTAGTTGTCCGGAGATTATGTCAACTGGACGTGCCAGCTGTTCAGGAGTCAACAGGTAGGGGTCGACACGAACGTGGCTGATGTCTGTCACGGTGTCGATTAGCATAATATGCTGAACACGCATTAGATTTGGCAACATGACACCTACTCGCTGCTAAGGCGGATGATGTTATGTATAGCTCGTCTCTGATGTCCAGAAGTACCCTATTTAGCTCATCAGTGACGTTTTGTTGATGACGTTTTAAGAAATTGAACTGTTTGTTCAGTCTCTTCGCTACGTCGTAAAATGTTGTATTCTGATTCCAGGACCAAAGTTTGATTCTTGAGTAAATTCCGGAGAGGATTCTCGTTGTGAATTACCTTTTCTATATCCTTTTTATATACTGTAGTGCGAAGTTTTCGTCTACCACTCCAAATAATGTGCCAACCAAATAGTGTGCAAACCCACTCCATTGATTAACCCACGTCTGTGCCTTCTTGAAGGTGGATTCTCAAGAAGCGCTTGGTAATGCTCGATTTCCTTTACTTCGTGTTCTAGTTGTACGATGACACTGTCGTATTGTAAAGTCATGCGATCAGCTGTTTGCTTCAAGTACGATATGTAGCCCTTTACGTCAGATGTTCCGCGATAGAACGTGGACATGTTATGAAATACAATGAGTTTCCAATTGTCCTTGACAACTTGCAGGTCTGACAACTTGTCGAAGTAAAGTCCTTGATTGGTAGTAGTTGGGGTTACATTGTTTGACATCAGTTTTTGCTGTGAACTAGGTGATATAAACAAAAGCGTTAATAATGTCGTCATGAAGAGGGTATTTAACGTTGCCTGCCTGCGTGGTTGCGGGGGGCGTTTCTTACTTTTGACTTGAACTGGTGGCGATGTGGAAGTAGACTGGCTCACATCCTGTTTCAAGGGTCTCGAAGTGGTTTCATCCTCAATTACAGACAAGTACACAAGTTTGTTCACAGGGCGCTGAATGGTGTTGCTGCTTATCTTGTGTGTAACAACTCGCACGTGTTCTACCTTTCCAGAGTGCAGAAGCTGTACTCGACACATAGCCCATTTACCCGGAGGCGTGTTTTCTTCACGAATGAGGACGTCTTTGTTGATTTCCAGATTATCTTATGCGGTTAGCGACTTCGTTCTAGTTTGCAGTTTTTGCAGATACTGATGACCACTTCTTCCAAATACTCTTCGTTACAGCTTGGACGAATTGCAAACGAATCTGTAACGTCGTAGACCCTTCGGCGGCGGCGGCGATCTCTCGCGTCCGGCCCTGGTCCAGGCCATGGTCGGAGCGAGAGTTCATGGGTAGCCGTCTCTTCCTTTAGCGAAGCAGCGATGCTCGCAAAGAGGGAGGCGGCGCACGTGAGGAAGAGGCAGTACATGCGCCCGCACGGTCGTAGCTTTCGCAGGAGACGCCCTGGGCGTCGGGAATCCCAGACTGATTCCCGGCCACCGTAGGCACGGGCTTGCGGACGGCGAGTAATGGGTAGCTCGCTGTCCGGGTTGCGTTCCACGCGCGTCTCAAAGAGATGTCAGCACCAACTGATGGGGCCCGCAAGGGCCGATGCCTGCCAGGGGTGCGGGTTGTTCGAAAGAGATTCCGTGGCTCCTGGCACACAGGCAACTGAGGGAACACGGGTGGATTTCAGTCAGTAAAGGTCTGACACGCCCTCCTGCTCCACCCATATTTGATGATTTCCCACACAAAAAAAAAACTTCGTAGACTCTGGATCCGTGTGAGGTCTTGATAATATAGGTTCTCCTATCAGGAAATGTCCAGGAGATAAACAGTCAACGTCTGAGTTCTCTGTTAATTGGCATAATGGTCTGGAGTTAAGGCACGTCGCTATTTGACAAAGCAAAGTAGAAAACTTTTGGTAGGTAAGGCGTTGATCTCCTATAACTCTTTTAAAGTGGTACTTTAGACTCTTCGCCGCCGCTTCCCAAAGCCCACCTGCATTGAGCCATACCGGTGCATTAATATGCCACTGAATGTTCATCTCGCTGATGTTGTTAACGAAGTCAGGATTAAGGCAATGGATGATCTTCTTGTACTATTTCTTCATGAGTCTACCAGCACCCACAAAGTTTCTACCGTTGTTACTATACATGTGACCGGGAGGTCCGCGTTGAAAGCAGAATCGTCGAAATACGCCTAGAAAGGCCATCAGTATTACCAGAAAAAAATATATAAGAATGGCTCTACTTACCGGCGTAGTGTTAAGTGAGTATGGAAACACAAAGTCAAATTATTAAATCAACAATGCATTAAGAAGTAAAAAGAATTATATCAATTAGTAAAACAAAAGTTTCCGAAGATTTCAAGAAGCATATTTCATCCGTATATTGTGAAGCTGTTATTTCTTTAAAGGACGCAAGTGATTGTTACTATACATGTGACCGGGAGGTCCGCGTTGAAAGCAGAATCGACGAAATACGCCTAGAAAGGCCATCAGTATTACCAGAAAAAAATATATAAGAATGGCTCTACTTACTGGCGTAGTGTTGTGTGTGTCCGAAGATTTCAAGAAGCATATTTCATCCGTATATTGTGAAGCTGCTATTTCTTTAAAGGACGCAAGTGATGATACTATAAAAAACTTTCCGTAGTATAAAAATGTGAAATCTGACCTATACAATCAAAAGGATTATGGCGGTAGGTGTTAAAGTAACTAGGTATTCGAGGGGATTGGTATAGTCTACGTGTGGTCTTTGATTTCAATTACAAAAACGTATAAAATAATAGTATCCTATTATTTCGCCTCGATGCGTAAGCTATCATCATAGCTTACAGGTCCTTTTTTCAACTTTATACATAACACGTTAATGTACAAAGTCCTGAAAAAGAAACCAAAATAATGCCAGTGGTGGACACTTTGTTCTTAAATAAGAAGCAAAGTACATATGATTTACTTTTTACTTTAATTAAAATATCCCGAGCTGGAATCCAACGAAATTAACAGTTGATTTCAAAGCCGCTGTTATGTCAACAATCCAAAAGAAATTGATAGCTGCAACAATAAAAGGATGCTATACCATTTTAATAGAGCGATATGGAAGAAACGAGAAGAACATGATCTAAGTAAAAACAAAATTACTCGTAAACACGTAGCTTTACTACTGGCGTATTGGCTTATCTACCACCGACGGCTGTAAGGGACGGTTTCCCTATATTATGGAAGATAGTCATACTGACGAAGCTGTAACTAAATTTAATAATTATTTTGTAAAACAGTTATACAGTTTAAAACAGTTAACCACAATTGTAACTTACAAAGGATTAAATTATTTGATGAACAAAATCAGGAATACAAGTGTAAAAGTATACTTGTGAAATAAATAATGACACTTAGAAATATTTTTCTTTAGAGTTAGGACAATGCTGTGAGTTTGTCTGTCGTAAAAGTGACCATTTTGCAATTCTTGATAAAAATGTATAATGACGTCATAAATATTTTAACTGATGCGGCTTTAGAGTCATGTAATTACAAAACATGTCCCAGAAAGAAAGGGTATGTGACTGGCTGGAATAAGCACGTCACTGGCGCACATGGGGAGGCTAGGCTTAGATTTAAGTTGTGGATTTTAGCGGGAAAACCAAAAAATGGTACTGTCTATATTATACTGTCTATATGTTAGAATCACGGAAAACATTCAGGGCTAAATTAAAATGTGTGTCAAGACAGGCAAGAACAAATAAAAATTTACTTACTCGCATCCAATCAATCACTCGGCCAAAAATGTAAAATCTTTCTGGAAAAATACCAATAAACTGAATGTGAGGCCTGCCATCCGGTGAACGTTGAAAGTGTTCATGATCGTATAATGATTGCCAACCTGTTTAGGGCATATTTTTCAGTGAAGTCGACGTTGACCTCGTCGTCAAGAGATGTTGCTGAGGCAGTGGTGGCTGACCGGAGTGTGTATTTCTCAGCTAAAAGCGTTTCTGCTGCTATTAAACACATGCAGAGGCAAATCGCCTAGTCACGACGCTCTCAGTATAGGACACTTTAAGCATGCTGAGGTTCACTTGCCAAGAGTGCTTAGTATGCTGTTTAATTTGTTTCTGTGCCACTCCTATTTACCTGAGCCATTAATGCGTACAATTGTGGTGCCCATTGTTAAAAACATGACGGGTGACGCGTCCGATAAAGCTAACTATCGACCCATCTCACTTGCTACCATAACAGCTAAGGTGCTTGACGGTCTGTTAAATGATTATGTCATGAGGCACGTCGACCCGCAGGATGCGCAATTCGGATTTAGAGCTGGTCTGTCAACGGAGAGTGCCATACTTTGCCTAAAACATACTGTCAAGTACTACACAAAGAGAAGGATCCGGCGCTGCACCGTCTACGCAGCAGCAGCAACAGCATCCTAAATGTTATTGCTGCTCGTTTTGACTGTCCTTTCCAAAATCATTGGATAAGGACGGCCATAGGCATCAGTTAGGTACAGGTACTAACAATACTAACATAGTTATACGTACATTTATATTATTATATATTTTTTTCTGTAACTAACACAGTAACTATCCTTTGATGATTTTTATGATTTCTGTTCATTATAATTTTTATGATTTTTTTTTATTAATTTTGTAAGCATATATGGAGTTTTCTCTGATATAAATAAATTGAATTGAATTGAAAACCGTAATTTACACGTGTAGTTTTGATAAAAACGTATTTGTAATAATTCATCGATTTTACAGGAACAACGCTTGCCATGTAAGTTTTAGGGCACGCGTGATAAAAATTAAAAACTACACTTCTTGGTATATTGTGCATAATTGCCACACATTCTGATAAACGACTGTGACATAAGCGCCGTTGAGCAGTTGGCAATTGCTAAATTCGTCGGCATAAAACGAAAGAATTTCAATGCAACGGCAGACAAATAAGTCTAGAAGTGAGGCTGCAGAAGTGGCATACAGCTAAAAAGAAAAAACACTATTACATTCATAAATCACTTCTATGCACTGGACCTAAATCAAAATGTAAAATATTTGAAAAGAAAAGACACAAAAACAAGATGAGGTTGACACGAGTCGGAAGAGTTAATTTATTTAAGAAAACGTTTACCACAAATAAATTCTACAGAACAGACAGCTGCCACAAACCCGACATGGCAAAAGATTTTATTGAGGAGTTTTTTTTTTATTCGCACCAGTCGCTTATTGAACGTGCAACTATTCTACAAAGAGATAGCAGTGTATGGTTAGAACTACGAAGAAAGTTGACTGCATCCAATTTCGTAAACGTAATTTAACACCGTCCGTGCAAGCAACATAATAGCGATATTTAAAAGAGCGATATTAAAAAAAATTGAACCTCAAGGATGAGAACATTGTCAACAAGAACGATACTTAGTGCTATCAAATACAGGGCCAGCTACATTTCCACAAACGACAGACTGCTTTAAAATACGAAAAGAGCACGTTCCGAAAGACTTCTTGAATGTGTGACAACTCTGTCCACAATATACTGAACTAAGGCCTAAAATGAGGAGCTTTTAATATTATCACCTGATCTAAAAAAATATTGCACTGTCACAGTAAAAGCGTGGTTAACCATTGAGGTAACGTGTACTAACGTACTAGTACATATTACCTCAATGGTTATAACCACGATTTTACTTTTGGATTGAATTGGCAATGTCTTTGTAGACTTTATTTATATATTTTTTTTCAAATTCAGATTCGGTATGGTGGTCAAAAGCGTTATTGCAAATGTCATTGTAATTCTCAATTGGAATCGACACCAACAAACATGTATCGAAACGTCATATTTTGTCAGTGATCAGTCAGATTTTATACCAACTGAGATGTCGAGGCGAAAATAATAATGCAGAAGTTATGGATGGCTAAGTGTGACTGGGATGAACGAGTATCAGACGACATAAATAGTCGTTGGGTCCTTTAAAATACGCTCCTAAACCTGAAAGAATTCAAATTGATCACGGCGGATATTATGTGATCATTCGACCACACACGACCTTTGTTTTTACCGATGCATCTGAAAGAGCATACTTTTGGAGTTCGATCGATGGACGAAAATCGCTCAGTTAAAGTACAATTGTTTCGGGCAACAGAGATAAGAAATGTAACTATCCGAAAAGAACCGGCGTTGGTTAAGCAAGCTGAAGTGGCAGTGGGCGGGCAGTTGTCGAAGGACCAATGGAGCCATGTTTGCCGGTGTGGCAGATAAGTCCCGAGATAAAGACCGCGTATCGGCTAGAATCGACTAGATGAACAGATTTCTTTAAAAAGGTAGCTGGGACAGACTGGACGCGGAAGGCGTTGGCGCCTTCCGCGTCCAGTCTGGGGTACACGGTAGACTGACGCAGTCGGGAAAAAGGCTATGTCCAGCAGTGGACTGCGATAGGCTGAGATGATTGATCTCGTGGACTATAATAGGTACTAATTCCGTTATTATGGATTTTGAGGTAAAGTATCTCCGCTACAGCTTGATATAGATATTCATTTGAATTTTGAGACGAACGCAAAGTCCCTAAACTTTACAGCAAATTTATTTAAAATAAAAACCATATTATTACAGCGTAGCTTTTGTCTAAGATTTGTTGTATCAGATGAAAGTTTTCCTGCTACAAACCTGCTATATATAAGTTGTCAGTCAGGGACTTAAGTTATTTAATAGCTTAAAATTCGAGTCACACCCGGTTGCACCAGCAAAAGTGACATGAGTTACGGATCTAGCAGAATAGGAGCCGTAACAATGAATTATGAAAAATACATCACAAAAAATTCGTCACAACCGTGGAACTGCCAACTAAATATATTAACACAAATATTAAAGAAAGCTTAGATGACCTTAAACAACCTTAAACATCAAGTAACTCCCACCAGTGACCCAATACCAAAGATTTACAAAAAATACTATTATTTAGAAGATCAGAGTATCCACGTGACTGAAAATTATCCTTATCAGAATAAGAGAAATTTTAACATTATCACCTGGACTTAACAAACAGAGAAATAAATCCCACGGAGTGTAAAGTTTATTTGCCAAATATCTGGAGGTGTTCAACACGTAAATTACATTCAATACTGACTTTCAACCCGCCGTCGTTATATAAGTGGGCAGCCTGCTTACATTTTCATTTCAAAATTTATTGTTCCAAAAAATGTTTGACCTTCCTATTGGCTGACTTCAAGGATGGATCAACTCAAATTCTTATGTTTGTTACGGATTAATACGGATAAAAACAGGGATGAACTTGCAAAACACGCGATATTTTCTATGACAGGACCTTCAAGTGTGTTCCGAAGCTATTTCTTCAAAACTGCATACACAACGAGATTGATGGCTTCGTATAACTATTAGCGTATACTCTAAGCAGTAAAAGGTTTAGATTAAGAACAAAACACTATTCCAGTGGCTGAAATCAACAATTCCAGCCATGCATTATTGCACGCATACATTTGTTCTTGATGACGGGCTCTTGTGGCTTAGTAATAACAGCCTCACAGGTCGATCGAACAGGTTAACCTACATTTTCCACGGTTGGTCCGTGGATGGGTGACCATCTTTACATTCGTGGATCTATGACAGTCGTTACGGATCGTCAGAAACCCAAAACTCCGATAACCAGTCATACAAAGGGTTGGCTTGTAACTCCATTGTGGAAGTCAGTTAGGCAGTCCTTCGTCGTTATTTGGTATTCTATTACTTCAATGATATTACACGAACAACGTAACCTTGAACTGATTCTGCACCATCACCTGGAATTTCCAGGATACCCAACTACCTCACCAACACAACAGCAGAAGTATCGTGTTTGGGCTTATTAGCCATCCATCGTGACAACGCTTCCATCAATTCAGCTTTTATAAATTTATAAATTCAAATTTGATAATATTTGTACGCTCGCAGCAAAACATAGAGAATCTCAACTAGTATTGTGATATCTCACACACCGTCTAACTACAAATAAACAAATACAAATAAAGATTCTTATTCTTATTCTTATCAAAATATTACCTACAACTTAAAAAGTCCAGTAAATATTATTTTTATAGTTTTTAGAGGTTTTCATTTGGGTCGGGGGTTTTCAAAAATGTTAACTTATCTAACTGTCTGTGTTGAACCGAGCATTAACAATCCCACAGAGTGCAGCGCGACTGGATCTCAGCACGTCGAAATAACATAATGCTCGATTTTCAACGCTCGGCGCTAAGCAGTGCGTTGAAGTTCTAGTGCGTGAAAAAATCCGCTATTAACCAAGATAAAGACATTACTCAAAAATAAATCGAAAATATTACCTACTTATAAGTAGGCTATACCTAAACAAATAATAAGTGATGGACAAAAATAACGAAGTAGCTAAGTAAACAATCTGCTTAGACTTTTATGTTGGGGTTGGCTTCCAGTCTAACCGGATGCAGCTGAATACCAGTAATAGACATTTGGAAAATATCATTTTGTACTTTGAATTCCGACCTTGCTCTCGTTAAGTTGATGCAAGATAAAAACAAACCTTTTATTTTAATTACGTTTTAGTTTTAAATTTTACTGTTTACTTAAGGCCCTCACAAAATAGATTGCCCGACGTTTGTTGACTCCTAGAATACACCATTACCTAAGTTAGGACATAGGACTTTTTTATCCCAGAAGAGTACTTTGCCGTGGTATAGTTTCCGACGGCTACGCGGGCGAAGCCGCGGGCAAAAGCTGTTCATTAATAAATATAACTTTAATTAGAACCACTGCGTCATAACAAGTTAGTAAAAACTTTGATCTAATGCAATTTAAGGCTTATCTCAGAGCAATAAAGCATTCTTAAAATGACGACCGAATTTGTAATTCGCTCATAGCATTCACACGTTACACACGTAAATAATTTCGATAATTTTACAATTGAGGTTGTGCGATTTAAAGAAATTTAATCTCGCATGGATCAATAATGTATAATTATTTAAATACACGCCCGTATTTGTAGTTTCGGCACAGTGCAGTATCAGAGAAGAGGCAGCATTGCGCGTTTAACGGTAATCCTAAAGCTCTACCGGCACCGTTTAGGCGACATGATAATTATTAAGAACCAAATATTATTTTAACAACGGGTAATTTTTATATCCAACTCGAGCATGTCGATTAAAAATATAACATTAACAAATCTTTTCACACAATAAATAAACCAACACTTATCATAATGTTCTACTCAGCACTCTTAATGCACTCTTAAAGTTCTTTTTGGGATGCATGATGAATCCTCCTCGCGTGCGCTACACGTTTTTTACAATTTGTTACAAACACTTTGCAATTTTTTACAATTTGTTACAATTTGCTACAATTTGTTCCACCAGTTACTCATATGAACCGAGCGCTCGGCGCATCCTGGACAGTCACACCCAATAAGGTAAGGGGAGGTACATTGGTGATACAAGTAATTTGGTGACATTTTTTAAACAGAATACCACACAGTTCCCCATGCAATCACATACAAGAGACAGCGCTAGCGAGCTGTTACGAGTGTGAGACGGATAGATTTATGCTTTGCGCTCCCCTATCTTGTTCCTACGTTGCGTAAACAAACTTTTTTGACGAAGGTGCTTCATGAATGGCGCCATTTTTTAGTGAATGTCGGCTGCGTTTACTCACTTATCTAGTTACCTTTAAACGAGCAATTCTTGTATATATACACTTGAGAGCAATAAAATCGCACACCCCTTGTAATTTGGTTTATTACTGATTGTTTTCTAAAATCGAAAGATATTGAGTAAAAATCATTAGACAAAATTAAAGCATACAAGCTTAGCTTTACAAAAACATAAAATTAAAATCATTGACCTTCACGTAACTTACAAAAACCGACCGTACACCGAATTCCCCAAATTCACGCGTTTGCGTTGTCACTACTTGCACCCTTAGCCGCAGGTATAAAAAGGTCAGTTTATTGGAATTTTTATTCAGTTGCATACCGAAGGTCAACGTGATAACATCTCTACTGGAAGCATACGGATTTACTGGAAAAATATGGATACCACGCCCGCAGAAGCCGCTCAAGTTATTGCCTTGCTCGAAGCAGGCCATAACCAAAGTGAAGTTGCTCGACGGCTAAATTTGAGCCGCTACTCTGTTCGTCGTGTATACCAGAGGTTCCAAGAGACCGGTGGCTACATTCGGCGACCAGGATCTGGCCGGCGACGCACAACATCAGAGCGTGATGACCGCTTTCTTGTGACAAGGTCTTTGAGAAATCGGCAACTGAACGCGGTTCAACTGGGACAACAGCTTCGAGAAGTTCGCAATGTCAGTATAAGTCGGTGGACAGTTCGAAGAAGACTAGGTGAAGCAGGAATGACTTCACATCGCCCAGCAAATGGTCCCAAATTGACCACAGCTCACCGACAAGCCCGGCTACAATTTGCTAGGGAACATTTAAATTGGACGTATGACCAATGGCGGGCTGTTATGTTCTCTGATGAGTGCAGAATGACTTTACATGGTCATGATGGACGCTCTAGGGTCTACAGAAGGTCATCAGAGCGATTTTCACAATGCTGCATAAGCGAACGTGTGGCTTTTGGAGGTGGATCGTGTATGTTTTGGGGTGGCATAATGTTGGACACTAAAACTGACATTGTATTCATCACTACGGCGAATACCGGCCCGAGATCGAGAAGTTTGACGGCTGCACGATACGTCGAAGAAGTGCTCGAAGAACATGTGAGGCCGCTTGCGTGGCTTATGGGAGAAGATTTTCTCTTAATGCACGACAACGCCAGACCGCATGTCGCTAGAACAGTTTGCGACTACATGGAAGATGTTGGAATCACCGCGATGGAGTGGCCAGCTCGTAGTCCTGATCTCAATCCGATTGAGCATGTCTGGGATGAGCTAAAAAGAAGAGTTCGAGCAAGAAGCCCTGCTCCTACGCGCCTCCAAGAGCTTCAACTTGCCATTGAAGAGGAGTGGAACGCCATACCACAAGATTTCATGGTGAAATTAATACGGTCCATGAAAAACCGATTAAGAGCTGTAATCAAGGCTAGGGGAGGGAATACACCTTATTAAAAAACAATTTGATCAAGCATTTTGAGTTTTATTTTTATTCTTTGTTAAGCTAAATTGGGTAATTTTATCCGTATGTTGGGTTTTGTGCCCTAAAACTCCCTATGGGTACTTTTTTTACACTGTATTTGATATCATTAGAAAGGTACTGAAGTAAACATTCAAATAGTGTAAGTTTTATTTTAATATGTATTCACATTTATGAAAAAAACTGCTTTAACAACAAAAAGTCAACGTGTGCGATTTTATTGCTCTCAAGTGTATGTATGTGTATTTATAATCTGAATCTCGGAAACGGCTCCAACGATTTTCATGAAATTTAATATGCAGGGATCCAGGCAAGTTGGGCCGCAAACAAAACGCCGAAGAAGATCCGCGTACATAAAGGTGTCCACCAGGAAAACAAAAAAAAAGGAACCGAGGGCCTTTTCAGATACCAAATGTTAAAATAACAAAGCCGAAGAAGTAATTAATGGTAATCATTAATAAAATGCAAAACGAGACAGCTCCCGGAACGGACCAAGTCGTAACCAAACTTTACAAGGCGATGCGCCAAATATCACAGGAACTATACACATGAATAAAGCCTGGACAGAATACAGTGCCGGACAAGTGGCTTGATACCGCGCAGGTACTAATCCAAAAAAAACCTAGATGACGCGAACGAATATCGCTGCATAACGGTTTGCAACACGTACTACAGAATTTACGCCAGAAAATATACGATGCAATAACGGAACTAGGCAATTACAATTATCAAAGGAAAGGGAGTTAAACGGGGTTGCCTTCTCACCCCTCGCCTTTTTACATTGGTCTTCGACGAAGTCCTTAGAACCCTTGAAGATGCAACCCATTTAATCAAACTAGATCAGGACCGCGTTTCACTACCCCTGGTATTATCATTTGCGGACGATCTTATGCATTCATTGCAGATGAAGGACTAGAGCGCATCTTATACCACACAAAACCTTTACTAAATAGCACAGACCTCCAAATAAACGAAACAAAAACAAACATTCTAATTAGGGACCCCATAACATCACAGCAAACGATCAACGTGACCCTCAACGGAATAAGTATACCAACAGTGTACGAAATAAAATACCTAGGCACATAAACAAGCAGAAAAAGCACAATTAGAAAACGATGCCAACAGGCCACGAGAAACGCCAATCATTACTACCATTCATACTAAACTCAAAGATGGACTGGAAGTTAGCTAGACTTATGTATCGAAGGGTTATCGTACCTTGTATGATGTATGACTTAAAAGTATCGACCCAAGGTGAACAGATTAAGACTCAGACGATATGAACGAGTTATCATGAGAGACTTGATTAACTACGTCAGGAATAAACCAATAATTAAGAAAATGCACCAAATCTTAGACGGAAATACCGTAACAAAACGCATCAAGAACCACAGGTTGTGCTACTTAGTACACGTCTTCAGACGGGATAAACCATACCTCTTGCAAGCAGCAATGCAGTACAAGGCTTAATCTATGAAGGGCGGACGACCAATTTACACATGGAATGACAATCTAAAACATGCAATGAAATACTTCGACATGGGAATCAAGTTGTGGAAGGACATGGCTGGAGACAGAAATAAGATCAAGAAAGCGGCTAGCGATATCTACAAAAACCAGAAACTGATAGCAGCGAGAACTCAGAAGATGGCTACGAAAACAACAACACAGAACATAGCTAAACAACGGCATAGAAAACAGCTAAGGAAACAGTTGAACGTACCCAAGAAGCCCAATCTGAATCAACATGCCGGCGACATCGTGAAAAGATGCCCTATAAATAAATACCACCCGTCTCTCCACCAGTCCAATGCTTACTCAAGGATGCATATCCGGTAGGCTCGCAATCCTTTCCTATCCTATGGGTACGTCTACCTACCATTACAGCCCCCCCCCCCCCGGTCTACTTCTTGATATGTAATGGTCTGTGTAACACCATGAAGCATGAGGCTCCAGGGGCTAGTGCAAATCTTGGGGTTCAGTCTGGTCAAGCCACGCTGGGATCGGTGCATTTCATTTAATTTCAATTTAGTTTGCAGGGATCCAGCTAGGTTTCATTTTTAGAAAACGTCAAACCAAAAAACAAAACCAAGCAAAGCTCGGTCATCCAGATATTGATAAAATTAATTGGTAAACTTGGTATTTGAGTTCTAAAACTTATTAAAATCGTTCATTATACTAATTATTATTTAAAAAAACTATGGTGACGTCGTGATTCAGTCAAAGTAAGTTTTTATTCCTTAAATTGTGTCCATTATTTCTTGGTGTTTTGCCAAAATTTTGAATACGTTTGTGAGAGGTTAACTTGAGATCTATTTTGCGCTTGTATTAAAAATGAACTAGAGAAGTCTAATATAGAGTTTGAAGGGTATTATTTTGAGGTATCCGTGAATGCGGTTTATCTTGAATTTGCGCAAATTTTTTTTATCACCGAATTACATGTATAGGTTTTTTTGATATCACCAAAGAACCAATTCCTTTTACCTCTAGATTGGCAATATAGAATTAAAATATACCGTATGACTTTTTTTACCGTCTGGAAAAAAATAGGGCATAATAGGTGAACGGAGTAGAAGCCTATGGCATAGAAATTTCACTTCTTTTTTTTTTAAATCTTAACATGAAATGAACCTATCAATAAATACTATTACTTATTTGTAGTAAACTTTTCATACTAAAATTTAAAAAATAATAAAAATAGAAAAGAGTAAAAATATCGGCAAATAATATCAAAACCCAACTTATAGGCACCCTACTCTACGCGCAGAAATTATCAATGAATTCGTAGCGACATTCAATCCTTTGATTGAAGCCGGCCGGGGATAGGTAACTACTATCGCAAAATATCTTTCCTTAGGCGTACCGCTCACGTGTCACCGCATGCGCATCCCCTCCCGCCCGCGCGCCCTTCAAACCGAGTACCGCGTCTCGTGCCTCTCTCTCTAGTCACCTGCGATTAGCCATAGCGTGACGTCGATCGCTGTTTTTTTACGTTTGAACCGTGTGTGCTTCGACCGGCCAGTGATTGTTTTCATAATGACGTACGCATACTCCAACTCCACCCGCAGGCGAACATTCTATGGAGCGACGAGTCCATATTTACCCGCACTGGTATCTACAACGTACCTACACAACGAGCAATGGTGGAGTTTCAAAACTCATTTAAAATAAACGAACACGCTCATCAAGTTCTATTCAGTGTCAATGTTTGGGCCGGGATAATACACGTTGGCATAATGGGTCCAGTTTGTATCGAAGGTCGATTGACAGGGATAATGTATCGTGAAATTATACAGTCCGTTATCGACACAATGTTGGAAGACGTTCCTCTGGACTATCTGCCGGACATGTACTTTCAGCACGACGGGTGTCCAGCTCACTACGAGCGATCTGTGCTCGCGTATTTAGATAGTGAATTCCGTGATAAGTGGATAGGTCGCGATGGACCTGTGAACTGGCCGGCGAGATCACCAGACCTAACGCCATTAGACTTTTATTTGTGGGTTGAACTAAAACGCTTAGTGTACACCGAAGAAGCTCGTAGTGTAAATGAGTTAAAACAGCGAATAATAGACGTTTTTAATATTCTGAAAAGTGACAGAGACACGCTTAGGAGTCTAACAACCAATTTGCAAAAACGTGGGAGTTTGTGTTTAGAAAGAAACGGTGGACATTTAGAACAAATATTGCAATATCGTTGAAAAGGTACTTTTTCTTTTAAATAATAACTCATTTTCTGTAATTTTGTAAAAATTAATCAGTATTATTATTTGTAAATAAGTTGATTACGATCTTTAAATACGCCTAGTAAGTTGTAGTATCCGATTTGGATTAAACAACCTTGTTGGAATCCTTTTTTATTACACATCACGTTAAAACCTTCGAAATACATATGAATGTGAGTGATTGTTATAAGTATTTAACATCAGCGGTTTGTTTACATTTCTATCAAAGCTTTACCGATCTTACGAGACGTAATTTATTTGGTTTACGGTTTCAAGACACGCGTCACTCAGTGTATCAAATTATAAGCCTACTACAACTACATACAGCACGGTGACGTATGTAGGTACACGCGCAAATGTGTGCGTGAGTGTGTAGGGATCAGGCGGTATCGTCCTGTGCGCAGGAGAGCGAAGTTAATGCTAGCGTCTCGCTCACACTTCCATCATGCTTCATTCATGTGCAATCGCAGCTGACGCCGTTTACTATTACCTATTTTGGATAATATTAGTTTTACGCGAGTGCCGTAGGATGTATTCTTTTTCATGTATTTTAAGGATATTCGGAACTTTTATTAAATAAATGGTACCAGGTAAATATTAGGGTATATGAGTTCTATTCTACTTACACAAAACGTCATATTGTTGTCCAGACGCTAAAAAATGTCAGCCGGTATATAGAAAATATAACCAGCAGCAACTTCGAAGAGCCGTCAGTTTAGTGAGAGATGACGGTAAAACAATATGCAAAGCTGCTAAGGAAGCAGACGTCCTATGGAGCACATTAAAGCAATACCTGGAGAATGAAGAGGAATCTCTAAGAAAAATGGGGAGACCTTATGCACTGTCTTGTGATTTAGAGTTAAGGCTTTATAATTATATTATAGAAATGCAGGAATTGGGTTTTGGCCTAACAGTTTATGAAACTAGAAAATATGCTTAAGATCTTGCTAAAGTGGCTGGTCGGGGGAACTTTTTGCCATCAGCTAATCACATTGCAAGCAAATGGTGGTGGAATAGCTTTAAAACTAGGTCCAGTTTATGCTTGCATGTGCCTAAAAATTCAGCCTATAGGGCTTCTATGCCCTCCACGGAGGCCTGGACAACGGTCGTCAAGAGGGGCCTCAAGAAAAAGGCAGCACCGCCTGCACCCACTAAGGGCACCTGCACCGGCCACGAAGAAGGCCCAGAGGCCGCCTAGGGTGAGAGCCCCACGCTCCGCGGCTGTGGTTATTATTACACTGCAGCCCGGAGCCGTGGAAAGGGGTGTCTCCTACAAGTCGGTCTTGACGGAGGCTAAAGCGAAAGTCGCGTTTCCCGACCTTGGCACACCGTCCGGTTTCAGATTGAGGCCGGCGATTACGGGGGCGCGGCTGCTTGAGGTGTCAGGTGCCTGTAGCGAAGACATCCTGGCCGACAAGCTGAAGGAAGTCCTCAACCCCGAGGACGTTCGAGTGTCCAGGCCGATGACGACCGGCAGCTGCAAGTCGACGGCCTGCACGACTCGACCACCCCGGCTGAGGTTGTGGAGGTCATCGCCCGAGTCGGTGGATGTACGCCCGATGACATACGGGCGGGCGAAAACCGCACTAGCGCTTCCGGGCTCGGCGTGGTGTGGTTGCGTTGCCCGGTGGCGGCGGCCAATAAGGTCGCCAACGGTGGGCGGCTATTGGTGGGCTGGGTTGCAGCAAGACTTAAGCTGCTGCAACCCAGGGCTTTGCGGTGCTACCGGTGCCTGGACATTGGGCATGTCCGGACGGGTTGCACTGCCGAAATAGACCGCAGCGATAGCATCGCTCGCTACGGTCAGCCCGGTCACAAATTAGCCCAGTGCTCTGCCGCGCCAAACTGCAACCTGTGTACTGCTGCAGGGAGGTCCACTGGGCTAATTCTGGGAGACTGGGAAGAGTCTGTGGCGCCCCAACCCAGAAGAAGAAGAGGAGGGGCACCAAAACTGCCGGGGGCTCTTTATCCCCCTCTCAGCCTAGGTGCGTTACGGCCAACTCCCGGCCTACGGATGGTGCGACGAAGGGAATGGACTGCGCATAATGGCACTTTACCATTTCCTCCAGGGCAACATCAACCACGCTGCCAGAGCTCAGGATCTATTGATCCAGCCAAACAAAAGCAGAAACAAAAAACTGAAAAATAGCAGCTTTAAACAAATGTTGTACTACAGACTGACTTATCTGCATTGTGACAGCAGGACCGCACTCTTTATCTCAAAGCAGGGTAGTTTTGCATAGTGCCACAACTTAAATTTGTGGGAGTACCTTCGAACCAAAATCATTTGTAGTAATAATGTACACTGATAATATATTGTAGGCGACACCCCCTCCGAACCATAAACTACCCTACGACGCGGCGACGCACGACGTCTATAAATATCACGGCCAACACGCTTGCGGTCCTCCCAACCGTCCCTTGCCCGCAGAAGTGCCAGCCCGCGCTAAAGCTGAGCAAGTAGAGTTAAAATCCCCCTGATCTAATAATAAAGAAATTATTTGATCCAGCCTGTCCCCACTTGCTGCCCTCCCTGACAGTGACTCCCTGATCCGAGGCTCGTACCCCGCAGGAGGTGCCCTCAGTACGCAGTCGCTATAGGTTTAAGTGTTAGTTTGTAAGCCCTGGCTGGAGGCTCTTAGCCTAAAAACTATTAGTCCCCACAGGAAAGCCCGGTTAAGTAGTTACGGCCTCTCAAGAAAAAAAAAGGTTGCGGTCCTTTTTGCTTCCCGGCGCCCGAGGCGGCTACAACTAAGGACATGCGAGCCATCTATTTATAATCAAGCAATCAGCTAATTTATTCGGAAAGTTATTTTAGTTAAGTTTGTTATTTCGTTTTCCTTATACTTACCAGTTGTAATTTTGTTGTGAGATATTTTTCAAATTAAAAGCTGTTAGTTTCATCAAACGGTTACTTTTTTTGAAGTTGTTTCCACTCCTGATCATTACAATATAATTAATACATTAAGTAAATTAATTGTGGGTCCGAGTGTCGAAGGACACTGATTCGTTTTTACTTAAATTTAAATCTGTTCTCATGCAAGTGAAATGTAAATTTCTTTATGAGAAATAAATAAATGTCGTTAACCAGAAACAACCTTTTTATTTTCACTTTTTAGTTGTGGTCCCTACCTCACACAAATTGTGTTGTAATGTATACCTACCTTCGTATGGACATAACAGTGACAGAAAATGACTATAACACCAGAAACTAACTGGAAAAATTACGTATTATTGGAGCTAACTCAAAAAACACTAACCAAAACTTGACCAAATTTTTATGGGCCCACTCGGCAAGAATCCTTTCAACCCAAAGAATAATTTTTCAAATCATTTTACAAATGACGGAGTTCTGAGGTAACAAACTTTATTTTTGAAATACAAGGAAATAAAGAACCTCCATACTGCGATCGCCAACCCGTCTGACGGGGATTTGCCATAAACACCACGCGTGGCGATTATGGCAAATGCTCCCCTTTTGGGGGAGGCTTATGTCCAGCGGTGGACGTCTTTCGGCTGATATGATGATGATGAAAGAACCTCATTTTTCTTGAAGTCGGTTAAAAAGCAACCAAATGTGAGTCAGACTGGAGAAATTAAAAAGCAACCAAATGCGAATCGAACTAGCAAGGGTTTTCCCCATATCTCTGTAGAATATGTCACATTTTTTTTTGTTTCATTCTTGTATATGTAAATAATAATTAAATTAAATTAAAAGAACAGTTTAATAAAACAAAATAAAAATTAAAGGGCCTTTAATTTAGGCCATTGCAGTTTGTGAAAATTTCAAGTATCTAACATTAAGGTTCAAAATATATAGCCCTGTGTCAGACGGACAAACGAACAGTCAGACATACAGCGAAGGTTTAGTAATGGGGTCCCGTGGGCACCCTTTGTCTACGGAACCATAAAAAAGAGGTCCGTATGTAAACGAGGTTAAAGGGTCAATCTCGTTTGTATACGGACCTCTCCTTTGCAACAATTGAACAGAAAACTGTAACTCAAGCTAGTCAAGCTTCAACAGCAACAATTCACGACATTCATCAATATGCCATCCGAGTCTTTACTGACGGCCGTCGCCATAGTTGTAGTTGTTGTTTTCACAACGCCGATACCAAAACTTCTCGTCAGCCCTCTGACGGTTTAAACTTTAAGTTATCCGTGAACCAGAGTTACGAGCAAGAAGCAGTTGCAGTACAAACAAAGGAATTTCAGCTGGAGCCTCAACCTGGTAATACGAGCATTCCCATTCAGTTTGATTGATTAATTTCATTCCATCTATTCGAAAAGGACGACTTGGTTCGCTTTTAAGTGCACCCAAAGGTAGTAGAGCCTCAACCTGGTAATACGAGCATTCCCATTCAGTTTGATTGATTAATTTACTTTTCATTCCATCTATTCGAAAAGGACGACTTGGTTCGCCTTTAAGTGCACCTAAAGGTGGTGTTTTCTATGAGAAACTTTTAGCGGGCAGTAATGAGTTTTTAATCCTCTTTATAAGTACGCCGCAATTATCTTTTCCGCGCACTTTTTTAATTTGGAACATAAAATAAAATTAAAAACGCGCAAACTACAGCCCGCGTTTTAGTCAATTTTCACGGATTGTTAGAAATTCATGGTTTTGTTTTGAAAAATGAATTCTTCAAGTGGCAGTAAAAGTATAGAACTGACTTCCTGAAAGTATTAGAATTGACGCAAGAAATATGATGGATAAAATATTACCTGCAAAATCGCGGGCGAAATATATGAAAGCCTATGGTAATTTTATTGAATGAAGAAATGCAAAAGGCGCCAAGAATTTTTCAGAATCTGTTTTTGGCCTACTTCCAGTAATTAGCCAAAACTAAACAAACTTCCACTCTTTGCAGTACCTACTCAATGCTAAAATCAACAGTCAGTTCTAATAACGACGTAAAACTGGACACATTCGAAATTAATAGCGTATCTGAAGAGGATGTCTGATGGATTTAAACCTAAAAAATCCAGAGTGATCTCAGTCAAAAACGTGGAGACTTTCCTTAATTTCACATTCGGTTTTGTTACAGATGGCTTTAATTTTTGGAGTATATGGAGCTTGTCGTGGCAATGAACTTTTAAAAATAACTGTTGATGATGTCGAAAATCACTCAGATGATTTACTGTTAGTAAAGCTGACAAACACAAAACCAAAAATTGACCGATTCTTCGTAATCCGAGGAGAATACAAAACTATTGTACAGAAATACCTGGACCTGCGTCCTGCTGATATGAAGACCAATCGGTTTTTCATCCGTTATCAAAATGGCAAGTGCTTCAAACAAGTTATGAGAAAAATAAAATTTCTAACATGCCCCAAGAAATCGCTACTTATTTGAAGTTACCAGATATAAAACTGTATACAGGACATTGTTTTCGTCGTACTTCTGCTACCCTTTTGGCAGATTCTGGAGAGGACTTAACTTTTCTCAAGCAACATGGAGGATGGAAGTCGAGAGCTGTAGCAGAGGGGTATATAGAAGATTCCATTGAGAACAAGGCGAAAAGATGTAAACGCATCGTGGAAAACATTAAATTGCAACCTTCAGTTAATCCATCCATGCCACTGTCGCCGCGCCCATCTACTCGTACATCCAAACAACGAGATTCACCGTCACATTTTCCTCAAAATGAGCCAGATTCGGAAATTATTTCAAACACGCAGAATATAAAATCTACAACAATCTCTATTCCTAATAAAACTGTAACAATAAATTTTCATAATTTGCGAAAATGTCTCAAATGTAAATATACGTTTTTAGTTGTTTTATTATTAGATACTATTTAATTTTAATTTAGTTGTTACTCTATGTTTTATGAAATAATAATATTACAATAAAATATGAGGCGCCTCTTATTTTCTAATAGAGGGTGATGAAAAGTAGAGTGTATCACTTGGGCGCAAAATATATTTTTGGCTCGGGCGACGTACTTTGAATCCCTCGCTACGTTCAGGATTCTACTCTAGAATCCCTCACTTCGCTCTGGATTCAAAAAAGCGCCCGCGTCGTATAAATATTATTTTGCTCCCTTATGGTTATGATACAATCTACTATTGTAGCGACTGTTCCATCGAAAAAACAGAACGAACGAACGGTAACATTGGCTGACCTAAAAAATATCGATATTAATAACTTACCAATAGAAATAGTCTCCGAGCCTCCATCTCAGTCTTTGCTGGATCTATTGAGCCCTCAAAATATTCAGGATGCCATACCTCTTTCATCATCTGAACAAGTAGTTACCCTAGAACATTTGCGGCCAAGTGAAGAATTGCAACCCTGTCCTCGTCTGTTGAGATTTCACCGCTATTAGAAGCGACACAAGCACCTGAAAATTACATTGAAGAAACATTCTTGCGTTCAGCTTCATCAACATGTTTAAATGAAGAAGTACAGCCCCTTTCCACGACTGCTGGAAATTCACCGTCGCTATTGGAGCAACTATCGTTCGACAGTGAGAACAAAGATTTAAATCCTAATAGAACAAGGAAATCGAAGGGATTCGCACAACCTAAAAAATGGGATAAAAATACAACAAAAGTGAAGCGTATGCAAGGTGAAGAATATGTGGGGTACCGTAGGGACAGGAAAGTTTCAGGGCAAGAAAAATTTAAAGTACTCCACGATTTGCCACGTCCAGCACGTTCAATTGGTTCACGTTGGACTTATTTTGCTCGAAGTCTAAGTTACGTGGCTGTTTTAGCTTGTCTGATATGGAAATAGAGAACATATTTGGCAAGTTCTGGAAAAGCATGACTTGGGAGCAACGGAAACAGTACGTAGTATCTGACGTCTCCGTTTGTGAGAAAAAGCAAATAAAAGTAAAATCTAACCTTCGTAGAAGCGAGAGTAAACAGTACTTTCTGAGTACATCAGAGGGACGTACCCAAGTGTGTTTGAAGACTTTTTTGAACACTTTGGGATTGAAAGATGTTAGAGTTTGTATGCATCACAGAGCATAATCTCTTTGGATGACATGTACCGTTGCTATGGAGTTTTTTCTAACAGACATGTCAATTCCTTCTGTCGATCGTTTAAAAACCCGGTATCTCATAGCATAGACTAATATATACATAATGAGTCTCATAGTATTCTTTTACTGTACCTAACTAGGTACCAAACTATCAATTGGTAGCAGAGCGTGGTTTGCTCTAGGAACGATGTCGTCATCGTATCGTATAGAACCACTAAGTAAAACTAACTATGATACCTGGTGCGTACAGGCTGAGGCCATCCTCATAAAAAATGAGCTATGGGAATACGCGAGCGGAGCTGTAAAATTATCTGTGAACGCGACTGCAGAAGAGACTGAGAAGTTCCTAAAAATGGACACGATGGCTCGTGCGGAGATCATGCTATTGATGTCTCCACCTCAGCTCAAGTAGGTAACTGGCTGTAAAACATCTAAAGACGTTTGGGACAAGCTAAAGTCTATTCATCAAAGTTCGGGACCCGCGCGAAAGGCAACTTTGCTTAAACAGCTTGTTCTGAAGAAAATGGCTGAAAAGGACGATGTGCAAGATCACTTAAGCAATTTCATGGATGTGGTTGACAAACTAGCAACAATGGGTTTGGAAATCCATCCAGAACTATTAAGTATTATGATGCTGTATAGCCTGCCACAAAGTTTCGAAAATTTCAGAATTGCCATCGAAACTAGAGACAGTTTGCCAAGTCCAGATAATTTAAAAATTAAAATAATTGAGGAAAGTGAAGCCAGAAAGAACAGCAGCAATAGAGATAACGCGGAAGATGCTTTTTATAGCAGAAATAAAAGACAAGGCAGCAACAACAACAGAGGAACCTTCAAGTTCAGATGCAACAAATGCAAAAGAAAGGAACATAAGGCTTCTGAATGCCAAGCGAGAGCTGGGTATAGTGATAATAGCCCAAATCGTGGAAGTTTCTGTGTGCAACCAATTTGCCTAACATCTGCGAACCATTTAAAGAAGAATATTTGGTGCCTCGACAGCGGATGTACAGCTCACATGTGTGGAGATGGGGAAAAATTTGACACCATAAACAGTGAGTCTGGAACATTAAAACTAGCTTCCGATCAGTATGTCACCCAAGTAAGTGGCAGAGGAAAAATTACGATAAGAGTAAAAATTGGGAGTTTGTGAAACATGTCTGAAAGGAAAGATGACGAGCTTACCGTTTAATACCAGAGACGGTATAAAGACAAGAGAGCCACTCGAAATTATTCATACTGACGTGTGTAGACCTATGCAAGTTGAAACTCATGCTGGATCAAGATACTTCGTGACTTTTACTGATGATTTCACAAGATATTGCTACATATATTTTATGAAAAATAAAAGTAAGGTATTCCAGATATTTACAGAATACAAAAACATGGTCGAACATGCATTAAAGCATAAAATTAAATATCTACAATCGGACAATGGTACCGAGTATATTAACAAACAATTTAATGATTATTTAATGCAACATGGAATACAGCGCAGACTAACGTCACCCTATACACCTCAAAGTAATGGACTTGCAGAGCGTAAAACTCGGACATTGGTCGAGAAGGCGAGATGCCTTATGCTTGAATCAAGAGTTCCAGAGGAGCTGTGGGCAAATGCCATTCATACAGCAAATTATGTAACGAATAAATGCCCAACTAAAGCCCTGAATGGACAGACCCCCTTCCAAAAATGGATTGGTCGTGAACCATCTGCAAGACACCTACATAAATTCGGTCAGAAAGCGTTTGTCCTAAGGAAAGGACCCAAAAGAGGATGGAAATTTGCTCCTCGATCTACCAAAGGCGTATTTGTTGGATACGCAAAATGTGCCAGAGGGTATCGAATCTTCATTCCTGATTCAAAAGAATTCATAATAAGTAGAGACGTAAAATTTGTAAATGCCATGTTTTACGGAAAGAACTGTGCAAATTTTGAAGAAACAACGGAAAATAGAAGAGATATGAATACAAATATAAAACCTAAAAGGAAACAAGAAGAAGAAACAACTGAGAATATAAAGATCGATATAAATATGAAACATAAATCGCCAAAATCTGATGCAATAGTTCTCGAGTCTAGTTCTTCGACGCAGTATGAAACCCCATCATTGACACAGCTTGATACTCTACCACACGATGTTTTCGGAGTCACGTTCAATGATGCACTTGATGAATTTAGTGAAAATGTTGATGAAGTAGTCGAACATCACGAAGAATATGAAGCAACCGAAAGTGAACAAGTTGATGATAACGCCAATAGCAAGAAGACAATCTCAAAGAAAACGACAATTGCCAGTATGGGCTAAAGATTATGAGATGAACGGCAGAAACGACGAGGAAACGACTATTAATAACATGTATCTATGCGAAAAAGAAGAAGAAGAGGGAGATGAAAGGTACTGGCATGATGCCATAAAAGCAGAAATCAGAGCACACGTAAAGAACGGTACGTGGAATATCGCAAAACGAGAAAAACATATGAATCTTGTAGATTTCAAAATGATTTTGAAAAAGAAAATAGGACCTAAAAACGCAGAGGTAAAGAAAGCGAGACTAGTTGCAAGAGGATTTAGGCAAAGACCTGGAATCGATTATAGTGAGACATATTCTCCCGTTGCAAAACTGAGTTCAATTAGGAGCATCATCGCTGTAGCTGTGGAAGAGGAATTGAAACTTAACCAAATGGATGTCACGACAGCTTACCTAAATGGCGTTTTAGATAAGAAAATAGCAATGGAGATGCCAGATTACTTGGAAGAATATGTGGTAGAAATCATTGTGGAAGAAAGTGGTAACAATGATTTAACACTGTTCCATAAAGCTAAGAAACTGTTAGAGGATTTGAAAAATATAAAAGGAGAGAAAGTATGTCATCTCGAAAAAGCACTGTACGGCTTGAAGCAGTCAGGTCGACAATGGTACCTGAAACTGAGTAGCGAACTAGAAAAAATGGGATTTGTCCCATCAGAAGCTGATCCTTACGTGTATATATTAAAGAAAGGAGGAGCTAAAACGATGATAGCTATATACGTAGATGATCTGTTAATACCTTAAAGAATGCTTAATGAAAAATTTGAAATGAAAGATCTAGGAGAGCCTGAACAACTTCTAGGCATGCAGATCAAAAGGCAAGGAGGAGACCAAATCAAATTATATCAAGAGCGTTATATTGAAAAAGTGTTAAAGAAATTTAACATGGAAGACTGTAAGCCAACGGTTACACCTATGGAATTCAACCTCAAATTACAAAAAAATGAAAAGTGTGATGCAAGATTACCATATCAACAATTGATTGGCACACTGATGTATTTAGCCGTGGCCACTAGGCCTGATATAATGTTCAGTGTGAGTTATTTGTCACAGTTCAACAGTTGTTTTGCAGAGGAACATTTTAAGAGCGCGAAACGTGTACTCCGTTACTTAAAAGGGACAAAAAGCATGGGCCCTTGTTACAAAAAAACGGAAATGTATTTGTATGGACAAGCTGATGCAGATTTTGCATCTTGTGCGATAGATCGAAGATCGTACAGTGGCTAATGTTTCAAACTCGCCGGTGCTCCCGTTAGCTGGGAAAGCAGAAAACAAAAGTGTGTAGCCTTATCAACGGCCGAAGCAGAGTACACGTGTGTGGCTGAAGCTGCTAAGGAAGCAATTCATCTCAGACATTTGATAAATGATATTTCAGAATGGAGACAATCCATAATCAAAATATACAACGATAATCAGGCTGCCATACAATTGACTAAAAATCCTATGATCGGCTCTAAGACAAAACACATTAATACGAAATTACATTTCATACGTCAGTTGACGGAAGTTAAAATAGAATACCGTCCAAGTGCCCACATGGAGGCAGATATGTTAACTAAGAGTTTACCTGGACCAAGGCTTAATGGATTGAGATCCTCACTCGGTTTAATATAGCGGTTATGCTAGTGATGAGGAGTGTTAGAGTTTGTATGCATCACAGAGCATAATCTCTTTGGATGACATGTACCGTTGCTATGGAGTTTTTTCTAACAGACATGTCAATTCCTTCTGTCGATCGTGTAACAACCCGGTATCTCATAGCATAGACTAATATATACATAATGAGTCTCATAGTATTCTTTTACTGTACCTAACCAGGTACCAAACTATCAAAAGAGTCGACTATAAGATGCTGGATAGACAGATCTGAACATGGTATAATTATTGTTAAAACAACACCACGTACAAACGACGACAAAGATGAACGCGTTATTAAGAAAGAAGACATGACATTCCTCAAACAGTTCTTCGGTTCGTTACCAAAAATGTCCTCTCACTGTTGCAGGGCATCTACGTCGAAACAGTACTTAGAGCCGATTGTTGAAAACAAGAACTGCCTTTATAGGTTGTACATTCAAGAGTGCGAAAAAGAATCGGAAAGTCCACTTAGTCGATGGACTATGTGCAAAGTTTTTGATGAGAGAATCTTAGCCTGTTCTTGCCAAAAAAAAGATCAATGCGATACTTGCTGTTCGTACAAGGTAGGTAACATAGCAAAGGAAGAATATAGATCACATATTAAGAAAAGACATGGCAAGAAGCGAGAAAGTGAAAAATAAAGAAAGGGCTCCTCAATTGGATGACGTACATGTTTTTAACACACAAGATTTGCAGGCCGTAAAGTTATGTCCACACCTTCAAGCTAGTGCTTTATATTTTAAAATTAAACTATGTCCGCATAATTTTGCAATGTATAATCTTGCCAACAAAGAAGTTACCTGCTATTGGTTTGACGAGAGTAATGCTGGTTTGGCTGCTTCTGTGTTTATGTCATACATCATAAACTGTTTTTAAAAAAAACACTACAAAAGAAATGCCAATCATTTTATATTCTGATGATTGTGCGGCGCAGAATCGGAATGTTTATCTATCAAATGCTCTGCTACAACTATCGATGGAAAAAACCATCGTTATAGAACAAACATTTTTGGAGAAAGGTCACACAGATGGAGTGTGATGCGGTTCATAGTTCAATCAAGCAAAAGATATAAAACCAGGAGATCTTTTTACCAAGTCAATTTGCGACGTTGTCAAAACAAGCTCGACCGCAAAAACCTTATTTGGTTGAATACTTAGACTACAGTTTTTTCGACGACTTCTCAGACAAGAATTCGTTCATGTATGACTCCATACGGCCTGGTCGCTCCGTCAATGATCCTACAGTAACGTAACTACGAGTGCTGCAGTATAATCCAACTGGAGTCATCAAATATACATTGAACTTTGAGCAGGATTATCTAGACCTGCCACGCAGGATTCGACGCAACTCTTGTAAATGTTTCTATTGCAACTAAATAGAAACATTTACAAAAGTTGAAGACTGTTATTCCTACTGACTGTCAGGGGTACTATGATTCCCTACCCTATTGATCTCTTAAAAGTCTGATTATAGATTGAAACTTAATTCGTTTTAAGCAAAACATTTTTTATAATACAAAATATTTTCTTTTCTTTTTATAAAATAATCTTTTAAAACCATTTTGTTGAACAATTTAGTAATTTCCTCTCTCCATATTATCTCCATCACCTATATTTAATTAGATGAAACATGACGTAAGTCAGTGACAAATAATAACTAAACACAATATGGCCTTAAGCGTAGGTTACATTAATTTCATAGCTTTTTTCACTCCCCTGTAAAGTAGCCATTTTTGACTTCCGTACTGTTAGAACTTCACTGACGTTTTAAATCGGAAGTCGGTGTCACCGGTTTTCCGTTTTCGTTTTTTTTTTGCCAGCGACTTCCGAAAATAAAGTTATTTTTCACTTTGAAACACTACAAAGTGAAAAATAAACTTTTATTTTGGAAGTCGCTTTTTAGAAAGTCGGTAGTTATTTTTAAAATGAACTTTTTATTTTCCGTTATTTAGCATCAGACCCTGATCACCATTTATCCATAACCTATTCATTGAGATCTTTTCAATGATCTCAAACACGATACTTCTGCTGTTGGTGAGGTTGTTGGGTATCCTGGAATTTGAAGGTGATCTTGCAGCATAATTTCAAGATTACTTTGTTCGTCTAATATTATTGAAGTAACAGAATTCCAAATTTCAACACGATCAGACCCTTGGAAAATGCTCAAATCCCTTAATCGACCAGAAAAGAGCTGATAATCTTCAAATGTCTGAACCGATTTTCTTGAATCATAGCTAATGTTCTGTCGATTGAGACACCTTTCAAACAAAACAAAAACAAATACTAATCAAAAAGAATCCTAACACGACATATTTGCTATTTTTTCAAGAGTGATCTTCAAATGTCTGAACCGATTTTCTTGAATCATAGCTAATGTTCTTAACTATGATTCAAGAAAATCGGTTCTCTGTCGATTAAGACACCTTTCAAACAAAACAAAAACAAATACTAATCAAAAAGAATCCTAACACGACATATTTGCTATTTTTCAAGAGTGTACTAGTGTGCTCGAAGAGTGAGCTGGCCAAGAATTCCATAATCTTGCGTAGAAATATAGCGTACATAGGTGTTTCAAGTTTTAGGTTACAAATACACATTATGGGTCTAAGGCACCGCAGCTTACAAAACAGCTGATGACCTAGAAACGGCTGAACCAATTTTGATTAAACCAATTTTGATTAAACATGTCTAAGAACAACCGCTAGAAAACCTACTTTTAAATTAAAAAAACGCTCCGAAATCGGTTCACCCGTTTAAGAGCTACGGTGCCACAGACAGACACACATGGCGGTCAAACTTGATAACACCCCTCGTTTTGCGTCGGGGGTTAATAATAGAACCGAATTGAGAACCTCTTCCTTTATGACTTCGTGAACTCGGTTAAAAATACATATTATTGAAGCTTTGAATGCTTTGAATTCAAAAACAAACTAGAAAAATTTGTATGGCACCAGTTTGTAAATATACCCAGCCTTTCAATTCAAAGAATATTTTTCAAATCGGTTTCTAAACGACAAAAAAAAATACATCAACACAAAAGTTCCTTACCATGCAATTTTTACCATGAAATCCTCTGACGAAACCCATTCCCTACTTCAAAGATCATTTTAACCGTCTGTGAACTACTCATTTAGACCAATTCAACGAATCCAAACTCGGTAGGTATACGATTTCAGCCCCATCTCAGACTATTTTCACTATTTTACGATTTCTAAGTCAACTACTCATCGAGACCGATTGAATAAGCCCAAATACGATATGTCTACTGGAAGTTGTTGAGGGTTTGGTTATTCAGATTTTTCTGGCTGCATTTTATTCTGCAGACTTTTCTGGCTGCAGAATCCATCAGGATTCTGCAGCCAGAAAAGTCTGCAGAATAAAATGAACTATAATATTTTGTCAACAACACACTTTTGTAGAATTGTGAGGCCTTGACCTGTCAAGGATACAAAATATTACGACAGTATGTAACAAATTTTAAGACTATCAAACGAGTTTAACGAGAAATAAATTACCATTGTAGCTAAAACCCCTACACCGACTAGAAAACACCTGATTATCTTCAAAATAGGTGAACAGATTATCATGAAATGTAGCTAAGATCTACGTCGATTTAAAACAACCTTCTAATTTAAAAAAAAACTGCATAGAAATCGGGCCAGCCGTTTAGGCGCTAAGATGCCAAGACAGATTCACAGAACGAAATACCTGTCATACTTATAACACCCCTCTTTATAAGTCAGGGGTTGAAATAATAAATGCACTTATGGTGCAGTGATAAAATAATGTTTTTTTTTTGACGCAATCTGCAATATAGAAACTCAATACAAACGTAATACTATATCAGACTTTCGACTTTGCTTCTGACGACTTGTAACGACTGTCAAAGATCCACGAATGACAGCCGGAACCAACAGCTTAACATGCTTTCCGAGGCACGGAGGGGTTTTGGCATAGGTTTTGGTATGTAAAAATGGTCTCCCATCCATGGACCAGCCGCAGCAACATAGCTTAATCTGATCGATCGACCCGTGCGGCTGTTATTACTTAGCCACAAGCACCTCAGTATAGAAACTAAGCTACTCAAAATACAAAGCACTTCTAGTAATAATAGGGACAAAACAAATAAAAATAAGGACAAAATAAATAAAAACGAGGAGAAAATAAATAAAACACGGTAACAAAATAATATTTTACAATGGTAAAATATTATTTTGTTACCGTGTTTTATTTATTTTCTCCTCGTTTTGCTGAATGCAGCAAGATAAAAAACAAAAAAAAAATCAGATATGGTGAAAAATGTAATAAGTATGATATTAACTTGTGGTTGGGGGCCATCCATAAATTACGTCACACGTTAAGGGGGAGTAGGGAGTCAACGAAATGTGACATTGTGTGACAAGGGCCAGGGGGGGGGGGGACTTGACATGTTAAAATCTGAAATACTTAAACTTAAAATTTATATGTTTACCAATAACTTAAAAAAAATACTTACTCGATCTATATTTATAAGGCTTCTTCTATCTTTCTAAAATATTTGACTTTGTTTGCTTTTGTTAAAGATTATTTTTAGTTTAAATTATAAAAGCTGCTGTTTTTTCATTTAAATTAAAAAAATACTGCTGTTTAAATTTAATTCTAAATATAAAATTAAAAATATGTGACGTCACACAAGGACGGGAGCCGGGTAAAAATACCATAAAGTTTGTTTGACGTAATTTATGGACGGCCCCTTAGAGGGCAAGAGTTTGTTTAGGACTCACCCTGTGTCTCTGAGGGTGAGGATGTGGGAATTTACCGGCATTTTTCCTTGTCAGATTTTAATACGCGGATGCTAAATAAACACTAAAAATATATGATCACGGATTTATTACATTTAAAATCTTACTACTTTTATATACATACTTTTAAATAATACAATGAATACAGGCGTATTAATCGATGACGTAAGATTATATATAAATAGCAGAACGCATCTTATACACGCTTTAAGTGATACATGATCTGTGTAGTCGGATAAATAATTTACTGTACTATATATAAATTCTAACTCCCTTCCAAATTCCAAATGCACTGAAATAATAAATTAGTATAAATCAATTATGAACATCGTTGAACTTCATATCATACATAGTAAAATAATATAATTAAATACCACGAATTATCAGCAAGTTCTTTAAAACATCATTGGTATGTAATGAAACATTATAATTATACTTAGGAAAGGAAACTTTAGTGACTATTATGGCCTTTTTTACTCTAGACTGTAAAAGTCAGTGCTTGCACTTCGGAAGGAGCGTCTGCGGGAGGAGCGGGAAAGTGACCATGAGCCCTTCGGTGATTCTGTAACGCGGTACCCTGAAACAAAAAATGTATAAGCTGTCAAAAAAAACTTATCTCTATATTTGGCCTAACTATACTTAGGTCGCGCTAAAAGAGTGTCCATACTAAGAAAAGTGGTCTCACAAATCCCAGTGACGGGTCAACGAATAGAACCAACCAGCTGGTGACAAAAACTTGCATCACTGTGCGTCATGTGTAAGGCAAAGTGGGGTAACGAAACAACCTACGTACATTCAAGGAGCCAAAATGCTATGCTACAATGAAACGCTTGGCCTTGCTTATAGCACTGTGGCAATTTACATTTCAATTTATCCAGTGGTTGTTGTGTAGTGTGGTAAGAGACAGACTCTAAACATTACAATGAACAAAATGATGCTAATGATCCCTACTAAATAAAAATCTAAAGATTCATTCATTGACAGAGAACGCACCGTCGAATACGCTAGGTATAGCATAAAAGTAAAAGATTTCCCTTTTAAACAATGGTGAGTATTAGTACTCACCGTAAAATCCTACTCTCGAGTAGGATTTTCGAATATACCAAGGGGTTTAATAGGAGAAGAACGTTAGTATGGAAGTTCGTCTATTTAGCAGTTAGAAACATAGCTGATGGCAAATCTCATTGGGCATGCAACTTATGTATATGTAGCAGGTTAAATTAGCCAGCTAATTGGACGCCTAGGCCGTTCATTAAATGCCGGCACCCAATTGGATGCCTAGGCCTTGGATGGTTAACTGAACTAGAATCATAAATAAAAGACATCACAAACACAAAAAAGTTATCTGCACCACCTACAGAACTGCTGAATACCAAACCTGATCAAAAGGCGGCAATTAACACTGCATGTCATTTCTTTGCCACAATTGGAGCTGAGCTAGCCTCTAAAATTCCTGCAACCTCGCAACAGCCCATCACTCAAAAAACTTCTAATAACTCCTTTGTAATCCTTGAAGTGGACGAATCAGAGGTGGAGTCCACCATCTTGAACCTTAGGCATGACAGTGCGACTGGCTGGGATGGAATACCGTCTACCCTGTTGAAGGTTTGTCGCAACACCCTTGTCCCGCTAATAACACATATTATTAACATTTCTATCACAAAAGGAGTGTTCCCAGAACCTTTCAAGAGGGCCTTAGTTCACCCGATACATAAGAGCGGGGCCAGAGACTGTGTCAACAATTATAGACCCATATCAGTACTTTCGGCTCTCTCTAAAGTTATGGAAAAGTTAATTAACGGTAGACTAGTAAATTATCTTACCAAAAACAAAATTATAGCGTCCAACCAGTATGGATTTAAAAAAGGAATTTCTGCCGAAGACGCAGTTATCGACCTAACCCAGTTTGTTTCAAAAAAATTAGACGAGCGACAAAAATGCGTCAGTATTTTCTTGGATCTAAAAAAGGCGTTCGACACAGTCTCTGTTCCCACCCTTCTCTACAAACTGGAGTGTATAGGTATTCGTGGCGAACCTCTCGGACTCTTCAAGGACTACCTTCGAAACAGAAAATTAGCTGTTAAAATCAACTCATGCCTAAGTGACGAAGAAACTGTCACATATGGAGTCCCCCAGGGCAGCGTGCTGGGACCTACACTTTTTCAAATCTATATTAATGACCTATGCACGCTGCCATTACATAAATCACAAATCTTCACTTATGCGGATGACACCGCGATTGTGGTCTATGGTAATTCTTGGAGCGAGGTAAAGAATACGGCAGAGCAGTCCTTAAAGACCGTTATGAACTGGCTGCTATTCAACCTACTCACCCTTAACGTGGCCAAAACAAACTTCATTCCTTTCTTTATGAATTACAGGAACAAAGCTCCACCAGAATTTGTTATCACGGCACATACGTGCTCTGATTTTAGTTCTTGCTCATGTGCGACACTTACCCGTGTTAATCACACGAAGTACCTGGGTGTAGTGATTGATGACGGACTGAAATGGTATAATCAAATAGATAACACTGCTTCAAAAGTCAGAAGACTCTATCTACATTTTTAAATCTCTGAGACACTGCGCAGACATTAACATTTTAAAAATGGTTTATCTTGCACTCTGTCAGTCCGTTATCACCTACTGCATCCCGGTATGGGGAGGGGCTGCTAAAACCAAGTTTATTGTAGTGGAGCGAGCACAGAGAGCTGTCCTCAAGGTGATGCTTGGAAGACCATACAGATTCCCTACTACTGAATTATATGCAGAATGCAAATTACTTACTGTGAGACAGCTCTTTGTCCTTCGAGCCACTCTCAGAATACATAAACGAATTCCCCCATCTGATCCTTCTAAGCGCAAAGCAAAAAATGTATGGCCGACAGTAAGCCACAAAACTGCATTCGCTAGGCGCCAATTTTACGTTCTAAGTACACTGATTTATAAAAATATATGTAAAGTCATTCAGATAGCTGAGCTAAACAACCATGAACTTAAGATCAATGTACAAAGTTGGCTGCACGATCAGGACTACGCTCAAACAGAAGAACTACTACTCCACCAGCAGTAGGCGTATTAAATATATATATTATTTTATAAACCTATTCGACTACTACTTGGAATTATTTACTTTACTTTATTTGGAACATATCAGCAACACATATACACTACAAATTCTCAAACATTTTAACACACCCTCACGCAAACGCTAAACACTACTACACACAGTCTTACATACACACCCTCACATCCCTCATTCTGACATACACATCCTCACTCTAACACACACACATATACATCGTAAAAGCCGTTTCCAAAATCCGTTAGTCCTTCGTTGTTGATTTTATTTTATTATACAAACATACTTTGTTAACCTGCACTGTCAATGAATGACTATTTTTTTGTAATGTTAGAGCACAACACAAAAGGTTTCTGGTATCACAGTGACAGCAGAACACTGACTCCTAAGTCACAGGATCACCTAGTTTAGGCGTCAGGGTTTACATTATCTGTATGTCCTTTAGTTAACCAACTTAATATGTATCCTAGTCTTAAGCAATCTCAAAGGTTTTTGTATCAATAAAGATTTTTATTATTTTATTATTTATTATTATTATCATTCAACGTTTAACAACTTGGCGTTTGAAAGTCAGCCCTTTGAAGATGACTGGCCAAGACGAACCCAAGTGATTCAAATTTAGATCAGTTTTTTCCACTGCGGTGCTAGTAGTCACCAAAACAAATATGGCGTCAAAATCGCAAACCTTGAATGTTATTTTTATCGTGTGCATTTTCAAGTGAAATTAAAGTGTGATATTGTCAAAATACTATGAAAACATGGAGGTGCCAAATAATACTACATCTTCTGCAAGTTTTCGCGAAATATTTGTGTCCAAACTGACTGAACTTACTGAGTGACTTTATTATTATTGAATAATTCGTGTTATGTACTTTTTGTGAACAAATATTTCACTATTACTAGTTACTTGGTGGTAGGTATTACTTATTAGTAAAAAGTAGTAGTACATAATTTGTGAACTCATAGTCACCCAAACCAAACATCACAAATTCATCAATATCCAATTTAACTAAATGACTACACGACATTCAGCCATCTGGTTAAATGTTACGTTCAACGACTTGGCTAGTTGTCCTTCAGCTATTTAATTGGATGCCGGCCGGCGTTTAATGAACCGCCTGCAGGCGTCCAATTAGCTGGCTAATTTAACCAGATGGCTGCAACATTTATATTTCAGGAAAAAGTTGAATAATATAAACATAGATGCGAGTAAAATGAGAAGAGGAAGCTTTTTCCAGCTGTGGGATAGTATGGACTGCTAAATAATAAAAAGAAATAGAGCATAAAGAGGGCATCACCTGTATGAATCTGTCGCCACATACTTCGCAGATGTAAGGCCGGTCGCCAGTGTGTCGTCGTATGTGCAGGTTGAGGTCGTTGCTCTGCGAGAACGCCTTCTCGCAGTAGGTGCACTTGTACGGCCGCTGGCCAGTATGCACGCGCATGTGGCGGGACAACTTATTACTGCGCGAAAAACCTAAAAATATCACAGTCCTATAAAATGACTTTGCCAAGCTCATTATCTTACTTTGGCAACACACTTAATTTACATAACACAACATCACGCCCGTATTACAAGGGATAGGCAGGTAAGTGTACCTACAGACAGCCCCATTTCATCAATTATGTTTAAATCCCAGGTAACAGGGGGCAAGCCTATTGCTATCACACACGGGCACAAATCCATAGTTCAGGCTGATTACTAACAAACTAATTTAAAAAAAAAACAATAACACTGCCATGCACACTGGGAATGGAAACCAGGACCTCATGCCCCTCAGTAGTGCTCCCAGTTAGTTTAAAGACGTCATTTATCGCGTTATTGGACATTAAACAAAAATTTTAAAAATATTTTAAGAAACGCAACCCTACTGCGAAATTTAAAAAAAGTTCAAAAATTTGGACTAAAAGGTATTTTTTTGCTTTTCGCTTCTTTTTTCATTGGTTTAATCATTTGTTAAAAAGTTTGTTTCATGGTTAAATTTTATTAATTACTTTAGAAAAGAGGTATTTAAAAACACTCTATTTAGTTATTCGTATAGTTTTATTATAAAAATGGAAAACTCGCATTGTCAAACACGAGCTACTGTTACATAAAAAGATAACATATTTACCTTTACCACAGACACGGCATATACAAGGTTTCTCTCCGGTGTGAGATCTTCGGTGACACTGAAGATCAGAAGATCTTGGGAAACCTGTAAGGTAATGAGATAAGGATAAAAACTCACTTTTATTAAAATTCAGATATTCAGCTAAAAGCTAACCTTTGCCACAAAAATCACATTTGTAGGGCTTCTCTCCGGTGTGGCGCCGCATGTGTACGATTAAGTTCGATGAGTTAGAAAAACTGCGACCACAGTAAAGGCATAAGCAATTACTAGATGAACTCTTTTCGCGCTGCGGCTGATGAACTCGTTTGTGAGAGCTGAAAATATTACCACACATTGTATTTTTCTATATTACTGTTAATTTAGTGCAACATAAAAACAGACTAACCGAAGATTGTCACTTCTGTGGAACTTCTTTTCACAAACATCACATTGGAAGAAGTTTTCGATAGGCATGTGTATCTTAGTGTGTTTAACTAGCAAGTCTCTCCTGGAAACAACAAAAAATTAAACTCTATTAACATTTTCCAAACTGAGAAAGGAATACGATACAGTAGCCGTGTCTTATAGTCCATTTCTTTCAGGTTCGGGTTATTGATTAGATTTCACAAAATTCCACATACTTACTTGTAGAAACTTCTATTGCAAGTATCACACTGAAACTGTCTCTCTTCTAGTTTGGTTTTAGAATCAATAAATTTAACCGACACGCTCTGTCCCTCATGATATCTTAAAATATGCTTATTCAAAGATATTTCATATGCGAATTTAAGTCCACATGTGTTGCATTTATATTTTCTTTCAATTTGCTTACAAATGCTTCTGTGGCGCGCAGCTGATCGCAAAGAAGCAAACACCTGAAAAATTAAGACAATAGGTAGACTTTAACTAAATTCATATGATACTGTAAATCTCTGAACAAAAAAGACTGATTATAATTACCTCAGATCAAGACTAGACTACTACTAGACTAGACTAAGTAATATTTTAAGTTAGTTACGTTAACGTTTTCTTCCAGGCCACCGACAAATCAGCCGTGAAAGAAATTAACATTAACTGCACATAAGACACTAAACAACAATTAATCTTAATATTTTTTTTAAATCGGTATCAGAATCAGTCATTTTTAATATTGTGGGAGACTGATGCCTAAACTAAGCTCTAGGCCGGTATTTCAGGACACCACGTCTCCCCTTTCCTAAATGATTTAAAAAGACCCTTTTACTATATGATTTAAAAAAATTATGTACTTGAACACTGACAACCTAAAAGATAAAAAAAGTTACATTAAAGGAAGATGGGTGGCTTGAGTGGATATTTTAGCCATAGACTTTTGTTAATTAGATTATTTGTGTGTGGAAGTGAGGGTGTGTGTGTTTGAGGTGTGTGTGTGTGAGGTGTGTGTGTGTGAGGTGTGTGTGTGTGAGGTGTGTATGTGTGTGTGTGAGGTGTGTATGTGTGTGTAAGTGGAGTGGTGTTGGTCTGTGAGAGCGACGTACATACACACACGTCGGTTTGAAGCTTTTTTGGGCGTGCGTGACTGAATGATAGTATTATATTATTTTGTAATGTGACTGTGCTGTGACTGTGTAATGGGACTTTGCTAGGTAATACAGTAACTAAGACTTAGGAAAAGAAAAAAAATATCTCCGTTGATCTGAGCTGGAGAATATTTTGTAGCTTTCGTGTCTGCCTGTGTGGTTGCTTATATCCTTAAACTACACCAGGGAATTTCGTCTATTTCGGTGGCACTGAGCACTTATCCACATGTCAAATAATATCACATTCTTGTTTTCAAATGTTGCATCACGGTACACATAAGTTAATAATAATCAGAACTGACCCAGTCACACTGGTCGCACAGGTTAGCTCAAAGTTCAAAGTTATTTGTAAAAAAATTGGAGAGAAAGTTAACTTGGCTAAGCACAGGGTGGCATGATATTTATTGTTATTTAGTCAAAATTATAATAAATATTAATCAATATTCATTATTAACAAAATCTTGAAATACAGTAACATGCTTCATAGTCGCACGACTATGGCAAACCAACGCATTGCGCCATGCCGCATGCATAAAAGGCCAAGACTTGATTCCCTTTTGTTGGTATGACTCAAAAAATCAAAATCAAAAGTAATTTATTCAAACTAGGCTGAGGAGCCAGCACCTTTTGAACGTCAAAATAACATAAGACTGTCCCCATAACGCCCGCCCTTCACTTCACCACTTCCTAGTGCTTTAGCTGGGAAGAAGAAGTGGCGCAAAAATCTCCCCAGCAGCACAGCTGTCTGTTAAGTTGGAACTTGATTCTGTACATTAATAGGTAAGTAATTAACATTCAACAATAAATGAACCTTATGAAGCCGATGAAAGGGAGCACGTAGTTTGGCCTTATTTCTAGTATTAATATTATGAATATCACTGTTTTTAGTGTAGTGTTTATTTTGCCTAATATATAAGATGTTAGCGAAGATGAATTGCGATGCATCCGTGAGAATACCAATATCTTTAAAAAAATCTCACAGAGAAACTAGCACCTAGTTGGTAAATTGCACGTACAGCTCGTTTTTGAAGAACAAAAATATTTTGAATATCAGCAGCTTTGCCCCACAGCAGAATGCCGTAGGACATAACACGATGACAATAACTAAAATAGACTAACCAAGCTGTATCAACGTCAGTGTATAGTCTTACTTTCCTGACGTTGTAGTCGGCCGAACTGAGCTTTCCCGCTAGGCTTGATATATGTGATTCCCACTGAAGTTTGGCATCTACTGTTATGCCCAGAAAAACTGCCGAGTCTGCAGTTGCAAGCACCTCATTATCTAAGACGATGTTGGGTCCCAGATTTCTTACATTCGGTAAAGCGATCTTTATACATTTAGTTTTCTTGGCATTGAGAACTAGACTATTCATGGTATACCAATGCGTAACTGCATAATAATCTGCCACAAGTTAAAAAGTAAATAAACAAATACAGTACCTTAGTGCACAGGCTGCAACGGTGAGACAACTCTGGGTGTTCAGAATCACGATGGTTAATGAGATCAGATTCTGTTTGCAATATGCAGCTACAAGCACTACATACTATAAGCAAGTTGATGTTCTCCTGAAACATCAGAAATCATTTTACTCAATTGTCGACAGTTATCGCAGGCACACCTTTTCTTTTTACGTGAGCCGAGCAAGTGCTATGGCTATTAATATATATACACTAGGGTATAAGCTAAAGCGTTGCTTAGGCTTTCCCCAGGGTCCAGAGCGAAGATGCAGAAAAGTTTTGTCTCTATTATTATCAGTACTGTTTTTTTATATTAATAATATTATCCTGACCGAATTTCGGTTACAGTGGCCAATTGTACAGCGGATATATTAGTCTGCGTGCATGCAGGGTCTATTAAAATTGTGTATAAAATTGATCAAGGTGCCGTGTTCTAGCCATTTCATACAGCTGTCAAAGACTGTCTAGAGTAATGATTTCAATATACGGACAAGTTGGCAGTCAATCTGCTAAACAAGATTTTTGTCTGACTTTACATTAATAAGTACATACCAAATCCATGTTCGGTTCTAGATATTCAAGCAATGTTATTTCTGATGGACAATTTTGTTGCTTTTTTTCATTGGTTTCTGTTTTAGCCGAATCCTGAAAGGGAAGATAAGTATTTTTGACACAATTCACTAGGAGACCATTAGAGAGTGGTCAATTTGAAGCAAACGCAGCTGTAGCTTGGCATTATAATATATGTAAGCATAAGGTTCAAGTAAGACTAATGTTTACACTCCACTACTACCGCTACTGGTAGCAGCAACAAAATGTATACTGTGAGATCATAATAAGGGTTTCATTGAAAAAACTAAGTAACTGACGAGCATCAATATTCTCTGTGTGTTTATGATCAGATGATTAAACTAAACTAGGCAAAAGGAGTATGTAAGGATCTTAGCAGTTGGCGTTCTGTAGTTTCTGCCTACTCCCATGGGAAGAAGGAGTGAGCTTATGTATGTACCAGGCCACTCAGAAAGTATTGCGAAAAAAGTTTTTATGTATGAGAGACTGACCACTTAGAATCTATTTTGAAAAAATATGATTATTTGTAAGTATAAATAGGTACGTTCCAATTTCTACATTTCCTTCTACATTGTTTGCGAGCTAATTTAAATTATCGTGTTTAAAAAAATGGATCTTCGCCGGGAATATTTTCGCGCTATGATGTTTTACGATTTCAAGTGTCGCCTGAAACCGGACGAATCGTTCGATAGACTTCAAATGGAATTCATGGATGAAGGCCCTTCTAAGGCGACCGTGTATCGTTGGTATAACGAATTCAAGCGCGGTTGACTAACTTTGGGGGATGAAGAAAGAAGTGCGACTTTGACGGCTGTTAAGGAAGAAAACGTGCTAGCAGTGAAAAATTTAATCCATGACAATAGGCGAGTTACGTATCAATAGATTCAGCACATACTGCAGGTTAGATCGGGAAGTCTTCACGAAATTCTACACGTGCATCTTAGCGTGAGGAGGATTGTTTCACGCTGGGTGCCGCACAACCTCACCGATGCTCAGGCGTGGAATGGTGCCGTGATATGTATTTTGAAGCAGACTCTTCTAGCCGTGTTTACGACATCATTAAAAACGATCATACGATCCAGAAACGAAGCGCCAGGCCAGTCGACGGTTTGGGTGTTTCAAAACGAATCAACGCCTACCAAAGTGAAGCGGTCTAGAAGCGGGGGGAAGATTTAGATCGCGAGCTTTTTCAGTTTAACTGGCTACTTGGTGTCAATTCCTTTACGGAACCAAAGAAGCATTAACGCTTAATGGTATACTACCAAATGCTTGGCAGAAGTTTTCTCTGTTGTGAGCAACAAGCGAAAAAAAGGGCTCCGCGGGCTACTGCTCCACCACGACAACGCGCCTTCGCACACCGCGCTCTTAACGAGGGACCTCCTGGACAGCACGCCGATCAAACTCGTGGGTCACCCTCCTTACAGCCCTAGACCTAGCACCATGCGACTTCTTTTTATTCCCGAAAATAAAAGATCAGCTCAAATGGATACAATGTTCGTCGCCGGAAGATGCGCTGTTAGCGTTCGACCAGGCTGTAAACTAGGTGTCTGCGGCGGACTGGAAATAATGTTTCGAAAACTGTTTCAGACGCATGAAACTTTGTATAGCCTTCTATACAAAGTTTCATGCGTCTGAAACAGTTTTGGAGAGTGGAGAGTAATTTTAAAATATTTAATTAAAAAATATTTACATAAAGAACATTTTTTTTTTGCGAAACTTTCTGAGTGTCCCACGTATGATGTATGAAGAGACTCCTTTCGTGTCTCGTAATAGGCGACATTTCAAAGAAACATTTTTGAAGGTTTGATAACGATTATGAATATTTTACGTAAAAGATTTCTTAGCAACATCAGAATTTAAAGTTATTATTCTTAGATATACTCACGTTTTCTACATAATTTACCTCAGCTTTCTCTTCAATACAGCCATGATGATCAAACTTTTTCCTATCGAGGTATGTTTTCTTGCAAAGACCACAGAGCAGTACTTTCATATCTGTAACAATAATAACACCATGACTACACTTGTTAGGGAACGTCAGGGCCACATGGGTATTGTTAGGCAATTGTGCTATTTTCAGTTCAAAACTTATTGTTATAAGGGAGCAACCAGACCCAGGCCAATCGACGTCGACCATCGCCTCAATGTCACCACATTTAATTATTATGTCCCAAACATTATATCGAGTTTTTCTTTATTTAAATTAATGTCTATTTTATTATTTTAAAAACTTTTAATGAAATAGGACTAACCTTTATGAGTTATACAGTGTGAGCCTAATTCTTCTTTGGTTTCGAAATGTTGCTTGCAAAATGCGCACTCAATCTTTTTAGCTGGCATTGAGGTTATGCAAAATCCATTTTCTGACAACTTGTTGAGAATGGTCTGGAATGTGGAACAATTTCATCATAAATACAGAAAGCATTACAAAAACGCACAAATGCTACGCTAACGCACTGACGTGGACGTACTGAGGACTACTTCCTTGTGCATTCCGAGACACCAAAACCATCTTTTAAATTCCAGGCTGCTATTGGACAAACCAGGAGATCGCCGCAAGGATCTCAGCAGCCCTGCTTGCGAGAAGGGAATGCAATCTCGAGTCGAGATTGTTTCTAAGTTGCATCAGAGTCGTCTTATTCTGGTATTTTCGCCAAAATATTCTATGAAATTTGGCACAGTTAAAGTTTATATGGAGAAGTAGTGTAAAAAGCTAATATTTTTTTTTATAATAATGCAATATCTGGATGACCGAGCTTCGCTCGTTTTTTTTTTTTTTTTGTTTGACGTTTTCTAAAAATGAAACCTTGCTAGATCAATTTATCGCCCCCGAAACACCCTGCATACCAAATTTCATGAAAATCGTTGGAACCGTTTCCGAGATTCAGATTATAGATATACAAGAATTGCTTGTTTAAAGGTACATTAGATTATAAATACACACAAGGTTTAATTTAATTATGGTCGAATTTGGACCACTGGGCGACAACTAGTTTTATTAAATCCAACATTCTCCACTGTTGGAATTAATAAAACTTAGGGAGAAAATACTTGTTCAGAATTTATGTTAGTGTAATTTACCCCACCAAAATCAACTACTGGGGCAGAGTGGATGACAAAATTCTGAACATTCCAATAAATTGTCAGTCTGGTAGGACAGATTGGTGGGGCACAGTGAAATAATCCGTTTGTTCGCATTAGGACAGATTCGCTTTAAGATAGATTCGCTTTACGACAAATTCGCTCTAAGACAAATTCGCTCTAAGACAGATTCGCTATAACACAAATTCGCTTTACGGCAGAAGTACAGTGAAGTCGATACATCTTTATCGAGTTCACTGTACTTATTAATAAAAAATGAAACAAGTAACAAAAAAGCTATTTATTAGTTATCTTACGATACGTACCTACCTATTTATCTTCTATTCAGCCTGCACAAGCGTTCTACACATTCCAGAACTGAAATTTCGTTTCGCAGTGCACTAGTAACAATCATGACAATTTTTTTTATCTTTCTCCTTTAACTTTCAACTACGCCGTTTTCCTTTACAATGTTTCTACCCTTTTTAAAATTGTATCTTGATATTTGGCTTCTTTTTAAGTAATTGTATGAACCGATACAACGCCGGTTTCAAAGGAATTCTGTTTTTTAAGACGGCCATGCCACCCTTCATCTGGGTTAATCGTTCTGAATACTACTTTGTAGCAACTAAATGTATCAGTAGTAATTAATTTCAAAAAGCAAAATTTTCTTTGTCCCGTCATGAAATAGGTAAAAAAAATATCCACAATACTTTACAAGTTGTTTTATCTAAATTTAAGTAAGCTTTTCTAGCTCTATACAAAACATCTCCTTTTTCTTGAAATGTTGGCATATCGTCTTCCGGTAGCTCACATTCGGCACTCTCAATAAAATCTTCAAATATCTTTGGGATTAGCTCGAGGTTTGTACATACATTTTTCTTACATTCATCGATTAAACCATCTACTATATTTTTAGTTACATCCGGAATACATGAATGTGTAGCCTCCTTTACTACTATTTTGATGACCCCAAAGTAACAGAAGTAATGCAGTCCATTTTATTAAAGCATCTCCAATTTGTACTGCCATTTGAATTTTTTTTACATAGTTGTAGCGGAAACCAACGTGCAGTAAAACGGGCTTACCTATTCGACTCGATATAAATTTAATCCCGCTGCTCGTAGTGGGCAAATCCATTGTAATTTATACCCTTCTTTTTAAATTATTAATACCTACTACAATACCTATTTTACCGCCTAAAAATCAGCAACATCAATCATAGTGCCTACTTAAGACAAGTCATTTAATAAAATATACAATGACAAATGAGTGGCCATTAACATGATACTGACAGGAAAACTAAAGGAGTTTTCTATGCTTGACAACATACCTTTATATCAAAGAAAACTACGTGGCGACCATTTCAACACGACTGTACAGTTTCTGCCGTAAAGCGAATCTGCCGTAAAGCGAATCAGTCGTAAAGCGAATCTGTCATAAAGCGAATCTGTCCTAAAGCGAACAAGCGGAATCATCCTCGATGTTGCTATCAGCCGACCGAAGTTAGGTACAAGATTGACTGTACATAGTATGGATTACGTCTACATACTTCCCGGGCAAACTTTTTTTTTCAAGGCCCCCATCACAACACATCAACTAACTCCACATAGAGGAAGTCACGGGTGAAGTGCTTGTTAAGAATATGTCTTTCTGTTAAGATAAGGAAGTTACCTACTTGTCATAAAAATACCCATAAGTACTATGAGAAGAGATCGATGAGAAGAGACGTACATCTGTGAACCTCAATGGTTAATACCTGGAGTTGTGTATTTTCCTGTACTATTAATACCAAACATAGGCACTCATTGCCTACTACCAAAAAACAAAAAAAAAGTCAACGTTTTTTTTTTGTTTTTTGTTATAAGCATAATCTATCTCGCTACACCAAAATAATCAGCAAGCGAGGAACTAAATTTAAACATTACACTAAAGTTATTAGACTCACACTAGTTAACATCTTCTTAGGTCTGCCTCTCTTTTTTGGGCCCATGAGGTCCGCATGATTTTCCCACATATGTTTGGTTAAATTCCCTGCACCATTGTAGCAAGTACCGCAAAGTGGGCAGTAAGTACGGTTGGTTTCATCACACTCAACTAAAATAAATAACACCATTTTTTTTAATACATTTAAGTATATGTTATAATAAATAGTATGTTAAGTATCTGATTAATGGTGTACATGATCCATCAGATACTGCAAGAAAACTTTATGCAGTATTTTAACGGAAAATAGTCTGGTAAGATTTACGAGTGTGTAATGCAAGTTTTTTTTTTTCAATCTTTTAATGTAATCCTTACTGTACAATCGAAGAATTCGTTACTTATAACAATTTTTGGTCAATGGGTCGTCTTAGGAGCGGAATTCTACCTCAAATGGTTTCAAACCTTCAAATAGTATATTCGAATAGTAGATTAGTATAGTAGATTTTTTAAAGCTAAATATGATATATTTTATAAATTACTATCATACTAACCTTTTATGCATATCTTCTCGTGGTCTTGTAATTTATAATGTGTATCGAAAACGACTAAGCAGCTTTTGCACACAAAACATGACTTGCGTTCTAGGCTCTCTTGCTCAATTTTAACAGCTTCTGAAAATAATAACGATTATTGTCAGTTTATAACAATAACCTGATGAAAAATGGAATGTGATCTGTGGAAAATAACTGTTCGCATTATAGGTTAGGTATTTACTACTATTTTTGTAGGCATGTTTATTTTTTGAGGTTGTAAAATTTCTCACATTCACATAATCATTAATATCTAGATGCAGTCATTAACTTATAACGTCAAACCAAAAAAAAACGAGCAAAGCTCAGTAGCTCTGCTCGTTTTTTTTTGGTTTGACGTTTTCTAAAAATGAAACCTAGCTACATCCATTTATCGCCCCCGAAAACCCCTGCCTAAATTTCATGAAAATCGTTGGAGCCGTTTCCGAGATTCAGATTATATATACACATATAATATACAAGGATTGCTTGTTTAAAAGTATTCAATTTTTATTTATAATGATTATTTTTATTTAAATACAAAAAAAAATACTTCTTCAGTCAAACAAAGTGATTAAACAAATTGAAGGAGGGCGACTTTGGCCGCCATTGCTCTTGGTGGAGTTTTGGTTCGGTTTAGTGGTGGACGATATAATATAATATACATCAATATTTTAAAAACACTCGATGTAAAGATTCGATGCATCAAATCAATTTATGTTTTTTTTATTTGTCAACATCGAGTAAATATCGATGTTTTTTATTCGATGCATCGAAGAGGTAATCCTTCTTTGAATACTTTGGTGCGGTTTTAAATCTAAATTTTAAACCTCTGCAGAATGTTGTGTTAAATTGTGGCTGAATGCATCTTCCATAACAGCCAAGACGTCATGCCGTATAAAAAGTACAAAAGGCAAATAAATGGCCATCCGTCCTCAGTCGCTTGAGTTTATGATAGAAGAATTTTATTTGTTTGTAAATTGAGGTTACATCAGTTATTTTATTACTTTGTAATGGTAAAAGTCAAAGATTTTTTACTGATATTTAAAGCCTTTTAATTAAGTAAGTAACCATTTTATAGATTTTTAACCGACTTCAAAAAGAAGGAGGGTATCAATTCGACGTGTTTATATTTTATTTATTTTTTATGTATGTTTGGGCATAGCTCCGTCATATATAGACGGATTTGTAAAATTCTTTTTTTGTTCGAAAGGCAGGAATTACGAAATGGTCCCATATCAATTTCATATGGATCTGATGATGCGTTTCAGGGACAGACAACGGAACTCTTCAGAAAATGACAAGAAATCAATTGCGATTGCTGCTATCGCATAAATATGCATTGTTTTGACCCCAAGGATGATGAAATTTCGAATTGGTGTGTACTATAACTAAAAAGTGAAAAATAAAAACTAAAAAAACAACGGACTTCAGGAACAACATTACAAAGTGAAAAATAACTTTAATTTCGCAAGGCGGTGACCAAAAATTAAAATAGATATCCAGTCACCGAAATTAAAGTTACTTTTCAGTTTGTAGTGTTTTTCCGGAAATCGGTTGTTTCTTTATACGAAAAATGTTTTTATTGTTTATTAGTTTTACTATCTTTTATATAAAATAAGTCAACTGTTCCAAAATCGTGATGTTAATATAAGCTTTTGGTTTGTAAATTCTTTCTTTATTAGGTATATATGTCACCGTATGATTGTGAACACCGTTAGTTTATAATCTATCTTGCGAGATTATAAACTGTCAATAAATTGTGAACCATACTGCTTTCGATGTATGGAAAACTTCATTGTATTTTTTGATATTTCAATACAACATCGATGCTACTAGTCGATGCATTATATTTAAAAACATCCATGTTTTTTTAGTTCAGTTCAAAACCTCAATTGTAATTCCAAAAAAAAAAATGTTCCGACGAATTGAGAACCTCCTCTTTTTTGAAGTCAGTTATCAAGTAGTAAAGAATAGGTTACTTTTAGTTTTTTGTTTAAATTAAATTTTTCTTGATTTAAGTTAATTATTATAAAGTACCTAATGAAGAGTTCCTATTCCTAGGTTATATTACAAACTGAAAAGCTGATACAAGAATAAAATTATATTTTTAAGCATAGAAATATGAATAAAGTACATGGCCGACCAGTCGGCGCTTTTTGCCGACAAGTTGTTGATTAATCGTAAGACTAAAAATCACAAAATTAGTTCATTACCTTGGTCATGTAAATCTGGTCCACTATTTAGGGAAACATTGAAATCACTATCAGCATAGTCGTCATTGTCATGTGATGACAAATCTTCAGTCTTCACACCTGATGTGTTAGCCTGGAAATGCATTTGTTTTTAATTCCGTCAATCGTTGTTAATTAATACCAACGCCGTTTAAATAATTATTGAGACTTAGGTATCGACTTGTGTGACGTGTTTGACGAGTATGTGATTTTCTTCAAAAAGTGCGCGACAAAGCGTACACGCGCGACTATCCCTGGCTGTTAGGACGCGGCCGTATGCAATCTTTGCTCCTTCAAGCTTTTGTCTAAACCTTAAGACCCAATTTGCTAATAGTAAAAAAGAAACGAATTATATAATTTAAGGAGAGAAATCAGCCATGTATAAGTAGCAGCCTTGGGTAGTGTTAAAACCGAACTTACTTGACTTAAAACTTTAGTTGATGTTGAGCTTTCTTTATTTTCGTTTTTTAATATCCCTATAAGGTACATAATAGCTTCTTCCGATTTTTTCTTAAATTCAAATGCCTTTGATGCTTTTTCTTTACAGTCGCAGCAAATTGTTGAAGGCAATCCATCATTTTTGCTGATCTAGTCGTAATTACCAAAAATAATGGAGTTATTAGATAAATGGCACAGCTTTGTGAATCATAGTGTTATAATATGTATAACTGAACAGGTCACAACTATCAAAACAAACTACAAATAATCATTATTATACATATTAGCTCGCATATTGAACTGCGAAAGCTATAATAAAGTATCTTTGGTTGGTTATGAAATGGCAATGACTTTAAGAATCAATTTTAGAAAATAATAACATATTTTTGAAGTGCTTTCATTTTTTGCTAACTGTAAGATTATTGAGGGTTTGTTTTGTGAAGACTATTTTTAACAATGCACTTTTGGCTCATATATAAATACATTGATGCCTTTGCTTTGGAAATCCCTTACAACATGAATCAATGAACTCTTTAGACTTTTTCATTGGCTCATAGGCAAAGAAATTTTTTTAATGTATTCACTGGGAAACAAGAAATATGTAAAGAATACGCTTTAAAAACCAAACTAAAAAAGCAGAAAACATTTTTTTTTAATGAAGCGTGGGTTGCTTTTTGAGGTATTTTTATAATCAATTAATATCAAGCACCCCACGCTTTTTTGAAATCATTTTCTGCTTTTTAGTTTGGTTATTTTTTATTTATTTTCTATTTTTAGTTCTGCTAACTACAAAAGCGTGATTTTTCAGTATTTCTTTTTTTAACATTATGGAACAAATTTATAAAATTACTTAATGGTCTTCGGTCCTTGATTAGTCTACAAAGTCTAAATGAAATCTGACCGTTTGAAGTGGGTCAAAATCAAGTCTGAACGAGTTGGTTATAAACATGCTTAGATTACAAACAAACATACAGGTGAAGCTAATAAAACCATGTTAAAAAAGAAGCACTGTTGCCCAGCTTTTGTTTCCTATTTTCCTAGTTCCCAGCCATACAAAAATGTATGTTTACTAGTTAATATGAGAAATGAGTGGGAGCACAAGCTTTATGACAACTTCACAAGTCTCTGCTACCAAACTATATTTGTTACGCAAGCATCTCAACATCTCACTCTAAGAAAACATGATATAATAACTTTAAGTATGGATTTCATAACCACATGTGATCAACACATAATCTTATGGATGGACTTATGGAATTGAAAATTATTAATAAATAAAGAAGAGCTCCAGCAGAAAGTTTATAAAGGTAAATAGGCCTCTAATCCTTGAGCTTTTCAATATTTCATCTATAGTAATTGTATTTCTTTGACATAATACAAACATTATATTTTTAACAATTATGTACTACTGACCCCGCTTCACACGCATGCAATTTACATGACTGTTAAGACAGTATTCAGTTCATATTACATTGTACACACATTCATACCTAACAAAAAGTACTAGGCTTTTTCAAGAGAGCTTTTCCATTACTATCAATAGGTATTTCTATTTGAATATCTACAAATGGGCTGAAAAGAGATTCAGGGGTGAATTAACACAAAATTATATAGTTAATTGCCAACAATAGCACTTAATCGTTAATTGTAATACAGAAATCTTATCAGAGCCTTTTTTTTCAACAAAGTATACTATTACAATGTTAAAATCCCTTTCCATACCATTTGATGCAATGATGGTGAATAGGGGAGATGGGTGAATTATTTCAGTGTGATTCACCTATCTCCCCTATTCACCATCAAAGCGTCAATGGTATAAATAGAGCCGTGTCCATCTGGAATAATTTGTTACTAAAGGAATTATCCCTCTCCATAATACTAGTTAAGATGATAATCATGCTGTATTGAATTTAAATATTTGTATGTCTCGCAACAACTGTAAAATAACTTGACCGATTTTCGATAACAAACAACACTTAGGATACGTGCGCGCCGAGGTTCATAATAAACAATGTTTTTTTACCATTGCCATAAAAATTTAACTGTTTGTGTGTTTCAGTTTTAACATGTTTGGTTTGGGAGACCACGATTGTGTATGGTAAGTCACAAATGTTTACAAATAATCTTTATAAAAGTAGTGCAGTTTGTATCTGTACTCTTATTAATCTCACTTAGTTCCATGCGTACATTACAGGCAAGCACGGAAACCACACAATTCGGATTTTACGATATACACCGTAAACTAAAAATGTTAAACGTACTAAAATTTTGTTTGTTTCCGAATACAATACAACATCGAAAATTATTGGGACTTGAATAGAAATTTTCGCATTTTGCAAAGTCAACATTCAAGTGAGATTCAAGCATAATCAAATAAAAATACATGCAAAGAATATTTTTACCTTTAACCCAGTAGTTGATGTCACTATGTAATCTAAAGAAATTGTTGTACCCATAAGTATTTCAAACAACGGGTATAATTCATTATCCTTAGACAAACACGTTCTACACAATTCCTCAATTTTTATTTCGGATTCCCGATTAGAGGCCATTTTCATTCTCTTGTTGATCTACCCGGCAGCAGTGTTGCCAGTGTTGCCAACTGGGTGTCAGGTTTTGGGGCTAAATCGAGTTTAAAAAAGGGCTAGATTAGCACATTTTTTAGAAAATAGGGCTAAATTACTAAATAACGAAAAATAATGTTTTTTAGTAAAATGGATTTCGTGAATAAGTGATGTATAAATTATTAATAAAATACATAATTCTGGATTCTAAAATATTGTTTAATCATAAAATTACGGTCTAAATAGTAGTCTTCATCTAATTCCTCTCGAATGGTTTCACTTTGCGCTGACGACATTGATGTTATGGCTGAGCCTCATTGCTCACAGCCTTGTTCAGTGTAAATTTAAATTGGATTAAAAAAAATTAAAGGAGATCCTATGTGATTACCTAGTTTGGTTTAACTTGACAAGGCCAGTTCTTATCTATAGTATGGTATTTAGGGACTCATAGTTCATCCTGTTTCGTAATTTATGTTTAAATGGTTTTAACAAGCGATAATATTTGGGACTAGATTATGGGCTCGGGCCAAATCATTATATTCGGGGCAGAACAAGAAGAAAAAGGGCTAGATCTAGCCCCGAAGGGGCTAAACTGGCATCACTGAGTGTTGCCAACTGGGTGTCAGGGTTTGGGGCTAAATCAGTGTTGCCAGATGACCGTCTCGCGTTCTCCCCAAACCTTCCCCGAAATCCCCCCAAAATTCAAGATTTGAAAAAAAGCCCCACAAATGGCATTTTTTTTATTTTTATTAAAGATACAATTTTATACAATTTCAGCAATAGCGTCCATGACTAAATTAGCCTCTTCACCCGCGTCGTTTGCAGTTCCATACATTTTTTCTGAGTTAAATCTGTTTAGCGTCTTTGAACTGGGTTTAAAATGAACACATCCTTCTAGCAATGTATATCTTATTCGCAAGATGGATTCGGCAGGGTGAATGGCCAATCTGTTTTGGAGTTTTTTTTTAATAATAGCTAATTGAGAGAAGGCTCTTTCCACAACTGCGTTAGAAAAAGAAAACGACAAAATTCCTAGTACAGTTGTGTACAGTTGTGTACAGTACAGTTGTGTTGATAAAAATCCCCCAATTCCGTCCACACCCAGTTTTCTCTCTCCAAATATCCCCCAAAAATATTTTCCCCCCAATTCTCCCCCCATAACTTAAAAAACCCCTAAATTTGGGGGATTCCCCCCCAATCTGTCATCACTGGGCTGAATCGAGTTTCAAAAAGGGCTAGGTATGTACATTTTTTTTTTAATAGGGCTAAATAACTAAATGACGAAAAATAAAATTAAGATTCTGTAGTAAAATGGATTTCATGAATAAGTAATGTGTAAATCAATCATCAATACATATAATAAAAATGTAACGGATTGCTGTCTGTACATGGAAGATATATGAGAAAAATTATTATTGGGACCTTTATCAACGCAAATAGCACCCAAAACAATGATTGTTAACATTTTTGTCTGTTTGTCTGTGATCGCTGTCTATACATGAAGATATATGAGAAAAAATATTATTGGCACCATTATCAACGCAAATAGCACCCAAAACAATTATTGTAAGAATTTTTGTCTGTGACTTAAAATTTAGTGTCTGTTTCATGTCAATTGGGTCAGATGGGGCCCTTGCGGGCCCCATCTGTTGCAGCTGACATCTCTTTGAGGCGCGCGTGGAACACAACGCGCCGTCGACCCGGGCTTGGTCCTTACCGGACAGCGAGCTACCCATTACTCGCCGTCCGCAAGCCCGTGCCTACGGTGGCCGGGAATCAGCCTGGGATTCCCGACGCCCAGGGCGTCTCCTGCGAAGGCCACGGCTGTGAGGGCGCATGTACTGCATCTCCCTCACGTGCGCCGCCTCCCTCTTTGCGAGCATAACTGCTTTGCTGAAGGAGGCGACTGCCAGCCATGCCCTCTCGCTCCATACCATGGCCTGGACCAGGGTCGGACGCGAGAGATCGCCGCCGCCGATCACCTCCACGAGGACACGGCGTTGCTCCGCCCAAGCTGGGCAGACCTCCACCGTATGCTCCACCGTGTCCTCTGGGCGATCTTCGCCATGCAAACACCCGGGCGTTTCCTCCCGCCCTATCCGAACCAGGAACCTCCCGAAACAGCCATGTCCGGTGAGGACCTGTGTCAGGCGAAAGGTGAGGACGCCATGCCGCCTCTCAAGCCACTCCTCAAAGAGGGGACTTACCGCCGCAATCGCGGCGTGCCCAGCACTGGGTTGCGACAATCGCACTTTCCACGTCGCCATGAGATCCTGCCGGAGCTCTGTCCGCCGTGCCGCGATTTCCCGCGGCAGCGGAGTTACGCCCCGGCGTTTGGCCTCCTCGCGCCACTCCCAAGTGAGCGCGAGGACGTTTGCCTCCAGATCCCATGGCGGTAATCCGGCAAGGAGGCCCGCCGCCTCACCGGAGATCGTGCGGTATCCCCGGATCATCCGGATGGCCATGACCCTATGGGCCGCCTTCAACCGGCGTGCTAGTTGGCGCCTCAATGTAGGCGCTCAATGACGCTTCAAGGCAGCCCCGGCCCGCTCCAGTCTGGGAGCCAAACGTCGGAAGTGCTCCGCGAAGTTCCACCGGCTGTCGAGGACGAGTCCTAGGTACTTCATCGTCGACTCGACGCCGATGTGAACCCCTCCCACCGTTATCTGGGAACCCGTCAGTGGCGCATTCCGAAGACCATGAAACCACATGGCCTCGGACTTGTGCAAGGCCACCTCGAGTCCCAGTTGCCGGATCCTATCGACGATTGTCGCAACTCCGTGTGTCGCTAAGTCGGCCGCCTCCTGGTACGACCTCCCTTGCGCCAGGACCAGCGTGTCGTCAACGTAGTAAACTACGCTGACGCCGCTAGGGAGGTCGGCGCGCAGCACCCAGTCGTATCCGATGTCCCACAGATGCGGCCCCAGGACCGATCCCTGTGGGACACCGCACGACATCTCTCGCCGGTTCCACTCTCCTAGGTGACCGGGGTAGATGACGGCCCTGTCCGTCAAATAGGCCTCGACCACACGACAGAGGTAGGTCGGCATCCGGTGATACCGGAGTGGGCAAGGGACGGTTGGGGCCTGACGGTTGATGTCGGGATGTTGTATATATACGAGTCGCTATGGATTTGTATGACATCAAGCCTTGATGCGTAGTTCACATGTGACATTGTAGATGGCGCCACAATGCCTTCCAAGCACCAGGTTGTCATAACTCGGTAGGAGTACACCTACCATAGTTTTGTCAGCTAGAAAGCGCTTACATTTTCACATAATAATTTATATGTTATAACAAAATTAATAACGTAAAAAACCAATACAGAATCCTATTAGAACTATTTTCGACTTATCTGTTACTTAAAATAACAGACCCTCAAAGACTGTTACCATGGCTGTTACTTTCATTCACACTCACATACACAACGCAAGGAAAATATCAAGGTTATCAATGTCTCTCAGTTTCCCATTAATGAATGACCCTTGCTAAATGGAGAATATACCTACCTATTATTTACTTCGAAATATACTTCACTTCTCACTCTTACTAAAGCAGTTAAACTACGCTAAAAAGAGAAGCACCTAGTATTTATAATCAACAAAATTTGATCGTGTTACTTACCTCGTTACTGCCCAGTGACCATTAACAACCAAAAAAAAACTTGATTTATATTTGTCCGAATGCCTTTATTATCTTTGGTTTGACGGAATTATTCCACAAAATATTCCAGGTTTATACGATTTTCTTCATAACCCAACAAAGGTGAAATCAATTTAATTGAGAGTTAATTGCCAGGTTTGTTTTTTTATGGTTGATATAAAAAATACTTTAATTCTAAAATATTTTGAAAAAGATGCAATAAAAAAAATAAAGTGATCGTCTACATGCTACGGACGCCTTTTATCTACATTGTCTTAGGTTTGACGTTCGACGGGATTGGTCGCAAAATGTTCCATGTATGTACGACTTCATCCATAAAGTAATAAAGATGATATCCAATTGAGATTTTAATACGTATGTATCGTCCGTACAAAAATAACGGGCTGTCATTTAATAACAGATATTTGAATCTGTTATTTTTGACTAATAGTAACAGTGGTCAGTTATCGTGTTTAACCTGTTACAAGTGTTACAACCCATCTCTAGGCAGCGCCCCAGAACACAAATTAAGGCCTATTCAAACCTAAGCGGTATTCGCTACCGTCTGCGGTAGAGACAACCGAACGGGTATGCAGGTAATATTATTGTTCACACCAAAGCGGTTTACTATCCTTATGGGTAGAATACCGAGTTCAAGTTTCGCTCAGGAAGGTAAATAATATGCTTCGCCCAACAAGCGAAACAATAGATAAGCTGTACTATGGCAACAACTATTTCGCTCTAGCCGCGGAACTATCCTGAACAAACCCGCGCGGTATGCACTTCTACCCACAGCGGCAGCGAATACCGCTCAGGTCGCTATAACTGCGGAACTTGATACTAAATACCTAAGCGAAACCCACACGGTATGTATCTCTACCCACAACGGCAGCGAATACCGCTTAGGTTTGAATAGGCCTTTAACCATACAGCCCTCACTGGACAGTGTTGTCTTCTTCTACTAACTTCTATTAACTTCAAAAGCTCAAATGATCAAATTTCCACGCCTGAATTATCGTAAAATCTGAAAATAAGTGAAAATCGTGTTGGTTTTTACTTATAATACTAATAATTAGCATGTATTGTCCAAAAGGCATTGGCAAAGGCGTCCCTTTCCTTTTTCCACTCATCTCGATCTTGGGCCAGAATGGACCAATCCCTCATGTAAGCGTCAAATTCGTCGCGCCATCGCCATCTAGGCCTGGGTCATTCAAGTTGCCGTTGGACGTTTTCAGGGACCCATGCTATGGTGCTCTTAGGCCACAATGCATCCGATATGTGGCAAACGTGTCCAGCCCAGTCCTATTTGGGCTTTGCTGCTTTTTGAGCGACGTCTACCATTTATGTTTTTCAGCGCAGCATCGTGTTCCGTATTCGGTCGGTAATTAGAACTCCGAGGATACTACGCTCCATCGTTCGCTGGCAAACCTCGAGCTTGGTCTTCTGCTGAACTGTCAAAGACCAGGTTTGAGCACCGTATGAGGATAGGAAGAATGCACATCTCCATTAATTTGCGTATATGGAAAATCGGAAGATCACCTTTAATAAGAGCTTTCATCGACTAATAGCTCTTCCAGGCACTTTCGGTGCGGCGAGCAACTTCTTTTTCTTGTCTCGCCTGGAACTACTGGACTATTTGGCCGAGGTAAATATGTTCTGGAACATACATATGATATCTCCACACACTCCATATACTGTTTTTGTTTGACACTATTGAACATGTGTTTGGTGTTTGACAGGTTCATACGAAGATCAATTTCAAGGCTTGCCTTGTTTAATTCATAGACCTCGTCGCCTAATTCAGGTGCCGAAGAAAAAAATTTAAGCACGCGCAATTCCAGTCCGCGCCGTTTGTTTTCGTGAAAACATTATACAAGATGTTTTCACTTAGGGTTTGGTAGCAAAAGTTCCCGATACAGCTGTAGCCGTTGTATTCGCCCGACACCAGATTTAGTAGGCTCATTACATTCATTATGAAGTAAGTTTTCACCTATTATGATTTTTTCAGTTTTGAGCAGATTCTCAGCCAATATTAGACGACACCTTAAACTATTTTGCTATTTGCAACAAATTTTCTTAATATTTCAGGCACTGCCGCAGGTATTGTATTTGCTCAGTACTAGACTTTTTAGGCTCATTGCATTCGTTTTGATGCGAGCTTTCTTCGATTGGGATATTTTTCATTTTTGAGCATATTTACGGCCGTTATGACACGATAATATGGAGTTATTTTGCTATTGACAACTTCAAATTAATTTACTATTTTGGCCAACATTTTAGTTGTTTCTCTCCATGCCCTAGTAGTGCTTTGTCAACTCTTGACAACAACTCCAGAATCAGTGTTCTAACTAAACACGTTTTTGCGCTATACGAATTGGAATTTCGACTCATTGTAAAAAATAGAGGGTCGCGCACACGCAGCGTGACGTTATTAGAAAATTATATCATGCTTATAAATTGTTATAAATATGACCTTTCTTTCAATCTTTCAAATGCTCAAACATTAGGTACTCCAGCAATCAAACTGTCGTAGTTATTAACGTTTGAAATCTTACATGTTTTTGTCGGTGAGAAATATTGAACTTACCGAGCGAAAAGACGTTTTCACGTCAAAATAAAACAATATCGTTTGCGAAACGCAGGTTGCTCTACCCTTTTTCGCCGACGACTTTTGTTTGTTTTTTTTTATTTTCGCTTCGCACGCTTTGTGCATTTAGCCAATGTAACGTTTGAGCCGACCACTATCAGGGAGCACGGCAGTACCCCCGCCAAGTCGAGCAAAAAAAAGCGGGACGGCCGTTACCATCCTTTTCTCGAAGCAGTTCAGGCCATTTTCGACCCCCTATAACTTCATTGTGGATTAAACTAGAAGCCTGTATTTCTAGTAGCCAAGCAAGCATTGTATAAACACGATATATTTTAAATTTCATTCAATTTGAACCAGTAGTCTAAGAATTATAACTAGTCAAAGTTCTTAATTTTGTCACTCACTGACTGACCGATCATCAAAACTCTAAGGCACTTCTAGTAGACATAGAAGCTTCAAATTTAGAATAGGTACAATTAGTGTTTAGTGTATGAATTAAGGAAAAACTAAAATATTTTGCAATTTCGGTCCAGTTTTCTAGATACACCAACCGCATAAATAACTTTGTAATCCCATATAAATATATAGGATTACAAAGTTACATTTGCAGTGAATGAATCAGTGTATCTGTATATGTATAATCTACAAAAAGAAATGAGATGCCAACAAAATCAAAACTTGTAAAAAAACCAAATGTCGCAACTCAGTTCTTCTACCATAAAAAGTTGTGAGATCCATGTAATACCAAGTCGGTTGATTTATTCAGGCTCTACTTAAGGGACCTTCTGTCTTAAGTTATTACCTAATTAGCTAATCTAACAACATCTTACAGTGACCATATCAATATTAAAAATCTTTATGTTTTAAATAAATAGATTGACTTGGCAATCGCACTAAACAATCTAATTTAATGTAATATGTACTACTTGTGAGACATTGTGTTATCATCAGTTAGTTCATAATAGGTATAAATATGTATAAGGCGGCAATTATTATGTTTTATCTCTTTTACTGCGAAAGAATTAGAAAACAAACACCTATATTATCTTTGTATAGGTAAATTAAACTGAAACATGATCTATTCGGGGAAACCCCCGTAGCCCGTAACGGAAAATATGAGAAAAAAATTATGTTGGATCAATAAAACATTGGAGATAGATTCAATAGCCGGTTGCCCATCGTCTTTTGCCTCTCGCATCAAGTCTACGGGTTGGTACGAAAGTGCGCGCAAGTAGCGTCACTACAGCCGCGACACTTTTTGTCGGCCGGCGATGCAACTGTCGCTCCGTCTATTGATTGTTATACAAGTGTGTGCACGGTGGCAAAAACGTCGCAACTCAATTTGGGGTTGGGGGATCAGCTATCAAAAGCAAAAGAAAAAATGGATGTTTGAGTGTTCGTAAGTTTTTTTTTTCTTTTATTTCGTTAATTTCCGTGGTTAGGTATATCCTTGATCAGAATGTATTACTTAATTTTCTTATTTTAACTTATTTTATTACTGGATTATGCCCATGAATCTGTTTCGTCCTTTTCCTCCACCGTTTCTGCTACAGAAGATGACTGTTTCCTTTCCTAAAAACCCCAAAAAGACAAAATTCTTTTTGATAGGATAGGGACTGCTCTGACATGGGCAAGGCCAAGAACCGTGGCACCAGTTTTTCACCAAAATCGTTCCAGCGTATGTTCCAGGTGTAGAGAAGGGTTGTGTTGGCATCGATGATGTAGACAACCCGTGTTAAGGACTCCACACCAGGGGTAGATGGATTCCCGTACTCTTTTAATGTTATAAGCTGGTCCAAAAACTCAGCAATGTACGGAAGAAAAGCAAATATTAGCCAAGACCAAGGACTTGGCTAATATTTGCTTTTCTTCCGGATGTATTCCTACAGAATGAAAGATGGGTTTAAGTTGTCATTCTGATATTAAAACCTGGCAAAGATCCTAATGATCATTGTTCATTATGGACTCATCGCTGTATCGTCCATACTAATAAAAAATTTAAAACATTTAATCAAGAATCAGCTAGAGTGGTTGGGGGCCATTCAAGTATGACGTAAGCAGATTTTTGCAATTTTTAACCCCCATCCCCCTCTTCAGCAAAAGTAAGCAAAGCTCTTAAATACTGACGTAAACATTGGTACATGCGTTTTTAAATGTGTTCTGGTTTATTTATGGATTCATGAGCAGCAATTATTTATAAGTCTAGAAAAAATAAGGAGTAACGTGGACAAGAGGCGTGAAATTATCCTGCAGATTACAGACGATCCGCTAAAGTACCGACAGCTCAATAGTTGGATCTCTAAGTCCTTGAATAGCGACCTTCGCCGCTTTAATACGGATCGCATCAAGGACGCAACAGAGTGGCACGAGGGCTCCTAGGTCTTTTCAAGAGGTCTATCTATTGGGCAGAGTCAAGCTTGCGAAACTAAAGACCGATGATGGCAGGCTCGTATCCGCCAGACCTGACCTGTTAAGAGAGATCGAGAGATTCTATGGATAGATAAACACGTCAACAAGGAACCCCGTTACGAATCCGACAAACGACCCAAGAGCCAGATTGACCCGATATTACACCGAAGAAATCCCGGACGTCAGCTTGTACAAGATTAGGATGGCTCTGAAGCAGCTGAAAAACACCAAGGCGCCGGGTGATGATGGAATTACGGCCGAACTCCTGAGGGCCGGTGGAAAACCCGTTATAAAGGCCCTCCAGAAGCTGTTCGATTCCGTCATACTCGAGGGAAAAACGCCACAGGCATGGAACAGAGGTGTGGACTCTTCTTTAAGAAGGGCGACAACACCCTGCTTAAGAATTATAGGCCCATCTCACTTCTGAGCCATGTCTACAAGCTGTTTTCAAGAGTCATCACGAACCGTCTCGCGCGCAGGTTTGATGACTTCCAGACTTCGGAACAAGCCGGGTTCCATAAAAGCTTTAGCACCGTGGACCACATTCATACGCTGCGGCAAGTTATACAGAAGACCGATGAGTTATAGCCTGCTTCTCTGCTTAGCGTTTGTGGATTACGAGAAAGCCTTCGATTCAATCAAGACTTGGGCTGTACTCCAGTCTCTTCAACGGTGCTAGATTGACTATCGGTACATCGAGGTGCTAAACTGTTTATATGAAAGCGCCACTATGTCAGTCCGGCTCCAGGACCGAACCTCAAAACCTATCCTTCTGCAGCGAGGGGTGAGACAGGGAGACGTAATCTCTCCGAAACTGTTCACCGCTGCACTCGAGGATATCTTCAAGGTTCTGGACTGGAGAGGGGTCTGCATCAACATCAATGGCGAGTACATCACTCACCTTCGGTTTGCCAACGATATAGTAGTCATGGCTGAGACTATGGAGAACCTCAATACAATGCTCGATGATCTCAGTAGAGCTTCCGAAAGAGTGGGTCTTAAAATGAACATGGACAAAACGAAGGTAATATCGAATGCCCATGTAACACCCACTCGAAGATCGGAGACTCTACACACGATTATGTTTACCTAGGACAAACTGTCCAGTTAGGTAGGTCCAACTTCGAGAAAGAGGTCAATCGTCGAATCCGACTCGGCTGAGCAGCGTTCGGGAAGCTACGCAATTTCTTCTCGTCACACATCCCGCCGTGTCCCAAGACGAAAGTCTTTGACCAGTGCGTGTTGCCAGCGATGACATAATATGGTAGATACTGAAACGTGGTCGCTCACAATGGGTCTCATAAAAAGGCTGAAAGTCTCCCAAAGGGTAATGGAGAGGGCTATGCTTGAAGTTTCCCTACTCGATCCAATCAAAAATTAAGAGATCCGTAGGAGAACCAAGGTAACCGACATAGCCCGAAGAATTGCCAAACTTAAGTGGCAGTGGGCAGGGCACATTGTTCGCAGAACAGATGGCCGATGGAGCCGGAAGGTTCTGGCGTGGCGACCGCGTACTGGAAGACGTAGCGTTGGAAGGCCTCCGACAAGATGGACCGATGACCTAGCGAAGGCCGCAGGAATCCGCTGGATGCGAGAAGCACAGAACTGCCGGTTGATTCTTTCTGTTGGATGATCAGCTTCAGGGGTATTTAGGAAGGATAGCTTACTAGGGCTAAAAATGATGTCACAAGTACGTCAACCAAATGATTAAATAAAATGCCATCATATCAATTTCATTTTTGTACTTTGAAAGGATATTATAAATTAATTAATTTGAGGGGGAAAATTAATTAGTTATTTTATTAAAAATAAAATATGTTAAGAGGGGCTAAAGTATTTTTAGGCATGTACAGATGCCATCACATCAAGCTACCTCAAACTGTCAAATTTAAAAAAAAAATATTATCCTTTCAAAGTACAAAAATGAAATACTTTAAATTCGGGCTCTACTTAATTTACTTTTTCTAGGAACACTTTCATTCATCTCCGCACGTTTTTTTAATAAACGTGTCACGATTTTTTTTTTATTCTACTGATTTAGTTGAAGTACATCTGTTGTAGAAATATTTGACTTTGGTTTGGTAACACTGTACTAGCGCCGATCGATACTTCGTCACACTATCCCAGCCCCACTGGTTTCTGAATATCGTAGCTAATAATTATTTTGTCTTTGCGTTTCTAATTTTGAGAAGTCGGTGGTTTTTTAACAGTTATTGTGGTGGTGAAGTATGTAAGTACCATATTATATTATGTTGTTGAGGTCGCAATCAGTAGGCAGTGGCAGTGGTCAAGTCCTACGACAGCCGACCTATTGATTGAAATAACGTTAGTAGAGTTAACCATATCTATGTTACATTATAACTTTTATCTATACAGGGTGTAAAAAGACACATCACATAGCCCTCAACTACGCTTTCTGTACGTCAAACTAAGTAACATTGTACAAAAATAATTGCTGGGAAACGAGTTTTATTTTTGGGTCAAAATTTGCTATTTGCTATAGTGCGACAAATAACGCACGCAAACTTCGCCCCTAAGACGGCTCACTGACCACTGCGGTTAAGGGGGTATTTATAGTTGTGTTTTATCATTAAAAACTGGTTTTCGTAAAAAAAATCAGTAAAAGTTGGAATATTGACCTTCAATATCTCCGTAACACAAGTTTGCGCACTGGATAACATTTTATCATGTATTGACGGGGAGTACAAGTGAGTCTCACCTTCGTTAAGTGTCTTTTACGCCCGATTTATTCATACGTGAAGCGATAACTTTTTACCCCTTTTTACCCGACTACAGAAGAGGGAGGGTTATGTTTTTCGGGTGTATGTATGTATATGGATTTCTTTGGCACGCTTTGTAGCCTAAACGGCTTGATGGATTTTAGCTTGAGAGGCGTCATTAGATTTGTATCAATTGTGAGAGTGACATTGGGTCTACTTATCATAATTATGAAAATTTAAATGGCCGATTTTCGGCGCCATATTATACCTAGGGCTAAAAGTTTTTTTTTTCAAAACCTTCTAGTGGCGTATAAAAATAAAGGGGTTCATTAATAGACTTATTTACGTCAAAAATAATTAAGTATATTAATTGAAAGAATAAAATTATTAAAAAAAACAAAATCCCGACTGCGTAAAAAGTTAACTTGGATTTAAAGGGAGGGAAACAAGAAACTTTTGTTTTAAGAGTTTGTCTATTAGGTAAACTGATTCATACTATATGCAATTTCAATCAAAGTATTTGTTTCAAATTGGCAATTAGACACTTAAAAGACACTTTTGAATTTCAACATTAAAATAGAATTGATTCTAGACGCCCCTTCCAAAATGTAGTTTCGTATGGAGAAGAATGGGCAGCAAGTCCACAGCAGATCTTTATCGATAGCGATGTCAAAAACGGAGTGAGGACGTGTGATTTTGACATCGCCTACAGTTTGAAATCTGTGCACATTAACAGTAACGCACTTTAACAGTGTCGGCACTTTTACTTATGACGGCAGGTACCTATAGTGTCGTATCGTGAGGAGCCGGAACCGGAAAAAATCCTTATGTATATAATAGAAAATAAAGTCGCTTTTCGTGTTTGTACGCTTAGATCTTTTAAACGACGCAACGGATTTTATTGCGGTTTTCATCAATAGACAGTGATTCAAGAGGAAGGTTTATAATGTATAATACACCGACCTCCACGCGGGCGAAGCCGATAAGTGATATAATAAAATGGTAATTTAATTTAATGGTAATTGTTCACAGCTCCACCCACCATTCAAGAATAATGGCAGAGGCCCAGAGTACTATAAGGTAAATTGTTATTAGGTTATTAAAAAAATATAGCTGTTCCATATATTTTGACCGCGTAGGTGCATTTTTCTATGAAACAGCAGATTATTTTTTTTTTCATTTACATGACTCGTAAATTCATAATTCATGGCTGCAGTTTCCGCGTCGATGGCACATTGCCACACTATATCATTTTAAGGGGTTCGAGGCTAAAAAATAACAGCCGCAGGGGTCGACCGAAGGTTAAGCCACGCCTGGTGCAGTCAGGTCGTGGATGGGTATTACATTACGATATAAATAAAGGGATTGGGACCTTTACAGGGTTAACGTGCTTTCCAAGGCCCTGAATGCTATGTTACCGATAGGCAGTTCTTTTTGGCAAAAAACGTACTTTCTTTCAATGCTGAAATCCGTTTTAAATTTCGTTCCGATTCACCTCTGCATCCCTATTCACCCCGTTTGACGGTACTTTTCATGATGATTCCGCTTTGAGCACCACTTAATGTGGTGCTCAAAGCGGAATACGTATACGGATAAATATTTATTGGTGCTCAAATGGGAATACGTTTGGTGCTGAATGCATAGGTGTTCAAAAAATTCGTGTTAAAACGGGAAACCTTCTAATTTTAGTTACATGGTTTCATTACAGACGCTTTGACCGATTTAACTGAATAGAAGCTAGTAAAATTAATTTACACAACATTATCATTTCAGCGATAATACGCCCACTGAGCGTCCTTCTCCAGAGCAAACCCAACCTCCCAACTTGAACAAGTACGTGGTATTATTGACTTACAATACAAGATAATTAACCACTGAAAGCTCCACATAGAAACGTAAGGTATTTCGAGACTCGGAAACCGGTTGAATAAGTAAAGACTGCATAGTGCTTGCGGACGGCGAGTAATGGGTAGCGCGCTGTCCGGTAAGGACCAAGCCCGGGTCGACGGCGCATTGTGTTCCACGCGCGCCTCAAAGAGATATCAGCACCAACTGATGGGGCCCAGAAGGACCAATGCCTGCCAGGGGTGCGGGTTGTTCTAAAGAAATACCGTGGCCCCTAGCGCACAGGCAACTGAGGGAACACGGGTGTGTTTTAGTCAGTAAAAAAGGCTGAAACGCCAATAACTTCTCCCGCTCCACCCAGAGCGGGAGAAGTTATTTGATGTTTTCCCACCCAAAAAAAAAAAGACTGCATAGTGACGAACAACATCTATGTAATTTAGCCATCATCATCATCATTAACCGGGCCTTTTCCCAACTATGTTGGGGTAGGTTTCCAGTCTAACCGGATGCAATAGAATACCAGTATTTTACATGGAGCGACTACCTAGCTGGGTCCACAACACGGTGACGTGTTACGTAGTAATACCATACCCCTTCGTGAAACTGGTTGTCAGACTTTCGGGCTTTGGAGTGCCCATAATGACTGTCAAAGATTTACAAATGATAGCCGCGACCAATGTTTTGACATTGTTTCCGAGGCAGGAAGGAGGGTCTCGAAATAATATGGTATGGTCACCCGTCCACGGGCCGATCTTGACTAGCGTAGCAAGCTAAAGAGCTTCGATAGACCCGTGCTGCTGTTATTATTTGTTCACAAGCCCTTCCTTTTTTTGATGGTATGGATTTCCTATCCATATTTTCCAATTCGCACTTTGCCAGTTTTTTAGTAAATGTGTAATTTATTAAATAACATTTTTATTCACATAGCTCTGAGACAAGTGGGCCTCCTCCACCATTGCCTGGAAATGAAGCTCCACATGCTGCAGAGGCTTCTGAGGGTAAGACTTTTGTTCTACTTATAATAAATGCGCAGCGAAAATAAAAATCAATGTTTACATGCCAAAGCTCCAGGGTAGTCCGCGAAATTCTAATTCTTAGGCCCACTTGCGCATTCATGGGTTATCCTAAATAACTCGGAGTAAACAGCTAACTCAGGGTTTATCAAATAATTAATCTTGCACCACCAAGAGTTGGTAGGGGTAAGCCTAGTGTTAAACTTTTAAATATTATTCCCACCCATGTGGGAGAGTTAAAAGTCACAAGAATAATAATGCGAGGTGAAATTCACCTTACTCACATTACTAGCACTAACTCGGACTTTAGTTAAATAACTAAAGTTAAGTTAAAATAGATTGACGCTAACTGGTACCGCTGGGTATTCATGAACTCGTATAAAAATAAATACAAACTGTAAAAAGCATATTTTCCTGATGAGACGTTTTCGTCAACCAATAAACTGTGCCCTATCTCCGCAAGTTCCTAGCTCCGCAAAATGATTTTTATACATTCATTCCCAACGTCCCCAGAATGTAAAATAACATTATTTGTAAACTTCACACTTGACCATTCCTCGTACTAACGTCTCCAAAAGTGTTAGAATAATATAAAAACAGTACCTAGTTAAAATTAACCTCATTTTGGAAAACATATTTTCCCTCTGTTTATATTAGTACTAGGTATGTTTTGAGATTGTTTCGAGATATATCCAGTGTGTTTTTTTTTTGCCTTGTTTTTTGTTTCACTTTTTGGGTTTTGTTTTGTTGTTCATTAAGTATATGTTTGTGTTTTGTTTTTAAACAGTATCTGCGATTGGATACGGACACTGTCTTTTTGGTGAGGCTTTTCGCAAAACTCCATAAAGGGGTTACCTTTCCTTGTTAGCCGCATTAGTTTTTGTACAGTTGTACAGTACACGTGTCCGCCCCCCACGTAGCCAGGTGTTCAGCTTGGACGTAAGGTAGGATTTTAGGGGACGTCCAGAGTGTGTTAGGTATGTATCCAGGTGGTGAATTAGGAATGTATCCAGGTTGTTCTGGGGAAAAAAGGTTTTGTTACTTCCCTCTCATTCGCACAAGTGCAAAAACAATATTTGACATTTCCCGCTCATTCACACTCATTAACACCACTATTGATGAGCGCCTATTTGTTATTGAAGTACAGAACAACGTCGTTTTTTATAATGTTAATAATGTTAAGTAAAATGCCCCTTCAACGCTCACCGCCACCGCCTTTGCCTAAAGCTCAGCTGCCGCAAACGCCAATCTTCAGCACGCCACAGCCTCGTCTATACACACCTCATAGCTCATCAGAACCATGTTTAAATGTATACCTGGACTCGCCAAACAATAACATTTCCCCTGCCATTGCCTTCCGCAATGCGGAGCACCTATAGGGGAAGGTAACGAGAAATATAACCTGTCTGCGACTAAGTTAGAGATAAAGGAAATGTTTTGCGAGTTCAAACAACAGCAAGAGGAAAAGTATATTAAACTGTACTCTGTGGTGAACGAAATCCGGGACACTATTGACCTTATGGTGGCTAAATCCAACGAAATAACTTCACGAGTTGAGCTACTGGAAACCGAGCGGAAGGAAAACCTGTCCTACAAACATAAGTTTGAGGGTAAACTTGAACACTTTGAACAGAGTTCTAGATCCTGCTGTATAGAGATACGCAATATCCCAGTGGTTAAATCTGAGACAAAGACTTAATTAATGGAAACTGTGACTGATAAGGAAAATCTCACCAACTTAAAAATTCAAGCTCATGTAATTAAAAACGTTTTCCGTATTCAGACAAGAGATCCGGTTAATAATACCATAATAGTCGATTTTACCTCAGTCCTACGCAAGGATGACTTTTGGAAAACTTCAAATAAAAAAAAAACACAATAGAAGCACAATAGGAACTCTTTTAAGTTGACAACGGAGCACCTCAAAATCAGTGGCCTTGCCAAACCAATATTCGTTTCTAAAAATCAAATTGCCCGGAAGAAGAGACACGTAATGCGGCAAAGTCTAACGACTACAAATTATGCTGGGTTATACATGGCAAAATCATCCTGCGCGAGAGAGAAGTTAAGACTGATTGTGAAGTCATTGTGAAGTCTGTATGACTATACCCAGTTTCTCATTTCTTAAACATATTACTTGCTTTGTCGTTTACTATTTATAACCGGGATCTGTTTAATGTAATTGTATCAATGTATTGTACACTATCTCATTACTCGACACACAACTCCACTACTGCACTCAATAAACATCACTTAATCTCATATACCGCAAGTTTTTCAAATATATGACACATACTTTTGCTCTTTACTGTGAAAGAATGTCACCGTTTAAATCTATGTACTTTTCAGATATAAGCCTTGAGCTGAACATACAAGTACTTTCACTTTTTCGTTTTTATAATCACAATGGATGACCTAAACGTAATTAATACCAAGATCGAAAATCTGACGGTCTCAGAATGTTTCGTCTGCTCTCAGGAATCCAGTGCTAAGTTTCTTAGAAAACTAGAGTCTACACCTTAAATCATACATGTCAATATTCGTATCATTAACTGTAACTTTGATAAACTATTTTTATTTTTAGGTAGTTTGAGTTATACACTGGATGTTATTTTATTGTCAAAATGGCTAATGTCCAAATGTTCTGCCCTTCATAATCAGCCTACAGCAGTCCACTGCTGGACATAGGCTTCTCCAATTGCACGCCATTCAGCTCGATTCTCGACAACTCTCATTCAGCCGCTACCAGCCACCCGGCGAAGACCTACCTTAAGTTTGTCGATTTCACTCAAGAACACGTCTACCCCAACGGTCATCGGTTCTACGGCTAATGTGGCTGGTCCATTACCACTTCAGCTTGCCAATTCTGTGAGCTATGACGACAACTTTGGTTCTCTGCCGGATCACCTCATTCCGGATTCTATCACTCAGAGATACTCCGGGCATAGCTCATCCATAGCTCGCTGAGCGACCTTGAATTTATGGACCAGCGGTACCGTGAGTGTCCACGTTTCGGCTCCGTAAGTCATAACAGGCAGGACGCACTGATTGAAGACTAGTCTTTAAGCTCTTCGGAATACGCAACGAGAAGATTCGACGAAGCTTCCCAAACGCTGCCCAGCCCAACCGAATTCTTCTGTTAGCTTCCTTCTCAAAGTTGTTCTTACCAAACTGCAGAGTTTGCCCGAGGTAAACTCAAACTCAAAGCATTTATTTCAAATAAATCAATTACAGGCACTTTTGAATTGTCAAGGTCGGTGAGTTAGAAAGATGAAGCTATTTGCCCATTCCAAAGCGTAGGTACCTATGGAGAAGAACGGGCAAGAAACTCCATGGACACTCTTTTAAAATCATGGTATTGTTACAAAAAGTTGGTTACATCATTATGTTGAAATTATCAATGTGAGAACGATGTAAAAAGACGTGCACATTAAAGCGTCCGTAATTAAAACAATTAAAAAAAACGTATTCTGGAACAACTTTGAGAGCACTGCCATTGAAAGCAATCGGTCCCGGAGTGACGTGATCGTTGAACATAACCTGGGTTGTGGTCCAAGTTCATCCGGAGACCAATACGAAGCCGGAGACCATAAGAATCAACTAGGCCGTCCAGCATCTGCTGCAAGTCATGCAGCGATTCAGCCAGTACGACGATGTCATCTGCAAATCTCAAGTGTGAGATGTACTCGCCGTTGATGTTAATGCCGCGTCCTTCCCAGTTCAACGTCTTAAACACAGCCTCTAGTGCATTAGAGAATAATTTCGGGGAAATTACGTCTCCTTGTCTCACCCCTCGACGCAAGGGGATGTGTTCAGTTTGCTGATCCTGTCAAATGAATAAAAAAAAAGGTAGCGAACTCTTCCACGATAGCCCCATTGGAATCGTTGGCCATGTCTGATGTTGATGACGCCGAAGTTGAAAGCATTATTTTAAATCTTAAAGATGAATGTCGGTTGTGACGGAAACCCTTCCACAATTATCAAGGCCACAAAAAATACAATTATCAAAATCCTCCCTCTCCTTGTCCACATTTTTAATCTCTCCCTATCCTCTGGCACTTTTCCTGATATTTTCAAAACTACCATAGTCCAACCTATTCACAAGGAGGAGGAGGAGACAAGGATCTTGTTTCGAATTACAGGCCTATATCCGTCCTTACAACCATCTCTCAGAAAGTTGAAGCTTGTGAAATTCCTCGCTAAATTCAACATCTCGGCTGGAAATCAATACGGTTTTAGAGCGGGAAAATCCACAGAAGACGCTACTCTGGATCTCACAAATACTTTAGTCGAACACCTCCATAATAAGCAGAAGCCTCTTGGTGTATTCCTGGATCTTTCGAAGGCCTTCGACACCGTTTCTATCCCTAAATTAATTGACAAGATGGAACAAATTGGCATTCATGGTATTGCCCTCGAAATCATTCATAGCTACACTTCCGGACGACAACAGGTAGCAAAGGTTAGGTCATTCATCAGTAATGAGGAAAATTTAACTTTTGGGGTTCCCCAGGGCAGTGTCCTGGGACCAACCCTTTTCCTCATATATGTATATCAATGAGCTGTGTCAGTTATCTATCCCAAACACAACAATTATTACATATGTAGATGACACAGCCCAAATAATCCATGGCAATGACTGCTCTGAGACTCGTGAGAGGGCAGAAGTAGCTCTTAGAATCATTATGAAGTGGTTAGCCTCGAATCTGCTCACACTCAATATCTTTAAGACCAAGTTCATATCTTTTACTCCGAGTATTATTAGTCAACCACCACGTCATTTAAGATCAGAGCCCATGTCTGTACAGTGGCCAAAACCTGTAAATGTGCCCAAATAGAAAGGTCTGACAGCATCAAATACCTTGGGGTTATATTAGACAGTTTCTTGTCGTGGATAAAACAGGTTAACTCTGTTCTGGTTCGAGTCAGGAGATTCATTTATTTATTTATAAAACTTCGAGCAGCTGTTGATTTCCAATCCCTAAAAATGGTTTACTTTGCCTCGCTCAATCAGTTCTCAGTTACAGTATAACTACATGGCGGGGAACTCACAAGACAACCATGCTGCGGCTAGAGAGGGCTCAGAGGGCAGTTTTAAAAGTACTGGAAAAAAAACCTATTAGATTTCCGACCTCTGAACTGTACTCACTTTCTGAGGTCCTCACAGTGAGACAGTTGTTCGTCCGACAGTCTATAAGAAACACCTGCTTCTGTCTTACATCCCTCAGCCTCTAACAAAGAAGCTACGTTCCGACAGAATTTGTAAGACTGAGCTTTGCAGGTTAGCGTTGGTTAGTCGCCACTTCAACCATCCCAGCACTAAACTTTACAATGCCATAAATATAAGATTTAATATTTACCCTATGACTAAAAGTCTGCTAAAAAGAAAATTGACTGACTGGTAAACACACCCTCACACACCGATACACACTTCACTCCACTCACGCTTACTACATAGTAACCTCCACATGATAGAATATTTTCTGTTTTTATTCTCTTTAAAAAAAAGTGTAATTCCTCAATTCATTATTTATTAATTTTCTTTGTCTTTTTTTGTCTTGTCCGGAACAATGTCCTTGTATGTATATTTTGGGCGTTGATAGCTGCGCCACAGTATTTTACTTTTGTGGCTATCTTCGTTTTCCTTTGTAAATTATTGTAAACTTAAGTTGTTCCAAATAAACTTTATTCTATCATTTTATTTATTTTAATGAATTAAGCGTAATTTACTTTGAACATATGTGTCGGCGCCTCTAAAGGTTTTACCATTCCAGATTTGGTCAAGACAGAGTCGTACAATTTTATTGAATAATATAATAATATAAGCTTTTGGGAACTTTGCACTTGAGGAGAAACCACGTGCAATACGATACATTTTGTAAAATTCAAATATAAGTGAATTTAGGTACGTTTCGTAATGTAGTGCAGTGTTACCAACCCTACTGTTTTAACAGTAGATTTGCTGTTTTCACATTGATGTCCCTGTTTTCTGTTTCATTCCTAATTTTTACTGTTTTTCGATTAGCGTTCAGCGCCACCTATTACACTATGCAAATATTTTTTTGATAACCACTATGTAATAAAATGCAGGTTATTTTCTGCTATAAATGTTATGAAAACAAAATTATGCAACAGAATATCGACTACAACTATTAAAGGAGTATTACACACTAAATCCGAAATAACCGATTGCTACTCATTTGAAGCCACAGAAAGGCACATGAAGAAATTTAACAAAAATATGTATGATTTTAAAAAGAAAAATGAGTGTGAAAATATTGAAAATGAGGCAATTGAGAATGAAAGTGGAAAATAATTTTACTTTGATTTTTATTTTTTTGTTGTTGTGATTATTAATATAACAATGTATGTGAGTTCTGGTAACTAAGAAAATTGTTCATTGTTTTAATTATATGAGCAAAAGTATGAAATCTGCCTTTTTTTTCTTTACCTACTGTTTTCTCCTGTTTTTTTTTTGCGAGCTGTTGTTTTTTAGTTTTTGGGGGTGGCAACAGTGATGTAGTGTTAGAGATATGGGTAGCTAGCACGGAGAAAATTTTCTCCGTGGTAGCTAGATATACAATATCCTTTCATTCATTATTATTGGTCGAATTACATAACAGGGCACAGACAAAACAATTCTATTTAATGTTTTGTCTATTGAACTGCAATGTTCCCAACTAAAAAAACAAAAATGCTTGGTTGACTAACCCCTTGTTACTCTTTACGGGCGCAACGCGAACCTATTATGAAATATTAATTACGTAACTCCGAGTTTACAAAATCTACATTTATGAATTTTACCCAACTCTAAACGCGCAAGTGGGCCTTAGGTTTTCACAAAGGCTGGTATGACGGCCTGGTCACGACTTTTGGCTTATTTGTGGCTTAGCGGCCATATGACGCAGCAAGCGGCGCGGTGTCGGCCGGCGCGGGGCCTTGTCCATGCCACGTACTGCTGCTCCGTAGCGTTACCGGCTAATGCGGCTGTACTCGACCTGTAGAGAGTCATCGATCTCCCGGAAAAATAAGTTCCTGCAGAATTATAAAATAAGCAAGGATTCGACTTTATAAGAAATAGTTAATAATATTTTTTTATATACCTACAATAACAAATAACAATAGACCAAGTAAAATACTTACTTTTTGCGTGACGCCTTCAAATGGTATAATTCTGGCACTGAATATAACACAAAACACACAAATGTGTTTTAACACTTGTTTGGTGTGTATAATATTGGTCGTACCAGTCATAAATCAATATCTTTGTAAACCATTTGCGTTTTGTTAATGAAGAAAAATTCGTTTAAAACACTTTGCTTCATATTATTTGTTTTAAGACGACACCTAAGCTAAGCTAACCCCTTTGCTATGGAATAATGGAAAAGTCACTGTCTATGAAGAAACCCTAGGTGTGAGTGTGACCTCGTGCTCGAAGAGACTTCGAGAAGGGTAGACAAGCGATTTCTATTTTACCGTAGAGTAGAAACAGAAAGCGTCATGCTAAGTTTGATAATTACTTTGTAAATAATCCAATCTCTCTCCATCCATCCAATCTACATAATAATTTGTTGACAACTTTTCTAACGGCCTTTTTTAACACATTAGTAGGAACTAGGACAACCTAGCAGGTACGAACTTTTATAAATTATCAATTTAATTAAACTAACCTACATAATTATTCTGGAAAACATTGTTTATATACTTCCACACCATTATAATAACATTTAAAAATAATCGTATAAGTTATTTTAATCGGCTAGCCGCCGCCGCTCACTGCCCCATCGCCGCTATCCGCACCGCTCTGAGCCGCGGCAGGTGGCATCTCAACCATTCGCCCGTACAAAATGTTCAAACCGCACACCGCGCCGCGCTCCGTTGCCGCAGACCGCTCGGCAAATACAGCTCGCGTTGCCGCTGCCTGCGACAGACGCGTTGTGGCATGTTTCTTACATTTTTAACCCCGTAGTCGGCATCGTGTCGGGGGACGGTCAATGAAAACACCAATCAGACTAGTCCCTGCAACAATGATTAATGTATGCTATTGTAGAAAGGATAACATTTCCTTTAGTGAAGGGCTACGACATGACGACCCTTGGATCAAAATATTACCTACAAACAACTACCACATATTGTTTTTTACTTTCTAGAGGTTTTTGTTTGGGTCGAAGGTTTTTGAAAGGGCTTTGCACCTATAGGCCTCTCCTTGGCATATTTATTTCAAAATGGCGTTGCACACTTATACCTATATAAATATATATAGATAGAGGACATATAGAGGAACAAAAACGACATAAAACATGATATCTTAAAGTGTCACATTAACGAGATAAAAATAGTTACTGATAGCTTGAATTAATCCAAATGTTTTCGTCTCATTATATCAAAAACATTCGTTAACGCTGAACACCGCTTTAACAGATGGCGAATGATGTGTTACAATTATGATTATTACTTCAGATAAGTAATCACATTGAAATATTATTAATAAGTATTTAAAGGTGGAGGACTTAGAATGAGAGAATCTCTGGAATAAAACATTTTGACTTTGCCCTTGCAACACTTTCATTTTTGACTACTTCTTAAAGCACATAACCAACACACGGATGCTGTGCCCATGTCATGTAGGTACATAGTTTGGTACTTGGAATGGACTCGGGCCCAATGTAACCGGGCTCAGGATGTAATGCACTCTCTTGATGCTAGGATGCGACATCTAGAGAGTGCATTACTTCCTCCAGCTGCCTTTTTCGTGAATATGAATATGAATATGAAATGCACCGATCCCAGCGTGGCTTGACCAGACTCGATAAATCGAATGAACCCCAAGATTTGCACTAGTCCCTGGAGCCTCATGCTTCATGGTGTTACAGAGGCCATTGCATATCAAGAAGTAGACCGGGGGGCGCGGTAATGGTCAGGTAGACGTGCCCATAGGATAGGAAAGGATTGCGAGCCTACCGGATATGCATCCTTGAGTAAGCATTGGACTAGTGGAGAGACGGGTGGTATTTATTTATAGGAGGGCATCTTTTCACGACGTCGCCGGCATGTTGATTCAGGTCGGGCTTCTTGGGTACGTTCAATTGTTTTCTTAGCTCTTTTCTATGCCGTTGCTTCGCTATGTTCTGTTTTGTTGTTTTCGTAGTAATATTCTGAGTTCTCGCAGCTAATAGTTTCTGGTTTTTTGTAGATATTGCTAGCCGCTTTCTTGATCTTAGTTTTGTCTCCAGCCATGTCCTTTCAAAACTTGATTCCCATGTCGAAGTACTTCTTTGCTTGTTTTAGGTTGTCATTCCTTGGGTAAATAGGTCGTCCGAGGTTCTTAGATTTGGCCCTGTACTGCATTGCTACCTCCAATAGGTGTGGTTTATCCCGTCTGAAGACGTGTGCTAAGTAGCACATCCTGTGATTCTTGATGCGTTTTGTTACGGTTTTTTCGTCTAAGATTTGGTGCATTTTCTTAATCATTAGTTTATTCCTGATGTGGTTAATCAAGTCTCTCATGATAACTCGTTCATATCTTCTGAGTCTTAATCTGTTCACCTTGGGTCGATACTTTTAAGTCATATATCATACAAGGTACGATAACTCTTCGATACATAAGTCTAGCTAACTTCCAGTCCATCTTTGCCTTTAGTATGAATGGTAGTAATGATTTTCGTTTCTCGTGGCCTGTTGGCATCGTTTTCTAATTGTGATTTTTCTGCTTGTGTATGTGCCTAGCTATTTTATTTCGTCCATTGTTGGTATACTTATTCCGTTGAGGGTCACGTTGATTGTTTGCTGTGATGTTATGGGGTCCCTAATTAGAATGTTTGTTTTTGTTTCGTTTATTTGGAGGCCTGCGGTATTTAGTAAAGGTTTTGTGTGGTATAAGATGCGCTCTAGTCCTTCTAGATCATCTGCAATGAGTATAAGATCGTCCGCAAATGATAATACCAGGGGGAGTGAAACGCGGTCCTATGAGGGCAACCCCGTTTAACTCCCTTTCCTTTGATAATTATAATCCAATTGCTTTGCTGGCCACTCCATTTGATGCATGCTCTTACATTCATGCATACCTTGATTATCCTGTTGGTCATCGATTTGTTAGTTCATTGCAATAATTATCCTAATGCCTTAATGTCTTTAAGTCGACATTGGTGTTTTCTATGACAAGGGCGATAGGGCCGCTCGCCCTAAATTCGTTTACTTGCAAATCCTTCCTCGTCTAGGGGGTCTTTCGTGCATAAAATGTGGTAATCTGTTGATCCATTGTTTAAAAGGGACGCTTGGTAGTTGCCTAGTCCTGATATTGCATCGTCTATTTTTTATTTTTTTGTTTTTACTACGCATCTGGCGTAAATTCTGTAGTACCATTATGCAGCGATATTCGTTCGCGTCTTCTAGTTTTTTATTTTTGGGATTAGTACCTGCGCGGTTTCAAGCCACTTGTCCGGCACTGTATTCTGTGTCCAGGCTTTATTCTTGTGTATAGTTGCGGTTTCCTGTTATATTTGGGGCATCGTTTTGTTAAGTTCGGTTACCACGGTTACCTCTTGGTCCGTTCCGGGAGCTGTCTCGTTTGGCTTTTATTGATGATTACCATTACTTCTTCGGCTTTGTTATTTTAACATTTGGTATCTGAAAAGGCCCTCGCTCCTTTTTTTTTGTTTTCCTGGGGGACACCTTTATGTACGCGGATCTCCTTCGGCGTTTTGTTTGTTGTTCCTGTAAAACGTGTCGAGCATTTGCCTGCATTTTCCGGTGTGAAATGTCCCCAGTCCGGTGAAGCGGGCTCTGCGTGTTTTTGTTCTTCTTGATATTTAACCTTTTGGAGTGTTGTCTGCCATTATTTTTATGCCTATTTGGATTATCCGGTTTCCCGCTGTGTAGGTTAGCAAGAGCTAAGCGATGGTCTCTTTATTAAATTGGCTGAAGAATCAGTTTCCTGAGCAGCGGTCGGTTTTAATAACCTCCGTTATTGTGTTCCAGGGTATTTCGATGTCTTTACTCGTTAGGATGATGTCTTTATTTGCTAGTTTTTTTGTTATCCAGTCTTCGTATTTTATTTATACAGAATTTCTGTTGAGAGCTGCGTAGTTGCATTGTTTGTGCTTGATATGACCCCGGTGTGTGTTACTCGCTTTTCTTGAGGGGTGCCAATCACAGTGTGAAGATGTATGTTCCTGAGTTCAACCCTGTTTCCTGTAGGTTGGCTATATGAATGCCGCTACGTGAAGGTTCAGCGTCTATTTGATTTTCTTTCTTTGACTGGTGTTGAGGCGCCGATGCACAGGTCTGGTCAAGTGCGCTTAATTGCGGTAAAGGTCTGTTTCTGGGTGTTGTGTATCCAGTGTCGTTTGCGATTACGACTGATAACGGTGTGAGTAGCTTGCTTCTTGTTCTTCACACGGTGTTAATGAGTTCGCTAATTGGGGGCTGTTCGTTTGAGGCCGGGGTTTCGTGGATTTTTCCTGCTCTTCTCGTGTGTTTTACCGGTTATAAGGATTGGCATGTTGCGGTGTTTTAGCGTTGTACTTAGGATGTCGCTGTTGGCGGGTACTAGTTCGCCAATAGGTGAATACCCTTGTGCGTTTCTGTTGTTTCCGTGCACATTTACGAGATAGTATTCGGACAAGGCGATGATGATATCTTCGCCACCACAAAATGTTATATTAAACTAGCCCCTGACCGCGGCTCCGGCCGCGTGGAAGTCGGTTATGGCGTATGTTCCTATATGAAAGTAGCCTATGTCTCTCTCCATATTCTAGGCTATATCTCAGCCAAATTTCATGACACTTGGTTCAGCGGTTTAGGCGTGAAAACGTAACATACATACAGAAAGTCTCTTTCGCATTTATAATATTAGTAGGGATTGTGCGGTTATGTATTTTGCTATCCTTTATTCCTAGAAGAGAATGCTGTTAGGGAGAAAATCATGTATATTATTTAGAAGTGCTAGGAAAATTCTATCATCCTGTCGATGTTTCCAAATATATGTGGCGAGATCTTGACTGACAATCCTATGATCGAGTGTTAAGCCCATTAAATTATTTTTTGAAAACACTTTTGTTTGTAGTGCAAGTCCAGGACACGTGCAAAGGGGCTGAGGCTGACTTGACCTTTTTTTTTTGGTTAATCTGTAGAACAAAAGCGTGCTATGCGAACTTAAGAGTTAAGGGTAACTTTTTTGTACACTTCAGCACATATGGGCCGTGGGCCGACTCAAATTTCGGTAACCGTGGCGTTACAAGTTATAATAATACAATCTTTAGGTACTGCGTTTTGAGCGATAGGTACCGTATTTTGCGCTAGAATAATAGCGTAAATTAGTTTGTGCCGCCCTATTATATATAGTGTTAGCACACTGGCCCACAACGAACCGGCCGGCCGGTCGTTCTCAGTTTTATAGAACAAATCCCTGAAATATTAGGAACGATCTCACCAGGTTTAGCCGCCAGGGGTCAGCCGTGTCACTCGTCCTCCAGCAGCCAGTCTTCGCTGCAGGCTGAAGCGCACTTACATCACTTTTGCTCCCTTGTTTTATACTACCCAATATAACAAATTGCGACACAGACGGAGACGCATAAAAAACTCGGTTTGATTTCGAGGTCTGGCAAGTAAGTCAACATCTGCTGCGCGCGGGCAGACGCGACCGTTCACGACGGCGGCCCAACTTGAACCTCTACTTCCTCCAGCTGCCTTTTTCGAGGAAATATTCAGGTTATCTGATATGAGTGAAGAGAGTGAATAAACAATGTAGGTATGTCGTGTATAGCATAGTAAATTAATATTGCTACTAAATGTTAATACACAATAGAATAGTAAGCACCTGTTTTATTTTTTCAAGGAAATATTTTTCAAACATGTCTTTTATACGACAAAGGATATGCATTCTAACCAAGCAGTTCGAATAAGGTAAGCTTTCTACATAAAGAGATAAAAATCGAAAACACTTAACATTGATTTTCATTAAGATAAGCACATCATATAAGTAACATTTTCAATAGAAAAAACGCTTTTTAGCTTAAATTGCCCGCTTTTAATATGAATGAAACGAAAATAAAGTTTAATTATCTAGATAATGTGACAGTTTAGGGTTTCGTTTGTCTTTATGCCCCTATCCATATTTATAGGGATAATCGTGCGCCGCCATTTGAAAAATTATCAAAATGGAGGACCGGGAATAGGCCTGTCTACATACGAAAAAGTTCGATCCCCTTTAAATTTCATTGTGTATTTTTGTTTCCCCCTCCCTTAGCTTCCGCTGAGACCGGCAAGGTCGTGGCCAGGCCGTAGCAAATATGCATATGATATGGGCAATTTGAGAAGGGCGGTCACTATGAATAATGACCGGTATGTATACGCAACGCCCGTATCAAGTGGACAATGTAAGTAAAACTGCATGACTTATCACTTTTCCCGGTCAGTATGAAAAATGACCACCCTATCTTGGGCAAAATAATAAAACAGAGAAACTGTAGTGTATTTGATTATTATATTATGAAATTAAACTTACTTACTTAACTCTTATTGAAAGGTACAAAAAAACATTCAGCATAGTCATTAAAATTAATTAAACGTAATAAACATCAGTAGTAGTTACCTTACTTTTGAACAACAGTTTAAATATTAGTTAGTACCTACTCCGGAAAAATTAACAGAAATAAATGAAAATTTAGGATTATCCAAGAATTATCAACATTAGAATTATTTATACTTACAAGGTGAGCTTTTGTGACATTTTGAATTGCAAAGAATATTTGTTTCTTGCATTTACAACGTTTTGAATTGCAGTCACCAGTAGTACAATTACAATGTTGAATCGTTGTCCTACCTATTCTACATACCTATTCCAAGTGCCCGGTCCAAGTGATAAGTTCGAGCTATCTTAAATCTCGATTTTTTTAATGGACCACGAGGCGTCGGGCATTATTGGGCCGGTCAAAGTAAAAAAAATATCAATTTCACCGACGCTCTTGGTCATTATTCTTAATAGCCGGTCCATATTAATATTGCCCGGTTAATCAAATTGCCCGTAACATATACAGGGTAAGTTAAAAAAAAATCAGCTGTTTCATAGAAAAGTGCAATACCTACGCGGTCAAAATGTATGGAACAACTGATTTATTTTAGTAAAACCGACGAAAAATTTATGTCTAGAATGATATGTTGAATTCACAGTTACAGTTTGCGAACTGGATAAAAACTTTTCCTGTATAAGGTGTTAAAAAATTCATGTTCCGAATTTCGTGTACTTGCTCGGTATCAAAAACTAACATATTGCAAAAAAGAACGAAAAAATGAGCGATTTTAATTTTAGGTAAGTTCGATAAATTGCCAGTCCAAAGTCTGAGAAATGTTATGGGAAAATTAGAATCAGCAGTTTACGTAGGTATTAGACAACGCGCTCGTCTCGCTCGCGCGGCTTTCTGTGCCTACACGGTGTAGGTACGGTGCGCATGTGCATATTTAATCATTAGTCCGTGGGGGAAAATATTACATATCTTTGAAACGGATTGTTGTGTATAAATATTTTTTCGTGATTATGTTTTGAGTGTAATTTTAAACAACTCTTTAAATTTCTAAACATAATTTTTTTAACACCTTATATATACAGACTTATTCATTCAAATCATCTCTCTAAATTCCAATTGCCATGCTGAATGACCATTTCACGAAACATAATTTCGTGAACATTTGTGGCCAATTCTAACTTAGAGAGTCGTATTCTTAGCTACAAACACAGTTTATAAAGTCAAATTGTCGAGGTAGAGTTTGTACTCGCACGATAATATTAATGTAGTAATAGTACCTATGCATCATAGCAATGATATTATAAAGGAGATAAGATACCTATTATACACAGCATTCGATCTGAAAAAAACGGGACTCTATCGTGTAGTACTTATAACGTGTCGTAACGTAATGTCACACTATCCATACTAATTAATAGTATAAATACGAAAGTAACTCTGTTTGTCTGTCTGTCTATATGTATGTTATCTTTTCACGCCTAGAAACAACTAAACGGATTTTGATAGTAAGTAGATAGATGACATCCTATCCTGTGAGGACATGGGCTACCTTACGTCTCAAAAATAATAAAAGGGGTGATATAGGGAATAAACATTTGTATGGAAAACTTAGCATTTCCTAAGCTAGGGTTAGGAAAATTTAAATTATGCGCTTTTGGTAAGACATCAAAAATTAAATGTTCCAGCGATATTATAAAATTGTCCCCCAAGAGGGACGATTTAAAAATTCGGCTTATTCCCAGGCCCTCCAAATCTATTGTTCTCCAAATATATATTTTCCATACATTGATTCCCAAGAGCTCTATAATTTTATTAGTCAAAATAAAAAAAAAATTGTTCCTAGCGGCTCCAAACCAAATTGCGTAAGGTCAACACAAATGGCAAATCGGGTTAGTTACACCACTTATAACTCAAGAAAGGCTGAACCAATTTTTATGATCTTTGATTTTTAGGATTCTTTTCCGCCCCGAATAGCAGAATAACTATTAAAACATGGGAAAAATACACGAAAAAAAAAGTGGACAATTCTCTTTCTCATGCATTTTTCGTGTCAGCTAGAAAACGCTCGAAGTACGAGGTGGTCATAACTGGGTAGGAGTCTGTACACCTAACATGGACCTGTCAGCTAAGAAACGCTTTATGCCTTCGAAGTACCACGTTGTCATAACTCGGTAAGAGTACACCTAACAGCATTGCCATACAATGTGGAAATGCTGCCAGCCTTTCGAGTACTTTTCCTGTTGAGTGAGTTACGACAACCTGGTACTTCGAGCGCTTAAAGCGTTTTCTAGCTGACATGAAAAATGTATGACAAAATGAACGGTCCTCTTTTTTTGTGTATATTTCCCATGTTTGAATAGTTCTATGAATTGGCATAAACATGTATCAATTGCAAGGGTGCAAGGACGACTATCCTGTGTTGCTATTGTAGATGGACAGGCCGTTAGGGTGCGCGTGTGTGGGGACGGGAAGTTAGACATTGTCGGATTACTTTGTTTGTTTGTTAAATCATAAATTAACTTTACTGTAAATATATATTTTATTGTGCAATTAAGACTTTAACATTTTTGGAGCTCATGGGAAATATTTTATTTAATATTATTATATTGCTTTTTTATTTTGGAGCCGCCGGGAATAAAATTATGGAACGCCTGGGAATAAGCCAAAAACTCACATGTATACCTAATTATTAGATTTTTTATGTACTTCTTTTTAAGAGATTTAAAGAATTGGAAATATAATCAGAACCCGTGTCTTGAGGTACCTATTATTTACCAGCTTATAACAATTATTTGTAGTTTTAAAATGACTTTGCTAACATAGGTGTGTAATAAGTTGTCAATGGCAGCGCTAGAGTATTTCAAATTAATGATAATAATATTAAAATAAAAGAATTGATGTAAGATATTTAGAATCCTATGGACGGAACGGTACATTACATTACCGACTTATGCGCCGTGATGATGGTGATGATGATGATGAAGATAATTTTATTTTTGTAAGTAGGTTTGTACAAACACTTTTACATGTCAATCGTATTTTTTAAACTAGATAAGGTGATGATGATGATGAAGATGATTTTATTTTTGTAAGTAGGTTTGTACAAACACTTTTACATGTCAATCGTATTTTTTAAACTAGATAAGGTCGGCGTTTCCTACGAGTGTTTTCTGCACACACATCATTTGTACCTATTATTACAAATAGTAATAAATAATATATTTCAATAAATCAATGTTTAACGAACATTTACGCCGCGGCTGTTGAATTTATTTCTTCATCCCAATGGAATCACCCCGTTATCATATGAGTAAGTGTAGGGATCCCTTTCATTTATTTTTGTCCTTCGAGCATTGCAGCCGGACCTCGTTGCGGTTCTTTGACTTTATATATGCTGCTTTCGATAACGCCGGCGTTAATACATTGAGTCCTGGTTTGCTAACTAGCCAGGTTTTAAAATACCACTTGTGGAGGGCGTTTTTATCAGCGTTGCCAGGCGTCCTGATTTTTTGCCCGAAATTAAATGTCCCGCGCGGGACAGGCCTAGTCACACTTTTTGAGGATTGATCAACGGTGCGGTTGTTGTGTATGGTAAGGTTACGTATTAATATTAAAATAGATTTTCTGTGACTTTCTATCATCATGGTCAACTTAATTTTGAAACTGAAATGAAAAGATAAACTAAGTAGTAATAAAGTCGGTTAACAAAAACACTAAGTACTGATTATTTACTTTTTATTATGTCCCGCTTTCGAAGAAAGAATTCCGCTTTTTCATTCAAAAGGATTCATACTACCGCATTGCTCGAAAAAAAACTCGAAATCTACCTCTTTGTTGGTACCTACTTATAATATCATTGCATAAAATCATGAAATCCTGATTGACTTCATGATTTCAGTGAACTGCTGGCCGCGTCTTAGGCTGGGAACACACGTCAGATTTTGTTTCCGATTGTCTGATCAGACTACCTGATCGTATTTACTCGATACGCAACCGATTTTTCCGTCAGACCTTTTCTGAACTCAGTCGTTCCCGAGCTATCATCTCCAGTGTTTGCGTACGGAGCACAAAGAAAAGATGGACAACGAATTAAATACTTACCTACTTATTATTCCTTATTATAACTATGAAAATCAGAGACTCAGCTTGACTTCTCCTTACTACATGCAGGCCAATTATACCGACTAAAGAGGTTTAGTTTATTTTAGTAACATAAAATAAAACTTAAATAAGTATAAAGAATTTGAAACTTTTCAAACTAGTTACATGTTTACAATATGGGCATGAATCCCAATAGTGCCTAGCAAAAGTAGGTACGTACTCACTTGCCTGTACAAGATAACAGTATACAAAAAGTATGTACAGTAAACATATGGAAGTAGGAAAACAAGAGTTTTTTACACTATTTTGGATAGGTTTAGGTATAGTCAAGACGAAAAACGCAACAATAAGTCATTCAATTTCATCATTTGCATAATTCGCCGATTGTCTGAATCCGAACTACAACGATGCGTCAACGCTAGAATCAATTGGCAATTCGGAGGCAGGAATAGGTCGTCTATTTTAACTGACAATAAAATTGTAATCGCCTCGCGCCAGTTTCCGACTCGGACGTCCGATCCGACTACCGTATCGGACGTGTGTTCAAACAAATAATAGCTCCAACGCCTTCCGATAGCCGGATCAGACTATCGGATCCGACTATCTGATGACAAAATATGACGTGTGTTCACAGCCTTAACCGAAAGCGACGATTTTTAAGATTTTATATAATTGCTGGAACGAAGTGATCGTTCGAGCAATTATATAAAGTGGGGTTTGTACATCACGCGTTACAAATGTCACAATTCATGTAAATGATGCTCGCGTAATTGCGTATTCGCGCGACAGGCGACAGTCGCTTTCGGTTAGGACACGGAGTCACGCACACAACAATACCTTAATTCATAATAAGAACTTTACGATGAGTGTTTAGATTTGATTATGCAAACAATTAATTTTTCGGACTTTACTATGAGTAAAGAAATTATTATTTAAGTATCTACTTTCATTATCGACACTAAACAACAAATACGAGTGTGTAGTGGAAATACTTACCTGCTTAATCAATCACTTATTTTGGGATCCTTAGTTTATAAAACAATACTTTTTGTTCATCAGTATGAATAAGTTCAATGTTATAGGGTATGACCTAATGAAATTTGCTTCGCGCTTATTGACTTTGTTTCCAGACGGGCCAGGCCAAGAACCAAAACCAGGCACCACTCGCTCAGAAAACGAAAGGTTTGATAATCATTTTTAACGCTGCGATTTTATATTACAGAAGTTTTTTAGGCTGATTAAGCTATATTAAAAAAAATACACTGTAGGCCCGCGGTCGCTCGTCTTTCGGTTTTTACAATTTTAGGGTCGAAAACGCAAGTGTGTTGAAAATATCATTTGATTGATTTAAAAAAAAGACATTTTTACCCGGTATTTCATTTTGTATGTAAGGTCGGGCGGGGATATTTTGAATGAGAGACGTAGTAAGTACGTAACTAATGAGAATAACTGTCATTATATTCCATTCACATTATGACATTATGTGAACAGTTTATTTAGAAAAAAGTCACAGATAGGCTTATTCCCAGGTGCTCCAAATCTATTGTTCTCCAAACAACGTTTTTCCATACATTGATTCCCAAGAGCTCCATTATTTTATTAGTTATAATAGTAAAATTGTTCCCAGCGGCTCCAAACCAAATTGCGTAAGGTCAACAAAACACAAATTGCAATTTGGGTTAGTTACACCACTTACAACTCAAGAACGGCGCAACTAATTTGTATAATCTTTTAGTTTTTGGATTCGTCTTTGCCCCGATTAGCAGAATAACTATTAAACATGGAAAAATACAAAAAAGAAGACAATTCATTTGCTCATACATTTTTATGTGAGCTAGTAAACGCTCGAAGTACCAGGTTGATGACAACGTGAGACTCGGTAGGAGTACTTACACCTAATATAGGTATGTTAGCTAGGAAACGCTTTATGCCTTCGAAGTATGTACCAGGTTGTCATAACTCGGTAAGAGTAAACCTAACATATGTTACTGCTACTTTGAATCATAAATTAATTTTATTGTAAATATATTTAATTTTTGCGCATTTAGTACTTTCAAATTTTTGGAGCTCATGGGAAAGATTTTATTTAATATTATTACATTGCTTTTTTAATTTGAAGCCGCCGGGAATAAAATTTTGAAGCGCCTGGGACTAAGCCAGATGAAATTACTAAAGCGCAAACTGTTTGACCCACACATACGCCTTTTTTGATAGACGTCATTTTATGTCATGCTCACATAAATGTCTCACTGATGGTGGCGCGTGTGTTGGATCATTCGGTTCCCTACAAAATGGTTGAGCTGGATGGTGCTGATCCACGCGTCAAGTTCGTGAACGGGCGCTGTCGGTTGAGACTGGTCATCTCCTAACTTCCAGGGCTTATTTTTATCTTGTATTTAGAATTGTTTATAATTACATTTTTTTTACATTGTTCTCACATACAGAAGCAACAAGAATAATGTTCCCAAGATTTTGTAATATTTCAACTTGATTTTAAAAGAGTGTCCGTGGAGTTTCTTGCCCGTTCTTCTCCATAGAGATCTACGTTTTGGAATGGGCTAGCTTTGTTCAACTTTCCAACTGATCGACTTTTTGACAATTCAAAAGTACCTGTAAATGGTTTAATTGAAATACATGCTTTGAGTTTGAGTTTGTGTGTACAAAAGATGTTTGTCATCACATTTTTGGTGAAAAGTTGTGTTTTAAACGCTTGTTTTCGCAATAATGGCAGAGGTAGACTGCCGAAAAGTTAATTCGCAAGGAAAATTTGGAATAAACTGAACCCGGTCATTCGGCAAAATTTCTTTAAAAAAACCGGAGATGTAACAATTTGCAATTGTATTTCAATTAGTCTTAATTAGAAGTAACTTTTTTTTTAAGTTTTTTCAATGTTAATGTTGATTTCAATCCCCAAGATACAGGCGCCCTGCCTAGTTTGTGGTCCGCCGTAAAGACCAAAACGAAAGTCGCTAACAGTTACAGACCAACATTAAGTTAATAATTTATAACATTGGTTCAATAAATTTATTATTAGGTATTTGATTTATCGACCTGCACTACTGAATAGGTACGGAAAAACTTTTCTTTTTTTTTAGGAAAACGTTTTTATTTTTCACTTTTTAGTTATAGTACCTACCCCACACCAATTCGAAATATCATCATCCTTGCAGTCAAAACAATGCATATTTGCATGCAGTAATCGCGGTTGATTTGCTGTCATTTTTTAAAGAGTTCCGTTGTCTGTATGCGAAACGCATTTTCAGATCTATATGAAATTTAAATGGGACCATTCTGGAATAAACCCCGTTCGAACAAAAACATGTTTTTGCAAATCCGTCTATATATGACGGAGCTATGCCCGAAATAACCTCCTTTTTTTAAGTAGGTTAAATAGTCGAATATACCCCTCCATATTGTTGAAAGTATTTTTGTTCGTAATTGAACCGTAATACGTATTTAGGCAAAGATTGTTGTGAACAAGGTATGCCTAAAATATATCCTAGCTTTCAATTGCAAAACGATACCGGCTTTAGTACTATGAATATTATAATAATTGGAAGTTTTTTCTACTATTTCTTCCCAATTTCTACAACCTAGTTCCTACGAAAAGATTATGTATGACGAGCTATGTAATCTACCATAATGATTGTATTCAAAAGACGAATGTGCGGACTTTTGCAAGTGACGTTTGTGTTTTTATGGTCGAAAATTCAAAATACGCCCGACCTTTAATTTTAGTAATAGATCTTGTGAAAATACAATAAATGTTCTGAAAATGAGTGGATTAGGAGACTTCTCAGCCTACGAAGGAATCTACCCGACAAGAGGGTCACGAGATAGGGCGTTCATGGGGCTTGTCACCTTGGACTCTGGGGCATTCGATATACAGGGCCAAACTAAATTAACGGGCAATACTTTATCCACGTGGTGGGTATCGATATCGAAAACAAATGAAAATAAAAGAAGCCTTTTTTCATCATTTTGTTTGCCCATCGAATGACGAAAAATGTTGTTTTTAATTGTTGTTTTTTTTTGTTCTTCCATTAGTTTTCGATATCGATACCCAACGCATGGGACTTTTTTTCACAGCTTTACCAGTTTATTTAATTTGACCATGTTTAAAGTCACGTGTCGAATCTCTAGGGCTTAAGCTCTTAAAGTTTCAACTTAGTGACTTATGTATGTACGAGTATGTATGTCGAAAATTAAGTTTTACTGGACCAACTGGTTTTCTACTTTTTCGTCCTCAATTAGGCATGGTAGGAATCGAACGATAAAATCTTTCGGATACCTCGGGCCTACGGTGTATATTTTCTTGCGTGATGCGAATTTATATAAATATGCGGACATCTAATCTCGTCAAGTTAAATTGAACGGTAAATAAATTGATGGTAAATTATCCGCGGTGTTGTAATGAAAATAAAATGCTGTGCGAAGTTAAAAGTTAAGCAAATAAGGTACTTACTTAAATCAAAATAACATCTTCTTTCTCCTGGCTATTATCCCAATTTATTTGGGGTCAGCCATCCTAGTACTTCTGCACCACACCGTAACAGTACGGTTGTGGGTTGTCTCTTTTGTTGTGTTTTTGTATTGTTCGTAGCCAAGTTATTGGTGGTCGTCCACGGTCTCTTTTTCCCTCTTCTATATTCAAGATCTTTTCAGTCATATGGTCATCATCTCGCCTCATCACATGGCTTTACCAGCGCAGGCGGTTTTCTGTAAATTTTTCGTGTATTTTAGCGACTTTAAAAGTACCACGTTTGTTATGTGATCCATTTTCGAAACTCCACCAGACCAGTGTAGCATCTTCATCTCTGTGGTGTGAATTTTCTGTCCATTTGTCTCCCTCATAGGCCAGCACTTGGATCCATATTGTATGGCTGGTCTTGGTGGTTGCCCTTTTTGGTTGGTTGGGAAATCATCAAATGACTTCTGCCACTCTGGGCGGAGCGGGTGTTAGACTTTTACTGACTAAAATCCACCCGTGTTCCTTCAGTTGCCTGTGCCAGAGTGTTGCCCTTGATTAAGCGGTATAAGGGAGTCGCATAGGATGCCAGACAATGATCTCCATTTCAGCCAGGCTGCCTGGATTCTAGTGTGTATGACTACACAAGCTTTTGGTCCTACAATACATCCCAGATACTTGAACTCTTCAACTCTGTTAAGAGGTCTGTTTTCGATGGATGAACATGGAATGACACCCACATTAGCTCCGGAAAAGTCGCATTACATATATTCGGTCTTTTGTCCACTGACTCTCAACCTTCTCCTCTCCAAGGACTCCTACCATGCCGTCAAGCGTCAGGTCTGATTGCACTTCTACCAATGAATCGGCTATAAGAAGAACATCATAGGCGTATAGCAGTGACCGCGGTGCTGGTTATTGTATGATTGAAGTGATATACTTAGTCCAAACTTGGTGGTTAAACAGCAGAGGGCTCAGGGTCGAGCCCTGATGAACACCTACTCTGACCTCAAATACTTTTCTTGTTCCTGCTGGGCTGACCACTCTTGTAGACACATTGTGGTACGCTCGATATAATGCTCCGGCACTAGTTGTGCCCTCAGTGCTTACCAGATAAGCTCTCGCGGAACTCGGTCGAACGCCTTTTCGAGGTCAATAAAAACCATGCGAAAGTCTTGGTTGCGAGAATTTTCTAAAAAATACATTCACTGAGTGAATTACTGCGTCTGTTGCTCCCACCGCTGGTAAATCCGCAATGGTGCGGTGTTACATTTGTTGATTTTGTTCGCCTTTTTACGAGTATAGTTTTCCAGCTATCTCGTGGGTGTGAGAGGTTAGCTAGATTACTCTATAATTTCCACAGTTCCACATTTCCCCTTTATTTTTATAGAAAAGTATAAATTTTCTGTTTTCGGTACTTTGGTGGTTATTTGAATTTCATTGAAACTTAGTCAACCATGGTCGGACCAACTTAGTCGTTTAAATCAAAATAATATAACAAGATTTTATAGTATTTTATATTTTTATTAACAATAAAACAACAAAAAGTAATAAAAAACTTACTATTGTTGAAAGTATTGTTTTTATTGCTATTTTTAAATAGCGATAATTTACGTTTTCAGTAGGTACCAAAATTTGCCGTTTTATAAAAACCTACCAATATACCTACCAAATAATAACAGAAGTTGTAACTACTTATGACTTGTACACACCCGCTACTCGACTGCCGCCAGCCAGAATCCCATGAACCAGGTAATATTCGATAGTCCATCTGGCGAAGTCGCCTGAAGGGTTGTCGTGGTTTCTTGGGCGCTGCTGTCTAACATTTTCTAAGACAACTGTTAAACAATGACTCCCCCACAATGTGTCCTTTTATCTTCTAGCGTGTTCGTAACAATAATTGTTACGAAATGACCCGTCCGTCCAAAGTCCAATCTTTTTCCCTTGACTTCTGCCCTTCTTTACAAAGCTTTCTAACGCCTAAATGTTCATATTAGACTTTTTATACTTGATTCATACCAATGCCTAAAGCTGCCCGAAACTGTTGATGTGTCACCCTTTTATCAGCTTCTATCATTAGCCGCACAGCACTCACGTTATCTTCAGTAGTCGCCGTAGAAAGCTGTCCTTCGCGCGAATCATCTGTGAGTATGCTTCGACCACGTTTAAACTCATTAAACCAATTGTAAACAGTGGCACGGAATAAGGCTTTATATCATGAAATGCTAAACGAAGACTATCATAACATTATAAGACCGCAACGAAACTCGTAATAGATCATTGAGCGAAAATGTTCTCCATTAGAATCCATTTAGACGCACGAAAACACTTTTAAATTGCCGCCAATTTGTAAAAACAAATGACACATCTACAGATTCGCAAAGAGTTCCTAATTCGAATTTTAAATCTAGACAGGCAACAGCGTGTCCAGCCAAGTTAAAAAAGGATCTGGCAACACGCCGTGTGTAATACAACCAAAAAACCAAATATATCACCCCAGTCCAGTACAAAGAGGAAGTACAGTAACTTGAAGATATAATATAGCCTGTGCGTAAAAAATGGCGGATACAATTAATTAGCTTGAATTACATCCCAAGAGAACACAGAACTTGGCACTCATATAGATCTCGATTCTATTGTCGGTGAAGTCGAGAAGGACGCATTATTCAATATTGAACTTGGCTCTCATTTCACATTTATGTTTTTGATGGGATACATTTTTCAATAAACTTTCAGTGTCCACCCGTATGTTACCTATGTTAAATGTAAATACCTAATAACACCTTTACGTATTGGACAGGGTTTACAAAAACCATGCGTATCAAATAAGCGACCTCCAACCAACCGTAGGTATAATCGTGATGAGGACCTGTGAGTGTGGGCAACAGATAACGCTCAGCAACACTAGATCATAAAACCAAGAGCCAGTTTGTCATTATTTAGAATTTTAGATATTATCATCGCTGAGCAGGCTCATCCGGTGTGAAAAAAACCTATAATGATTTAAATGATGTACCTAAGTGCATTAGACTCTACATTACATATGAGCAATGTAAGGTAGAGTAAAATGTAGATAGGGTCTCGGTGTAAGACTTTACAAATTTAAATTAATATGACTAGTCAGCCACCAGTAGCCGTTTCATTAAAAAAAAACTTTTCACCAAAAAGAACAACAGACTTAAAAAAAAACATTACAAAGTGAAAAATAATTTTAATTTCGGAAGTCGGTGTCCTGTCTTGGTATCTGTATTTTCTTTTTTTGAGACCCCTACCTACATTTTACTCTACCTTAAATTGCACATATGTAATGTAGAGTCAAATGCACGTCTCGTTTAGGTATATCATTTGAATCATTGTAAGTATTTATAAAATATTCCCATTACCAGCAATACACATCGGATCTTCCTGCTCAGCGATGATAATATCTAAAATCTAAGTAAATAAAAAGAAAAGTCCTGACTGACTGACTCATCAACGCCCAGCCCAAACCCTTGGACCTAGAAAGCTGAAATTTTGCACAGTCGTTCCCTTTATAAAGTAGACAAGGAACGAGGAAGGATTTTTCGAAATTCAATCCCTAAGGGAGTTAAATTGGGGATGAAAGTTTGTGTGGAAAATCGTCATTTTTGTAGTTCAAACCATGAAAATTGGTGTTTATTTATCATTCTGATTAAAAATTAAAAACCACGCGTTTCAGTGTTTCGGGAATTCAGCCCCTGAGGGCGTAAAATAGGGGATGAAAGTATAAATGGGAAACCCGTTAGTTTTGTAGTTCAACCCAAGAAAATTTGTATTTTGCCTTATGGTTGGTAATTAATAATTACATGTTTCAGTGTTTTTGAAAAATCATCCCAGAAGAGGGTAAAATAGGGGATGAAAAATTTGTATAAGAAACCCGTAAATTTCAAAGCTAACCCATAAAATTGGTATTAAAAGCCTTTTGGCGTTTTTGTAAAATCATCCCCTAGGCGGTTAAAAACCCTTACTAACCCATCATCGCTCAGCCTAAGCATTCAAGTAGGTAATTTTCCGTTCCGTTATGTATTCCGTTACTATTGTTAGATTTTAGGATTTGTTATCGTCCAGCAATCATATAGATTAACACATAGGGTACTTTTAATACCGGTAATACGTTCCCGTGGGATATTTTCCGACATCAACGCGGGCGAAACCGCGCGCAAAAGCTAGTTCTAAATAATGACACAGTGGCTCTTTACGGTGCTTAGAAAGGAACGGAAACTACTTCGTAAAGCTATAAAAATATTAACAGGCTTCTACATCATTCGGTTTTTATTTTCTAAAAACTTTCCGTGTAACCCACATATGTTTACAAGGTGTAAGTCTATTAACGTAGTCATTTTCAGAAATATATAACCCTCATTTACTTTTTAATGTGGAATTATACCTGGCTATTCATGGGATTCCGGCTGGCGGCAATCGAGTAGCTGGTGTGTACAAGTCATAAGTACCTCTGTTGTTAATTACTAGGTCTTTAAAAAACGGCATATTCTGGTACCTACTAACAACGTAAATTATCGCTGTTTAAAAATAGCAATAAAAAACAATACTTTCAACAATAGTAAGTTTTTTATTAGGCTTTGGAAATTTTATTACAAAATGTACCTAATTCCCGCTTTCGGACCGAACAGGGTTGTTGTTACATGCTGTAAATCAAAAGTAAGTTCAAAAACATAACCCCGACTACTAAAAAATGGATTAGACTATGAAAGGAGGTAGGTACTTAAGTCTAAAACTTGAAGGTTGAATGATGCAAGTGAGTGTGTGAGGTGTACATAGTTATAACCCACCTTTTTGTTTCGCCGTAGCCGGGTAAAAAGCTGCTACACGCCAACACAGACCTATAATATTAACACTGGCCTTCAAAACTTTTAAAATGACATAAACTTTTAAAGTACACAAGATAAATTATAGAGATAGAAATAATTACAAAAATGCTTTTTTTTTTAATATAAACTTTGTAGTCAATAACCGTCTTTTAACGAATGGCTGAAAAACAACTTTATAAACAAAAACAATCCTTTTCAAATTACTGTGTTACTTGTGACCTTTTGTTTCCACATTTATTGCTTGATCGATGAATTTTGTTTCAAAAGCCAAGATAAACTTTATTTATCATGCCTATCTTTCACCTGAAGAATGTGCAAGAATCATGGTTTTTCTGGAACTAGGCAACAGCGGAGTGACGAAGAATTGAGAGTCAAGAGTTTGACTGATGAGGCTCGATTGCTACTATTCACTTCTGACGGAAGGCGAAGAGTAAACAGGCGACCTGATGAGCGATACATTCAGGCCTGCTTCACAGAAAGAGTCCAATTCGGTGGAGGCTCTGTACACGTATGACCTGGCATCACTTCAGAAGGTCTCACAGAGCTGTGGCCATGGAAATTGGCAACTTGACTGGTGAAAGATATGGTCAAGAGATCCTTAATGAGTATGCAGGGCCATATTTAAATAAATATGGGTGATGGATCGAAACTGATGCAGGATAATGCCCGGCCGCACACCGCTTGAGTCGTACTAGAGTACATTCAGGAGGTTGTCATCAACTTAATGGTTTGGCCATTAAGAAGTCTTGATCTGAACCCGATCGAGCACGCCTGGGATGACCTCAGTAGGCAAAAATGGGAGAATATTGCTCAACATCACCTCCGAAACCTCGTTTTCAGTATGCTGAACCAGAGCCCGAGGAGACAATACCAGTTATTAAAATGTAAATACTGCGTAAAACAAACTTATAAATGCTTGTTTGAGTTTTTTGCCAGTAAGTTAAAAAAAAAATTAGTTAAAAACGTAACCTACTAGTGTATACAACTGACTGACTGCAACTTTAAAGAAAGTTGATGTGCTATAAAACGTTTTTTAATTCAAAACTGACTTCAATAGTTTAGGAGAAATTGCTGAACTTCAACTGCATTGAATTGGCGATTTCACAACACAGTGGAGACATATAGCGGTCTTCTCGGGTACTACTGCACCTGGTTCCGTCATTACAAGGTCTCCTAGGATGGCTTCCAGTTTCATCGTACCTTCTGAAGCGAAGATGCGAAGAAATTGGACGAAACCTGCCGTGACCGTTCTTGTTGGAAGATCCTGTTCCTGTTGTTAATAATTGACATTAACAAACGTGGATGCCGCGACACTGATCTATTTTAGTTACTTTCCAAGCATCATGTCTTACGGTATTTTGCTATGGGGACGGGCTACAGATATTGATTCTATCTTTATTCTGCAATAGAGGCCTGTAAAAGCCATCTACAACCGCCGCAGACGCCAATCTCGAAGGCAATTTCAGTAAGATAATCTTACTGACAAGATGTAGATTTTTCCGAACATATAGAATGTTTTCATGTAAGTATGTATTGTATATACAGAAAAGGTATTTTTTTGAACAGTTCCCTGCGTGATTAGAAACAGGCACCATTTCAACACTAGAAATAGGAACAAAATAGATCAACCACATTTCAAATTGTCTAAAGTACACACCTTTTATGGGGTAATAGAATACCACTGGATATACTTACTTCAACTAAATGAGAACAAAAAATATGCATTAAATGTAGACAAGCATAGTATAAGTTACATGATTATATCTATACTAAAACAATATTATAAAGAGGAAAGATTTGTATGTTTGTTTCGAATAAACTCAAAAACTACTGGACTGATTCCAAAAATTCTTTCACCATTAGACTGCTACATTATCCCTGAGTAACATAGGCTATATTTATTATTAGAAAAGATAAGGGGCTTCCATCCATGCGAAGCTGGGACGCGCCGCTAGTCGTAGATAAAATTGCTTGACTGAATGCTGAGCCTGCTCCACAGCCACTTTTAGGGCTTACTATGTAGTTAAAGTTTTAATATTTGGATTGATTGATTTTGATATTAGATTGTAGTTCATTTTTTTTTCTGTCATTACGAACATGTTTATTTTTAATTTTTACAGAAGCCAATGTTATTTATTGAATACTTCAATAGATTTAAATGCTTTTCTTTCTTTTTGGTAATCAAATTTTATTCATCTCTCAAATACATTGCAAACTATAGTTTTGTATACATAATTTAGAAGCATTATTTTTTGTAAATGTGAGTACCATGAATCCGTTTTTAATTTTGTTATGATGTACGTTGACTTGAAAATGCATGGCAGTTGAGAGTATGTCAAGCTCACTGCTAAGTGTGTGTTACTCAAGTAGAATGTCACTGATAGAGGTGCGTGTGTTGGATCATTCGGTTTCTTACAAAATGGCTGAGCTGGTGCTGATCCACGTGTCAAGTTCGTAAACGGACGCCGTCGGTTGAGACGTTAAGACTGGTCATCTCCTAACTTGCAGGTCTTATTTTTAATAAGCAAAAATAAACGTCTTGTTGTAATCCTTTTTATTACGATAATATATGTTGTGTACTTCAAAATTTATTGCAATTTCAAACGTTTTGAAGGTCAGTGTTTGTATTATATAGGTCTGTGTTGGCTTGTAGCAGTTTTTTTACCCAGCTACGGCGAAACAAAAAGGAGGGTTATGACCACACCCACAGTACACAGCATTGCATGACTAATCCCTATTATAACATTAAATATTTTAAAAATGCATTTCAGATTTGGCACACGTACGCCTCCTCCACCTCTGCCAAATGCACCTCTTGTCGGAAATGGTGTGGAACAACCTGCAGGACCTGAAAATGGTGAGAGTAATTTCCTTACTACAAATTTATTCTAATTGAATAATTTCACAAGTTGTAATTGTAGCCCTAGATTGAGTCCAGGATCTGACGATAAAGCAAGAAGTTGGTAATAGAAACTCCTTGTCAAAACAAGATAGCACCTTTGTTTTTGGGATTATTGGACCCCGGATTTCGTCTATGGCAACAGTTCATACTTGCCAAAACAAATGTAACGAGATCCACGATCATCAAGCCAGCTCCATGGTATCATATTATTATATCGTTACCAAATTCACTGTATGCCAAATTTCAGCTTAATCGGATGCTAGCAAGTGCATAAATAGGTAATAGATTAGCTACCTAACATACTATTGTGTTATTCGCCTTCCCTACCCTAATTTAGGAGGGTCGGTGACCTTCCGTCACCAATAAAAAAACAATTTTCCTAGTCAAAATAGAACATACCAGAAAGAAGTGTATCGTTGGTGTCTGTACTAACTAGCCTAACCGATAACGCTGTACCGCGCCTTAGGTACATATGGGCGCGGCGCGACGGCGGAACAGTGCAGACCACCGATTCGTCAGTGCAAGCCGCTCATTCGTCACCACACCACTCACAGCGTCCCATCCCCTGCCTCGCCGCGCACACCTAAGGCGCAGTACAGCGGTAACGGTCAACACCACAAACACCAGCGCCTTCCAATTTAGGTGACGTGCTGCATGGTGAACTTATAGAAAATATATAAAATGGGCAATAGAAGTTATTTAAAGGGTTGCCACCCTGTTTATTATAATTTTCTGCAGCACAGAAACAATAGTGTATACACGCCGAAGGTAGTCATTCATGGTTTCAGTTTTTTCGTGGATGTCCCTGCCACCCTGTTTATAATAATTTTCTGCAGCACAAAAACCATATTGTATACACGCCGAAGGTAGTCATTCATGGTTTCAGTTTTCGCGTGGATATCCCTGCTGTTCATTTTAATTTTCTGCAGCACAGAAACAATATTGTACACACACCGAAGGCACGTTCGGCGTGTATGTAATATTGTTTCTGTGCACACACCGAAAGATGCTAGTCTCGCCACCATCATAGTTAGAAAGAGATAGACGTATAAATTACCGGTATAAGAATTGTTACTTTTACCGATACTAATACTGGTAATTACATAACGTTATCTGACTGTGGGTATCGGTATTATTAACATTACTTTTTTATCGTTAACAGAATGGTAATTGGTAACGTTATATAAAAATAATACCGGTAATTCGGTCCCTGCTCTTTGTTGCTCTAGTGGTCGCAAACCTAACTGATGTTCATGAGTTCCTGGGTTCCATTCCCCGGTAGGGGTAAAGTGTTATTGGGTTTGTATATCTGGGATTTCTCAGAAGCAGCCTGGAGTCTGGATTTGTGCCCAGGTGATGGCACTAGGGTCACCCCCTATGACATGGGACTTAACATAACTGGTGAATTGACAAATGTTGGTGAAATGTGGGTTTACAAGAGAAACACCTCTGCCCAACCCTTCGCGAAAACCAGGCGTGATGCTACGTGTGTCATAATTAGTGATCGGAATAGGCTGACTATATTAGCCTAAACTTCGGAGAACAGAGACAGAAAGTGGAGACTTCCTTACGACTATATTTTTTCCCCGCGATTCGGGAAAAATCTTCAGTAAGTTGAAAATAAGCTTTATTTAAGATGTGTTTATAACGAAGTACCTTTAATGCAATTAGAAATTAGTTTTACTTAGAGGTTACACATTGACAAACGTTATGTATTGAAAGATTTGATGCAACAACGGTCAGTTTAAGGCTAATTCTAATACATGATTTAAGTTAGATTATTTTTAGTAAGAAGAGATTTGAGATAAGATTTGTTAATTGAAAGTTTAGTTAAAAATAGCTTTACACCTCTTCAGCTTTCCTGGAAGTCTTTAAATAGACTCCGGACTCAGGTGGGCCGAAGTAAAGAAAACCTGCTCAGGTGGAGATTCACAGATGACTCCACCCTGGAGTGTAAATGTGGTGCTGTCCTACAAACAATGGGGCACTTATATCTTGGAACGCATACTTATCTTGTCCAGCGTGTCTTACTGTCTGTACGCCAGAGTAGTTGATGGACGCTGCTGAAGGTGCTAAGCTCGTAGCCAAACTCTAGGCTACTGGATTTAGATTATTATCTACACGCTAAATATAAGACTATTTGAATAATGATTGCACGGGCGACCTTTGTGAGCATGAACATTTTTCAGTCTCGGATAGGTTAGATTTTATTTTGACCATTCCAAAAGAACTAGGAATTAGTTGCTTGGTCGACTTATAAAGGAAAGCTCAGGAATCAAGAGAATATATAGAAAGAGAAATAGGTTCTTTTTTCTTTTGACCAATATACAAAAGGAGAACTTACTATGTCGGGTTATGACGAAAAGCTTTAAGTCGTTTTATTGCAGTTTAGACAATTTTTAGGGTAGAAAATAACTAAGTACTTAGAAAAGGATCTTCCACAAGGACAAGCTTCATTGTGAAGCACTTTGAATTATAGCTTTAGCAGTCTGCTAATACTAAATGCAATACAATACATGTGCTATACTGTACACCACACATGAATTTGTCCTGGAGATTCTTTGGAGAGCCATGAAAAAAGCCCATTATACTGACCTTGCATGTTTGCAGCCCCATCCGTCGAATACGGATACACTTTTTACCCCTACTAATTCATAAATGTTGCTTAAAGTTAAGTAATGATTACCGACTGTTTAACCTTAAAACCCTTAATGTCTAGGCATAATATTATAAGAAGAATTTAGAACTGAATCAACTAAGGAAAACATATACTTCCCGTTAATGACTTACTTTCAATGGGGTCCTCGACTTGGCGGTAGAGGACCTCATTTGCATCGATGTATCGCGATGTTCTTTTTTTAATATTTTAAATGGCGAAAGAAAGTCGATCGCCAATCGGCTACACCGGCCCATCCCATAGAACATCCGACCCATCGAGTAGTCTTGGTAATACAATCGTTTTATAAGCAAATAAAATATTATAAACTAAAAATGGCAGATTAACCAGTGTGAAAAATCACCACGTGCGAGAGTTTATTTTGCTTTGAACATTTATGCATCGCTATTCCCTTTGTCGGTGGTGCGTGCGATTCGAGTAGTACCTCTAGTCTAGTGCTACTATTGAATTGAGTAGTATTTTATCGAGTTGATGAAAATTTTTTTAATTCATTTAAAACAAAAAATCTTTATTTTTTTACTTTTACTCTATGATTCGAAAGTACTCCTTATGGCAAGTTGTTCTGCCACGGGAAAACAACCATTTAAATTTCACGGTGTATATTTAGTTCAATACTAAATGCACGACCGTTTAAAGTCATAACGAGCACACGTAAAGTAACATTATTGTAATGTCGTGTATTCCCGTATGTCACGAAACGGAACGTCATAAAATTACTTTACCGATGTCCCCGTTCTTTTTTTGGGTGGGAAATCATCAAATAACTTCTCCCGCTCTAGGTGGAGCGGGAGGGCGTGTCAGACTTTTACTGACTAAATCCCACCCGTGTTCCCTCAGTTGCCTGTATGCCAGGGGCCGCGGTATCTCTTTCGAACAACCCGCACCCCTGGCAGGCATTGGCCCTTGTGGGCCCCATCTGTTGCTGCTGACATCTATTTGAGGCGCGCGTGGAACACAACGCGCCGTCGACCCGGGCTTGTCCTTACCGGACAGCGAGCTACCCATTACTCGCCGTCCGCAAGCCCGTGCCTACGGTGGCCGGGAATCAGCCTGGGATTCCAGACGTCCAGGGCGTCTCCTGCGAAGGCCACGGCTGTGAGGGCGCATGTACTGCAACTCCCTCACGTGCGCCGCCTCCCTCTTTGCGAGCATAACTGCTTCGCTGAAGGAGGCGACTGCTAGCCATGCACTCTCGCCCCGTACCTACCATGGCCTGGACCAGGGTCGGACGCGAAAGATCGCCGCCGCCGATCACCTCCACGAGGACACGGCGGTGCTCCGCCCAAGCCGGGCAGACCTCCACCGTATGCTCCACCGTGTCCTCAGGGCGATCTTCGCAATGGAAACACCCGGGCGTTTCCTCCCGCCCTATCAGAAACAGGAACCTCCCGAAACAACCGTGTCCGGTTAGGACCTGTGTCAGGCGGAAGGTGAGGACGCCATGCCGCCTCTCAAACCACTCCTCAAAGAGGGGACTTACCGCCGCAATCGTGGCGTGCCCAGCACACCGATGTCCCCGTTAAGTACATACGGGCAACGGGGACAACGGACTGTGGACACGTATCGGTGTCCTGTCACGCTATAGATGACAAAAGGATGGTTGGATTCAGGATTATCTTTACATAAATAGTTATCGTCTCTACAACCTTATTAAGAAAATAGCATACATACATAACTTAACAAAAAACAAATGCAAACAAGAATTACAACACCTCTGACTAAAATTAAATTACCGGGAGACTGAAGATCTTCTCAAACCAATCCAATAGAGGTATTTCTAAAACAACCGCATACATACACTTACACTCACAGATGCACTCAATCACTTACGCGTGCACGTATACATACACGAATATGTTCAATATAAGTAAATAAGTAGGTTTATTAAAAAAAAAATGTCTTTATTTTAAAATGACTATTACTGCTTATCTTATTTATTAGGTAGGTACTTATATATTTCTACGAGTTCACTATAACATAGCACGTTCGATGTTTTCTTTGTTACTTAGTTTGGAAGACGCTGGTGTCTGTGATACAATGTTTTTTTATCATTAGCACAGGCACCACCGGCACAGTTTTTTCTGCATTGTTAATTTTTACTATGAATGTTGTTTTTGTGGACCTTATATGTGTTTTTCTGAAATAAACAAATTTATTTATTATTTTTCTAAACTAACTATTTATACGATTTTAGCCGTATTTCTATGGTCGTTGACTCTGTATCTTTATTTATTTACAGATGGGCCACGCCAAGGGATGAATCCAGATACGGACGAAGACTGCGACGCTTGTACCGCACGGATTTCCAGGTTTGGAATGATTCCTCTCCGTATGAATATGTACGCATGTTAATATAATTTAAGATGATATCCAAATAATTTGCAAAGCACATAAACGTTACATTCCATAGCATACTATCATATGTTTTGTATCCTATACAAAGCAACAAGGTTCTTTTGGCGGGTGAGTAAAATCAGAAATAGATAGAGGTAGAAAGAATGCCACCATCTTGTGTTGTATAGACAGCACAATGGCAAAAATTGCATATTCATGATAAAAACTAGTAGACTATGCATGATAAAAACAAAATTATAAGAAAAAATTACAACTTGAGACAAAAGTAACATTCTTCGATCGATGCAGTTGCGACTTTCAATCCCAATCCGACAGATTATGAAGGAAAAACGAATACATTGCTTCATCTGTTTGAAAAATATTATCTGCTCAGCAACGTAATTAACGCAATAAATATTACTGAGCTGTAAAAATTATAAGCATTAGCATTGTAAGTGGTAGTCATCATCCCGACTGTGCGGTTGATTGGAGATCGCTTATTTTTTTATTAGAAAATAGCTGCTACACGTTACTTAACACACACCCGTTTCATTTTATGAAATGCATAGTGTTACAATTTTAATTAAATATTTAGGTGTGAGCAGTACGAACTGGAAGTGATAAAACTTCAGCGGGATGCAAAAGAACTAAAAAAGATGGGGCGCAAGGTGGTGAAAACAAATAAGCACATAATTGGTTTATTGAAGCAAAAGCTCGAAGAATCTAAAGAAAATGCTGAAAGTGAATCCGATACAGAGGTACCTTACGCTGAGGTAAGTCAAATTATTTCTCAACGGTATGTTTTAAATCTAGCCTCTTGAAATCTAAATCAAATCATTTATTTCAAATAGTCACTCAAAAGGTTCTTTTGAACGTCAACATTTACATTAAAATAGAATTGATTCTTGTCGCCCCTTCCAAAATGTAGTTTCGTATGGAGAAGAATGGGCAAGAAGCTCCACCGTTACTGTTTTAAAATGTTAAACAATATTTTACATACATTAATTATATAATGATGTGTGAAAACGAAGCAGATAGAATAAAATTACCGTACAAGAATAGGTAAAAAGAAGTAAAAATGAAGCAATGACAGATAAATTAATTATATGATAGATACATGGTGTTCACATATTTACAAACATTGTAAAAGTATGTATACGTAATATTCTGCCTATTTTAAACATAGTGTGATTCTTGGCCAATGCCCCAGTTTAACTAACCACCTGCTACCTAATTGCGTACCTGCTACCTATTTCCGTCATTACTATTTCCAGTGCGTTGTCGGGGTTTATCGACATGCAGTCCCATTTTCTCCCTAAACCGCTTTTGTACCAGTTATTTCTTTTCGTCTTTTTTTTTAATTATTTTCAGGTGTAGTAGGTAGGTCACCACTTTTCAAAAGATAAGTTATAGGAAATGTGTAAGATCATCTCGATACTCTTAATCCAAGTACCTATGTAGTGTTGACAGTCCGACTGAAATGAACTTTCGTTCACATCTCGTGTCCTAACTGCCTCTATGTTATTTATTTCCCTAGGAGTAGCACCACAAACTGTACGAAAAGCGCTCGACCGAGTTTCATTTAAAACTTGTGCCAAATCGTGGTTACAAAAAGAATTTGAAAAAAAAAATATCTCCCGATATGTTTTGACACCTTGTCAGAAAAAGCGCAAGTATGCGCAATTTTTTTTCCTCGGATAAACGAATGTTAGATCTTAATACAACAAATATCTCGACAGCGGCAAGCAGCGGTAAAAAATATCCCTAAAAACATAACGATATTGGTTAATTTTATTTTATAAAACCTAAATATATAATGTTAATTACGTAACGTTATGAAGAGACTATAAGCATTCCAAAAATGTATAGTAGGTACTCGTATTTGTACATTTACATCAAAAACTTTCGAGTAATGTGGCGTTGAATTGAAGTAACGTAATGCGTCAAAATTACGTTATTGAACATGAGTTTGCTTTGATGACTATTTAATTATGTACTTATGATGAACAAAAAATGTGTATTTAGCGAAAAGAAAGCTTATTTATTAGACTACTTATATTAATTTATTATTTTTATTCCATAACAACAACTGTCACGTGAAACGGTTTTGAGACGGCTTTGTATGGGGCTTTCCCATAGTGTGCCGGCGCTGTGTGTAGCAGGCCTTAAGGTGGATCTTTGGGCGTGTTTAAGTAATAAAAAAAAAATTAAAATCTTCAAAACCAAGTCGGTACCAACAAAGTTCAATTATCGAAAAGTTCAATAAACTTTATTCGTCGTTAATTAATGCAGTGGTTTTTTCATAAAACCCGATCTTCCGAAGGACTTTTCTTAACTTTTTACGCGCCTGTTTAACTTTTAATGATCCTGCATCCCACTCAATAACGTTGTGCGTTTAGACTAGCGTCTAACTGCTCATCACTGATACTATCTCTGTCGGACACGAAGCTTGGTGAGACAGCGTGCTTTTTAGCCAGGCCCACCAGTTAATTCGAGCCTGCGACCACAGCCGCGACTAGATTCCCCATAAAACCCACTTTTCGAGCACGTGTGTTTTATTATTATTACACATTTTTGTATTCCCTGTTTTACCTGTGCCCAAAGAATACGGATTATAATCAGTTTAATTATTATATAATATTCTTGAAATCATCAGTTTTACTTTCTTCCTCAGGTTCAGTAGCCACGCGGTTAAAAGGCATCAGAAGGATTAATGTAATAATTCTTATGTACGTGTCGGTTGCACATTGGTATAACTCCTTATGTACTATTTATATGTAAAATGTATTGTATAATTGTATGTTCATTGGAATAAAAAAAAATAACGTAAAAGATAAATCATACCTACGTCTCAGAGACGTGATGCATGTAATGAGTGTATTTAAACAAAAATAGTGTTGGTACTTATTATCTAAAATTAGGACTAAAAATTATAGTTGCTTATGTAGTTTTAGCCAACTAGTCGCCGACTAATCGCCGACTACAAATATGGCCGACTAGTCGGCTTTCTCGACGAGTCGGTGACTAGTCGGTACATCACTAGTAATTATATAATAATATGATACCTACATACATACAATGATAATTAAAACATATGAATAGTTTTGACTGAGGTAACAATTAACTGAAGGTACTTAGTGAATTTTATTTTTATCCAAAAACATCCCACATTTACAAACTGCATACGGAATGGATTATACGGCCTATATTATAAATTCGGGGAGCCATGTGGATTACCTAGAATATTTTTTGTTTGTATAAAATGCTTTGTTACGTGTCGGGGTTTCGACTTCAGTGTCCCAAATATATTATGTTACCTAGATAACTTTACTATAAGGTTGATTTTACGCGCTGTGTAGTTCATGTAAGGTAATCAACGATTTCAGTAGATACTTACTAAATAAAATGAATTAGTTGTAAGTTTGTGTAATTCGTACATGTACTTATTTGGAGAACTGCCGCGATCCGTGGGGGTCATACGTAGTCTCGTGAATACTTCATGGCTATTTCTAAGGTATTTAAAAATAGTGAAACAGAGAAACAGAAATGTGGCCCAATCCCTAAAAGCGAATTTGTGAAAACTAAACTGAGGTAGGTATTTATTCTAGGGGTTTTAATGAGAATATGTGCTAAGCAACTTCTTTAGTGGAATAATTTCACATCAGGCTAATTTATAATTAACTTTTGTAAAAATAATAAGTAGACGAGACCTGTTTTGTTTTTTTAAAGTTGCCCTGGAATGTATACTTAAAAACGTTTTACAGCTTGAATATTAGAATTTCATTTAAAAGGTGTGTAGCTTTTAGATATACGTACCTACATATAAATAACCGGCATAATAACACTAATTTTCTGACCGACTCTGGAACTAATGTAGCTTATGGTTTTAGTCAATAAACGTGAATTTTCAATCAATTTTGAGTTAATTAATTATTTACATTCTAAGAAATCAAGATACCTACAATAACAATCATCGCAATCATGTACGACATTTTTTTTGAACTTGTGATGCAATATGCAGATTAGCCATATCCTTCCAAATTGATTCAGATTGTGATTGATACTGTCTTACGCAGTTAGGGTACAGGAACAGGAACATACCAGGCGCGCATCTGAATGTACGTAGGTACACCTCTCCACACCGTATTAATAGACCCACTAGATATTGCAATCCAGCTGGATCCAGCATAATTTTAGAAACAGCGGAACCCAAAAGCAAGCGAAGCATGCATTTCAAAGGCAGTTTTTGAAACGAAGTATTTGAATTTGTTGGAGGGTGAAAGGGCCTTTGGCTGTGTGCGTTACCCTGGCAAAATATTGTGCTGACTTGTGCTTTAAAGAGATGAGACTATAACAAATAATTAGTGTATCACGAGGAGCACTTTGTTTACTATTAGCAAAATTTGTGTGAATTGTACTTTTAAAGTTATTTGGGAAAAACAGATTTTGCTAGAGTAACGTTTGAAACTTTACCCTGGCAAAATCATTTCTAAAAATTCGCTTCAGCCCAGAACAAAATACATGAATAGGTAGCTTTGTTGCTTATTAAATATTTGTAAATAGCAAAATTTGTGTGTGTTATGGTTCTTCTGTTATTTAAGATTTTGCTGCGGTAACGTTTTGCGATTTCCCAGATCTCGAAAACGGCTTAACGCAGAAGTCTGAAAAAAATCCATAAGAGACCTTAATTTGTTTAAATTTGTTTAAACATTAGTTTTTGATTTGGTTGATGTAAAACCATGTAAATAAATGGTTTTAAAAATCAGAAATAAACGGATTTGCTAGTAAACCAATACACTTATAACCAAATAAATAGCTGTAAAAAATACCTGTGGTACTTAGACGCTTATAACGTCAGGAATGTTAGATTTTGTAACTTTAGACGATATGAACATAAAACAAATATGATTAATTTCGTTCAGGGCGGTGATGGGGTTACCCCGATACTGCAGTGCGTCGGGTATGTTCGCAGAGGCGCGCACCGACTGCTTTCACGCGACCATGCGCAAGCGCGCCGCGTCCTTGGTGCACAGGGTGCGGGTTAGCCCCAACACGGTACTGGCGATGATTGCGAAAAGGCTGGACTGCCCCTTCACCTGGCATTGTTATAGCAGACATGTTGCTGTACCAGTGCCGAAGAGACCAAATTAATTTTATTGTTTACATTACATTGTTTATTTTGATTTGATTTAATTTAATTTATTTGACTTAATTTAGTTTATTTGATTTAATTGAATTGAATTTGATTTTCATTGATTTTATTTTATTTGACATTACTTATTTTATTTTAGTTTATTTTGATTTTATTTAATTTAATTTGATTATCGTTGATTTCATTTTATTTGTCATTACTTATTTTATTTTAGTTTATTTGGTTTAGTTTATGTGTCAGGGGTTTTGAAGCTTTTTAATTTTTATTGTACTTGAAGCAGGCATTCTATTAGGTGAAAAGACGTTAGATTAGAGATTATATTAGGAGTAGCTGCAATTTTTTTGGAAAGAGAAGATAAATAATATTAGCATAAGACACTGAACTTTGTACCATGTATGTCATAATTATAATTTTTGCCTAGAACATTTTGGGCATGACTTATTAGTAGCATAGTGAAATTCGGAGTTTAGGCAGCATGATGCTGTTCTTGTTCTCTTTTACAACTGTCCCCAGTGTGTGTTATTTTTTAAACATGAATATCGAAACGGGCGCCACGCCGCAAAACCAGAAACGATAAAACTGACGGCGCGCCGTCAGTTTTATCGTTTGTGGTTTTTCTATTAATCTGAGCAGGAACAAAAGGATGGAGCAGGAACATCAGGTATTTTCTTATTGGGCATATCGTTAGAAACAATTATTTCGGAGCAGTTAGGCTTCGATGAAGTATAGAGTCAGTGCAACCACAACCCGAAGACTCAGAACCGAGGGCTTTACAGGTACGGCGGGGATTATTGCAGTGCAAACATGTAAGTAGTCGAATTCTTTTTAAATGGCGAGCCGAAAATATCATTTTTCATTCAATTTTCGAGCTAGTTAAAAAAGAACTTATCACTACCGAAGGAAATACAGGTACGAAACTAAAATTTAGAACTATGATAGTTAGTTATATAAATTGTTTATTTAGTGTAGCACAGTGGCGGATTTACCAGCAGGCTGAGTAGGCTGGAGCCTAGAGCGCCAAATTTTAGGGAGGCGGCAAATTCGGCTCATTTTTTGCCTTAAGAAAAAAAAGACTTACGCGGACAAAAGAAGTTTAAAAAATTTAGCATCATTCCAATATTTTAGTACCTACCTACTATACAAACAGTAGGTATACCAAATATTCCAATGTCTGTATATGAAAAAGTACTAACTTCTGTGTAAAGTAGAGTAATTGTGAATATGATTTTTTTAAATATTCCAATTAAAGAGTTAGTAGGGGCGGCAAACATTTAATAGCCTACTTGTGGCAAATGTGTAAATCCGCCACTGTGTATACAAAAGACACAACACAACATAGAAAACAAGGTGAGATAAAAACTAATTACCTACATTAAAAGAACAAGGTGCCAATAAACAATAAAAAAGAAGAAAGGATGACCTGTAAGGTTTACGTAGTTACTTTTTTTTTTTTTGATTTTGGCTTCACACGGTTTGTGCATTTAGCCAGTGACAAGTAATTTTTCTTTTAGATCAAGTAAATGGCCCGATATCGGGCACGAAGTTACAAAACAGTCATAGTCGTCTTTAGTCAGTCAAGTCAAAGTTATTGTAAAGCGATAGTAACTTTACAACAACATAATAGGAGTTTTTGGGGGGAAAACGAAAAGTCCACGTTAGTCACTTATTTTCACCTTCACTAGATACACTAGTGCACTCACACGTAACTAAATTGAATAATTCACTATCAAAATTATACAATTTAATTCGCTATTTCACTAAATTCCATGAAAATGAAAATTCGTGCGACATGTTCCAACGCGATCCCGCCAAAAAAAAAAACCAGGTAGTTATTGAAAGGTAAACAAATCGTAAAAAGTGTTCTCTATAGTTGACACTTTCTTGTTTCAAAATACGGTGTAACAAAATCATATTTATATTCGATTTATATGATAGTTTCCTCTTTTATTAATAAATATTAAACTTTATAATTTATTGGTGAACAACTTTTCCTAGACGTAACTACTTGAGCACATTTTTTTTTGTTAGATTAATTACAATAATATAATATTTTGTAATCTGCCTATTGTAAAGAGCCCAAAATGACAGGTTCCCTAAACCTTTTAGAAAAAACAACGAATTTGCTAAATTGAAAAATAAAACTTTATGTGATGTATTATGGCAACTGAAGTGGCAGGTAGGTATTATGTTTAGTTGGTTAACCAGACTTTGACAGTGCTCCCAAGTTCCCAACAATCGACATTTACGATTTTGCGAGTGCGTTTCGATTTTGTTAAATTGAGTTAATATAGCTAGGAAAATAATTGATGATACAACGGAACGATTTATTATTAGTGTGATAGATAGTTCATCAGATTCTGATTCAGGTTCCGAAAAGAGCCTATGATTATATGACTACAAATAAATTATGATCTTAACATTTGAAATAAAAGGTTTCGCATGATCTATGAGTCACGTGGTTTTTTTTTGTTTACCTTTATTTAATTACCTAAACCTAGGATTATAAGTATAGTGATGACACTTTAGGCTATGCTATGACACAATTTGACATTCAAATAAATTATCGTGCGATGGAGCACAAAAGTGCGGTGTGTATCTCAAAGTTGCACCAAATGGGAGTCCAGCTCAGCATGTGTCAGGCAAATATACCTGACGCTGATATTTTGCTAGATCCCTGCAGTGACCTAAGGACGTCGAGCCGAATAATAATTATTGGTATTGTGAAAAGTGGAATGTGCGAAGTTAAATTAGTAGGTACATAACTAACTACGCGCAATATGTAAGTAATGTATTCTACAGTAAAGTTTAGCATTTGGAAGCATTTTTGTTCGATGATGATTGTGTATATGATTACTTGATTGTTTAAATATATATAAATAGAACGTAAATGTAAATGAATAATCATAATAATAATGGCTACATTACCGTACGTGTGAATAAAATATTGTTTGCAGTAGCGTCGAGTTAGTTCCATTATTTTCAAATTCTTTTATTGGAACTAGTGATTTAAAAAAACATCAGTAGTTCCATCATGGAACTGTTAATGGTACTAGTGGCAACAAAGCGAATTCTGAAGGTACCAATAGATTTAAGATTCCTAATCGGCGGGGGAATATTGTTCCAGTTCCACTATGGAGCGAGGACAGAAAATGTATCGTTTTTTTTTAGGACATTAACCAATTTTGTTGCAGTATCGGGCCCTAGAAACTATTTATGTTCTGAAAAGCTTGGCCCTGCGAGGCACCGTTTTCAAGTTAAGAGCTTTTGTTTTTTATTTTATTTTAATGAAACGCTCTATATTTCCAAAATGGCAACTCGGATGAAAATCTTTTCTGGAAAGAAATTGTTGTCCTGATCAAAAACCATGAGATGATGTAAAATACCCGCGCACCCGTGCCCCTAACGATACGCAAGCTGATAGATCGACTGACACAAAAACTTTCGGAGATTTTTTTTTTTTTCAATATTCGTAGGTTATTTTTTTTTAAATATAAAATAAAATAAAAGCTCCTAATTCAGAAACTGTCTGTCGTAGGGCCATGCTTGTCAGAACTTAAATGGATTCTATGGCCAAGGTCAACCCAAATTTCCGAAAAATAAAAATTAAAAAAAATCTTGTACAAAATAAAATTAGCAATTGTTTTTTCTTTGCTGCTCATAGCGTCCTTAAGCGTGTACTCCAACTGTACGCGTACCCCTGTGCGTGTACCCCTAACACGACCCACTGACCGAAAAAGGAACAATAAAACTACGACACTGATCAATACAGGTTTTTAAATTTTATCTCATGTCCTCCAGGGGTGCCTTGGGACTGGAATTTCAAAAAGGATGTGTCTGTCAAATTAGAAGTTTACCGCTCTTTTTCCAAAAGATTACAGTGTGAAATCATGGAATTAGTAGGTACTGCTTTTATCTTTCAAGAATGACTTTCGGTAAAATGCTAGATTCACACGCAGCGATAACAGTCGCCGGCGATCTCAAAATTGGTGCGACTCACAGACATATAAAATATATTTCTGTGGCGCGACTACAGTGCATATTACACTAACACTATCCAATTTGTAGAAACTCTAACTAGGAACACTCTAATTTGGAAATAGGAACCTAGTGATCACACTGGACTAAATCGGACAGATGACTCTTATGCTCTTTTAAAGTAGAATTACAGTAGGATGCAACAATTTAGTAAAAGTAGTGCCGTCGGGACCTTCCAATCCCACTAAATCGGATCCAACTGTTCTTCGATTACAACTTCGATTACATCTTCCGATTTCCTAATTAGATTTCCAACAAATTGGATAGTGTTGTGTTGTGTTGTGCAGCGACTATAGGCGACTGAACTTCGCTGCATATGTAGTTGAGCTATCATAATTATGCGAGATAGCACTTAACTACATACGCATCTGTCATAAATATATCAGATGGCAAAAATAAGAATCTTATTCTTATAATTAATGATGCGAGGTTTTTAGCGCGCTATATAACAAGTTGAGTTTTCCAAATCAGTTGCGACCAAAAACCGAAAACGCGTGCTTAAATTAATTTCTTCCAAGAAAAATAATCTTACGTCCTAGACCGGACTGCGGTAACGCAGTACGCAGTATGCAGGGCCATACAGGCCCAGCCGCGAGTCAGCAGCGCTCTAGCCACAGAACACAGTTCCAGCCAACTGGTGACTATTGTCGCTGTGTGTGTACGTAACATTATACTAAAATACCACAGATTTCCAGCGTCCCTCGATTTTTTTATAGGATCTCTGCCATAGGCACACAAAAAAAAACATTGCACTATGAATGTGTCACTGTCTCACTGAGTGGAGAGTGGTGAAGTGTCGACGCGTACTATTGTATCGTACACAAATAAACTGTGCTTAGAATTTGTTTTGTGATTCGCGTACATTTGTTGAATGAACAGTACGGTATTTATTATTTAATATATACATTCGTTTCGGTGTGTCGTTATTGTTCTATTTTTTGCCAATAATAGTAAATTGGAAAATGTAAGTATTTTGCGAATTATTAAATTCAAATAAAATTAGTGGATTTTCTACGGCGAATAATTTAGGTATATAATAACTAACTCAAATCATATTAGTTTATATCCTGTTTACTTTTACTTTTATTCTCTCATTTTTAAATACAAAAATTGACTAAGAACACACACATTATAATTTGCTTAATTTAAATCCAACTGATTCAAATTGAGCAAATTATTATTCTAAGCGAACGTTTTAACCGTATTTATTTCTTCCAAGCTGATTATATTTTGTAGTGTCATGCATAATGTAGTTACTAATTACTTATCAATCTTCTTTATTCCATTTACAGCTATGTAAATGGTAAATGGGATAAAGATCATGGATAAGGAATGAGTACAGGTATTAACCTGCTGTTGCCGAATTAAAGGGATGCATATAAATATGACTAAGTCGAAGGTATTTGTAAGAACCTCTGTTCTTTAAAACATATATCATCCTCTGATATGTTTTTGTCTGATTTGAAAATAAACGATAAGAGCATTGAGCAAGGTAATGAGTTTGTATAGCCGGGGAGTCTGAGTTTAGAAGAGAAATAAATAAAAATGAAGATGTGGAAAATAGAGTGAACAACAGAAATTAACTGAATGGTGCCATTAGTGTTATATCTTAAATGTTATATCAAATGAAATGACTGTGAAATGTGACAATAATTAACAATTTACTAGTTAATCTTGTACACTTGTTGATGAACTTCCATTTGAGCATCAATCATTGATGAGAGTCGTGTTTGTGACTACATCACAAGTAGTGCTCGTGAGGTAGAACAACTAACTATACTTACCTATAAGTATTCCTGAAAAAGCATGGGAGGTGTCATGAGTAAATCATTATCATTTGCTGTGGTGGCCAATTGGTAACGGCTGCAACTTACATGTTGTAGGTCGTAGGTTCGAACCCAGACAGGCGCTTTACTTTGTGTAAATTATTTCATCACCACTGCTCTCAAAACGGTGAAGGAAAACATCGTGAGGAAACCTTATAAATCTCCTAGAACCAAAAATTTGAAGACATGTGACATTTACCAACCTGCACTGGACCTGCATAGTGGATTACGACCCATGCCCTCTCACCAAAAGGAGGCCTATGCCCCAGCAGTGGGAACATTATAGGCTGATTATGCTATTATCATTTGTCATGAGCGGCACACCCTGTAATCATAGTATTCTTACCATCCATTTAAAGTAGCTGTATCAACCTACTAAGATTTTACATTAGATTGTTGATACCAAATGTTTTAAAAGTAGCGCTAATTCTGCCGACAAACTGTCACACAGTTGGTCCAAATAAATGATTTATTTACATTTAAATTAAATTATAAAATAGTTTGGTACCTAGTAACGTACAGTATATGGTACTATTGACATACTTAATTGAATGCATATTATATTCCTATTTAATCTAGGAATTAATATATGTTACACGATACAATCTATACAAGGAATAACAAGTCTGTTAGAAAAATCTCCATAGCCAGGGCACTTTTAGAGTAAAAAGATCATGCTCTGTGATGCATGGAAACTACATGATCACTATATTAGACCAAGTGAGGATCTTAACCCATTAAGCCTTATTCCGGATAAACTCTTTGTGAGCACATATGCCTACATATGGGCCCTTGGACAATATTCTATTCTAACTTGCTTCAATGGTCTTATCAAATGTAGTTTTGTATCAATATGCTATTACTCAGAGCCAATCATAGGCTCTGAGTAATAGCATAAGCGTTTTCTGTCAATTATATGGCTGCCTGATTATCATTATATATTTTGCAGATGGGTTGCCTTTTTGATAAAAAAAGTCATGATAATAATGTCTTTGATGGATTGCTTCTCAGCCACTCACCTGTACTCTGCTTCGGCTGTTGATAATGCTTTGCTCTTTTTCTTTTCTGCTTTTCAGCTAACGGGAGTTTAAAACAGTAGCCATTGTATGATCTTCGATCTTAAAAACGGCATCAGCTTGACCATACAACTTCATTTTGGTTTTCTTGTAGTGCGGGCCCATGCGCATAGTCTCTTTTAAATAACATAGTACATGCTTTGCACTCTTAAAAAGTTCTTGTCCATTACAACTGTTGAGTTGTGGCAAAATAGCTCACACCGAACTAAAAAATTAAATAAAAAATACATAACACATAATTGGAAATATTTTTAAATTATATATTATTAGGCCTGGTCGCCTCTGCTAAATTCATCAGTGTAACAATTAATCCTTACTATAATATTATAAATGCGAAAGTAACTCTGTCAATCTGTCTGTCTGTTGCGCTTTCACGCCAAAACTACTGAACCGATCGTCATGAAATTTGGCAGAGATATAATAGCCTCGGATATGGAGAAGGACATAAGCTTTTTTACGCGATAACCGACATCCACGCGGTCGGAGCCGCGGGCATAAGCTAGTTGTAGATATGGTAATTTTACATCATAGCACATTCATTTTTCTGTAATCTCAGGTTAAGTTGCATTGGTGTAAAAATTGGCTTACAGTCTTTCATGTTACATTTTTTCAACACTTTTACAATCAATTCTTCTTGATATAATTTTATTGCATCTCCTCCATGCCTTTAAATCTTTATTCCTAGAAGTTGTTCAGGCTCTCCCAGCTCGTTCATTTCGATTGTTTTTATTAAAAAAAAAATTATTTGTTTTAGTTTTTAGTCACAGGAGTTATTATCATTTTAGGTCATTTCTCAAATATTTATATGTAACAAAGGATCAACTTCTGATGGAGCAAACCCCAAAGTTTGTAGCTCGCACCTCAGTTTCTGATTCCATTGTCGACCTGACTGCTTCAAGCCATAGATATTTTTTTTTGTGATGGTATACTTTCTCTCCTTTTATGTCTTTCAAGTCCTTTAACATTTTCTTAGCTTATAGAACAGTGGTAAATCATTGTTACCACTTTCTTCTGCTACATATTCTTTCGTAATCTGGCATCTCCATAGCTAAATTCTTATCTCACATGCCATTTAGGTAAGCTGTCGTGACCTCCATTTGGTTGAGTATCAATTCCTATTCCACAGATATAGTGATGAAGCTTCTAATTGAACTTAACTTTGCAATGTGCGCTTAGGTCTAATTATAGTCAACCCCAGGTCTTTGCTTAAATCTTCTTGCAACTAGTCTTGCGCTCTTTACCTCCGTGTTTTTCGCACCAATTTTCTTAAATCATTTTGAAATTACAAGATTTATTCTTTTTGTGTTTTACGAATTTTCACTTACAGTTCTCTTCTTTACTTTTAACCTGTCACCGAAAACATCGTGTGGTGGGGTATAAACCTGCGCTAAAAATAGGGTTTCATACTATGTCGAACTTCGAAGAACTAGGTACAGCGTCAGTCAGTATAGCGTCTTGTGTTTCATTTTTACGTCGAATTTTATATTTTCGGTTGTTTCATCTAGTTGTTGCCTGTTAGGTTTTACTGTCTGGTCAGTATAGCATATTATTTATATCTCTTCTATTTTCCCTTGTTTTTACAAAAGCACCATCCTTTCCGTAGGTAGTACGAATAAGTACAAATCTTACGTCTCTGTTTATTATAAATTCTTTTGAATCTTTCAGATTCGGTTCCCTCTGGTACATTTTGCGTATCCAGAAAATACGTCTTCAATGGCTTGAGGAGCAAATTTCCATCCTCTTTAAGGCCCTTTCCTCAGGACAAAAGTTTTCTGACCGAACATATGTAAGTATGTTACATATTTTCGGTTAATAAACTGTTGTCTTTCAGATGGTTCACGACCAGTTTTTGAAAAGGCGTCTGTGCATCAAGGCTTTAGTTGGGCATCTATTCCTTACATAGTTACACACGGCTACACATCAAGCTATGCATTTACAGTTTACGCTGATCTCACACTGTACGGAAATCCTATACAATGCGAGATCAGCTTATACTGGAAATGTATAGCTTGATGTGTAGCCGTGTATACATAGTTTGTTGATATTTTTTTTTGGGTGGGAAATCATCAAATAACTTCTCCCGCTTTGGGTGGAGCGGGAGGGCGTGTCAGACTTTTACTGACTAAAACCCACCCGTGTTCCCTCAGTTGCCTGTGTGCCAGGGGCCGCGGTATCTCTTTCGAACAACCCGCAACCCTGGCAGGCATCGGCCCTTGCGGGCCCCATCAGTTGCCGTCGATCCGGGCTTGGTCCTTACCGGACAGCGAGCTACCCATTACTCGCCGTCCGCAAGCCCGTGCCTACGGTGGCCGGGAATCAGCCTGGGATTCCCGATGCCCAGGGCGTCTCCTGCGAAGGCCACGGCTGTGAGGGCGCAATTACTGCATCTCCCTCACGTGCGCCGCCTCCCTCTTTGCGAGCATAACTGCTTCGCTGAAGGAGGCGATTGCTAGCCATGCACTCTCACTCCGTACCATGGCCTGGACCAGGGTCGGACGCGAGAGATCGCCGCCGCCGATCACCTCCACGAGGACACGGCGGTGCTCCGCCCAAGCCGGGCAGACCTCCACCGTATGCTCCACTGTGTCCTCAGGGCGATCTTCGCAATGGAAACACCCGGGCGTTTCCTCCCGCCCTATCCGAAACACGAACCTCCCGAAACAGCCATGTCCGGTGAGGACCAGGCGGAAGGTGAGGACGCCATGCCGCCTCTCAAGCCACTCCTCAAAGTGGGGACTTACCGCCGCAATCGTGGCGTGCCCAGCACTGGGTTGCGACAATCCCACTTTCCACGTCGCCATGAGATCCTGCCGGAGCTCTGTCCGCCGTGCCGCGATTTCCCGCGGCAGCGGAGTTACGCCCCGGCGTTTTGCCTCCTCGCGCCACTCCCAAGTGTGCGCGAGGACCTTTGCCTCCAGATCCCATGGCGGCAATTCGGCAAGGAGGTCCGCCGCCTCACAGGAGCCGCTTTAAGGCAGCCCCGGCCCGCTCCAGTCTGGAAGCCAAACGTCGGAAGTGCTCCGCGAAGTTCCACCGGCTGTCGAGTACGAGTCCTAGGTACTTCATCGTCGACTCGACGACGATGTGAACTCCTCCCACCGTTATCTGGGAACCCGTCAGTGGCGCATTCCGAGGACCATGAAAACACATGACCTCGGACTTGTGCAACGCCACCTCGAGTCCCAGTTGCCGGATCCTATCCACGATTGTCGCAACCCCGTGTATAGTTTGTTGTTTGAATGGCATTTGCCCACACCTCTTCTGGAAAACTTGATTCAAGCATTAGGCATCTCGCCTTCTCGAATAATGTCTGATTTTTACACTCTGCAAGTCCATTACTTTGAGATGTGTAGGGTGACGTTGCATTAAATAAACAATAACATTTTTGTTAATGTACTCGGTACCATTGAGAGATTGTTGATATTTTATTTTGTGCATTAATGCATTTCGACCATGTTTTTTGTATTCCGTGAATATCTGAAGTAGTTCGGCTTTTATTTTTCATGAAATATACGCAGCAATATCTAGTGAAATTATAAATAACCAGGCAGGCACTTTACTTTGTGTATTTAATTTCATCACCCCTGCTCTCAAAACGGTGAAGGAAAACATCGTGAGGAAGCCGGCATGTCCTAGTACCAAAAATTCAAAGACATGTGACTTTAAAAGAGACTGTGACCTCTGAGTTTGTTACGGCCTTTTTTCTCAGAGTAGTCAGATAGGAAACGCCGTCCTTATCTAGTTTAAAAAATATGATTGAAGTGTGTTTGTACAAACCTACTTACATAAATAAAATAATTTATAATTCACGCCCGCACTGGACCTGCGTGGTGGATGGCTTACGGCCCCCTTTTTTTAACAGAGAGGAGGCCTGTGTCCCAGCAGAGTAGTAGTATACCTTGTAGTAGAGAGAAGTAATACCTTGGAATTTTACGCCAAACTAATTTTATTGCAATAATTTTATGCAAAATCGAGTACTTAAAAGTATACAAGTCAACACTATAAAAGTACTTAATAATAATTAATGAGTTTATTTATTGTTATGCTGTAATGAATGGTAAACTGATGTATGTATGACAGATACCCTTACCTCCTTGCTCATTCTTCTTACTTATTCATCTACACATATAGATACATAGCTATTCTATGTATATAGGTATGTATCAAACCGTGTACTATTTAAAAACATTCTTCTTCTATGTAAATGATGTAAATATTGACAATGACATAAATATTCTATTATTCTTGTTGATCTTGTTTACGTATCTTTGCGGGCAAACAATCTACTATTGTGTTACAGCTACAGTAGGTCTCCTCACGTGGGGAAAAAAATGTGACACCATGTCGATGTTACTGGGTTGTTGTACATTCGCCACAAAGTAAATTCACCACGAAAAAAGTATGTGTTAACTCGCCACAGCTCTATTTTCATGAAGTAAATTAATATTGTTTATTTCCACACAGACAGCACAAAAATCAAACAATACGTAGAATAAAACGTTATTTATTTCTTTTTCATAATCACAACTTTTCATTCACACAAAAATCACAGTTTTACTTACAACTAAAATATACGCGAATATTGTCTGGTTTTGTTCGTTTTTAAGGCCGCGTTGTCAAGGACAGCGTAACCTGCGTGACACCCCTAATCCTTATAAACATGTATTGCAAGTGACTGATTTGCTTACAACATTACAATTATAAGAAAATAAATTAAATCACAGTAATATTCACGTTTTTTTAATGTTAATTTACGTCTACATAAAAAATCAAAGTTTTACTCTTACAACTAAGTATATTTTTATTGCAATAGGCTGATTTGCCTGTAACATAACTTTAAAATGCTGCATAAAAGACAGTTTTTTAAGAACTTCAGCCAGGGACATTTTATCGCAATTGTCCAAAATAGTTTATGCAATAGATCGACGTGTTCTCAACTTTAGTGATGTATTAAAATTGAAATTCTTCAATTTCCAATATATATGATCAGCCTCATTTTTAAGAGTATCAAGAAACTGAAGCATTTTAGGTTTTCTTTTACCCATCTTGTTGTTCAAACGTTTATGCCATGCTTCTGCTAGATTTGTCCTATGACGAGCCCCGTGTACATTCCAAATAAACTCTTATTATTAAGAAATTAAGTATTTTCTAACCACTGGCCTACAAAATAGTCGTTGAATTTAGTGACTGCATCGTTCTGTGGAGCATATTCCATAATGTGCAACCAAGCGTCTTCAATGTCCTGTTTCTTTACATGGGCCATTGCAGCACACATGGCTAAGTGTCTCTATGGTAACTACAACATAAAGCAGATCGCATTTGCAACAAAACACCTGAGAACACCACAAGCGCGTCGACAAGGTCAAGTGAGTCACTGGATGACTGGACTGATGAGTATTGATGCATTTACCTGTACGGCTAGAAAGAGACAGATACAGCGAGCGAGCATGTGATAGCATGTGCAGGAGCGCAGGAGAATAGAAAGATAATTATGGTTACTCTTAGTACTTAGGTACTCATTTTTTTTTTCCTAGGTTATCGTACTTTAATAATTTTAGAAATCATTTTTGTTTCGTGCGCTAAAAACCAATAACTTTGCTTGCTACCAGTATTTTATGCAAAAATGATGTACCCATGAAGACTTGTGACGAATTTACACATATTTTTTATGCAAGTGGCGAATATACTTTCAATGTATGGAGAGTACAAAATTTGACGAGTTTGCTTTGTGCCGAATGTACAACAACCCATGTTACTTGGTGTTTTAATTGTTCAGTTTTATAAACACCACTCAACTCAACTCAACTCAAAGATTTATTTCAAATAAACCAATTGCAGGCACTTTTGAATTGTCAGAGTCGGAAAGATGAAGCTAGTTGCCCATTCCAAAGTGTAGTAGGTATACTACGCTTTGGAATGGTATATTCATTTACCCATATGGAGAAGTATGGGCAAGAAACTCCATGGACACTCTTTTAAATCATGATATTGTTATTAACAATTTGCTACAGAAAGTTGTTTACATCATTTATGTACAAATTATCAATATGAGAACGATGTAAAAAGACGTGCACATTAAAAGCGTCCGTAATTCAAAACAAAAATCAAATGACTAGAAATTAAAATAGGCTGGCGGCGCCCGTTCATGAAGATGACGTATGGATCAGCACCATTCAATTCAACCATTCTGAAGGGAACTTAATGATCCAACACACACGCCACCACCAACGAGACATTTGAGTGAGCATGGCAAACGCTCATTTGTCACATTCAAGTCAATGAAAGACGTACCCAGTAAATGGTAGCTTTATAGTAGGAACATACTTCTATGCAGTCTTTCAATTTTTTAAACTCAATAATAATAATAATGTAATATTAACACTAGCTTTAAGGTTTTCTAACATTATGGATCTTTGTTGTCCGAATAAAGAAATGTTATTATATTATTACTAGCTTTTGCCAGCGGCTTCGCGGAGGTCGGTGTATTATACATATAAACCTTCCTCTTGAATCACTCTATCTATTTAAAAAACCCGCATCAAAATCCGTTGCGTAGTTTTAAAGGTTTAAGCATACATTGGGATATAGGGACAGAGAAAGTGACTTTGTTTTATACTATGTAGTGATATTATTGAGTACAATTATAAAATACTAAAAGATTGAGTTTATACAATGCAGAGATATCTAGTTTTACAATCTTCAGCAGCTCCAACAATATTTTCGAATGCTGATAACATTAGTTTTTACCGACCTTGTGGAGCAGGACAAGCAGTGTTTAGGCAGGCATTCTTGTCAGCGATGTAATCGCCCAACTTATATGCTTGGCTGCCTAGTGTGCGTTTTATACAGGATTTAAATTTCGTTTCATTCAGTTGGACTATGTATTGAGGTATTTTATTAGGATGAGTCTACTTTAGCCAGTCTGAAACCTGGTTGAACTAATTGGTCCCTAACTCTAGTCCTAATGGTGTGTGTCTTTCACCTTTTTTTACCGAAAAGATTGAAATTTTTCCTGACGTACATGATGTTCTCATAGATACATATATTGACAAGGTACCCTCATGATAGTAATAACTATATCTGCTCGGAAACTACTACTTTTTAGGGTTTCGTACCCGAAGAGTAACTAACGGGACCCTATTAGTAAGCCTCCGCTGTTTGTCCGTCTGTCCTTCTGTCTGTCAGCAGACTATATCTCATGATCTGTAATAGGTTAACAGCTGAAATTTTCACAGAATTTGTATTTCTGTTGCCGCTAAATAATGAAAATAAGTTAAAGTTAAAAATTAAAAGTCTTCCATCCAAGAAACGTGATCTTACGGCGTTTTTTGCCTTGTGGTACGGAGCCCTTCGAGCGCGAGTCCGACTCGCACTTGGCCGGTGTTAAAGACGAGACAGAATGTACGAAGTACGACATTACTGTTGTACAAATCTGCCCTGCTAATAATTGTAAATGCAGTACTTGCAAAAAGGCAGTTTCGAGAAAAACGCGGAAATCTATTAAATAAGTAAAATTTTCATGCAATGTGAATCTCGTTATCAATAAAACACACTTCCAGTACCCAATATTTTTTTTCCCTTATAGGTTTGCCCCTAAGGATGGCATTTCTACAAAAATATGAAAACCCATAAGTGTCGATTACTGCAGATACAGTTAGCAGGGCAGAAATGTGCGGGTCGAAAAAGTGCAAGAAAATCCATTGCTAACGTTTTTTAAACGGTTTTACTTATTTTGCCGTTTGGTTTTTGGTCAAATTTAGTACTTGAAATTTTACCCCTTTCCTGTTGGCAGGATTGATCTGATATTTAGTACACACCTTTACTTTTGATAACGATACAATTTAATTTAATCAGTATCATTATCAATGTAAATTCAAAATGGCCGCCGCTACAAAATGGCGAAGTACATATTTTTTCACAACCCCCTCAATATGGGTAATAAAAGAAAGGGAAAACATTTAAAAAAAATCAGTCATCACACCATTTTCCTCATCATCTAGGGTATTGATCATACAAAAACAAAATCGTGGGGCGAGCGTAACCTGTGTAAATATGTCGATAGCATACGAGCGGGACTGTTGATAGAAATTTCACGCGCCCCACGATTTTATTTTTTTGTCTGATCAATGCCCTACTAGATTGATGAGGAAAGTGGTGTGATGACTGGTACCGAGGACCTACCGAATTATTATTTAGCTTTTAGTACATTATCTACATTATTATTTTAATTAAAACCGTTTAACTTAAAAAAAAATGTTTACTGATTTTATGATAAAGGGGTAATTTAATCACCTAATTAAATAAAGTAGTATTAAGTAATGCCAGAAGACAAAAAGTTTTTATCATTAAACGCGAAATGATACTGACCAGTGACCACATACTTTTGCTGAACATTGAAAGAAATGAACAAGTAAAAACCAGCGGGCGCGCGGATTAAGCTTATTTTTAACCAACTTAAAAAAGGTTTCATATTCGTCTGTATGTTTTTTATGTACCTTCGTCAACATTTTCGTAAATTGTGGGCCGATTTTGAATTTTTTTTTTTCGTTTGCTAAAGAAAGCTTGCGCAGTGGTCCCATATAATTTTTTGTGACTTTGCTGGGTACTTTTTTATTTAGCTTCGTTAATACATATTTAATCCACTTTGTGTATCTTGATGATATTAGTATTTGTAGTCTGTCTAGTAGTGATACTGAAGATTTGTTGACGCGGCCAGAATTAAAATAAACTGCCGAAGCAGAGGGGTAATTGCGTAACAAACTAAACTGCCTTTCAATTTGACAGTTCAGCAACATTCATGGCGTTATTTACGTTCCTGCGTAGACAAATTTTTCGAACATAGGAAGCAATGGATTAGCAATATCCTCCAAACTGATTCAGATTGTGATTAATAGTGTGTTACCCAATTAGGATGCTGTTATTGAGAACCTACTGTCTGATAAATCCAGAAATAAATATAACAAGACGTATAAAGATTTTTACATTGGAAAAGGCAGAAAAATCCGCTTTATTTTTCAGAAAATGTTTTACTGTCTTATTTTAGTTTAAAAGCGCAAAAATATAAGACCACTTTTGGTTTTTGTATTCTATGTTAAGTACTATTGTTTTCCTCGTAGGTATAATATCAAGCACTATGTGTATGTATCACTCAAGTGCGATTCCCAACTCGTGAGTATTAAGGTAATCGTCGGGTGCAAAAATACACCCTCGTTAGTAATCGGTCACTTTCTCTCCTCTGTGAACATAGACTACTTTTGCCATCGAAAGAAGAAGAGTTGTCTCGACTTCATTTTTAGTTTTTTTTTTTTTTGTCGTGGTGCTGATTTCTTTTTTCTATCTAACCGGTCCTTTGATATTGAGATTGAACTTCTTGTTTCAATCTATAAGATAGCTTTTTTTTGGATGGGAAATCATCAAATGACTTCTCCCGCTCTGGGCGGGGCGGGAGGGCTTGTCAGACTTTTACTTACTAAAACCCACCTGCGTTCCTTCAGTTGCCTGTGCCAGGACCACGGTAACTCTTTCGAACAAATCCGCAACCCTGGCAGGCATCGGCCTTGGCGGACCCATTATTTTTTTTTGCTAACATCTCCGAGGCGCACGTGGAACACACAATGCGCCGTCGACCCGGGCTTGGTCCTTACCGGACGACGAGCTACCCATTGCTCGCCGTCCGCAAGCACGCGCCTACGGTGGCCGGGAGTCTGATATGGGCTCCCGACGACGCCCAGGACTCCTGCACTGGCTAGGGACGCGAGGGCGCAATCCTTGCCTCTTACTCAGATAACTGACGCAAGGGGTTATATATGGCTCGTCGACTACGATCACGTATTATGATGATAATAGCTTATTCACGCCTTAATATAGCTAGATGGCAAAGTGATACCGTGATAGTTTCTAGGTAGCGATTATAAAAATTACAGATAGGTACTAGAATCCAGTTGAACGTAGTATTTATCTCTAGACTAAAACTAGCAGAGACTAATAGTTAGCAAAATTTGCCTCGGAAGCAATTAAGCAATTTTATTGATGGCTTTGAAACGTGTTTTTATTCTGATTCAAGGGCCAAAGCTCACACGAATTGACACAATTCTTACTCTGACCAACAGGGCATCGGTGATAGGTAATTTAATTGTTACGGAAGTTCAATCCTACGAATACTACTGAATTCAATACCCAGATATGTTGACCTACGTAGTAGAAGCAGCTAGATGTAAAACTGGCACATGACCGTTAAATTAGGCTATACATTACAAGACCCTTTCTAACACATTATTATGTAAAAATATTGGCTTTGTGCACACCTCCATTATTATAAACTTTAACCGTGCAAAATTTCATACTCCTCCTTCTGCGTAATTTTCTTAAAAAAGGGGAACAAAAGTTTGTGCTTCACGTTTATAGATTTAGGAAGGTTATCTTAATTTCAGATTTAATTAATTTTTGCTCAATGTTACTTGTATTGAATATATATCCATTGCTGTAGTATGCGTTTAAAAGGCAGATGAAATAATGCACAAAATCTAAAAAATGTTGCACAAAAGCGTGTGTGGCTTTGAGTGGCCGCGACACATTAAGAACGTTTGTCCACCCCCGCCATCAACGGGACGTCGACGATAAACGAAATGATTCGAACAAACGTGACGTCCCGGTGATCACTAGTCTAACGAAAAGTTGTGATAGGTTAAATAAAAGCAAGGCGAACGGCTCCGGCTCCGCCGCTGCTTCGCCACCCGGTACGACAGCAGTGTGTGGTCAAGATCAAACGTGTTTTGTATTTCCGGTCGCGCCGAACTATTCGAAACTTCGGCGGCAGGGATGACGGCGCTCGGGTGACGGACATAATGTATCGCCACTTCGGCGCCGTAATCTTGTTCTCGGTGTCCCTGTGACGGCTGCGGTGGATAAACCCGTTTATCCTGGTAATGTGACCCAGTCACATAGTCAGTATTGCCGGGAAGTATGCGTTTAGGAGTACCATAAGTGCAACAGCAGTATAGCCCGGAAATATTTTCAATGTATTCTACAAAGGAGCGAACACACCATTGATTTAAAAAGTAGTAATAATAAGTCAATGGAACACACATAAAAAGTGTTGCAGTAAGTAATATTTACAATAGTTGGCGGTGTCGCTGCACTGGGCAATAATATTTTAATTTATTGCCGGGCCACTCTTGAAACTTTGCCGATATTGTATCTATTGCACAGCCAAACATTGCCAGGAAAATCTGGCCCGTTTAGGAGCGCACTTGCGCCAATATGAAATACAAATAATTTGCTCCTTATATGATACTCATCATCTGCCTAGCCATTATTTTTAACCAGTGTAACATGGAGTGATTGTCGATCTGCCCTCCACAACCCAGTTATTGGGTAACATTATATTTTGACCTCCTACTACCCATAAAGACTGTTAAACATTTACAATTGACAGCCGGCCCTCTCGATAATAATAAGTAATATAAATGATACCTACTAGGCAACTAAATAGTTTTGCGAACATGTCACATGTTAGCCCTGATGATACTCAGAGCAACTGCGAACTTTACAATCCACGCGTGTATCGACGTATGGTCATCAGTATGTATTTGTTTACTAATTGAATAGAAAAATACACCACTTCTATTCAACTTCTGCTATTTTGACGATTAGTTATTTGCGGGAGTGGTACTTCAATAAAACACTTAAATGTAGATATAAGTACCCTATAGATACTTATATCGTAATAACTGGGATCAAAATATTATTTTAAAATGTTCATGACATACCCGCGATTAGCTCTACAACTGATCAACTGACCCCTAATTCTGATCATTGAAGAAAAAATCAAAACCACTTTCAATATGCAAGGCAAATTTTACTCTACATAATAATTATTTGCCGAAATGCATAGTAATTAAACGAAATTAACTAGATGCACGGAGGTGCACGAAGACGTGGCTAATGATTTAAGTATCATAACACGGCCTTCTCATCTCATGCATATAGCCGACTCGAGTAACTGCGACACAGTGAAAGTGAGGTAGACACCAGTTGCTGACAACTTTCACTAAAAGTTTACACCAATGAATATAACATATTCGTATGCCAGAATACAAACACGCTCATTTTGTAGAGACGAAGAATACTGTTTTAATCCTCCACTTTTTTTGTTGTTGTCCGTCTGTTTACCGCTACCATACTTCTATGACTGCTACGAAGCGGTAACACGTTCCTTTTTTACCTGTATAGATTACGAAAAATCTGCCAAATCGGTTATTTTTTGCCAAAAATAATTAATTAAAGTTACCCGCATCAGCCGCATCTTAGGGTTTCTTCTTTATTGGCCCGGGTAAAAAGTGTTCTCTCTGTTATTCTATTTATGGAATTCGCTCAGCCGTTTGTAATTAGTTGCGAACATCAATAACACCTTTACTTTAGTGACACAATGTAATCAGAGAGATTTGTGTTTTACAATTGGTTCAACCGATTTTTTATGATTTAAGTAAGTCCGCATCTAAAGTGTCGGTTCGATTAACGGCTAAAGCAAGTGACTTAAAAATCTTGTAAAGGAGATAAGTAGGTAAACTACATAACCTGGTACCTACTACTTACGTGGGTCCCACTGAAAGTTTTTAGAAAATAAAAAACGGAATTATGTAGGAGCCTGTTAATATTTTTTTGCTTCTCGAAGTATTCTCTGTTCTTTCTTTTTCAAGTACCGTACCATGCGATAGAAACATTGACTGAAGCAGTGGGCCCACTCTTCCTTGGTAGATAAATATTCAATAGTCCGTCTGGCGGAGTGAGCTGGAGCGTTGTCGAGGTGGAGGACTATCCTACTTCTTGGGCGCCGCTGTCTAACATTTTCCAAGACAATTGGTAAACAATACGTGACATACACAGTACGTGGGGCTTTTGGGAACGGAACCGCGGTACCGGATTCCACCTTTACTATTTTTGAGTAGTCTTTTGGGACCACAAATAAAATAAACAAAGTTATGTTTTGAGAATGTACGGTCAACCAAAAAATTTTGAAGTTATGTATACAATTCAAACTATTCTTTTATTAAACGATAATATATTTCTTTTATTTAAAAAATGGCACCCTTCTATTAGAATTAAACCTAAAAAATAAAATAAAAATATACTCATTACGAATAGTGTTGGGATTATATCCGGATAAATACTCATATGTATCCGTTGTTACTTGAGTAAGTATTTATCCAAAACGCGCGCTACAAAACATGTTGAGGCTGCCAGGAATTTTTCGCTTTTGTATAGAAAATATAAAAAAATATTAACTACATATTAACTGTTAGAGGTTTATGAGGCCTATAAAGGGTTCGAAATTTTCATTATTTTTGCAATAGGACACCATTTTCGAGAAAAGAAAAGAAAAAAAAGATACAGTACTGTTTTTGCACCTGAAGTCGAGGTGTTGGTGTGAAGTTTAGTTCATGACAAGTAATTTTATTCGTAATCTTTAGGCCTCTTCCACGCTGCGCCACAACACCCCGTCCCAATGTGACCCTATGTCCGTAACTCAGGTTCTTTTACGGATAATTTCAGTTCTGATTTTATCCTTCAAAGAACCTCCGAGCATAGCCCGCTCCATAGCGCGCTGAGAGACCTTGAATTTGTGGACCAGCCCAACTGTCCGTGTCCACGTTTGTTTGGCACCGTATGTCATTAAAGGCACGATGCACTGGTTGAAGACCTTAGTTTTCAGATATTGCAGGATAAACGACTAGAAGACTTGACGAAATTTCCCAAACGAACCGAACTGGATCCTTCTGTCAGCTTTCTTCTCAAAGTTGTGTCTATCAAGACGGATGACTTGCCCTAAGTAGGCATACTCCTTCACAACTTTGAGAAGCGACCTTTCGATGTGATCTTATCCAAATTCATGCCGAAGCCAAGCCGCCGAGAGGCTCCATTCAGGCTAAACAGCATCTGGTTTAACCGTTCCAGCGTCTCTGCCATTATTACGATGCCATCGGCAAAGCGAAGGTGTGAGATGTACTCGCCGTTAACGTTGATACCCTGTCCAGTCCAGTCCAGCGTCTGGAAAACGTCCACCAACGCATTGGTAAACAGTTTGTGTGATGATGTGATATCCCCCTGTCTCACTCCTCTGAGCAGTTGGTTGGGCCTGGTTTTCTGATCCCGCATTTGTACAGGAATCATGGCAGATTCATACAAGCATCTCAACACTTCGATGTAGCTCCGGTTAATTCGACATCGTTACAGAAAGGCCTTCAAGAGGAGTCCAAGGCTTTACCTTTACCTAACACAATTACAAACCTGGCAATTGACATCAGAACTAAATAATGAAATAAAAATATTTTTTTAAATAATCAACCAAAGCGGAAAAAAATGTATTTTTGCATCGTTTTGAGTAAATATCGTATAAAAATGAGTAAAAACTAGTATTGATCCGTTTTTTTATAAATACCCAAGTATTTATCCACTACCCATCACTAATTACGAAATATAATTACTATAATCTTGAATATATCAAAATTAAATTATATTTTGAACTTTTGATTGAAAGAAAGAAAAAGTATTTATTGTGACTCGCACAGGATGATCACATACTAAACTAAACACACAATCGTACTAAAAAGAATGCACTTGTCTATATATTTTTTTTTCTCTAGAGATGGGCCGACTAGTCGGCTGCAAAATGGCCAAGCCGATCATTGCTTTCGTTTGATTTCGGGTGACATCGGCAATGTTCAAAATGGAAACCCTACTGATTGAGAATTGATTGCTATAGAGTTTCTTCTTTTGACGTGACTTCTTTTCGTTCGGTGTACTGGTACTCTGGTATTAAGTTCAATATTTCTGACCAACAAAAACATGTAAGATTTCACCCGCTAATAACAATTATGGTTGAGCATACAAAAGATAGATCATATTTACAACATTTTTTAAGCGGGCACTATTTACCTCTGACGTCACACTGCGTGTGCATGCGCATGCGCGCGACCCTCTACTTTTCACTATGAATCCAAATTCCAATTCGTATAGCGCAAAACCATGTTTAGTTAGAACAATGATTCTGAAAACGTTGTCAAAGGTTGACAAAGTACTACTAGGGCATAGAGAGAAACGACAAAATTATTGGCCAAAATAGGATTCAAAATTAATCTGACGTTGACAATAGCATAATAACTCCATACATCTTATAATATCGGTAAATAAGCTCAAAAATGAAAAATAATACAATCGAAGAAAGCTTGCATCAAAAGGAATGCAATGAGCCTAAAAATCTAGTACCAAGCAAATACAATACCTGCGACAGTGCCTGAAACCTTAACAAAATTTGTTGCAAATAGCAAAATCGTTTCAGATGTCGTCTACTATTGGCTGTATATCTGCTCAAAGCTGAAAAAAAAACATAATCGGTGAAAGCGTACCTACTTCATAAGGAATGCAATGAGCCTACTAAATCTAGTTTCGGGTGAAAACAACGGCTACAGCTGTATCATAACCACATCCATAGGAACCATAGGAACATTTGTTATCAAACCCAAAGTAAAAACATCTTGTAAAACGTTTTCACAAAAACAAACGGCGCGGGTTCGAATTGCACCTGCTTAAATTTTCTTGTTAGAAGTAGGTATTAATTAATTATACTTTATTTAATTTCTGGATCTAAATCCAATTAATTAATGGACCAAACGAAAGGTTCCTATTCCTTCCTATCCTATTCTAGTTTACATTGAAAGCAAAATGTAAAAGTGATTATATAATAAAAATAACAGTTATTTTAATCAACGTCTTTAAAAACATTAAGCATATAAATAATGGGCCGACTTGTCGGCGGTTGTAGCCCACTAGTCGATACATAACATTTTTTTTTTCAATTAATACGAGTAAATAATGGGCCGACTAGTCGGCGGTTGTAGCCGACTGGTCGGTCCATAACTATTTTTTCCGACTTGGAATTACCCAAATAAAAAGCAAATAAATTAAACCGACGACTTCCGAAACTAATGTGTTTTTAGGCGCTCTCTATTTTAAAGTGATTCTTGATTTGAAACGTTGCTTTACATTTTTAAGCTTTTAAATAAAGGCGTTAAATTAAAGTTTTGTTTATTTTAGTCTAATAAAACTCGAAGGACCAAAAATTTTGCGAGAAATACTTACTGACTTACCTATTTTGAAATCGTTGTTTCACAAGCATTTTTCATCATATCAGTAGAACCAAGATTTTTTGCAATTACGATGAATGGCATCAGTTTTAATAATAATTATTGTTTGCCATCAAGTGGATATAATTGTCTATTTAAAGGTAGTTACACTAACGACTACGCTTGTCATTAAAAGCACAATTACCAACTTTTGTAGGACTCTTAAATATGTTTTTTTCTTAGCGGCGAAAAATGAAATTAGGTAGGTACACAATAAATAACTTTAACAGTGGAAAATTATATAAGCCCTCATGTGAAGTCATGTGTCATGAGTTAAAATCACTCTGAGCGTGTTGTATCGTTAGTTTTAATTTAAATATAATTTGTAACGGTTGCGAACTATATTTTAATGAACATAACTATATAACCTGAACTGGCATGAAAATGGCAAAATGAAAACATAACAAAAATATGAATTCCTTACCTGCATTATCGAGTCCCATTCATTTCAAACGATGATGAAAACCTGATGATTGACCAGTTTCTCATGGATGACCTGGTGATTGACCGTCCATTCGTTAAAGCAACCTTTAAAAGGCCACAGCGAGATAAAAATTAAAGCGAGTATTTCCGTAAAATGTTGTGCCTTCGTGAACTAACGAAGTGTTTTTGTACATTGTTATAGATTTTGGAAATGGCGCTAAGGCAAGAGACTGCTGCAGCGATGACTCCGCTGCACGATCCTTACCACGTGGAGGGCGCGCCACTCGCCGACGAACTTTTTGAAGTGAGTTTACATTTATATTACTTATTTTCTTTGTACGCACGGCTACACATCAAGCTATACATTTCCAGTATACGCTGATCTCGCACTGTACGAAAATCCTATACAATGCCAGATCAGCTTACACTGGAAATTTATAGCTTGATGTGTAGTCGTGTGTACATACAATAGCTTTCTTATGTTTTTAAGTAAGTCAATTCAATTACCATGTAGTCGAATACGATACTTGTATATATTATGTATATTGACAGTTGAACCCTTTTATTTATACGACTAAAGTTATTTATCGAGTTATATATAGGATGTAACAGGAACCATATTGTTATCCTTAAGCACTAAAGATAACAAATGGTATCATAGTTTCAGCTCAAAATAAAATACTTTAAAAACTGATACCAAATTTTCGGTTCACATGTTTCTTAAATTCAAATTAAAATAATAACAAACGTGTCACCACACTACATAGGTCAATAACTTTCCTCATAAATCTCTTCCGAGTGATGTTTTTATTTCAATTTAAAAAGTTCGGTTTCTGGTATCAATTAAACATTCTCATAACTTCCGAACATGTAGAGATAAGATTAAAAAATCCTTACAATATAGTTTGATATCATCCGAAGAAGCCGTGCCCTTGGTATGTGTATATTCCGTTACACGTTGTATATATGTATGTTACAGTTAAAACCCGTTTTTCGTTAGAACTCGTTTTCCCTAGTTAAAACTAGTTTTTACTAAATGCCTTTGTTAAAACTATAAATACCTAGTCAAATCTAGAATGTACCCCTGATATATTTGAGTGTACGACTAAACGCCGACAGACACTACACCGACAGACTGAACACCAACAAGACTACTCTTCGCCGACAGGACACTTCGCCGACAGGGCTCATCCTTGTGCTATTACTAAATAGCCAAGTAACTGCCACTAACTTGGAATTAGCGCTCGCCGGCCGCTGTCGCGGCACCGCTCGGTTCGTTCGCTCGGCTCGCGCGCCGTTGGTCACAATTCTAACCTAACCTAACCTATTATCTACCTGATGAGCCTTGTCGGCGAAGAGTCCCGTCGAACGTTTTAACAAAGGCACTTAGTAAAAACTAGTTTTAACTAGGGAAAACGTGTTCTATCCTAAAAACTGGTTTTAACTGTGACATATACGCCGCGAAATTTTAGTCGTCTTACAACGGCAGCCCACTTCATGTATCCAATGACTACTAATCATTTATTTAAAAAACCGATGTTTTGGAACATTCGAATAATAAAAAAAAAAATATATCATTCACTAAGACGCATGAAGTAGTTTGAAACACCCTGTTATGGAGATGGAATGAATGATGGAATGTAATGGCAGGTAGGTAGATATCTCCTCCTCCGTTTGATACTACATTCATAAACATTATTAACAGGGAGGGTGTTTCATAATATTAAAGCATTATTTATTTTTCTCTATTATCTTAATTAAAGGAAACAATGTTTTATTCGCGTCTAGAGGTATTTTATGACGGATACATTGAGTGGAGCACCTTTGTAAGACGACTAAAATGTCACGGTGTATATACAGGATAAGTTTTTATCCCCAGCGCAGAAATTTTTCGTCGATAATACAAAAAAAATCAGCTGTTTCATAGAAAAGTGCAATACCTACGCGGTCATAATGTATGGAACAGCTGATTTTTCTTTGTATTACTGACTCAAAATTTCTGCGCTGGCGAGTCTAGACTAGAATGATATGTTGAATTCATGGTTACAGTTTGCGCACTGGATATAAACTTATCCTGTATATTTCAAATAAAATGATCTGAAAGTAAACCTATTTAAATCTGTTAAGCAGGTAACTTATATTTCATCATTGTTGCAGGATGAATTTGAAGATGCCACAGATGAGCATCCAACGTAAGTATGAAAAATATGCTTTTTTTAACCGATTTTAAAAACAGGAGGTGGTTATGCATTCGGCAAGTATCAATTCCTTTTTTTTTCATGTATAATGTACTTTTGTTACAAAGTTTACAGACGCCAGCACATCAAGCTACCCCAAACTGTCAAATTTTCCCAATCGAACATGAACCTTACGCTTATGTAATAAAATTGAAAATCTATCAAAGAAATTTGACAGATTGTGGTACCTTGATGTGCTGGCGTCTGTACATTAAAAAGGACTTTTTTAAACTTTTGTCTAATGCTATTATAAATGAAGTATAGTTCTCCGTGATTCTTGGGCGGATTTCCGTGATTATTATTTCATTTGGGGTAAGCTCGCGTGGTGTTATATACCATATAATTATGTCGCAGCCATCTGGTTAAATTAGCCAGCTAATGGGTCGCCTAGGCCGTTCATTAAACGCCAATTGGATGCCTAGGCCGATGGTTAATTGAACTAGAATCATTCAACGTTTAACAACTTGGCGTATTGCAAGTCAGCCCTTTGAAGATGACTGACCAAGACGCACCCAAGTGATTCAAATTTAGATCAGTTTTTCACCAAAAAAATATGGCGTCATTAGCGCAAACCGTGAATGTTATTTTTCATTCTTTTGTGCAATTTAAGTTACTTAGTGGTAGGTATTAGTAAAAAGTAGTCGTACATAATTTGTGAGCTCATCCTAATCAGCCTATAATGTTCCCACTGCTGGGACACAGGCCTCCTCTTTTCCAGAGGGTGTGGGTTAATAATCCACCACGCGGGCCCAGTGCGGATTGGTAGCTGTCACATGTCTACGAATTGTTGGTTCTAGGACATGACGGTTTCCTTACGATGTTTTATAATTTAGTTTTAAGAATTTACACAAAGTAAGACGCCTGCCTTCAACTCGTAAGTCGAGGCCGATACCACTGGGCCACCACTGCTCCCTCACTTATTTAACTAAATGACTACTCGACATTCAGCCATCTCGTTAAACGTTTCGCTCAATTACTTGGCTAGTTGTCTTTCAGCTATTTAATAGGATGCCGGCGTTTAATTAATGGCCTAGGCATTTAACCAGGTGGCTGCGACATATACACTTGATTAAGTTAGCTTTCGCAGTTTTAGATTTAGCTTCAATATTAAGTATTTAATCCACTTTGTGTATGACGATGTTACCACTTACGAATTTATGAAATGTGTGTAATACAAATTTGGAAATTCGTAGGTACGAGTATCACGACTTGAAAGTAAAAAAACTTATAATAAATAAAAGCTTCAGTAACTAAAGTACTGTTTAAACGACTGCAAAAAGGAGGTACTCAAGTCGGTTGTATTTTTGTATGTTTCTGATCTTAGTAGAACTCCGTCATTTATAAGCCGATTTGAAAATATCTTCTGTTTTAAGGGTATATACCTACTTATCAAGTAGTCCCATATAAATTTGGTCAAGTTCAGATATGTGGTTTTTAAGTTAGCTTCAATAACACGTATGAATCCACTTAGTGTATCTTGATGATGTTCTACGTAATAACTTCATGTCACTGATATTTACTTATCAAGTGCAGGCATACGAATTTGTGGTAAGGTATGGGGAATTTGGGGTAGGTAACACAAAGTAGAACGTGAATGATAATGTTTATTAAAAATAAAAACAGCTGACTTGCAAAATATATACACACTACAAAGTGAAAGTATAATCAGCCTATAATATTCCCAATGCTGGGACACAGGCCTCCTCTCTGTGAGAGGAGAGAGGGGGCGGGCCGTAATCCACCACGCAGTGCGGGTTGGTAAATGTCACGTCATGTGTTTGAATTTTTGGTTCTAAGACGGTTTCCTCACGATGTTTTCCTTCACTGTTTTGAGAGCAGTGGTTACGAAAAAAAATACACAAAGTAAAGCGCCTGCCTGGGTTCGAACCTACGACCTCGCAAGTCGGATCACCTGAGATCTGAGACAAACACCCTAATTGCGTAACTCACGATTAATCATAATCGGTTTCATTTTGACAGTTCAATAATATTCATTGCGTTATTTACGTTGTTGAACAGACACATTTTTCGAACATATGAAGCAATGGTTTAACAATCTGTTTCAAAACGAAACACATTATGATTAATCGTGAGTTACGTAATTCTGGCCCGTAAGTCGCAGCCACCACTGGGCTACCACTGCCCTCGACAAAGTGAAAAATAACTTGAATTTTGGAAGTCGGTGGCAAAAACGAAATACAAGACCAGTAGTAAGAAACGCTACTCTGGTTTTGTATTTTCAATTTTGTCACCGACTTTTGGGTCGATTGTATTTTTTTTTTGTATTCACCGTTTTTTATTGATAAAACCTTATTGTTTCAGGAACACAATGGATTTACAAACTGCTTTCGATGACTGTGAAGTGGCCATAAGAAAATTCTTTAACAACGATTTAGTGGGTGCCAATAACATGATGAAGCCATGGTGAGAAGGATTTATTTTACTCTAAAAAAACGCATAAATAAAAATAGGTTTGTTATTTACGTAGACCTTTATTTAGGATCCCAGCCAAAGTGCCATTTTCTACATACTTTTGTCTACACAACGGTTTTAAAATTATCCTAATAAACTAAACAATGGTGCCGATTCTGTTGTACACCGAACTAAACTAACTAAACTATCACTAAAATTCCTTACTTTTGGCTATGAGAATCTTAAAGCTATTCTGCAAAAAAAAGATCTCTAAATTTAAAAATAATTTTGACACAACTAAAATCGAATTTGACAAACGCGACTCCACGTTTGCCCTACCCCGCGATCTTTTTTAGAGCCGGAATCGCGCAGGGGGGGCAGCCTCAACGTGTTTTAAATGGATTTTTTTACTTTTTGTATCGAAAATATGAAAAATTATTACCTACTGTTGAGTTTTAGTGGTGTACGGGGGTTTATAAAGGAGGTCGAAATTTTCATTATTTTTACGATAGGACACACCAATTTCGAGATATAAGCAAAAGAAAAGAAAAAAAAGATACAGTACTGTATTTGCGCCCGAAGTCGAGGTGTCAGTGTGAATTTTAGTTCTTGACAACTAATTTTATTCCACACCTTTTTAATCGCGATTAAAAATAGTCAGATTTAGTTAGATAATCGAAATTTTGTATTGAATAGAATAATTAGTTTGACAACAGCAGAATAGCAAAATTACCATTTTCACTAAATTAAAAACTCAGTACAATCTTAGTGCTGTCAAACTAAAATATAGATAAGTTGTGTCACTTTAGTCAATTTCAGAATGGGAAATCGTCGTTTGACAGGAATAAACTAAATTTTAGTGATTTTTAGTTTAGTTTAGAGAATTTTGTGACAAGAGAATCGGCACCAATATGTATCTTATATTCTAAACTAATTGTGTTTATAAACCCCCGAAACAAAAGAAGGTGTTATACACTGTGAAAGACATTGTCACACAAATATTTACAATGGATTCAGTCTATGATTGTGGACACCTTAGCGGTATTTTTATTTTAGTTGATCATTATTTTTTATACAAGGTGTAACAGAATAAAAGCAAGTCCTGAAAGGAGTTCGTTCATAATTGACTACTGAATCGATTTCAGTAGCTTTTAACGTAGGTATTATTTTCACAACATACGAGACAATTTTAAATGCAAAAAGTAATTATAGCATTACTTTATGCATTTAAAATTGAATCGTATTGCCTAGACATAAGATTGAATTATCTTTGGCACAATCGGCGATAGGTATGGCAAAATACACCATTTTGCTAAATTGAAAATTGCTAACTGGTTAGCTAACTTTTATTATTTTACTAAGAAAATTGGGTTGACCATAGGGTCCACACAATTTTCTTAATAATAACAGTTAGTTTTTAAAAAAAGCCTTTGTCGTTCTATTATGCATTTAACTCAAAACTCTAATTGGGACGTATAAGGTCTTTCGTTCATTTTGTTACACGTTGTATAAGAAATGTGAAATAAAAAAATAAAAAATGCACACTTAAATGCAACATTTGAGTAATCAAACGAGTATCTTGACAAATACTTAGATAACCTCTATCGAAAACTACGTACACTTTTGCTTGAAGTACGGTTTATAAGTACGTATTAATCTCGCTACAGAAACACTATATCTAATATATAAAATTCTCGTGTCACAGTTTTCGTTGCCATACTCCTCCGAAACGGCTTGACCGATTTTGATGAAATTTTTTGTGCTTATCCGGTATCTATGAGAATCGGCCAACATCTATTTTTCATCCCCCTAAATGTTAGGGGTAGTCCACCCCTAAATAATTTATAAGGCAAAACAACGTTTGCTGGGTCAGCTAGTATACTATAAAAAGGTTTTTAAAACATGTTTTGTAGACAACAAGTTTCTCCTACTTGGGTTTCATAAGCATACTATTTTGCGCATCCTGACTTTCCAAGGTATATTATTTTTATACATGATTGATTAACTAACAACGTCACACGACGACGGATGTAAAAACTTAATTAGTCGACGTCCACACGGACGTAATTAAATCGCGGCGGTATTTTATCGCGCACTGGATTTTCAACTCTCGGTATGCAATCGAGCATTGACAATCCAACAGATTGTAGCGCGAGTGAGTCTCTTTGCGTCAAAAAAACACAGTGTTCGATTTTTTACTGTCGGCGCAGTACGTTGAAGATCCAGTGCGCGAAAAAATACCGTCGCGATTTTACTAGGTCCGTGGAAACATGGAATTAGTGTTTATCGCATTTTTTCTAGTCTATAACACATTTTTTTTATGTCTAGGGAACGCACGTCGCTTTACCACAGTCTTGGCACTTCCATGTTCGAGTTTATACCTGCAATGTTGACTTTTGACCACGCACAGATCAATCGGACACTGGCTGCACTCAAAGTATCCATCTCTATTTGTAACCAACACAGGAAAAATTTCACTTTCGTAGAGAGCATCGGCACAATTATCAAAAAGGTAGAATACCCTTAAATATATATTTTGTGTATTATATTGCGGCTTACCAAGGGGTATCGTATTACCCTGTAACTGGGTTGTGGAGGTCAGATAGGCAGTCGCTCCATGTAAAATACTGGTATCCACCTGCAGCCGGTTAGACTGGAAGCCGACCATCACATAGTTGGGAAAAGTCTAGGCAGATGATGATGATGGCGGCAAAAGACAGGGACATCTGTGGACATCATAATTACTATTTGTATTTGTCTCCGTCTAGAATGTCTATTAATAAGGTGATTAAAAAATATTTAAGTACCGATAATACAAGTGGGAATGAGTTCTGTGTAAAATTACAACATAAACGTTTTAATTTGGATCACTGAATGAAACAATAATACACAGGTAAACCAGATAATGTATGTATATCTTCTATTGAAATACAAAAAACCCAAGATGCACAGTCTTAAACAAAAGTAACACTCAAAACGGTCCCCAATTATACGTGAGTTATAATACATATTTTTTGCAGAAAGATGACTGACGGTGCTAGTGACACCAGCGCACATTGCGCCCATTTATGCGGACGTTTTTGAGACGCTGAGTGAATCTTGGGTTTTTTTGTATATCAATGATATTGTAATACAAAAACTGTCCTTAGAACCTAGTCTAAATTGCCAGTTTTGTATTAAGAACTTTGCACCAGTCTGTATAAAGTTTAAAATAAAATAACTGACTCGACTGTTTAAGGTTGAATTGAAGTTTAAACTCGTTTTGTAATTTGACGGATACCTTAGTTACAGTGGCGAAAGCACCATATATCACAATTCCTACCGGATTCCCTTCGGGGATTCGCATCGGCAACTCTATCGTTATGAAAAAAAGCTTTTACAAAAAAAAAAACAACCGTCTTCCGAAAAAACACTACAAAGTGAAAAAAATTACTTTAATTTCGGAAGTCGGTGACTTTGGATATGTATTTTAATTTTTTGTCACCGCCTTCCGAAATTAAAGTTATTTTTCACTTTTTTAGTTATAGTACCTACCCCACTAATTCGAAATTTCTTCACACTTGGGGTCAAAACAATGGATATTTACGCGATAGCAGCATTCGCGGTTGATTTACTGTTATATTTTGAAGAGTTCCGTTGTCTGTCTCCGAAACGCATCATCAGATCTAGATGAAATTGAAATGGGACCACACGTGAAGCACCAGCTTTCAATTTAAAAAGAATCATCAAAATCGGTTCACCCAGTCGAAAGTTCTGAGGTAACAAACATAAAAAAAAAAACATACAGACGAATTGAGAACCTCCTCCTTTTTTTGAAGTCGGTTATAAATGGCACTTCAATAGTGGCTACTATTGCCAAAAAATATAGGTACGCTACGAGTATTTAATTCACCATAACGTTCAAACAACAAAAACGGTTATTTTTAGCTTTGTATTACAACAAAAAAAAATGTTCTAAATTAATCCTACCCTACTGTAGTCTGTAACTAATTTGTAAATGGGTCCATGGTTCAAACTTGGGTCTGAAGATAAACCCTTGTTTTGTAATAAAGCCGTATAAGGGGCCTTAATTAAATAAATTAACAAAACATGACTAACTGGTTTTAATTTTACAAATTGTGGTGCAAGCGGTCTTTAATGGCGATTTAATTTGAACCTAATAGTTAACGATTTTTTAATGTGACAGTATATTATATGTAACACAACCTTTTTTAATTTGTGTTATTATATTTGGCGCTTGTCCAAGGAAAACTAGATAACCCAAATAATTTTTATACATGTCTTTGAAACTTAACTTGCTTTTGTATATAATACAAAATCGTGGTGCAAGTGATTCTAATTTAGGTTTAGATTAATCACGCTAGGATAAATGATTAAATATTCTGGGTGTGGTGCGGGCACCACATATATATTATCATATATTTTAGTTCTGTATGTAAATATCGGGATATTTACATACAGAACTAAAATATATCCATAAATATATTTACCACTCACTTAAGAATAAGTAAAGGCTAATTAATTGGTTACATATTGATGTTGTATCGGTATAAACTACCAGGAATACTCTTCTAAAATATTAACATTTGTTTTTCTTGCAGCCAAATTATGCCACATATACAGATTTGGAAGCTCATGCTGAACTATGCTATGCAGAAGCCCTTATGCTTCAGGCAGCTATGACTATAATGGACGGAGAAGACCTCACTGGGCTTATCAAGGGCACAATCAAGGTCAAAAGTTGCTACAACAGTTACAAGTAATTATTATTTTATTGTATTTTAGCTTTAGACCGCGACTTGGCATGCTTAATCATTATTAAGCATGTCACTTTAAAAACAGCCGTTACCGACTGACTTCTCGCTACTCGACACGGACTTAACTTGCAATCAATTCATCATGCAATGCGACGCGAAGACTTCGGCGGCATATCTACTCTTCGTTGCCTGCTTGTCCACTCACTATCCTAGCACGATGGTTAACAATTGAGGAAAGTCATCTACAGCTACAATCATTTCAGAAATAATAAATATAAGAAACATCAAACAAATGTGACTTCAAATTATTTACCGTGTTTATCAAAATACATAATGAACTCAATGGCAATGGATCAGAAAGACTCATCTCGTCTTGTAATTGCCACACACAGAATCACAGAAATCTTAATAAACAGGCAATAGAAATGCTATCTACTATCTTTTAATACTGCGACGCGTGTCGCGGGGTCGCAGCTACCAACACAGACAAACAATAAATACACACTTTCGCCTACACATGCATGTTGCATTGTTGCAAGAAAAAATAAACTTTTAGCGATGACATTAGGCCATATTTTCTAAAAACATAATTTCAGGAGGCGCGGCCCCTGCAACCAATAATAACCGTGTGCGAAAAGCAAAGAATGATATCGCGCGCTCACTCTCACTGCAGGAATAGTGCAGTGAAAAGCTTGTGATGCTCATATCGAAAAATTTCAGTTGAGCGTTAATCGCCAAGGAGACTCGCAACAATAGATAACGAATTTATGGAAAATGTTTCATTCCTATATCGAAATCCATTTATCTTTAATATCCGGATCTTTTGGAAACCTGTAATAATAGCATTGGATAAAGTAAACAGGTGCATATACAATATAAATAGTGTATCTTTTTTCTTTATCTTTTTCATTCCCGGCTTTACACCGATCGAATTTAATCAACTATCCTTACAATATAATAATATGTATAATTATTCTGACATTTAAAAAAAAAAAAACGGAACACGTCAATGATACAAGGACACTCACGCAGACTGTTTTTTAACCAACCCACATACATAAAAATAATAAGCTTACCTCCTATAAATTATCTGAATGAAAAAGTAGTTTAAAAGTACGGATTATCAGATAATCGTTGATAAACTACTTTTTATAAACTATTTAAATAGGAAGAAAACATACATAATGAGATGTAATAATTAAATATTTAACGAAAAATCATATTTCATTCCGATTTCGGTAAAACTAGGTATTACGAAACAATAAATTATCGAAACTTAATAGTAGTGGCACGTCACTAATTGACGGCCAACTCATGCAACGTGTTCCTGGAATTTACGTACGCGGCGATATTGCTTATTGCGCATGACGATAATTTCATTGCTGTTTTTAGCAGTAGTAATAGTAGACATAAACAAGCCTAAGTATTAATGGTTATTGAATTGAGAAAAAAATCGTTTTTCTGCGATAATCGTAGTAGTGGTAGTGAAAACATTTGATTTGCTTATATTTATTAAAAACGCCACATTATTTCAAAAATTAAGCACTTACATATGAAATGTTATCCTAAAGTGACAAATTATGGAAGAATTTCCGCAGTTAGATATGCTGCAAACCACCATGTTTACCTCTCCGCGTCCCAAACAACACAAGTTACCGTAACAAACGCACTAGGCGCATTTGTGTTCTACGAGACTCATGCGCGGCGACAAGGTCACGCGCCTTTACGACTTCTATCGCATTTTCTGTGCACAGAACACATTTTCAGCTCCGGCTTCATTTTTAGATGAATGTTCTTGTAAGATTCACAGAATAACGAATAAATCGGATTTTTGTTATTTTATTTCAATATCTTTTATGTCCGGGGTTCCTCAGTGCGTTCGTAATCTAGTTTAGGCAGGATTTATCAATCACCACATTCTAACTAAACTAAGTTCCCGCCCTGGCGCATTTGTCTGTAAGTCTGTTTGTACGGATGTATCAACAAACAGATTTTGATGGGGTTGTCACTAGTAGGTAGATTCGTTGATCCGGAAGATCAAGGAAGATCCGGTCACGGAATTGAGGTATACATTCGTGTTGGTTGTATTGACCAATGTAAATCAAGTCAGAAAAGTCCTTCCGACTCAGTGCTTTTCTTGCGCGCGAAGCAATTCTGCTAGGTATACATTATTTAAATAGGGGCACCTATTTAAATAAAGTTAGACCACCGAATGAAATCGGGGTGGGTCGTTAGTCAAAATTACAATTATCAATATCATCGCAGATGATAATGTACATCCCAACGCCTAGGTAAAAGTTCATAGCAATGTCATTTGTTTGCTGTTTTTTATACCTATTGGCGTAGGAGTTCCACGTTTTTTCTTTTCAGGATTGTAAAAAAAGGAAAAGTTCCTGAAACTTTTTTTGTATTAAATACTAATATTCAGCTATTCAGCATTACATATTGCTAGATACCATGTTTATAGATTGTTGAAGTCGCGTCCATACTCTATTTAACCATCTCCTTTAGAAACGCCAGGGTTTTAGGTGAGTAATACTCGCAACCGGCGTGCGTGTGTACCTATATGACATGTTTGCATGAACGTAAACGTAGCAAAAGGAGTAAGGATCGTAACAGGTGGCGTTGTGTAGTTTCTGTCAACCCCTACCCATAGGTACCCCTTACTATTTCACCTACGAAATAGCCTCTGGGCATCGGGAATCCCAGGCTGATTGCCGGCCACCGTAGGCGCGAGTAATGGGCAGCTCGCTGTCCGGTGAGGACCAAGCCCGGGTCGACGGCGCGTTGTGTTCCACGCGCGCCTTAAAGACATATCAACACCAACTGGTGGGGTCCACAAGGGCCGATGCCTGCCAGGGGTGCGGGTTGTTCGAAAGAGATACCGTCGCCCCTGGCACACTGGCAACTAAGGGAACACGGGTGGGTTTTGGTCAGAAAAGTCTGACACGACCTCCTGCACCACCCAGAGCGGGAGAAGTTATTTGATGATTTCCCACCCTCAAAAAAAAACCCTATGTAATAGATTTATAATTAATATACACTTACTTTAAAATAAATTAATTTCCAAAGGACACTTTTCTATTTTATCGAAATATTCCAGACTAATTTCCGTTGTATTTAAACAGGGAATGCTCAAAAATACTGGAAAAGAAGCAATGGGACTCGGAACAATCGAGGATACACTTCCAAAGCGGTGTTCGCCTGGGCGTCGCTACCTTCAATGTGATGATATCTATGCTTCCGCCGAAGATTATAAGCGTATTAGAGTTCGTTGGCTTTTCTGGGAGCAAGGTAAGTTTAAATACGTTTATTTTTTGTGATGATAAATGATTTTATTTCTGTAAATAGGTTTGTACAAACACTTCAATCATATTTTTTAAACTAGATTAGGTCGGCGTTTTCTATCTGACTACTCTGGGAAGAAAGTCAGAAAAAAACTCAGAGGTCACACAGTCTCTTTTAAAGTCCAGACATAGTCTTGGTCAGATCCTGTGTAAACCATGTGGAGTGGTGTCTGAAATATACATGTGTTTGTACACATGGTTTGACTCGTAAGACAACCAGACTTACTTTGTTAGAATATGAACACGTTTCGAACATAAATTGAGCACTCATAGCATTCAAGCTAAAACAAAAACAGGTAGGTACCTGCCACTCGTTATCTCATCCAACAAATGCAGCGCTACAATGCTATTTCCTGCCATCTTAGATAAACATAAATAAAGTTATTAATATTACATTAGTCCTTGCCAAATTTGCAATTAAAGTCGGCGATTAAATCGTCTTAAATTAAAGAAGCTAGCAATAATATATTTGGTACGTAAGAGAGACGAGGGACTGCTGAAAATTGGAGGTTGCATAATCAACCTATATTTTCCCACTTCTGGGACACAAGCGTCGTCTAAATATGAGGGAATGGGCTGTAGTAATCCACCACGCGGACTCAATGTGGGTTGGTTATCTATACAGGATAAGTTTTTATCCAGTGCGCAAACTGTAACCATGAATTCAGCATATCATTCTAGACCACCCCCCCCTAGCGCAGAAATTTTACGTCGGTTTTACAAAAAAAAACATCAGCTGTTTCATAAAAAGTGCAATACCTACGCGGTCAAAATGTATGGAACAGCTGTTTTTTTTGTAGTACCGATAAAGCTTATCCTGCAGCAAAAATTTTGTATCCCTTTTTACGAAAATACGTGGACCTGAGAACAGTGGTGGCCCAACGCTAACGGCCGCGACTTACGAGTTTTAGGTCGTGCGTTCGAACCCAGCCAGGCGAACTACTTTGTGTAAATAATTTCATCACCACTGCCTTCAAACGGTGAAGGAAAACTTCGTGAGGAAACCGGCATGTCCTAGAACCAAAAATTCGAAGACATGTGACATAGACTACCAACCCGCACTGCGCCCGCGTGGTTTATTACGGCCCACTCCCTCTCACGGAGAAGAGGCCTGTGTGCCAGCAGTGGGAAGGTTATAGGCTGAGTATGTACCTACGTTGACCTCAGTATAACATTTGGCACAAGTTAATTTAAATTTTTATTTTGTTGTCTTACTATCGAAATTAATTTTGGTTGAATTTCGACCACTAGGCGACCACTAGTACTTATAGTATATTTTCGACCACTAGGCGACCACTAGTATAGTATAATTGGAGGTTAGTATCATCATCACATTAATTTCATAGTGGCGTGTGAAATGAATAAAAGAGACAAAACAACTTGTTTTAAATAGCTAAATGGCATACAATATTGTAATGTTACACCATATTATATTATAATCACATGTCCTTGTATCGAGCTTTTTTAGCCAGGCATAGGAATGCGGTGAAGATACTGTTACTTCTACTAAACAAGTAAAGGGTTTTTCAACAAGAACTTTGTTTTCTAAAACAAAATAAAACAAAGAATTTATATGAAGATGATTCAAATTTTTATTGTATTACGAAGAGAAAAGTTTGGCAATTATGAATGAAAAATGATATCTGTCAAATGTCCACCACGAGCACGCTGACAGAAGTCGATTCTTTCATCAAAGTTTTTAATCACTTTTTGGCAAAATGGCGGGTCTATTTCGTTAATCACATCACAGATTTTGAGTTTTAAGGTTGCAATCAATTCGATTGGCTCCGTATAGACTCTGTCCTTAACATAGCCCCACAAAAAATAATCCAGTGGTGTTAAATCACACGATCTGGCTGGCTACTTAACCGCTGAATTTGGTGAAATTATGCGATCGGGAAATTTCGTTTGCAATAAATTGATCATTTCATTGGCTGTGTAACATGTAGCACCGTCCTGTTGAAACCACATGTCAGTGCTATCCACGTCATCAATAATAGGTCATGTGGTAGTTTTGGATAACCCCAATTGTTGAGATTGAGAACGACGAGGAATAGACAAATTTTTATCTTCTTCAACACTTTGGCTCACGGCTGTGATGTTTTCAGTTGAACGACCAGGTCGAACACGCGTTAGTGTTGGCACATTTTGTCGACTCAAACTTAGCGACCAAATTCTTAATAGCGGTCTCAAAAGGGCGATTATGTTGTCCGAAAATATCACGAATTTTACGAAATGTAACTTTAACAGAACCACTATTTTCATAGTGGATTTTAATTATTTTAATGCGATTTTCAAGCGAAATTTAATTCAATGTAACAATTGCCAAAGCATCTACGAATACGTCAAAAAACTAAATGTGAAAACTGTCATGCTATTGTTGTTGCCCCAATTGAAAAACAAAGTTCTTGTTGAAAAACCCAGTATATAAACGCAATAATCATGTGTAACGAAGTATTCTATTTTATAGTTTTACAGGAAACTTCGATGGAATAATATTTATTACGTAAGAATTGCAGACTAATACCTATATAGTTACTTAAATGATGATTTATTCACAACCTTGTTATTTATTTTATCAAAATATGTATGTAGTTATGTTATATGAGATGCCTTTCACTAGCATTCTTCTTACATCGTGTGTGCGTTTAAAGTAAACTCACCGATCGCAGAGCCAAAATTACTTAGATCCGGAACAACATTATCAATAATGTAGGCCAAGCAAATAATTGTTCATTTCTGTGCAGGAATCAAATTTAAATATTATATCAGCCCCACGACCCGCGTAGCAATGATAAATCACAGCAGAATTGACCTTATTGTGTGTACAATTTTATTATATAACTAGCTGGGCCATAATTAAGTTACCTAACATGACACATGCATTTAGCCAAGTCACACTATCTAGGTATTACCTATAGTTAACTTATTAAAAAAAAATTGCTCGCATTTAAGTTTATGCATGGAGGATTGAATAGAATCAATTATTTCAACTGAATATTAAAAAGATTAAAACAACATCATGTCATCATTACATATTTAAAGTCAAAATTAAATAGTCTGTCGAAATAATTAGAATATCACAATATTTTCACATTTGATGTTGTTTAATAAACGGTATCAGAACAAAAATTAGCGAAACTTCATAATAATATGCATAGGAACATTCTAAGCGAGGTTAAACAGTGGTTTTTCTGATTTAATTTGACTACAGGCCACGTGACTCGTCAGTGGCACGGTGCGAGGTCGGCAACAGGCACCTGCTTGTATTAAAATACTAGTTTTCAAAATTGAATTAAAATGTTTTTTACAAGAAAAATTAATATGTAGTTTATTTGTTTCCATACTTATTATATTTTTAAATATTTTTATAAAAGAACATTTGAAAAAATATATATAATAGTGGTCCGCTGGTATCGGGATTAGGGTCCAAGCTACTGATAGTTAGGGCTCCTGAGACGGGAACCTCCTCACGATGCGAGCCATATCGAGGTGTACTGCCTTTTGAATCAGCTTGATCCACCCGCCTAACGAGAGCCTCTAGAGATGTTGAGCGAGGCTTTCGGCCATCAGCCCATTGGCCGATACGACAATCGGCACAATGACAGCCGAGTTCACATTCCACCTGTCAACAACCTCGTGCGCTAAGTCGAGATATTTAATTTGTCCCTTACAAAAAGACTTTATTATAATGTATTATTATTTAGAGGACGCAAATGGTAAACAATTATTGATAACCAGTGGCGTTACCTCAGCGCAATTTCATGACAATGAGTGACGGGCTAGCTAGGGTGACAGCTGTCACCCTAGAGATCTTTTTTCAATCTTTGAAGCCTTCTTCGGTTAGTAAGTTAGTATTAACATGAAACTGTATGAACTCATCTATCTTTATATATAAAAATGAATACCTATTTCCCTTGGTATATATTCCCTACGGAATCATCATAAATGAACGGCTGGAACAATTTTGCTAATTCTCTTTTTGTTGTATTTGTTATTGTCAGGAGCAGGTTCGTATGAAAGATAAAAATAACAATGCGCGTAACATCACTACATAGTATAAAACAAATTCGCTTTCTCTGTCCCTATATCCCTATGTATGCTTAAATCTTTAAAACTACCTACGCAACGGATTTTGATGCGGGTTTTTTTAATAGATAGAGTGATTCAAGGGGAAGGTTTATATGTATAATACACCGACCTCCACGCGGGCGAAGCCTCTGGCAAAAGCTAGTTATATATATAAAATGCGAATTCAATATTCATAATTAAGACAGGACAACGTCTGTTGGGTCAGCTGTCTATTCATAAAGTTAAAGTCGCTTTTCGTATCTGTCTGACCGCGTTGTTCTTTTAAACCGCGCAACGTAATTGCTGCCGTTATTTACACCATAGTTAAGAGAATCTATTTCGGAAGGTGCATGAATCGTTAATATTAAGCTCAAAAAACTCGATGTTGTTTCAAGTCGTAAAAACCGTGGGAAGAAGGGGCTAAGTTAGTAGTACTACTAGTAACAAGCGAAGGGGCGGGCCTTCCAGTAAGAGTGCCTCCGCCGCCATATGTGGCCCCTTTCTGCTTGCGAGCATTGGTTGCGAAGCGTCCACGAAAATTTACAGCACCCTTCGCCTCGGATAGGTTAAATTTTCTTTAAAGATGCATACAGAAGTAGGAGATACTTTGCCGAGCGAGCGAAATGAACTCAATAAATTCCAAAATTCTCGAAAGTTCTGGGCCATTTTTGAAGTTAAAGCGGGTTTCATGTAATAAAATGTATTTATACTCAACTCTTAAAAATAAAAAAAATAAAAGAAAACGGGATGAATCGTTTGGGACCTTTCCATTATTCGACCTAAATATTATAAATAACAATTTTTAGTTAGTCAAGCCATGCAATAAAATCGTTCTCGAAAAAATTATCTGTTCGGTCAAATTTCGAAATAACGTTTGAGACATTTCCATTATTTGATTTAAAGATTATTGACACAAATTTTTGGGTTATTCAAGCATACAGTAAAATAATCCCCTAATTACTAATTTGCCCTTTTAGGTGGATATTCGTTGAACCCAAAAAGTAGTTAATCTTAATTTTATGACAAAAGTATTATTACCGTATTTCGAGTTAATCGAACTGCACGTTAAGATTCTTCCATACAAACTACCTAAACCCCTTTGATGAGTATTTTTCAAAAACGAATAATGAGGAACTTTATTATTTATTAATAGGAAACTTCGTTCGTACCAAGGTCCAAGTTTATTAACTCGAGCAATAAGAGGTCTCATTCAAAAAAAATCCTTCCTTCCCCGCCCCACCCTCTTAAAAGATGAATTTCTAAAAACCTCTTCTTAATATTGCATAAGACTACTTTTATAGTGTAGGTACACTATGTAGAGTGCATTAGGTAATGCACCCCACATTATAAAAGGAACAAATTTTACGTTCCTAGTTCCACCGTTCGTTTCGGCTGTGCGCTGATAAATAAGTAAATATTAAAGATATTTTTATTGAAAAATAGGTGTTCCTGAAAGAGCTTAGCTCGTATTAAAAATGCTATTATTGATGACGTTGGCCATTCGACGAAGCACAAGTTGACGCAGCCTAAGGCTAGAGTCTAGACACTGCATTATGCGGCCGTTGACGTTTATAGGATACTAAAGATATTTACACATAGTACCTACACAAAATAGACACATAATATTATGGTGGCGTCACTTACCGAGCAGTGCTCACCAACAATATGTTAATTAAACGTAACACAGGTATTTTATGCCTTCAATGGGCACTAGTCTCTCGCAAATGTTACGGTTGCTTTTTATCATGAGGTCGAGGGTCGCGTCTTTTTGGCAAAGTTTGAGACGCTCCAGTAACAGCATTTTGAGGGTGGTCTCGTCCAACCTAGCAAACGATGTGTACACTGGATTGATGAACACCAAAGCGAGATATAAAATTTTGAAGACTATGGGTACCTCTTTTTTATCTAATTTTTTTGTTAAAGGATGTTTTGCCTGCAATAAAACACCATTTTGTTTTTTGTTATTTAATACATTACGCACCATTACATTGTGTACAGTAGGTACACAACACTATTTGTGATTTAAAAAAACATTAAATATTACTTATTAATCCTACAGCGGCGTCGATATGGCCGATTTTACGCCTGTAGCCTAATTTTCTTTTGAAATTTCTATGGTTTACTAAGCTCGTTTTAGTAAAGCTTATTTAACGTAGGTAATTAAATCTCGTTTGGTTGAAGATTCAGCACTTCTAGTGTCAAAGCAGAGCAAGGCCACGCCATGGTCATCAAGCCATCCGGCGACAAAGCCTTATTAAAATAGTTTAATGTAAATTAATTCAGTGGTTCCGTCTAGAATGATGACACTTTAATTTACGCAGAGAGCATTTATAGGTTAAAAACATAAACAAGCTCTGCCTTCTAAATAATGCACATAAAAAATCTACACGTTATTCAAATTTCAATACTAAGTAAATATCATTCAAACTTGATATTTGACATTTTTTTTTATCCTCAAGAAAACAGGCTCATTAGAAATATGTACGCTATACTTAAATACGACATGATAGGTATAAATGCGATATTTATTATACAAGCGTAAATAATTTATACTAATGTATCCATCAATTTCGTGTAACATATACAACATTATTTTTAGTTTATGCGAATGCCTAATTAAAGTTTGTTAAGAATATGTAACTGAATCGATTCCAATAATTTTTACACCATGTTATATTTTTTCCAAGTGTTTTAAAGTTTTGCAAGTGTGATGGAAAATGTTATCACCAGTTAATTACAATACAATCGCTGGACGCGCGGGCGCCGCGTGGTGACCATGTTTGTGTAAGGGCGGATTTTTTTTAAAGTGTACATTAAGTTTTCACGATGTCCCGTAACTTTAGATTTTTTTTAATCACGCCATTACGATACGCTAATATTTTTGAATGTCACTTGATTGAGCATATGTTTGGTAGCATGTCTGTATTTTTTTTTCATTGTGTTTTGGTTTATTCATCGTTTTTCAGTGCAATAAAATGACCAAGAAGCAGGTTTTTGCCGTGTCCCATCGTCACGTAGTAACTTAAAAAGAAGAATAACAGTTTAGTTATCAGTTTTTAGATTGATGTAATAACAGTTTTAGACGGCTTTAATAACGTATTACTGAAAAACCTATACAACAATGCATTAAAATAACAATTTGATTTTAAATTATTTTTTAAATCAAAGTCTGAGAATTTGACCGGGTGGAATTTTCCCCTGACTTACGCGAGTTTTAGTGGCGTTAAGAAAATATTACCAAATCAGAAATATTTTGTTTCGTTAGTAACATTACAAAGCCGTCTGATTCGCTACCGCCATATTGACAGCAAATTTACCAGCATCGTGCACATCCGTTACAGTGAAGACGCTTACAGTTATGCACAAAATATATCCAGTGACTAGCAGCACTTTTTAAGATAATTGAACAATCTTTTACATGTTTCGTACTTAATTTACGAACAGTCAGTTATTAGTTTCATAAATTGTTGCATTATTTCGTGGATATAAATGCAAATCATGGAAATAATAATGCTAACATATTTTTTTTCGGACTTTCGTTACATTCCACTGACTAATTCCGTCAAAAATATTACTCAGTGGAGAAAACGAGTGACACAATGGAACGCTAAAGCTGCAGTCACAACAAACAGCGTTCCATCAATCACTTTTATATTTTATTGCGTGATTAAAATAGGCACAAATCATTTTAAAACTACCAACTGAACTGAACGTGGATATTTATTTGTTTTTGTTGTGCTTGACGTAATTGTTTTTTTTTTGGATTAAAACATTGTCAAACAGTAAGTTTTTTTTAAAGGTTCTCAATAACAAGGATTTTCAACTCAAAAAAATGGAATAAATATTACTAGCAATTGGGGCTAGTTATAATAATATTATTTTCCTAAACATTTTCGAACCAAATATGGGTTCACGTATGTGTGTTTCACGTTTGTTCATTCAACTTAAACTTAACAACTGAACCGGTTGAAATGTGTCGTATGATATCGTTAGAATCCTTCCCAGCTTTATTGTTTTAAAGAGTAGGTACTAATACCTACTAATACTTTGTATCTAATACAAAGTATTTAAATTGTAATTTCATTATTAGGTATCACCTAAGACATATAACATAAGAGTTAATGAGAGCAAGACCCAGTAAAATTTGAAGAGCACAATTATATTTTTAAGACTTTTTATTATTTATGTAAAAGTGTTAACGGAGTTTATTTAGTTTTCTAGTTTGTATATTTTCACAGCGCAAAATTATTGAAATAAGTTGATGAATAAATTAAAATTGTCACGGAAATCCTTCATTGTAACCAGAGCCCTTAATTTTCCACCGAATAATTTCGACGTTCCAATGACTAACTGTCCCTCTTAGAATAATTCAAAATTTTGGGTTTTTCTTACTTTTGAGTCCAGTTATAAAATTTTAAATATTGTAATGAGGACAACATATTTGTTTTACTTTATAATTATGTTACAAAACAGAAATCAATTACATTTTGAATAGTTATAAAGAAGAACACGCAACTGATTAATCAACAAGTTAGTCAGAGGACAGACATACATTTTTGTTTTTATTCCTTAGTCTGAACGAAATGTTTATTATTTTCATTTATAGACCTACCTGGTATTAATAAAAAGTATGATTTTCATCATACCCGTTTCAGTTAACTCTCTGAGTAAGTTAATACATAGTTAATCAGTGAAACTCAAAATCCTGTAACTGAATTTCAATAACATATTATGATTAATCTGTAACAGCTATTACAATATTCTATACATTTTCTTAAAGTTCAATTAATAGACAATAAGAATTAAAATACAAATACTGAAAAAAATACATGAAATATGAGGACCCTCATTTAAAAATATGTACACTTTTTAAAAAATCCGCCCGTAAACAACTAGGTACCTAACATAACAAGCTTATAACTTTGTGATTTTTCATAATACCGTTTTGAATTTTTGTACGTAGGGTCTTTACATAAAAATACTAGACACAAGTTTCGGGTTTTGCATAAGCATACTAAAACTAGGGTTGTATACATAATATGTTAAGCAAGGGACATAGTTTAAGGGAGCGTAGTACCGACTCATGAAAATGATTTTATTTTTTCAAATGTATTAATTCAAACTATACCGTTTCGTGGTTCCAGTAGAAGTTGCTCATTAGGGTTCCGAACCACAATTGCAAAAGAAAACGGGACCCTTAGAGGATCTCTTTGTTGTCCGTCGGGCAGGACACTTTTTCTCAGGATGTCCACGCCGCTCGGGGTTGGCCAGAGGGCTATAGAAAGGGTTATTCTGGGTATCAAACCAACAGACCGCGTTAGAATCGACCATCCTTCAATCACAAAGATAACTGATGTTATTTGGAAAGCTGCCACGCCAAACTTGAATACAGCTGGACACATCTACCGTAAGCCAAACGAGCAATGGGTCCCTCTTAATGGCAAGCGACATCGCGGTTCAAGGGACCGCACATCCTTATTATTATTGAAAAGCCTGTGATGTCTCACTGCAGGGCAAAGCCTACCTTATTCTCTTTCCACTTCTCTCTGTTTAAAGCTGCTCACGACCAGTACTTGTTGAAGGTTTCCAGCTCATCCCGCCATCTACGTCTGGGCGCCGCGTAGATGTGCTATACGCGGCGAGCTATTGCGTAAGACATCACAGACTTTTTAATAATAATAAGGATGTGCGGTCCTTTGAATCTATGAACGGGTGAAAAATTCAAGCTACTAAGTCAACGCAATGAAGTAACATATTTTGATCATTCTCTCGCTTTTCAAAACCTATAGGAGCTTACACTACGGCACTTACGGCATCATAAGTGCATTTTAATGGCTAATTTGAAATAAATGATTTGACTTTGACTTGTACTTCCTGTTAACCTAGCTGCATGTTTGGCAAGAGGCAAGGTCTCACAGTACGAGTTAAGTTAAATTGATCATATTATTATGTAGTTATAACTTGGGAAGACAGTCTCGTTCAAGATTTCGAGACTGAGAGTGCGACTTTGGACTATACTTCTTAAGAAGTCATTCCAACATAATAATAAATAATGGATGAGTGGCGTTAGTGAAAACAAGACCTCGTCTGCTTTCCGAGCGAGATTTCGAATAGCCAATGTGACACCAGCAAGCTTAGCATGACGCTTCCTATTTCTACGACGAACAGACAGTGCTTTTTAACCGACTTTCAAAAGGAGGAGGTTCTCAATTCGTCGGAACCTTTTTTTTTTTTTTTTTATGTATGTTCCCCGATTACTCGAAGATGGCTGGACCGATTTGGATAAATTTTTTTTTGTTTGAAAGGGTATACTTCCCAGGTGGTCCCATGATCATCAAGTTAGGATCTGATGATGGGATCCTGGAGAAATAGAGAGAACTCTTCAAATTTTATAGGCACACTTGAAGTAATTTGTGTAGTTATTGGAAGAGTACTTTCTCGGAGTGGTTCCATTTCAATTTGGTGAAGATCTGATGAAGAACTTCGGAGATAGGCAACGGTACTCCTCAATAAATGATAGCAAATGGACAGGGATTGCTGAAATCTCATGTCTGTCAATTGTTTACACCAGTTAATAACATAACATCACGCCGGTACGCTGTGAAGGGGTAAGCACATGTGAACCACTAAAAAGAGAAAAATAAAAAACTTTTTTCACAAAAATAAACAACCGACTTCCAAAAAAACACTAAAAACTGAAAAATAACTTTAATTTCGGAAGGCGGTGACAAAAAATTAAAATACATATCCAAAGTCACCGACTTCCGAAATTAAAGTTATTTTTCAGTTTTTAGTGTTTTTTTTTCAATGCAAAGTGACATTTCGTTTCTCCATCTTTGACTTCGCACCATTGATATCCTACTACAATCTGTCATTTAGTCTTTCGTTTCTAACGATCTTTGTCTAGGTCCATAAAAATGTAGACTATTGCCGGACAATATTTCTTCCCAAACTGCCAAAATCACACTGACAACAAACTTTCTACTCGACGGCCACAAAGTATATACGATTATCTGCAAAATCATGATTAGTTTAGAACGCATAACTGTGATAATTAATAGAAAAACATAGGTATATTCTCCCTAGTTGCTCCCTTGATCCCTAGTTTCAAACTAACATTGCACTTGGAACATCGATCGTGATGTAGATTTGTAGAACGATGTCCCCTACATCGTTCAACAAGGAGAGTAATTATTTTCAACTGCAAAGTTAAGTTTATCCTTTGATCTGAAACATTCATAGGCCGAGTCATGTGAGTGAAACTGCGGGCAACCGGGCACAGCTATGAGACCCTCACGCGAATCCTACTCGCATTTTTTACCAGTACAACACTCCATTTAAGTTTCTCCCTCGCGTAACCTAAAACACTATTTTTAAGTCCCAATTAGATACTAATTCTGTTTCTATTACTTGATAACTAGCGACCGCTCCCGCTCCTGCTTCGCTCGTGTGCGATCTACGTAACTGTTGTGACGACATGTCCCAATATCTAGGTTTTGTGTTACAGCTAACTACAGACAAACACGAATGAGACTGTTTTATTTTTAAGTAGTGGTATATAGAATCCATAATTTAAAACTATTTTTGTTGTACACCATAATAACTCTGCTGTAATGTTCCCACTGCTGGGACACAGGCCTCCTCTCGGCGAGAGGGAGTGGGCCGTAGTCCACCACGCCGGTCCAGTGCGAGTTGGGAGATGTCAAATGTCTTCAGTTTTTGTTTCTTGGACATGCCGGTTTCCTCTCACCAGATGAAATAATTTACACAAAGTACGTCGACGTCCACGCGGACGTTAAAAAATTACGATTTTATTGCGTCCATGTGGACGTAGACTCACTTTCATATCTTAGATCCAGTGCGCGAAAAATTCCCGCCGCTATTTAATTACGACTCTGGGAACGTGGGCTATAATAGCGCCTGTTTGGTTCGCGAACATACGACCTACACAACGTACGTAAGTCGCGGCCGTCACCACTGGGCTACCACTGCTCATTATAAACACCTAACACCACTTATTTTACCTCTCTTTTCTTTCGTGTCGGCCAATGGCGTCAGCAAACGAAAACGATAAATAGTAGCCATTCAGCAGCATGGTAGCACGTCTAACAAGGCGAATAATACGTGTCTGAATAAACGTATGTTTGCAATGTTTCATACTAGACATGGGTAGTTCGCGAACGATTGAAGGAAATTAACTACTTCATATCACAAAATAAACTTATCATTCAATCAGTAGTCATTCAAATGTGTCTCTACTTCACCTTAGTTCAGTCTTTTTTTTCGCTATTTTAATTTTAAATACGCCAGCCTAGACAAAAATTTCTAACTATCAGTAAAAAAAACACACTACTTACTTATTAAAAATAGTTTTGCTTAAATTCATATTTCTAGGTTGACAGTCCTAAGCCTATCCTAAGTCCTAGTCCTAAGTGTATAAAGTATGAAGAAAAATCGACTTACGTATAAAACTGAACTAGAAAAGTGCATCGTTTGTCGTAACTTGTCAATCACTATCGTTATCCTACGAAAAGGACTCGTTCTGATTTGCTAAACTAAATGAAGTACTGAAGGCAATGAGTAGACTACTTCGCTAAGCGAAAAGATATACTTCATCCATTTCTTTTTACTGACACATTTTGCGCATCTCTATTTCAGACTGTTGGTCTAGCGGAATTGGAGGCTGGTTCTGTCGCGCCTGGCATGCGCTCCGTACTGTGTGACCTGACGCTGCTGAGCTACCACCTGGTCATGTGCCACTTCATCGGCGCTCCCATAGACCTGGTTGTTTGCGAGAGGATATTAGAAAAGGAGCTGAAGGTTGACACAGCATTTCTGTTTAATTATTTTAACAGTGCCACACAACGAGCTTGTGAAAGACTTTTTCTTGTGAAATACGTTTTCTCTTTAAGGTGCTAGCTCTGGGGTAGCCCGCGAAATTCAAATTAAATTACGTTTTTACAATATGCATATCAGTGCACGGTGGTAAGTTTATTAAAATATGATTTGTAACAAATATGGCTTCACATAATTATAATCATTTAAGTCATCAATACAACCCTTTAATTTCATTTCATTCGATTGAATGCCTATTTCGTGATTTAAGCGAATTAAGGTCGCCAATGACGAATCTGCAAATAGCAAAAAGAGTAAGAAAATTTTAATTTCGCGAGCTATCTCCAGGATAATCTTAATTCATACCCATGTGGGGTATAAATTTAAATAAATGAAGCTCTATGAAGGCAAACTTTTCTAAACGCGATGTGCTAAATAAATTTCCCCGGTACCATACCTATCTCATATTCTGCAGGTAGCCTTTGCCAGGTCATATAAGTTGATTTGTTTAAGGTATGCACAGTATGACCAATTATAGAGCTTAACAGTGTCAGTCAGGTTGGATTCCATAACCTGCAATTTATTTAAGTTAAGAAGAACTATTAAGTTCATAATACACTTACAGAGCCTATTTTTCAACCTAAGGGTTGAAAAATAGGCTCTGTAAGTGTATTATGAACTTAATAGTTCTTCTTAATAAGAAGATGTAAAGCTATCAAGATAATTATGTTACATTAAGATGTAACATAATTATCTTGATAGCTTTACATCTTCTTATCGTTACTAGAACGTTTACTTGATACTTATTAGATATAAATCCCACAGTAATCTTGAAAAAAACTTTAAGAAACACAACACACAGTAGACAACCCCCAGACAAGTCAGCGCCTACCATTCGTCTGCTAGTTGTGCAGTTATATATGTCACCGTATGATTGTGAACACCGTTTATTTATAATCTATCTCGCGAGATTATTAAATGTAGATAAATTGTGAACTGCACCATACTGCATACAATATAAATTAGGTTAGGTTAAAACTGCGAGAAACCGCGCTACTTCCAAGTTAGTGGCAGTTACTTGGCTATTTAGTAATAGCGCAAGGTACTATCCGTGTCCAGTTCACAATTTATCGACAGTTTATAATATCGCGAGATAGATTATAAACTGTCGACACATGTAGAAATACAAATTATAAGATCATTTTTTTGAACGTGACCCTTTCAATTTAAAGGTGTACCCGGAGAGCGTTTGGTTTCTAATGTTCAAAGGCCGCATCGAGCTTCTGCGGGGGCAGTTCGACACCGCCATCGAGACGTACAATCGCGCGGTCATCAGTCAGAAACAATGGCACCAGTTCCACCACGTGTGCTTCTGGGAGATAATGTGGGTGAACAGGTGAGATAACAAATATACAAGGTCAAAATAAATAAGCTACCAAAACTCGACAAAACAAATAAACATTATCACTGATTGTTATTTTTCTGTTTTCCCTACCTGACCTAACCTACCCATCACGTCTGCAGAGTTTTGTTAGCTAATTTAATTTGACCCTGTATAACATGAAAAAACCATAATTTTAAATAATTATTCATTGTTAGTTGTAAGCTCTTTGCACCTCTCCACTCACAAAGCAGAAAGTTCATCTATACAACCTTTCTAAAACCTCCGACTTCCAAGAATGTCAATTATGACACACATATCATCACGCCTGGTTTCCGCGAAGGCATGTTAATTCCCATGTCATAGGGAGTGACCCTATTGCCATCCACCACAAATCCAGTCTCCGGGCTGCTACTGAGGAATTCTAGAAAAACCTAATAACACTGCCCTGCCTGGGAATCGAAGTACAAAAAAAACATCCAAGTCAATTTATTCAATTAGAAATGACCACAAACGAACGTAAACAGCTTGTAGATGGCAAGGTACTATAAAAATTTAAACTATAATTGCCCTGTCCCGTGAACCACATATGGTTCAGTCTGATTATTTATTTAACTATAGTGTCTACTTTGTGAACAGTGAAAGTTTAATCTTAATAATAGACAAATACATCATAGTACCTTACACCTTTCTTATGTTTAATACCGAATTAACGTGAATAAAATGTAAATGAAAAAGAGTGAATGCACCAGATCCTAAACAAATAAAAACTATTTCAAACGAATAGTATATTCCTACAACAGTAATATAATTAACGCAAGAGCTCATACACCCCAATTAGATTATTGAGTCAAAAGCTTATTACCACGACCAAGACTGATTTTTTAAAGCCAACTATTATAATTAAGAAAATCTTGATGACCCTAGTATTTCTTTACGCATTTAATATTGAATCTTATTGCTCGAATTTTCTTAGGTTTAATTGGTGGTGGGTATGACACATTTAAAAAAAATTGTAGCCTTTATTAAAAGTTATTAAATAGACTCAGTAGGTAGTCAGTTATGAACAAACTACTTTCAGGACTTGCGTTTATTCTATTACACCTCGTATAATCACGCACATGAGGCCATAAAGCCCCTAGCTTACCATACATCGTTTGTTTCATTGGTTTCAGTTTAAAAATGGACTGGCGCGAATCAGCTTCGTACGCAAGTAAACTGATCAAAGAGAGCTCGTGGTCAAGGACTATCTACTCATACTCTCGAGCGGCCATGTTGCTGGAACTCGACGACATCACGCCTTCGGAGAAACAGCAGTGCACCGATCTGATGAGGTGGGCAACTTCATTTTTAAACGGTCTAAAACTAATGTGTATAAATTACTATTCGAGTTTTATTTAAATACCAAGATAACGGGTTTGAGAGCAGTATTGGTCTAATAGTAGCTGTACCTGGATACAAAGTTTTGCCACACCTCACCAGAACATGTCAAAATGTCAAAAAAAAGTACGGTACGGCTCCCCTCGGACTACTTGAGTTTCATCGATTTCACAGTGATTTTACAAAGAAACCCATATTAATACTGACTGTTTCGCAATCTAAAAACGAAAGTATTTTTTTCGTATGACTTTCGTGTTATTTGGCTAAAAATAAATCTTGCAAATTATTAAAATAGTTTTGTCACTCAAACTCAAAATCATTTCATCATCATGTCAGCCGAAAGACGTTCACTGCTAAACATAGGCCTCCCCCGAGCTCCGCCACTTCGACCGGTTATCATTTATTTATTAAATCATTTATTTCAAATAAACCAGGTACAGGCACTTTTTAACTGTCTAAGAGTTGATCGGTCAGAAAGATGCCCACTCCAAAGCGTAGTAGGTCGCTGTGGAGAACAACTGGCAAGAAACACCGTGGACACTCTTTTAGTTTGCGTCAGGATGACTGAACCAAGGGAGATTTTGGAAGTTTGAGCAATACCATGTTTTAGTACCTATTTGATACTATTTGGTACCAGACATCAAATAATTGTTACCTCGCTAAAGAGTTATCCGCATAATAGTTTTCCCTCTTTGGCGAGTTACCAATTATTTGTCTGGTACCAAATGGTACCAAATAGGTACTAAAACTTGGTATTGCTCAAACTTCCAAAATCTCCCTTGGTCCAGTCATCCTGACGCAGAGCTCTTTTAAATCTAAATTTTACTACAAATAATTGGTTACATTGTTCATGTTAAAATTATACATGTGAGAACGATATAAAAAGATTTTCACCTTTTTCTTTACATCAAGACCTTAAAAATCGGAAGTTTGCTTATTTTAACACAATACAATCATTTTTTACGAAGCCAATAGTACGATAGATACTTCATTTAATGTCAGCATTTCATACATGAAGATGTTCGGTTCGGATGCAAGTAAAATAGCGCCAGTTAGTGTGTCAATGTTACCCATTCAAATGCAGGAACGCGTCGTACTACAAGCAGCGCATCGCGGGCAAGTCGCTGCCGATGGAGAAGTTCGTGATCAAGCGATGCGCACGCTACCAGGTGCAGGGGCGTCGCCTTCTGCTGCCCACCATCGAGCTGCTGTGCCTCTGGAACATGTTCCACATCCTGGCCCAGAACGAGCGGGGCATACAGAATGTACTCAAGGTAAAAATTGTCTTTATACTAAGTAACTAGCGGTCCGCTTCTACTTCCCACGGTTTTAACGACAACGTAGAGAAACATTTTTTCTATGTTTGTTTTATTATTAAGTGGTGGACTCTTGGCAACGGCCGTGACTTAAAAGAGAGACTTACCTAACCTAACCCAACCGGCGCTATGTAAATTAGTTCATCACCACTGGTAACAAAACGATGAAGGAAAAGAGCGTGAGGAAACCAACATTTCCTGGAACCGAAAAAATCGTAAACATGTGACACCCGCTAACACGCACTGGGCCGGCGTGGTGGATTATGGTCCATTTCTTCTCACAAATAGGAAGGTTGAGCCTCAGCAGTGGGAACATTATAGGCTGATTATGGTATACCCAAAAACCTTCCGGAATCAATTCTATGGTGATGCGGGAAACCGCATCAAAATCCGTTACGTAGTTTTGAAGAACAACGCGGGCACACAGGCAGACGCGAAAAGCGACTTAGATTTATAATAGACTTACCGTTATGCCTGTATTCCTCATAGAATTACCCACTCTTCACCGGTTATGTCGAGACCCATATAATACAGGTAAGCCTATTCTAGTGTATTCATTCACCAACACAAACTATCATTACAAGATATCCTTAAATTTAAATAATATAATGTTTGGACTTTAAAAGAGACCATGACCTCTGAGTTTGTTTCGGCTTTTCTTCTCAGGGAACAGTCAGCTAGGAAATGCCGGCGCCATCTAGTTTAAAAAATATTGACCAACAAAATATTGACGTGTAAAAGTGTCTTTTAAGATCTACTTACATAAATAAACATTTCATTACGAAACAAAAAAAATACTTATAAAGATCAAATTGCCATCTTTCATGTATACCTACTTATTAAAAAAACATGTGGAAAACAGTTAATAGAGGCAACGAGCGATCGCATCGAGAATGAGAGCCGCGACTGGATGGGTGTGCACGAGGGAGACAACCGAGCGTTATTGCGCTTTCTGAAGGGGTGCTGCCTGGCTGCCATGAACCTGCCGCGTCTTGCACTCGACACGTTCGACTCCGTGCTGCAGTAAGTACATCACATTACGCTTGTAATCCCCAAAGGATTAGGTAGAGTTGTATAGTACATCCACCAGGTTTCGTAGCCCTATAATATCGGAGTCTGAGCTTACTACCAACCAGGCACAAACCCAGAGTTCCAGATACCACGCTGCTACTGCGCGGCCTAGGGATCGCAAACAAGACCCCATTCTCAGGAGTCTTTGGTTTGTGTCATGCAGATCATTATAGAATTAGAATGAATAGAGATAATTGATCTTATTTTTTTATTAACCTTAACAAGAACACTTTCTCTAAAAAAACGAAATTACTAGTACGCACACGGTCCGTCAGACCGTATATCGGCCATGGCAGCCTATCTCAACGGAGACTAACCTTCGACTCTGGAGATATTATACTGCACAAGTGTGTGCGCAGACACAGATGCACTCTCTTCCCTCACTCTCATAGTCCGATGGGACGGCACGCAATACGACACGGCCGGAGAGAGATCAGACGCAGGACCAAAGGCTTAGCGTGCTTTCCGTGCGTTACTAAGATTTAACAAAGTTAGAACGATTATTACCTACCAAATCTGAAATAAGTATTTTTGTTTATTTACAGACTTAAGAACAATATAAAGGAAGATACATTCTTGCTTCCTTACACCGTAGCTGAGATGGCAATGTGTCACTATCAGCTTGGGGACAAGGATCGCGCTCTGCAAATGCTGCAGGATGCCAGGTTCGTTTCTGTTACGCATTCAACGGGAGCGGGTGTAGTACACATACAAGGTGTAACAAAATAAGCGCAAGTCCTGAAAGTAGTTTGTTCATAATTGACTCCTGAATCGATTTCAGTAAATATGAATATGGGTAATTTTTTAGTTATCTAGTCTCAATTTATCTCTTTTGCCACACTGACCGCCGATTGAGCTAAAGATAATTGAATCTTATTATAAGCCAATAAGACTTATGTATGAATGCATAAATTATTTCTAGGGTCAACGCTATTTTTCAAATATAAAATGAAAGGTTTTTAAAATTATAGTTTTGGTCATTGCATAATGCTTTTAACAATAATTGGGGTGTAGGAGGTCCTGCGTTAATTATGTTACACATTGTATAATCAAACCGCGATTCCATGTCGAACTGTTTTATTGGAGGACGTTGATACGATCTTGCGCGGACACACACACACGTGTGTGGCGTACGCACAGTAGGTACAATATACAACCATACATATAAATCATTTTAGGTACAGTTTATTTCCATGATTTCTAAAGTTCAGTATGTCATTCTAACGGCCAGTGTAAGAATAGTAACCATATGCAGTATACTGAACTTTAGAAATAAACTGATACACATATGAGTGACAAGGACGAGCGCCGTACCATTTTTTACCTGACTACGGTGAAGCAAAAATGAGGGTTATGATTTTGATCGTATGTATTTATGTTCATCTGTTCCCTCATAACTGCTAAACTACTTATAAAAAAAATGACAAATGAGGTGTCGTAGAACGCGTCTTGATCATCCGCTGGTGCTATGTGACGTCAGATTATTGAATATTGAAGGACATAAAGTAAAGAACATAAAAAAATCGTTGGATGTCAACTACTCTCACAAAACAAAACATTATAATAGTAATATGCGATCATAAGCTTTAGAGCAAAGTGGCGACCACGTCTCTCACATCTCTCACATGAGGATATTATATTGTTTCATACTTTTTACAGCATAATTTTTCAGTACTCGGGTTTTAGTTTTTCTAAAACTGTATCGGTAGGTACTTCCAACACGTGACCGCCATTCCTTTCAAACCTGTTTTTTTTTACTAGAAGATAAATTATCTAGTAGAAGTAAAGGAAATAACTACATTATGATGTTACAGCTACAATGTTACTGAACTTTATTTTTTACAGGAAAAAATATTCAGGATATTCGTTGGAGTCGCGACTACATTTCCGCCTGCACTCGAAACTACAAATTGTAAAGAATGGCAGCCCCAACGCAAGTCCCAGTCAACGTGCAAGCACCTCCTAAAGTGCCACCACAGTGACACATGGTACTAATTGTGTCTAGTAACATAATTTCTACGCTCTCTTTTATAACTTAAGAATCTCTTGAATCCGTCATAATAGATATATTTTAACCACAATATTCCGTGCTTAGAGAATAAATAATCGATAATAATGTATTGAATTGGTATTTCTTGCTGATAGACAAGAAATTATTTATGACTTAGATGTATATTTAAAAAAAAAAACAATGTATTACATTGTGTAATGTGTAAATTAAATCATGTCTTCAATTATGAATATTCGAAATGAGCCTTTAAATGAAATTTTACTATCATAAGTATATTTTCGTAATTTAGGATGTAATCTCTCAAATATAATATGAAGAGCATTTTAGATATACATCAAAATCCATAGTCGAGAACTAAGTACTTCCATAAACCTTGTCTCAAAGTACAAAACTGTCGCAATTACCTAGAAACTCCCCGCATATCACTTAACAACCACTTCAAGTGATTTATGCCACATAATCAGGGTAATCTTTATCGTGAATCGGAAAAGTGGCTTCATATTTAGGGATGTGGTACATACCATCAAACTGAACAACGCTCTGCATGGAACCAACATCGGAATCGCGAAAAAATATCAGCCGACTCAAACATTCGGGTCGAGCAGGCATTGAAGTTTTGTATGGGACAGTTGGTCCCATGTACAAAGTTGCTCAATTTGATGGATACATGCTGTTTATATTTATTAATCATTGTTATGTCGTAATTTATTGTGCTTTTACAATCTTGTTGAATCGATCCTACACCGTCCGGAATTTTCCAAAATTCCTTTCTCGTCGTGTTATTTATTTTGACATAATTATCTATATTCAGTATAATGCATTTTTTATACAAGCTACACATATAACACAATTCAATTGAAATCAAAATGCATTCAGTACAAGAATTTGTGATATAGGATCTGATTTTTTTTCGTACTTTCGGTTGTAACGTAGCATGTAATATTTTCTAGTGGGTATATATTTTTGGATATAATGATTGTGTAGTGCGTCCATTACTTAATTATGTACATAATTGATTTACAATATCTCACATTTTTAGCGTACTGTCAATTGTTTTTATTTATTATGGGGTAGTAATCCCAAGCATACAGCCACCCTGTATGCTTAGTGAAAGATATATAATTCGTTCTCTTTGTATTTATTAGTAGACAGAGATAGAGAACATTTAAGAAATCTCGATTCTATTTTGTAGTGAAATGTCACAAATACATTTTATATGGTCAAAGTATAAGGACCCCCTATAGGCAGCCAACATGTAGTTTATATTTAATATAAAATACTATTTTCATAATAATGTATATATGTCTATTAGACCAATAAATAAATGTATAGAACAAATCTCAATTTATTGAAACGTCGCTGTTGCAGTAAAATGTTTGGTACAAAGATTGTAAATTTGGCAGTTATATTATAGTCCAGCCTTGGGCTTTTATAGAACAAGTACATTTAAAAAAAATGGGATAAGGGATGGAATAATTGATCGTTATCAAGCTTGTTTTGCGGTGGTGATGCTAGGAAATAGGATTAAAATACTTGGGTGGTCCCGTAAAGATTTGTTTCTCAATATAAACTATCTATATAAGCAGTTCTGATATTGAAACTATGTATATATGTCGCCTTAGACTAATTTCACGTAAAGCTACTCTTAGAGATGTCTATCTTTTGAACAAAGCCTCGAGATCAAGTTTTTTTCTAACGTAATTTAATGCATAACATTCCACGTTAATAACATCTGAGTTAGATATAATGTTCAGCAGTTTGACAAGAAGTTAAACCCATTGAATTAAAACCTCTCCGTATTGGACATAAAAGTATAATAGCTGGGCTGTGACGTGCAAACTAGCATAAAACGAAACTTCTGTACCTACGAGCACTCATAGAGCACCAAGTAAAGAGTGTTTATTATTTCTGTAAGCAAAGTTTTTATATTATTAAATTAATTATTAGTGTGTTATGGGGTGTCAGTAAATAAGTATTTCAATTAAAATATGTATAAAGGGCTTATAATTTATTTATTTCAATAAATGTATTTGTTTATAACACGAGATTTACCCAAAATCGTTGGGCAATGTTGAAATTTCGTTAATTTCGCTAAATAAATATTGCATTGCTGTTTCCTTAGTTATAAGTTTTAAACTGTGAAAGTCAACAATTACTAAACTGATTCATTATGTATTCCTACACTTTGGCAGCTTATAAGATAGTATTAATTTACAAATCAAATAGCAACGTTTATTTTTGTAGATAATTCATACGTGAAACTTACAAAACAATGTGTAATATTCGTAAATAAGGTAATTGAGTCTAAGAGATTAAATAAAAAACAAAAATATGTTTGTTGTCTTAATCACTGTGTGTTATCTAAAGAGCAAAGTGTTTATTAGTCAAATCAGCTCCACTAGCATAGAACCAAACAATTTTATTATTGCTCAAGCGAATTGCGATGTTACAATGTATCTAGTTGTTGTATCTTGTCAAATCTAAAACAAGAAATTAAAATATTAATATTTTTAATGTTGTCACTTTTTGGTCAATGCCACTGGACTATCCAATACTATCCATGTTGATGTGATGAGTCATTTTGCAGCACAGATAATTATGATGTTGTTGTCTTCTTATTGACGGCACGGTTGGCGCAGCGGTTAAGCAATTGACTGCTGCGCTGCGTGTTGCGGGTTCGATTCCCGCACGGAACAAATATTAGTAAGACCTTCAAATAGTTGTTCCGGGTCTGGCTGTTTGTGTATGTGAGTTTAAATGTTTGTAAACGCACCCACAATACAAGAGTAATTCCTAGTGTGGGGCAAAGTTTATAAAAAAAAATGTTTTAATTAATCGTGTAAGCAATATGTTCAATCGATCTATCTAGTCCAACTTTGTAATAACTTATTTGCAAGGAAGCTGAGGCCTTTATTCGCCAAATAGCGGCAGCTACATACGGGATGGCCCGCCGTACAATGCACGCAGGTGCAAACAATACAGTGTATAATATACTTTATTCATAAGGACAACAGCAAACGTCGTTTATCAAATATTATATTTTTAATAATGAAAAAAGCTTGTTATAAAGTTGTACTTTGTCTTAGATAAATCATTATTGTGTAAAACATTTGTTGCTGATTGTACCTTAGCACCACAAAGTGTGAAGTATATTTATTACGTATGTGTAACCGGCATAGTTTTATAATTTTCAATATCGTGAATTTGCGAAACGAGATTTGACAATCACAGGAGATTGTTAAATCTCGTTTCGTAATTTAATGCGGTACTCTAAAAAAGGCATCTACACAATGATGGCCCTCTTTCTGGCGGCAAATTAGTAATTGAAGTATTTTCGTACGAAAATTATAACTTAGCAAAATGTTGATATTTGTGGAAAGAATGGAAAAAAAGATTTTTATTTTATGAATGTTGTCTTATTTTAACTCGCTTCAAAAAACTTTATTTGAATTGCAATGGGGGTTTGCGGTGAATAAACCTAGTCTAGAGTTCTAAGGACCCTTTGTAAAATATAGGTCCTGAAATTACTAACATAAACTCACGCCTTATTACCGTTTACCACAATACGCCATATACCACAACAGAACACTATTATGATTCCTCCATACACACTCTACCTCATGCTTCATTCACGTTCATGCATCGATCAAAAGTCTAGGTCCAGTTAAAACTAGAATTATTTGTCAGGGACATGAGCTTAAATAATTATAGGTGAAATGATAGACCTAGACACTGATGTATACACTAATTCCACTATACGAGTATACATAATAAGTTGAGGCAATTAGTTCGATGAAGTATTAGACCATTTCAATATTCTTGTTAACTCTTTTAAATAACACAAAATGCTACTGTACTTATGGTATATGTGTCGCACCTATTACCATGAACAGGAGTCAGGACTTCCTTACTACAACTTTATTATTTTAATCTACTAGCCGTGCCCGCGACTTCCTCCGCGCGGAATGTTTTTTTACTATTATTAGATATTATATCAATAAAAACTAATAAAAATTCTAAAATAAAAGTAGCCTAAGTTACTCCTTATTACATCAGCTACCTGCCAGTGAAAGTCCCATCAAAAACTGGTTCAGCCATTTGAGAGATTAGCGGGAACAGACAGACAGATAAAAATTGAAAAAAATGTTATTTTGGTATATGTACCGTGTATATATTCATATGCATGTAGCAAAAAGCGGTTATTTTAATATTACAAACAGACACTTTTTTCAATTTTACTTATATGTATAGAAGAAGATGTATAGATGTATAGAATGACAGAAGCAGGTACCCTATCTCTTACACGCGGCAATAGTGGCGGGAAATAGGGACAAGGCATAATGCAAAATATCATCGTAATTGCTTACGCTACTAGACCATACGTAATTATAACAATAGTACATTATGATATAAGTGCGGTAAGTTGAAAATTACAGCCGAGGCGATATTGCTAGCCCGAGCCGTAGGCGAGGGCTACAAGAAAGCAAGAATTTTCAAAGCGCACGTATGTCATACGACGTTTTATAACATAATAAATATATATACGCGAGGAAATAAATAAAAGTCGGACTTTCTTAAACGAGTAAATCTGTAATTACTTGTTAAAGCAGTTAGAACAATTTGTAAAATTGATTATTACTTGTTCACAAATTAGCGATGCGCGCGCATCAGCGCTTTTTTTTTTAAGGCAAAGGCACAAAAACAGTCAGTATAAGTAATAAAGTAAATTAATATTTTTTTGTTTTTGTTACAGATAAATGCTTGTAATTTATTGTCAAAACTAATTAAATTAAAGAATTAAATGTTTATTTTTTTATATTTTATCTCTCAAAGTTAATTTTATTCATAAAATGTTGACCACTTTTCTGACATAAAAACTCTTTGCTAAGATTTTAAAAAGTACCGTTCGTTTCAGACGGAGCATCTTGATAAACCGTGCGTTTTACATTACAAAAACGCACAAGTGCGTAATGACATACATTACGATATTGAAATTGGTGTAAGCAACTACTACTACTAGCAAATGTGTTATATAAGAAAGATGAAAAAATGCAACACAGAGCTACTTATATGAAAAATCAGATGTCAAGTAATGAATCGTTGAAAAAGCATCTAGCTCTTTATCTATAAATATTCTCTGAATACACATGAAGATGGCGATTAGGGATATCCTTGAAGAGAGGCGTCAGTTTCTTTTTTGTGCGTCTATTCTTGTGCCAGCCTGTAAATTTGTGGTCACGAAAGGGCTAATAGATGGCGCTCGCTGTCGACAATAAGTCCTTCTCGTTTTGTAGGTAGTTGAATTAAAATCGTAGATTATTTTGTCAATGGCTTTCATAATTTGGTAGGCCGTGCGTAGGCAGCGACATTACAGGTACGCACGGCCTATCCAAATAGCTTCGTGTGCTATAGGAGCTGCCAACGGCGTTGCATAAGTCCCTTTGCAAGCATGTAGAAAAAATTTAGAATTGTACATATTGTCACAAGAACTATAAATAATTAAAACATATTTATAAATATATTGTGAAAATAAACTTACATTCTAAATATAAATAGATAGCACTTATTTTGATCGTGCATGTTTTGTGCATATTTCGCCCTTTTTAAACCCCGCCCGACACAAAAATTAAGAGGCGTGTTACAATACAAGTTTGACGTGTCTATCTGTGTAGGGTCGTTTCGCCGGTATCGCGACCACCTTCAGTAGGCGACCATTTGACGGACTAAGTTTCTTTAAATCAAGATAATAGTATTTGTAGAGGTAACATAAATAAAAAATAAATCTAACGTGCTTTATACATAATTATGAATTAATAATTTACACAGTTTGAAACAAATAGGTTAACCCAGAGCCGAAAAAAAATTGCTCAATGCGCGTCTTGATTCAGTAGTGAGTTGATGTACTGCGAGTTGGAAAAAAAATAACACGGCGCGCGGCGGTCAAAGGTAAGTGTTATTACTTATTTCATGTTTTGCACATAAGTTAGATGTTAAATTGTACAAGCGATAAGTTTTGGTTATTATTTAGTTGTATTTTGCTATTTTAAAACGTATTATTCAGATAAAATCAAGTGGTCGGTAATCGAAATGCTTATTTATCAAAAACGTTAGATAGCGACCACATGGTCGCAAACCGACGAGAACCGCATTATTTTGTTTTCATTAATATGATTCTAATGCTTCATACAGGTCTGTTACAATCTTGAATGTAGCATTGTAAAAGGTTTTCTTTGTAGTTCTTTGGTAAGCGACCACCAGTTTCTTTGAAAGAACTTTGTTTAATTTACGTACAAAATTGGGTGCTAAACAGGTGGTCGTAAACCAAAATAATCGAAATAAAGACATTGGTTTCCGACCACCATAATTTAGTATGAGAGAAATAACGGCCGCTAACAGAAATAAGTATGAAAGTTCATTGAGTATGCGACCACGTCTGATATTTTTCTGATTTAATTTGGTTGGTTATTGAAATGTCCGTTTAATAATTATTTTAACAAGCAACCATGTAGTTGTACCTAATCCGTCGAAAACTAAATATTATTATTTTTCAGTTTAAAACAAAATTAGTCATAAAAACAACAATAAATTATTTTATACTACTTATTTTTAGATGGAACTCCCAAATAATTCAGAGTTAACAAAAAAAAAAAAGAAAAAGACTGTCTCCAGTACACTGAAGAAGCCCTGAAAAAGCTCTGGATGATATCCGAAAAGAGGGGAAAGGAATAAGAGAAACATGTAAACTGTATCAGATCCCAAGGACCACGATACAAGATGGGCTTAGTAGGAAGAGGTGTGATACAATCGAGACAAGGGGATCACATCCTGTATTGGATCGTCCAGGGCAAACCTGGTACTCAAATTTCCTAAAACGCCATCCCATTATTAATGTTGATTATTTTTAAATGTTATACTTACTACATATTTAGGATATTGTTTGACTAATTATTGTTAATTTTATTACAACCATGACTAAGACAAAATTACACCAAATGACCAGCTACCATATTTGTTTTTACTAAGAGGCAAAAATTAAAATATTTTTAAAGCGATTATAATTATTTTAATGGCATATTTTTCATATTAAAATAGCGGTCGCAAACCAGCTCACTGGTGGTCATAAACTGATAAAAATGGTCGTAAACTGACGTTTTCGCCATATTTTCACTTTTTCAGCATTTAATAAATATTTTTGTATCAATGTATTTTATTTTATGTTTTGTATCCAAACTAGACTATATTTGGGACAAATCCATATCAACATATACTATTTTGCGTGAAGACAACATTTTTTTTTTGACATCTTATGTGGGCAACCCAGCTAACTGGTCGCTAACCGGCGCAATGACCCTATCTGTCTGTGGCATCGTAGCTCCCAAACGGCTGAACCAATTTTGATTGTTGTCGTTTTTTTAAATGTTTTTTAATCGAGTGTTCTTAGCTATGATTCAAGAAAATCGGTTCAGCTGTTTGAAGATTATCAGCTCTTTTCTGGTTGATTTGAGCATCTTCCACAGGTCTGATCGAGTCGAAATTCGGTAGGTATTCTATTCCTTCAATGATATTAGAATAACAACCTAACCATGAACTGATGCTGCAGCATCACTTGAGATTTCCAGGATACTCAACTACCTCACCAACAAACAGCAGAAGTATCGTCTAAGGGCTCATTGAAAAGATTTCAATGTACGGGATTTTATTTAGTTTGGGAAATTATCAAATAACTTGTCCCGATTTGGGTGGAGCAGGAGGGCGTGTCAGACTTACCGATTAAAACCCACCCGTGTTCCCTCAGTTACCTGCGTGCCAGGGGCCACGGTATCTCTTTCGAACAACCCGCACCCCTGACAGGCATCGGCCCTTGCCAACCCCACCAGTTGGAGCTGACATCTCTTTGAGGCGCGCGTGGAACAAAACGCGCCGTCGACCCGGGCGTGGTCCTTACGGCACAGCGAGTTACCCATTGCTCGCCGTCCGCGAGCCCGCACATAGGTACGGTGGCCGGGAATCGACCTGGGATTCCCGACGCCCAGGTTGTCTCCTGCGGCGGCTAGGGCCATGAGGGCGCATACTCTGCCTCTCCCTCACGTGTGCCGCCTCACTCTTCGCGAGCTTCACTGCTTCGCAGAAGGAGGTGACCTGGTTCAGGGCCGGACGCGAGAGATCGACGCTGTCGATCGCCTCCACGAGGACACGGCGGTACTCCGCTCAAACCGTGCAAACCTCCACCGTATATTCCACCTTGTCCTCAGGGCGATCTACGCAGTGAAAACACCCAGGCGTTTCCACCCGCCTTATGCGAAACAGGAACCTCCCGAAACAGCCGTGTCCGGTGAAGACCTGCATCAGGCGGAGGGTGAGGACTGAGGACGCCATGGCGCCTTTCAAACAACTTCTCAAAGAGGAGACTCACCGCCGCAATGTACCTATGGGTTAATAGATAAATGGTGTTCGGGATCGTAGCAAAGAGGAATGAAGATAATTAGTAACAAGGTTCACTGTGGGGAACATACGTAAAGCTGCACATATTTTAGCGAGACATGTATCGATTGTAGCTTGTTTACGATTACTATACGTATGAAATTGAAAAAGCAGGAAATAAAAGTTAAACAAAAAAAGTTCAAATCACAGCATCGCCGCGTCGGTCCCTGCCCCCCGCCGCGGCGATGCTTTGATTTGATTTTTTTTTTGTTTAACTTTTCATTAGAAAATGTTATCCTTTCTATTCATTATTCCGGCCTTGCCGGGCGTCGCGTTGTCCGTTTGGTGTTTTCATTTTTCATTGACCGTCCCCCAACACGACAATCCTTTGATCAAAATATTACCTACAACTTCTTATTTAACTTCAAGGGCCAATACAAGTTATCTTTTACTTTTAGAGGTTTTAGATTGGGACAGCGTTTTTTTTTTAATTTAACTTTTTAGTGCATATTTTGGCATTTTGATAGTGCATATAATCCGATGTCTAGATATTACTGAATGGTACTTTTTGCAGACTTAAAAGCCTTTATTCATCTTTTGAGGAAGAGGGATATTTAGAAAGCTTTTGTACCTACTCATACACACACTATACTAAATTAGATACCAAATCAGTTAATGTATCCGTCTGCAGATTATAGTGCAACAAGGACCGACGCTTGGCAATTGCTACCTGTCTTCTTTCTAATTAGACTACTTTTTAGGAGGCTTAGGTACCTACTCGCTGAATGCGAACGTGCCTGAATTTAGGCAAAGTGGAATAGCACATTTACAAGCTAACTCACCAAAACTCAACGCATTTTCCAGCTAAAGCTAGAAGTTTTAATCTAGGCAAGTGAAGCCCTCGCTAAACCAGGAAATGTTAGAGAGCTGTGACCATCACACACGTGACAAGAGTGCAATGCCGACTGCCCTGTTACCTTGCCATGCCAAATGCAGCAGCGGCGTTGGTCATATTGGTAAGTGCTCGGTTGTGGAGACCCCTTTGTTAGGTTAGGTTATAAGTTAAGAACCGTGACCAGCACAGCACGCATTCTACGCACAAAACCGAGCAAGCGTGTCATGTCGGGACAAGCTTGATGTGCTAGGGAGTCGCATACAAATCACGGAATGGGTTGAATCTATTCCGCTTTGTTTTTAAGGCTCGTTTTGTGAATCCCCGTGTTGTGCTTTGATAGGCCAGTTAATTTACCTAAAAACTAAAAAACTAATCGTTTTGTAACCTACTAAGTATTTTTACGGAAAATTTACGTGGAGCACCCCAAGTGAAATGCACCTCCCAATATTTAAGTTCTGCGCGAGTTCATGGGATAAGTAGTATAAGTACATTTTTTTTTTTTTTTATTTAGGCGATAACCTACCTTCACGAAAACTTACTTGCGCAAGACGCGCTGCCGTATCGGAACTGTCGGAACTCAGAACATGAGCGGAACTCTATTACCTAGTAGACAATCAGTTTGACAACGACGCGGTCACCATGCGGCTGAAAGTAGCCATCGGTGACCGCGCGTACTCGTACCGTGTTCAAATGTCAAAAAAATAAAATTCTATAATTCTATTACAATTACACGTTTTATTTCTAGAGGATTAATAAAACAATTGAGATAAAAAATGGTAGTTTAAAAACTAAAAAGTAAGTAGGTACCTAGTAAATAATTTCAAAAAAATTGAAAATTAGTGATTAATAAATGAATAATTTTAATGTTATAAATTAATTATAAAAATACATCGAATTGCACCCAGGCTTTTGTATATTAAAATGAATTTATTGTCACTCTATCCTTATTTTGATTTTTTTTTTTATTATTTTATCTACTTTTGTTTGGTTTTAAAGCGCGTTTTCTAGTTTTCTAAACTATTATGTATTTTCTATTTTTAGTTCCGCTAACTATAAAAGCGTGACATTTTTTTTTCTGGCTGGATAATGGCACAAACTTACGTACCTAATTATTCAATTGTCATCAGTGCTTAATAATTGTGCAAAGTTTCAATTTAATTCGACATTTTGAAATGGGTCAAAATCACGTTCAAACATTCCGTTACATAGACACATAGTTGCTTACTGCGTTATTATGTATATTTTCGACCGAAATATATCAAGTACCGCATACAGGATTGCCCACGAAACGTCGTCCAAAGGAAAATGTTATAAGCCTCTCAAAGAGCTTCTTGAAGCATCCCATGTATATTCAGCGATTATTTATAGTATAGGAGCTAGGCGGTTTTTAATAATTTGGAAAATTCTTACTTAACTTATGATTTCTTTTTCTATTCTTTGTCCGTATTTTTTTAAATATTTTTTCTTCTACAGGATAAGTTTTTAACCAGTGTGCAAACAGCATATCATTCTAGACCCCGAGCGCAGAAATTTTTCGCCAGTTATGCAAAAAAAATTAGCTGTTTCATAGAAAAGTGCAATACCTACGCGGACAAAATGAATGGAACAGCTGATTTTTTTTATAACCGATGAAAAATTTCTGCGTTAGGGGGTCTAGAATAAAATGCTGAATTCATGGTTACAGTTTGCCCACTGGATAAAAACTTACACTGTATAGGTACTTACCTAATTCCATTCCTTTTTTTTTTTCATAATAATAGATACTAATATCACTTACTTTTCGGGGCGTTATTTGGTTGGATTGAAGTTCCGACATGGTAGGTTATTAGGTGAGTACCAAAGTTTCGTATGTGTCACCTAATTTACATAAGAATGCCAAATTTCAGCTTAATCGGCTGCTATCAAGTAGATGAACAATTAATTACCTACTCCAACTTAAACCACCTACAATACTTACGTAAGTACCTACCTTAGTATGAAAGTAGGTAGATATTGTGATTTTGCGCTTACCTACCACGTTCGAACGCCGATTTCACCAAAAAGTGTTCCGAAAGTACCTGTTATAAGTATTGTTTTGGCAAGCTGAGGGCCCGTCAAAGATTGAAAAACTTTTTGGGGTCATTGCCAAACATCTTTTTTTTAATGCCTGATAATCTGTAATTTTGTCTTTGGCCTAGGTTTTGTCAGTTTGGGTGATGTTCAGACAACCAATAAATTATCGATTGTAGAAAATATTTTATTCATTTATTAAAAAAACATGCAAAACTGCGACCCAGAAAGAGAATAAAATAATAAAAAAACTGAAATCGATCGAGAACTTACCATACTTAAATTATATAAAAACCGTCTAGCTCCTACACCATAAATAATCGCTGAACATACATGGGGGTGTTTCGGGAAGCCCTTGGAGAGAGGCTTTTAAAATTTTCCTTTGGACGACGATTATTTACGGTCCTCGCGGCCCTGGCTTACAAGTTGTAGGTAGGCTGTGAGTTCCAAACCAGGCAGGTGCTATACTTTGTGTAAAAAGTCATCACCACTGCTTTGAAAACGGCGAAGGAAAACATCGTGAGGCAACCGATACGTCCTAAAAGACAATTAACACCTACCAATCCACACTGGGTTCGCGTGATAGATTTTAGCCCACTCCCTCTCAAAGGGAAGAGGCCTGTATTCTAGCTGTGGGAACATTATAGGCTGATTATATTTATGCTGTCTTATTAATAGATACGAATATTTTTTACAAATTTTTCATCCCATTTTCTTTCGCAACAACAATCCACAATTATACATAGATACCTATTTTTTTTACTAGCCTACGCTGTCCCACTCCTGGGGAAAGGCCTCCATCCACTCCTTCCATCTTTCGCGCGTCCGCGCGTCATCCTTCTTCTTCTCCTCCTTCCACAGTTAAACTACACTTATGAATTATCTACAACCTATTAATTTATTCTATTAAATTATTAACAAAAAGGAGAGATATTAAGCTGTAAGCAGCGATGTAAGCAAAGCAACTTCTTGTTTCTTTTATTTATTTAAGTTTTGTTAATCAAAACTTTATGCAAGAATCTATTTTCTGGTAAAATCAAATAAGCATGGCCGTCGCGTTAAAAAGCTAAATGATTTTAGTTCGATTTTCAGATTTACGTCAGTCAGATTTGTTGAATACAATTGAAGACAAAAGAAAACCGACAGGCCGCTAGTGTTGGACGTGACTGTCGTAATTTTGCGACTTTGTTATCGGGTTCGTAAATATATTCCTTGAAATACCTGTTACTACTAAAATGAGTGAGCCAATGAAGTCTGTTTCTGCCATGAACAAATTGTACATAGGTAACTTGCCCATTGAAGCCGACGAAGCAGCAGTGAGACAGCTATTCGCGGAACAGAATTTGACTGTTGCTGATATCTCTGTGAAGAGAGGTGGTTACGCTTTTGTCGACTTTCCTGATCAATCAGCTGCAGATCGGGCCATAGATAAACTGCATGGTAACTAAATTTTCTCCTTCCAAACATATCGTTGCGTAGAGATTAGTAAGAATGTCGGCCTTTACCATTAGTAAGAATGGCCTTTACCACTATTTATCCATTTATTCACGATGTTGTAGATATAGTGCGATATGAACCCTAATGAATTTCAATGTAATCGTAGCAATTCTTGTACGAAGATGTCAAAACTTGTCACTGTACCTAACTAAAGGTACATTTCATTGTAGATGATACCTATTTCTCTATTATGCGCAAGTTGTATGTGCTGATGTGCGACGATTACTAGGAAAGGTCTATACCACCAGTTGTCCATCTGGCCAACTGGCTTTAAGTGAAGAGAAATGTATCAATCGAATCCTACTTCTTTTGACAAGCTTACGTAGATAGCTACTTCATTTTAAATGTACCTCTATAATAAAGCTTCATGTGTTATTTCAGGTTATTCGTATTGTGGCCTGCCACTGATTGTGGAGCCTTCGGTTGCTAACAAGAAAATGTAAGTACATGACAAGTTAGTTGCATACTATTACGTAGTCGCTTCCATCCAGCGAGTGGAACCGACTGCAAGGAAGTATCTCGAATGATCTTTTCCCCGAAACTTTCCAGAGAAGGACGGCCTACCTTTGTGTACGTGGTTTTGGATTACTTTCCATTGTTCACGTTGAACAATGGAATAAGAATCGTCGCAATTAGAAGCGCCTACTAATAAATATCTAAACTTTCCACATAATGTCTGGTTGTCCGATTTGTCTAGGACAAAATAGTTCAGTCTCAACTGACTTAACAATAACAAAGTTCTCATATACGACTTATTATTAAGCACCAACGAAAACAGTCTAGGAAGAGCCCTATATTCGATGGTTAGTTTCTACTAGCAAGCCAAATTTTCGGAAGAATAAAATAAGAACTTACAGCGAAGGCTATAATATAATTTGTATATGACAACTAGCCAAGTCAGACGTTAAGCTTCAATATATTAGTATTCCTAAGTTATAAGAAGAAATTATATTTAAGTTGAAAAATAATATTTTATGTCCAATATATAAATACATTTCAGGAGTGACCATTGAACTTGGCACCCATTTAGATCTCACTTCTTTTGTCGTTGAAGTCAACAACCAAGGCATAATCTCAATCTCTCATTTCACATTTATGTTTTTGATGGGATTCTGGTTTAGTCCTTTATTTAAAATCATTGAAATCATTGAAATCTTCAATACAATACTGCAAGTATTGTATTGAAGATTTCAATGATTACTAGTGGTCGCCCAGTGGTCGAAATTCGACCATTATTAAAAAATATTAGCTGTCTGCACAACTTTTCAATATAAACTTTAAATTGTCATACTCCTCAGTCTGCGTAATTTTCATAAAAAGGGTACAAAGTTTCTGCTTTTCGTATTAATATACTCGTATAGATAATTTCGCTGGAAGTGGGAGGCACAAGACCGGTTGAAGTGGAGGAGGCCTAAGTCCAGCAGTGGACGTCTTTCGGCTGAAATAATGATGATGATATATGAATGATGATAGATAATTCTGTAAATACCTACACAGGTACGTGTTACGGTCGCGAATTGTATTTTAACCAACATACAACCTGGCACTGACCTGTAATTTCAAAAAACGTGAAAATGAATTTCGTGGGCACCCTACAGTTTCCACCTTAATAGATATCTTTATCGATCTATGTCTTAATAGATACATTTGTCGATCTATGTCTTAATAGATATATTTGTCGATCTATGTCTTAATAGATATATTTCTGTCGATCTATGTCTAATGCTATTATTGGTTTGACAGATTTGCTCATTCTATTTTGTGATTTTTTCAGAGTCAACGTACCTAATCTTCAGAGCGCAAGTACCACTCAGCTGAAGGAGGGCAATAATGACTCTCTCCCAGGAGGCTGGAGGTAAGTGAGCTTTTATATAGGTACCCAAAATCATGCTAAATTTAAGTTGTAGAAAAAGAACTGCTATATTTCTACTGCTAACGAAAAAGCAGAGGATAGCTCGGGATACCGGTTTGCGAGAAGCGAGTCAACTGCTGGGCGTGCTTTACCTGTTATGATTTTTTTGGTAACCGTTAACCGTTAACTATAACCACTTTTTTAAACTGAATCAAAACTTAATAATGACTTATTACTATTTAACCACAACTATAGCTCTGGTTGGTGTCTAGGTAGGTACCTATATCTAATTCAGAAAAATAATTAATTACCTACACATTAAAAATGAATTCAACATGCAACACAACATAAAAAATGCTTTAATTTGGCGTAGGTACAGCGTTCAGCTGTAATTACATTTATTATAGATAGGGCCCCAAACTTTATGATAATTTGGAAGAAGTATCTATGTCTAATTCAATTTGTATGTCTCCAAGCAATAGAATAATGAAGGGAGCAAGAAAACCAATGTATCTCACAAGTAATATAATTATATTATATTAAATAAGATTGTTTAGTGCGATTGCCGAGTCAATCTATTTATTTTAAACATAAATGGTTTTTAATATGGACATGGTCACTATAAGATGTTGTTATGTTAGCTAATTAGAATAGAATAGAATATTTCTTTATTTTGAAAAAACACATAAATATTTACGTAATAACTTAAGACAGAAGGAGGGTCCTTCTGTCTTAAGTTATTACGTAATTAAGTAGGGACTGAATAAATTAATCGACTTGGTATTACATGGATCTCACAACTTTACGGTAGAAGAACTGAGTTGCGAGACTTGCAAGTTATGTTTTTGATGGCTATCATTTGCACGCAACAACATATGGCGTAATTTGAAAACTTTACATTTGTTTTAACCACATCCATACAAATAAACGCACTATTGAAAAATATATTTTGGTGGGTCCAGATGGTCAAATTTGAGCATTTAATGAGAGGTAAATTAATAATGTAAATCAACGGTGAAATTACAAATGTCGGGGTAATCCCTGTCGCTTACGATATTTGAAATTCCAGCCGCCCAAATAAAAGTTATACCTTGACTTGCTCGGCAAGTTGTTTTTTCTCATAGGTTTATACGTGTGTCATAAAACTGTTTTTTTAATAAGTTCCTAAATGAATGTTCACAGTTTCTCGCCAATTTACATTGTCGCGAGAGTTATTAGACAACCCTGTATTTGCAATCACCCTGTGACAATGGATCCTACCTATACTTACCTATATTGTATTATTTATTCACTCACCAACACACGAAACATAGATATTTGAAATAAATATCTTTGTTAATACTTAATCAAAGAAGAGGTAAAATGATGTAAGTAGGTATTAAATAACCAATACTCACATCAGCTATGAAAAAGAAAAATGGAGTTGTTACTTTTACAGGTATTTGGTTCTTTGGATCATACATTTCCTCGCCATGAAGTAACCAAGGAGAGTTACATTGACAAAACAAACAATTCCATTCTAGGCATGTTCTTACTAGCGTTTGTATAAGTATCGAAGTCCGAGTTTAGACTGAAATGCTGTACCCCCATATTGTTCAAGTATAAGTAAACACTGCTACTCACACCCGTTTCAATAGTGTAATTGATGCCGGTTTGACACAGAATTTTCATTCAAAGGATAGCAGTGGTCTGTTAACGTTTTGTTATTAACATAATCAGTCTATAACGTTCCCACGGGACACAGGCCTCCTCTCCCTGTAAGAGGCCGTAATCCACCACGCAGGCCCAGTTCGGGTTGGTAGATGTCACATGTCTTGTAATTTTCAGTTCTAGGACATATCGATTTCCTTACGATGATGTCCTTCACCGTTTTTGAGAGCAGTGGTGTTGAAATAATTTGCACAAAGTAAACGCCTGGGCTTGAACCTACGACCTACAACTCGTAAGTCGCGGTCGTTACCACTGGGCCACCACTGCTCTACCTGCACCGTTTTGTTACTACTAATATTCAATCGAGTACTACAGGTACACGATTGAAAAAAAAATGGCAAAGATTTTTGGATAATTTATGTTGTGAACCTCGGTAAGAACCTATCTTATGGCGGCCGGCTACACGCTCCGTCTTGCCTGCGAGCATGCGTACAAACCAGTTTGCGCAAGCGCATGTTATCGCGTGCGTGTGGACAGCAAGACAGTAAGTAGCTTGCGCATTCCCGGAAGAATTTTTAACTCAGTTCATAGAACTATACAAATCGTTGCCGGCTTTATGGAAAATTAAAAGCAAGGAGTATTTCGACAGGAACAAAAAAAAATGAAGCATATTATTTAATTATTGAAAAGGTAAAGGATTGCACAGTTCAGTTTGCACGAGCTTACCAGCATGTGTAAGCCTATCCAGTACAGTGTTCCGTCTTTTTGTACAGTCATGACTGCACAGGCCTGGGTGCTTAGGTACTCTCGAATATAATTCCGATAGATCGACATTGGAATTGTCAGTCAAACGTCAGGGATTGGCTGGACTCACTGAGTCTAGCCCTTAGAATCTAGCCAATCCCTGACGCTTAACTCAACCAACTGACGTTTGACCAATGTCGATCTATCGGAATTGAATTCCAGAGTAAGCACCCTGGACTGTGCAGACAAGACGGAGCGTGTAGCCGGGCCATAACTAAAGACTTATGACAAATTTCAAGTTTGCGACCTTGAACGGTTGGATTTTTCGACAGAACCCCGTGGTATATACTAACAACATAATTATTTTACTACACAACATGTGTACCTCGCCTTTTGTATGACAACAACCCTCTACAGACTTACAAATGAGTTGACACTGACATGCATGCAATACGTTAGCTATTATTGTGATGAAGTGGTTATTCGAGTTGGGGCATTCAGACAACCATTGACGCCACTGAACCATCAAAACGCTCTTACGAGAATTTTGGAGTTGATTTTAATATGCATAAGTATACCGCATAGCGCGACCTTAAAACGTATGTATTTTTAGAATTTTAATAATTAAATGTTCTGTGTTGCATGTTTTATTTATTAAAATCATCAGAACACACGGCTACACATCAATCTATACATTCCCAGTATAAGCTGATCTCGCATTGTATAGGATTTACGTAGAGTGCGAGATCCGCGTAAAATGGAAATGTATAGCTTGATGGGTAGATGTGTGTACATAGGTATATTAGAATATACATATTTATTTACAAATGGTCTTTAAACTTACGATAGCTTAATAGGTTGGTACGTCCTGTTCGTTAGGCTAACGCAGAAATTAATCGGTTAATTAATACCTATTTTAAACAAAGTTAATAAAATATAAACCCTAGTGTTTGCTAGAACTAGGCTACCGTCTATCGAGCGACATTTCCCCGCACCAACACACGTATTTTTTACCACAACACATTGACAATTCATAAGCATGAGAGTAGACATGTGTTCTGTGTATTTGACCAGCTGCAGCTAACCTCGATTTAGAACAGGTCGATAACGAACCGGATCGATTGCGACCGATTGTCTTTTTCATGGGATATCCATCCATTTCATCGTAGGAACACAATTTTACCTTAGGACTTGTAATTCCTAAGGGAGATGACGTCAAGTTTGATTCGACACAAAATGGTCACTCGAGAGACAGTTAGATAATCTATGTGACTATTGTGGATAAATAAATCTGGGAGGTTCGAATCACGCGAATCACATGTGAAATTAGATTATTCTTAAAAAAATTAAAATTTGACTACATAAAGAATAACATGGAATCCTATTGAGTCTTCAAATGGTTTAATTATAAGACATCTCTTCTAACTGTACCTACCTAACAAAAAAATTAAGAATTAAAAGTAAGCTGTACCTAGACTAGGTAACATCCAGCGGCCTACCCTGGGCCTACGTGATAGATTAGCTACGGGTGGTCCCACGAGGCCTGACCCTGAGTCAGGGAGTCCCAGCTTCCAGTGTTGGGAAAATGAAATAATACAGTTTTAGAGGGTACAGGGTGGCAATAAGATCGGTTTCGATTCTTTCTTCAAGAGTATTCCTCTAAAGTTAGTTCATCTCTCACGCCTTAAAATTATTTTCTTATTACTTGATAGTTTCAGATTTCTTCCATTTCAAAAGTTCACCCTTTGTATAAAACAGGCCAGGAAAAGAGCCCCATGAAAGAATATGTAGTTCTACATTAGGTACTTATATAAACGTTGTTTTCAAGATCTTAATAGGGGTTATTACTTTCCCACAGAATCGAATTCTCAAGTATCTGCATAAATTCTATTCATATTGTCAACTCGCAAGTATCAAATTCTAAGCAAATGCGGGCTCACCCCATAATCAGCTCCTCTCAGCACTCCCCTGTAACTTCAAAGAACAACCAGTTTCAAACGAACTTTAGCGTTATATAATATCCTATCTTAATATAATTCTATTGCATATTTAATCTCTGAACCGGTCAAAACTCGACGGCTTGAGCCCTTGGTTAACTTGAAGGACATCAAACCGTCATTCTTTTAAAACGTCTTGCTTTTATTTCTGTGGAAGCCGTTGCCGTTATTCCGTTTTGCTAAACAAAGGATGGAATCCTCAATGCTTAAACTAGAAATTCTCATGATGGGGGTGGAGGGTTAGGGTGGGTATTGCTTTTAAATCTAGTTCTTGGTACCAGGGACTATGTATTGAAACTTCCACACCCAGCTGTTTCCAGAAATTTAATATCTGGCTTAATTGGACTTCCTTCCGCTGTCGTTGTTTGTTTGATTTTCACCCGGTATCTGTTCATTTCTACTTTAGTATGGAATATTAAAAAAACCTACATATTAAGATCAATAACACTTTTTTAACCAGTTAAGGAGAATGGGCAAAAATGTATGAAGCCTGGTACTCGGTCCAATAGTCATAATATATATATCATTGGGAAGGTCTTTTTACAAGGATTAATGATAACCAAGTCGCTTGTCTCCATTTGCTGTCGGAACGGAGTTATTTTGTGTTAAGTATTTAATTTTTTTTTAGTATTTTTTTTTGTTTTTGTTGATTTTGTTAAGATAATGGTGATATTATATCGTTGTCTTGTATAGAATCATGTGTGTGTTGATTAATAGGTACTAAAATGAATAAACACTCAAGAATAAAAAAAGAAAAAGAAAAGAAAAGTAAGAAACGTTATTTATTTTTTTAAACATTATTATCAATAATGATATCATTGAGGAACGCTGCAGGAGCAGTGAAGCCTTCATGTCTGGCATATCCTAGATACCACACGATTGAAACTATATGAGCACAAGTGCCGACTGTTCGTCGTCCGGTCAAACATGTGCAGTAATAATTGCATAAAATGTTATGGATATTGGTTTCGTTTTCATTAACATTGTTTTTTACCAATACATAACAATAATACGTTTTTGACCGTACGTGACGCGACTGTATGCGTCCGCGTAAAAGCCAAGTATCTTCGTTTATGCCATATTCAATTAAATCTTGAAGTGCACTTTCTCTATATATTTCTAAAATGTATAGTCCATTTGACAAATGCTCGTTGCAGTAGGATCGGGCTAGCTTTAGTTGATAGGTGCCCAAAGAAAGTAAAATAATCTGTTCTTCCGTCAGTAGTGGGAAGTTCTGTATTTCTTGACTTTCTATTCTTTGAAAATCTGCTCTTCGGCTATTCAAACGTTTTCTTTCTACATAATCATAAAGTAGATTCGGGGAATCTATTCTCTCCCTAATTATGTTTAGGAAGGCCTCTGCATGAATGTTATCATCGATGGGTATGTGGAAGTTATTTAACATAGCTGCGGCGATTTTAAAATCAATGAACATTTTTGGTAGTGTTTTATTAAAATATTTATGCCGCAAAAGCTTGAAATCTCGTTTGAACCTCCCGTTCACCACTTCCACTACCCACCGGCATATTGTAACTGATCGAGCTTCATTACCTTGCTCTGTAGTTAACTGTGTCTCCCATCTGTCTTTAGATGGTGGAACGTAGGATTCATATCCACATGCTTCGATAGCCTCTAAACTGTCCCGGAAGCCGCGATCTAATATGAAGACATCGTTCGGTTGAAGAAAGCAATGTAATGGGTTTTCTCCATCATTCATTATGTCGCTCATGATGTTCGCATCGGTCTTAGTGGCAGCGTATGGTCCCAAAACATCGATTATATAGCCATTGGAACACACAAGTAAAAACGGCTTTAGCAAATTCTGGAACTTATGCAGGCTATAAGATAGACGCTGGAACAAGAAGTTCGAGCTTTTATTGATATATATATAAGTCCCATCGCATATCACGATAGCTTTATTGTTTTCTTCATTGCCAAATAATCCTCTTGGTATAGTAAGGTTCTTTTCTAAAACGTCGTTTCTGTTCATATGGTCCACTCCCAAGTGTAATATTACATATTCATTTATGAGGCATTCGCGCACAATAGTTAATAAACGTTCCAGTTTTCTTCGTGACATATTAAATAACGTCGCTAGTCTTTCATCTGAGTCTCCGGTACGTAGTTTCGTAAGATATATGCCTAACGCAGTTCGAGGCTCCTTGCACCTCTCACTTAGTGACGGTGTTTGTTGTAGTATGGAATCAAACTGTTCGCAGTTGCGTCCTGTCCAAAAGTGCATATCCTCGTTGCTTAAAGCACCTCTCGTGTTGAAATCTAGCCTAGGTCCACGATTTAAAGCCATTCTCAACATGTCACAAACGTCACTAAACTGTTGTGCATTGAAGTTATGTGTGACATTGCAGAATTGAGGCAGCTCTTCCCAAGAATTGCTCTCAAGGTGTTGTCCACATACTCTAGCACCGTCTGGAATATATAACTTATATTCACAGAAAATGTGAATCTTGATCGTCTCTGGTATTCGATGGCGGGTTGTGTTTTGGCAGGTGTTAAAGATACAATGCCCTGGAGTGTTTGGAGCTCGAGTGTAGTCTGGAACCTGAAGTTCTCGTACATTCTGTTCTACTTCTGCAGGTGGTCTTCCTACAACGTTGTCAATTCTCTGCCAACATCGGTGACACACACGTCGTGTGTTGTTGAACTCCACCTGAAAATAGTAAAATACGATCTTGTTGATGTAATGTTGTATTTTTATGAAAATATTTAAAACAATGCGGGTTGTAGGCTAAAAATTCAGGGCTAAAGTCATAGCATACTTGTATTGTTTTCACATTTTAAGTAATGCAAGTAAAAAAATATCTTATGTATAGCCGAAGCGACGGCTTAGTGAATAGAATAGATAACAATATCAAACGCACAATAAGTGGTCAGAAAAGTGTTTCAATAATAAGAACTATAAACGTGCGAACTAAGTCATAAAAGGATTGTGAAAAAGCTGCACAAGTCATTATTGATATAAAGGAATGCCGCTCAGACGCAGGTATCTGGGATTACACGTGTTTTTTTTTCTATGAAGCGCGAACACTATTCTATTCTAAAAAAACACCCACAGCTAAAATAAATACGTGCAGTTGGTAGTCTACAGCTCGTTTCGGAAACGCATTTTTACACACAACACTAGGACAGTTCAATAAGACCTGTAAGTGCGAGTAAAAGGTCCACTTAAAATGATTTATGACTCAGTTCGCACGTTTCTAATGGCTTAAGTATAAAAATATAACATACAATAATATTATAAACAAACCTCTTCTAAAAAGAAAAATTGAAGCTGGTGAAGAGCGATATAGTTTAATGAAGTACTAACCTCCAGAACGGCGTGTTCTCGTATATATGCCACAAACTCGGGGCGCATTCTTGGAAGATCATCAGTCAACACGTGCTGTTGGTATCTAGCACGATGTAGGCCTCGCCGACACATCACACAGTTGCGATGTTCCTCCATAACGATGTTCCAAATCGAAAAACACAACAATAGTCCACAACACTAGCCAAGATAAACGTTTATAGCGGGTAACAATGTCCAAAAGGGGTAGCCGGGGTCAGTGATGAAAACGGTATAAGAAAGTACTAGATATGTAATAAACAGCAGCGGAACGTCGTCTCACGCACAGAACGATACGACGACTAATGAAGGATGCGGCACAAAAGGTTGTCCACTGGCACCGCGCACCGCCCACCCCACCCCTCGGCTGGTTCCCTATCCCCGAGTCACCGTAGTTTCAAAAAACAGAAATACACTTTACTTTACTTTACTTTTATAATATACTTTTTTATGTAAAAATACATATTTTCAAAAGTCATCACCATTATCATATCATATCACGAAATATTATGCATGAATAGTAACACAATATATTTCTCGTTTTAAATAATGTTATTTTACATTGTTATTTTTCGTATTTTCAACCATGATAGGTATGTAATATTACTGTATTTGCAATTATGATATTAACTAACTTTGGGGGCTTCCCGAGGTTTTCGGACAAGGATTTGGGACAAGTCGCCATAGTAAATATTTTTCCTGATTAAAAGATCTATCCAATGACGCCACAATGATTGCTATTGGAGCGAGTACCAAAATGCCCAATCTCCTTTATACTTTAGTTAGGTACCGATCGGATTTTCATATGGTTTTCACCAATAGACGGAGTGATACATGAGGAAGGTTTAGGGGACTAATTAATTAATTAAGGTTTTGTGTCAATTTGTCTGGAATATGGCGAAAGATGTCGAAAATTTCCACATGAAAACGAAAAAAGGATGAATTCCATACTTAATACATTTATTAAGTATTGAATTAATCCTTTTCCGTGGGAAGAATTTCGGATCTCCATGCGTGCGAAAACGTCGTGGGCAAAAACTAGTCGAATTCAAAAATAACAACTAGGTACCTACCGATTAAGACTTGTAGATTCGTAAAACGCGTCGTCGCACACTGGTCCCAAATTAAAAAAAAGTGGACATTGATAGTAGACCGCTGATATTTTTTTTATTGTTGATATAATGATAACAGATAAGGCAAAAAAATATGATTGTCCTACTTCAAATGCTTTTCTCTATAAAAAATATTTCTTTTTTTTTTGTAGCGGAGTGATTACATTTTACTCAATTTCTCAAAAACCTTAAGCGATGTCGAGATAGCATTCACATATGTTAGAAAACTAATAATTCTGAGTATTTGGCTCGAAGAAACTTATTGCTTATCTCTGCGTACTTTCGAGATAATAGTGACAGAAAATAACAATTTTTTTAAATGTTAATTGTTCGCTTTTTTTTAATCATAGCCTTACTCATATTGCAATAGGTCCGCTGGCCAGCAAAATGGAGCTTCGACGCGAGTTTGCCGGGATAACAAGATGGCCGCCTCTCATGACGTAACGTAATACGGTCACGAATCGCGCGCGTACACCTCACTCAGTGTACAACTAAATGTGGTTGCGATAAGACGTGTCCTTATTTTTTCTGTGCGCTTGAAGAAATGCTTGTTGTTTGTTTGTTTTGTTATTGTTGTATTTTGAATCTTTGGATTTTAAAATCAAATAATTTTTGTTTGTCTTTCTTTCGTCGAATTTGTTTTCGTAATTTTTTTTGTTAAAATCAAAGTCACTTTGTCTTTGATATCTTTGATTCTAATTTGTTTTCAATTTTCCTTAAAATTATAATATGTCCGCATTTGTCACCAACTTAGACTTATACGTTGTTCTTAAATCAGGAGGTGGTTTTAAAAATGTCGAATTTTTATTTAATGCCCTTATTGAACGTATTGGTGTTGAATTGTCTTCCGAAGATTTGAGTAATATTAAATTATTTTGTCGTAATTTTTCAAGTAATATCTCAAAAAGATGGTCTGCTTCCAGTAGAGCTCAAAAGACCTTTCTTAACAAAAATTCAGACTGGTTACAATCCCAAATAGTTTGGCCAAAATGTCAAAATATCGATTTAAGCAGCATTTTTAAAGTTGCCGAGGAAGTAATTCCAAATTTCGAAACGCAAGTGGATACTCATCAATTAAGTTATGATACAAGTAAAAAACCATTTGTTGATATATCTGATAAACAGAAGAAAAGGCGTTCTCTAACACTTCTAGATCACACAGAGGAGGAATTAGTTTATGCTTTATGTGCCAAATTAAAAGAGTCTAAAAAAACAAAATTAGCAGCTATATTAAACGAACTCAGCCAAAACAAGGAAAAATGTGAGATGGTATATGATGTACTATTCGCTAAAAAGACTGACAAACCGTGTTTACCAGATGATAAAACGTTAGCGCTTTACACCTCAACAAATTTGTCAAAATGGCAATATCGAAATTTAAGAACTATTCTTGCTTCAGAGAAAATGTATGGTCTTCCATCCTATCAAAAGCTCCTGGAAGCTAAAAAAACTTGTTATCCTCCAGAGTCAGACATAACTGTAACTGAATCTGATGCTAAGATAAGACTTCAATCGCTTCTAGATTTGACAACTAATAGGATATTAAAAACAATTCAGCACAACTCTGCCGACAAAAAATCGCTAAAACTAATAAGCAAATGGGGTTTTGACGGGTCATCTTCTCAAAGTAATTATAAACAAAAGTCACACTCCGACACTAAAATTGACGATTCTTCAGTTTTCATGATTAGTTTGGTTCCGCTTCGTTTGGAAGAAGAGAGTGGTACTATCTTGTGGCAAAATCCTGCTCCCTCTTCAACAAACTATTGTCGTCCAATTGGCTTTATATTTGCAAAAGAAACAAATGAATTGATAAAGAAGGAAAGTGCATCCTTAGAGGAAGAAATTCGTAATCTTGTTCCCACAATTGTAGATAATTTTGATATTAAACATGATTTGTACATGACTATGATTGATGGGAAAATTTCTACTGTGATTTCCAATACTTCTTCTGCAGCTGTTTGTAATATTTGCAATACCCCACCTAGCAAAATGAATGACTTGGACTTTGTATCCAAAAGACTCATCAGAGAAGATATGTATAAATATGGTCTGTCTTCGCTTCATATGTGGATAAGATGTATGGAATGTATTTTACATATTTCGTACAACTTAGACTTCAAAAAGTGGGCTGCACGAAAAGAAGATAAATTGTTAAAAGAAATTAAAAAGAATTTGACACAAGAAGAATTCCGGGAAAGAACTGGTTTGTTAATTGACATAGTAAAACAGGGATTTGGTACAACCAATGACGGTAACACGGCAAGAAGGTTTTTTGAAAATTATGAAGTATCTGCTGAAATAACGGGTATCCACCCTGATTTAATCAAGAGATTTGCAGTCATTTTACAAACAATTTCATCTGGTCAACTTATTAATACCAACTTGTTTAGGGAATATTGTAAAGAAACAGCAATGCTATATGTAAACTTATATCCATGGTATTACATGCCTTCAAGTGTCCATAAATTGTTGATACACGGTGCTGATATTTGTGAAAATTTCTCCTTTATTCCGATAGGCATGCTTTCCGAAGAAGCTTCCGAAGCGAGGAATAAAGATTTCCGGAATGTTAGAATGGCACATACAAGAAAAATCGTTAGAGTTCAGACTAATTTAGACATTATCCACAGCTTTCTAATTAGCTCAGATCCTTACATCAGCCATATCAAACCAAAGTTTGCTCGTTTACATAAACAGTTGTTTCCAGAGGCTAGTGCTTTGATCTTGAACAATGAATTGCTTTCGTTGGAAAACGAGGAAATAGAGATTTCTCAAGAGAACATAGACCCAAATATTAATCTTTCACCATAATATTTTTTCAGAATCGTTTGTGAACATATTCAACTTTATGTTTGCAGCTTAATATGTCTTCATTTTGATTGTTTTTTAGAACTGATGAAAGTACTCCTTCAGAAAGGTCATAGCTTTTCAGTCATTAGTGAGCCCCCATAACCTCTTTTACAGAGAAGTCTCTTTTTACTTATTTGACATTACGCATACATTATAATTATGTGCTAAAGTAAGGCTATGATTAAAAAAAAGCAAAAAATTAACATTAAAAAAAAATGTTATTTTCTGTCACTATTATCTCGAAAGTACGCAGAGATAAGCAATAAGTTTCTTCGAGCCAAATACTCAGAATTATTAGTTTTCTAACATATGTGATTGCCATCTCGACATCGCTTAAAGTTTTTGAGAAATTGAGTAAAATGTAATCGCTCCCATACAAAAAAAAAAGAAATATTTTTTTTACAGAAAAGTATTTGAAGTAGGACAATAATATTTTTTTGCCTTATCTGTTATCATTGTATCAACAATAAAAAAAAAATATCAGCGGTCTACTATCAATGTCCACTTTTTTTTAATTTGGGACCAGTGTGCGTCGCCTCGCCGGGCACAGATTTTGCAAAATGTGTCATTCTGCCTCCGCCTCGTGCACAGAGCCACAGAGCTACGTAAGTACAAGGTCACTCACTGAATAGGGTTACAACTCAACAAGTCAGCATCCGCTCTAATTTTTTCCTTCGTAATAGTGAATAAGTATAGTAGGTTATCGATACACATTTTTATCACAAAATATAGGTAAATTTGTAGCCACATTATTATGGGTAGGTACCTACTACCTTACTTATTTTGCAGTAAGCACACCGGCTTGTGTAGTATAAGTTTTCTTTTGAATCAGTATTTTATTATTTTATATAATAAATATTTACTAAATATTTTATGATTTACGTAAAGGTCAGTTTCGCTAGAAATTCATCTTTCATTTTCAATTTGCGTCGGAAATTTCGAGGAAATTCATTGGAAAAGGATTTATCATTTCAATAGCAAAGGACCGTTTTCATGGAAAAGCATATTACATGTGCAAATGGATTGAGCAAAATTCGAGGAAATTCAACTTAATCTGTGGAGCAGTTGGAATTAAATGGAAACTAGAGGTGAAATACAGTGCCTTATGAAGAAATACTGAAATTCAATAGAAATATTAGATAGGTAGACGTGGAAAGGGAATTAGCTGTTTCTCCGAAACGTTGCTTTGCCCCAACAGAGCCTTGTGCTCGCTCTGCGTCCAGTTCCTGTAACTCACTAGTGAGGATAAAATAGACAAAACAGTAAGTAGATCTTTAAAGATACACTTTTACACGTCAATATTTTGTTGGTCAATATTTTAATCCGGCAGACCTCGCAGCCCGAGTTTTTGAAGCTTTTCAACGGTAAAAAGATACGGTAATTTTAAAAACTAAACAACCCGACTGGTTTTCTGAGTATTCATGGAAAAGCCCTAAAACAAGAAAGTCGTTGTACCCGAAATCGCCAGTTGCTAAGGCGATGCTTATAAGCAGGTAAATTGTAGCAGTCGGGACCCATTTTAGAAAGTCAGCCGTCTAGTCAGTAGATTGGAGTAATCTGCAATGTAATATAGGTATGTGCTCTCAATTCACTAAGCCTCCATTTCTAGAATGGGTCCCGACTGCTACAATTTATCTGCTTATAAGCTTCGCCTTAGCAACTGGCGATTTCGGGTACAACGACTTTCTTGTTTTAGGGCTTTTCCATGAATACTCAGAAAAGCAGTCGGGTTGTTTAGTTTTTAAAATTACCGTATCTTTTTTATTACGATATCACATTCACAGTAATTACGAATCTAACGTCACCTCGCAAACTAAAATCCATCGAGCCGTTCAGGCCGCAGAGCGTGCCGAACATTTGAATTAGGCGCCAAAAATCCGCCATTTTGTTTTTATTATTATTTTGATATACCCAGTGTCACTCTCACAGTAAATACGGATCTAACGACACCTCTCAAGCTAAAATCCATTGAGCCGTTCAGGCTGCAGAGCGTGCCAAACAATTATACACACATACATACATACTCTCGAAAAACATAACCCTCCTTCTGGCGCAGTCGGGTAAAAACACCACTATTCCTGCTTGGTATTTAAAGTTTCAGCTCGGTGATTTGTGATTGTGTCATGTTGCCGTATAAACTCCGATCACTTAATTATTGCCTTAAAATCACCCTAATCAAAAATAATTGTTCAGTAATTGTATAAGTACTTAATATTCAGGCGAGTCGTGTATCATTTAGTTAGCAAGTTAACTCCACGCACACGCACGCGGACGCTATACAACTCAAAGTTTAAAATAAGAAGCGGGTTGCCCTGTGTCGGCAACTCGACACGCACGCATGAGGGGTGGGTAGTCAGAATTGTCGCTGTTATCTTACTACGTGATCGGCGATCTCAGTGCAAGTGGCTTTTATTGCACTCTGATGAATCAAATGGTATACCTACCTACACCTACATGTACGACTTAGGCAGGCAGCACAATAGTACCGGAGTACTTACCTACATAATTTGAACCCAGAAAGGTACCTACAGCTAATCACCTGGTTGTGATAAGGTTCTGTGCACAATTTGACTGTATACAAGCACCTACATGAGCCAAAGAAATGTTTGATTCAAATGGATGCCTACATCAAGTCGTAAATATTCAATGAGACACAAGAGTTCCATAATTATCGAAAACAAGCACCAAGGGGTGATTTTCGAAAAAGCCATCCCCCTATTAGATTCAAATATCTAGATGACCGGTCGGTTTTTTTTTTGGTTTGACGTTTTCTAAAAATGAAACCTAGCTAAATCGATTTATCGCCCCCGAAACCCTCTGCATACTAAATTTCATGAAAATCGTTGGAGCCGTTTCCCGAGATTCAGATTATACATACATATATACAAGAATTGCTCGTTTAAAGATATTAGATAGGACATGAAAGAACACACCGCTTCTACATACCTAACAATGAAACATATTTAATTTGTTCTATTTGCATCTTAGCGTTAAGAATTTTTTGTTACCTTCAGCGTGTGTGAGGGACACTACAAGATTTTGCTTAAAATTCGGCACATCGCCATTAAGCGTCCTACTAACCGCATTGTCTCACTCAACGAAAAACTACTATGGATCCCCAAACATTGGAGATGTGCCTACCACCTACGTTCAACAAGTAGTTTAGTATAGGTATAGGTCCTGTTGTACACATTGTGTTTGTGAAGATCATCCTCGACCAGCATTTCACATAATATATCACACATATACCTAACACCTGGCCAAATCATAAACGTAGGTATGTAAGATTGATTACTTATACAATTTCTGGATGTAACTTAAGCTTTTAGTGGGAAAAATGACAATGAAAACAACGAAAGTGACATAGTAGCAGAGGATGTAGCGCGGAAAAAGTGTAGGTGTAACGTAGGACGTAGGAAAACGGGCGCGCCGCGACACGTGTCGGCCGGGTGTGCCCGAGGAGCGCCCACGTGCCTCCACGCCGATCGATACACATTCGCGCACGCGCCGACTCTCCCGCCATTCAGCCGCCAACCGGCCAGGACCTACTGAAACGTTCCCTGGAAATACAGACTCCTAAAATGAATTACGCACATCTCTCTAGAGCAATAGTTCAAACCTCACACGTCCAATGTATTTATATACTCACTTAGTACGTTAGGAACTGTTGTGCGGGTTCATTGTGTCGAAAACTTCAAGCGAGAAGCTAGCACAAGTTGCATGGCAACAGTACCTCCGATTGATATTACATAAGTACATACTACAGTAAGAAATATGGTAGGACTACCAACATTTATATTTTTATCTTTTCTAGGAGTAAACAGTAAAATAAGAAATAGAAAAATCGTTGCGATAACAAATATACATATAATGAAAGACAGGCTGCCAATTAGAGCGGCTAGATTTTGTATACTGTTTTCTTCCGAAGAAAATACCTGCCAGTGGAAATGTTAGTAACTGGTAATTCAATTTACTTTTAATCCCCTATCCTGTCCCTTATTTAAGTATTTTTTATAAGTACGTTTTTACGTATCACCTAACCGGTCAAAGTGGCGGTGCTTGGGGGGGAGGCCCATCCAGCAGTGGGGACGTCGTTCGGCTGAAATGATGATGACGACGATGACTACGAATCATCTAATTTGTCTTAAGGTCTGCTGAAAACGCTTATTTTTCATAGACCAACGTATGTAAAAATTATGTAAGGTTTGGGTGTGTATAGACACCGGTGCTCCTTTGTCCAAACCTTCGAGGAATAGAGGCGTGAGTTATGTGGTTTTGTAATAATAATAAGTAATGGCCTAAACTTTTGAAAAACTGGAGGTGCATTTATTTATGCTCATTGGACATTTATTGCTTTTAGAAATTTTAAGAAAAGTTAGCTTCCCCTAATAATAAATTGAAATCCAATCCCTCTGTGAAATCAAACTTGCATCCCTCGCTCATAAGATTTTTCGCTTACATTAGGAACTCGTCATCATACCTACGTCGCTAAAATCTCTCGCTCGCGTTGTATCTAAAAGTTCTAGCTCCGTAAACCTTTCTCGCCAGCTATGCGCTGAGCGAGGCTATGACTTGAATAAAGCAGTTAAAATTATGTATTGGTGGAATTATTCTTCGCTCAACGTCCCACTTCCTTGCACAGGTCTGAGAAGACGAGGTTTTCCGACAGGAGTTCTGGCTTAGATTTTAGCGATTCTTCCCCAAAAGCTTGTTTTGATTTAAATTATGCGTGACCGTGAAACCCGTGACGCCGCGGCTGCTGCTCCTGCCTGTTTTTTTTCAATTGTAAACTTTTATTTTTTGCAAACCGGGCGTTAGCTTTAAGTTATCAAAATGACGTTTATCCCGAATACATATCTAGTCAAAAATCTAGTGACTAGATTCTAGTCTATAGTTACGGTGTGGCTCTACTATAAACATCCAAATTCATACAATCCAAGCAGCGCCATTAATATTTCTATTATGTTTAATTGGATTCAATTTATATCTGTTCTTATTTCTTTTCCTCTGGATTTATAAAATTTGTTTCGAATTCATATATGGATACGAATTTGTGTGAACATAAATTGGACAAAATGTATGAAACATTGTCTTGCAGGTGTCTTTTTATAGACTATCTGACCCGATAGACGTTGTTCTGTCTTATGAATTTCGAATTCGCATTACACATTCAGTATTACCGTAACTATATAATTATTCTTAATAGACATTCAGTGCCGCGTAAAAAGTAAACTTTAAAAATTATGGAAATGGTGGGTTGAAAAGAATAGATTTTGTAACTATTTTCATCAGGCCACAAATTGTTGCTATTCACGACGCTTTATTTTGATAAACCTCTTGATAGGTATTGAGAATATTTTTTTAAAGATTTGGAATCAGGTAAAAAGATGTGGCATACCACCAGCAGCATAAATATCTGACGGTAATGTTTGGCTATGGAGGATCAGAAATCCAACTCCTGACCATTTGGAAATCAGCAGATAAACTATGCAAATTCTTTATTTAAGGTGAATGCGCTAAGTACCCCCCGTGCAAATCAAATTTTCGTCCATTTTTTTTTGCAATTTGCTGCTTAGGTTGTATGTTAAAATATAATTCGCGACCGTAACAAATATGGTTTTATAGAATTATAATCATTAGAATCATCAATAAATAATATATCTAGGGAAGTGCATTTAACCACATCGAATTACTATTTTATGGAAAAAACCTTCAATGGGATTAAATGCACCTGCAGGGTTGTTGTACAGATGATTTTAATTAATCTAATTCTGTAAATAAGCACTACATTTTTTTTAACAAATAGCCTGACACAGACCTGCAAATTGCATAAAATGTAAGTTTGAAATTCGTGGACTTCCACCTTCAACCAGAAGGCGTAACAATGAGACAGCCGGAACGAGAGGCGTTTCGAAAAGAATATTGCAGTGGCCATATCAATATTAAGGTTTCAGAGTTACTTTTTTACTTTCGCGCTACATTTCGCACTTCAACAAACCAAACCTGCGTGCACTCGCCTATTATTCGGTGATGATGACGTATTCTCATGAACCAGTTTCAGTCAGCAGTACCTAGTCATAATATGATTAATTCTGGGGGGTATTTTTTTTCTAGACAATAAGTATGACGACTAAGTTCCACAATATATAGTGTGATGTGGATGCAGAACATTAAAGTTTAATTTTTAAAGTACTCAACCTGGTACTCCCTTTCTTCTCCTAAAATTGTTTGTACGAAAATCATACACGTTTGCTCTAAACTTCAAGTAACAAATTTCAATATTCAAAAATTCCACAAAAACCGACGAAAATTTGATTTTCACGAGGAACTTCGGGGTTCTTTCTAAAGGCGCATCCATCCACCTTAAATAAAGAGTTTGCATAGTTTATCTGCTGGTTTCCAAATGGTCAGGAGTTGGATTTCTGATCCTCCATAGCCAAATCGCTTATTATTGACATGACTAAATTCAGCTATTTATGCTGCTGGTAATATGCCACATCTTTTTACCTGACTGCGCCACAAGAAGGGTTATGTTTTTCGAGTGTTTGTATGTATGTACATTTCTTTAGTACCTACGCTTTGTAACCTAAACGGCTTGATGCATTTAAGATTGAGAGGCGTCGTTAGATTTGTATCAATTGTGAGAGTGACAGTATATCAAAATTATGAAAATTAAAATGGCCGATTTTTGGCCCCTTAACATCTCTTAAAAAAAATTCTCAATACCTATCAAGAGGTTTCTCAAAATAAAGCGTCGTGAATAGCAACGATTTGTGGAATGATAAAAATTGTTATAAAAACTATTTTTTAATTCCACCATTTCCATCTTTATTAAAGTTTCGTTTTTACGCGTCACTGAATGCGATTAAAGGGAATCTAGTCGCGGGCTCGAACTTACTGGTAGTGGGCCTGGCTAAAAAGCACGCTGGGTGAGACAGCGTGCTTTTTAGCCAGGCCCACTCGGCCACGGGTTCGGTTCACGGGTACTATCTCTGTAGGACACGATGACTGGTGAGTCATCGTGTCCTACAGAGATAGTACCCGTGATGAGCAGTTAGACGCCAGTCTACTCGCACAGCATTATTCGAGTGAGATGCAGGATCAGTTATAGTAAAACAGGCGCGTAAAAAATTAATAAAAGTCCTTCGGGTGATCGGCTTTTATGAAAAAAACTCTGCATAATTCAATGACCAATAAAGTTGATTGAAGTTTTCGATATTTGAGCTTTGTCGGTACCGACTTGGTTTTGGAGATTTTACACTTCTTTTCTTACTTAAACACGCCCAAAGCTAGGGTTAAATTAGCAAGAAACACTAATCATTGTTCGCCCATAACTTTTTAATGGCTTTTTATTTAAGTATTCTGTTTCCGTACATACAATATTAATAATGAGACAGAACCATACCACGTTTATCTTTATCATTGTCGAACAGTTGGAGTAAAACACTTCCGAAATTTGTATGGAAAAAATGTCGACAGAAAAAACTCGAAACATATTCCTGTCAGGATTTTAAGCTGCCAAAATCATGTCAGATATTTTGATCACAACAAGTTATCACATTCTTCTGAATTTAACTGAGTAACCCGATATTTCTAACGCAAGATATGTTCGCTATTAATGCATTCTATGAGCTGAAATCTTTTTGAGGTCGATGCAGTAAGGTATATATTCTACATTTTGGCTCGTCAGGTAGTTGTGATGTTCATTCGATGACACAATTTTTTTGTTTTTGATGTTTGGATATTTAGATGATTGGATGTTTGCTACTCAGTCACACAAAAACGGCTGAACGGATTTAGATGAATTTGGCAAACAGATAGTTTGTAACCTGGAGTAACACATAGAATACTTTTTATCTCGATTTGTACGTTCCCGTGGGATAATTTTCCACGCGGGCGAAGCCGCTGGCAAAAGCTAGTAAGTAATAAGTACATATGACAAAAGTCAGCAGTACGTTTCTATTTCAGCTATTGGTAGTGAGATGGACCCTCAAATTGTCGAGTGAATGATCTGTGCACGTTCTTTCAACGCAATTTGGGCGCACTTCTCTCGCTTTAAGTGATGTAAATATCGTAAAATTATCGTCTGAATAGCCAAATAATCGAAAGAATATAGAGTAATCGCAACTCGAATGTTACTAGTACTATAATAGACAGCAGTATGCCATTATTTCACACATCAGCTTTCCCCAAGTCGGTAGACTCTTTCATTCGACTTATTTATAGTAACTTACTTATTAACTTACTTACTTATTTCACTCTTTGGTTGTATGAATGCAACCAAGCAGCACTAGACCGTTTCATTTATCTTAAATCGATAGCGCGTTGCTGTTGTGTTTGTAACAATAAATTAAAATACATTAAAGTATTTTGCCATATTATGCCATACAATTTTACAGCCATAGTGACAATACGTGAACTATTAAAGTTAGCTCATAGGTCTTACTTTCATATGCGGAGTTAATTTTTACGTCTTTATTCCTTACATTTTAATTAATATTTTCATGGGCCACTAGATTTCTTAGCAAATAATGAATCTCAAATAATATTAATTTAATAGTTAAAATCAATTCACCATTAATAGCAACTCAATCATCATTACAAGGCATTCACTCTGCTTTTAACCGAGAAATAGAAATGAGGTTACCATTTTACGACGTCTAGGAGCGCCATTGCAGTTAGTTTAGGGTTCCTTAGCGCAAAATGTTAAATAATTATTCGCTCTATCTTTTACGTTATTTATTTAATTACTATCCTTATTAAGTATATTTTTACAAAAGTAACCTAAAAAAACATTTAAAAATATAAAAAAATTGTGGTTCGCCGGTATCGGGAGCAGGGTCCAAGCTACCGGTGGTTAGAGCTCCAGAGACAGAAACCTCCTCACGATGCGAGCCGTATCGAGGAGTACTGCCTTCTGAATCAGGCTTTTGATCCAACCGCCTACCGAGAGCCTCGAGAGATGTTGATCGAGGCTTTCGGCCAACTAGCCCAGTGGCTGATACGACAATCGGCACAATTACAGCCGAGTTCACATTCCACATGTCAACAACCTCGTGTGCTAAGTCAAGATATTTAATTTGTTTCTCTTTCTCAGCTTTCACGAGGTTCCCGTCATGTGGAATGGTAACATTGACTATAATTATGCGGCGCGCTAACCGATCTATCACTACTATATCAGGCTTATTGGCTACAATAGTCCTGTCAGTAATGATAGACCGATCCCAGTACAACGTGACATGGTCCTTTTCCAGAACTGGGTCGGGCACATACTTGTAATACGGTACCTCAGAATCCACAAGTTTATATTGCAAAGCAAGTTGCTGGCGAATAATCCTGGCTACTTGGTTATGCCTGTGCAAGTACTCGCCGTTAGCTAGACGAGAACAACCAGAGATAATTTATGTCTGATGGACTCACCCGGACGGTGACATGCCCGACACATTATTACGTTTTATTATTATTATGAGAGAAAATACTGTAATTAATACTCCAGAGGAATGTAAAGTGATTTAATTAGATACATTTTATTATTAACAAAATATATTACGTGAGTGACTTTTACAAAATATTTTAAGGACAAATGGTATAGTCAAACGAGTACCTATTCGATGAAACAAGTAGAAAATCAATAGCAAAACTGCCTACCATCCAATTAATTTGAACTTCCGACTCTGAACTATCATTGTTTTTAAACTCTGCTCTGTCATTGTCACTATCGCTACTATCATTATAATCAGATTTACCATCAGAATCGGAATCTTGACCAGCGGAGATATTTTTGGAACACACACTTTACTAGTTGACGGTTCACAAATTTCGTAATCAATAGAAGCGTGAATATTTCCTACAGAACCCACACTTATATTACTTGATCGTTCTTCATTCGTGGTGACAGTCAATCTATAGATGTTGATTGTTTCAATCGTGTTTACATCTTATTTAGTTTCCGTCGGAAACCTCTAGTTCTTTTTAAAAAAATCCACCGATTATAGTCCATTTTCTCAAAATTAAGCAAATACGGTTTTTGTTATGAGAAAATGGCGTTGACAGTGTTGTAAAAAAAATTATTGAACTTTTATACCACTATTACGATGTATGATGGCTATCAAATAATGTTTAGAGCACCTTTAGGGCTGTAATACATCATTTTAAAACGTTCTCAACTTTAATAGTTAAGTTGAATGAAAACCTTGTAGTAAGCTATCATATGACATTAAGTGCTGTTATAGTAACCGAGATGCTATTTTGTTGAATGACTAGCGTTTATTCCATAATAATGCTGTAATAATTAAATGTCGAAATATCCTGCCATAAAAGCTAGCTTTACGACAAATTAGCAATTTAGACGCTTTCAAAGAGGTTTTCGTGCCGGACGTAAAAGAATAACACCATCCCATTTATTCCCGTGGGTGTCGTAGAAGGCGACTAAGGGACTTACTAGAGAATGGACATCAGCGTTCTCTATGCATTTTTACAACTATACTGCGATCGCCCAAGACTCACCGATGCATGAAGGCGATCGAAAGATATCTTTATATAATTATCGTGTAAATCCGATATGAATTCGTCGAGCCCGGGTTCACTCGTCATGTTTATAGAGCCAAAAAGCGATGAGTTTCTGAATTATCTAGAAAGCTGCTTCTATACGGCTTTTTAAAATAATAGGATCTTTCATACGAGTGTTTTTCAATCCATAGTCGTGAGAGTAATTGCTTTTTTTTTGACAGTGGGAAATCATCAAATGACTTCTCCCGCTCTGGGTGGAGCAGGAGGGCGTGTCAGACTTTTACTGACTAAAACCCACCCGTGTTCCCTCAGTTGCCTGTGTGCCAGGGACCACGGTATATCTTTCGAACAACCCGCAACCCTGGCACGCATAAACTGGAGAAATGCCTACTGCGCTACCACGGGGAGATAGCGCAGTTATGTGGGACTGTAACCCACTAAAACTCCACGGTGTCCTCCAGTGCCGCTTGAGGCGGGAACACGGAAACGTGCAAGCCATCCGCGAACCCGCCGCGGCTGTCCGTCACCGGACCCTCCTCGGAGGGGAATAACCCCCATCACTGTATAGCTAGCACTAGCATAAGGGCCTCAGACGACCCCGTGTCTGGCACCTTTGGTCCCCCTGCGACGGGTCAGCACAGTGGTCCCGCCGCCTACCACTTTTCGGCCGCAGGGGTTAGGGAGAGCGGCCAACGCTATACCGACACTCCTCCTCCCCTGCGGCCCCACCGCGTCCGCCATCAAACGGCGGTGGCCCCGTTCAGGCCACGGAATGGTGGAAGAGCGCTACTCAGAAGTACTTACGTACTCAGTACTTAGTACTCCTTCTCTGCCGCAGTCTGCAACCCTCAGCCGTGATGGCTCCCATTCGACATCGTGGCCCGCCTCAGTTGCGATGCATCTCACCGCAACCTACTTTTTGGCTGCTAAGTCGTCGGCTTGTAGGCAAAAGCCCTGACGAGCGGCCCGGTGGGAGGGTGACCATGGCTACTGAGCCCCCCCGCAACGACAATGCGGGAACCCACTGGGGGGAGAGTAATTGCTTATACGATCTTTTTGCTAGTTGGGAATGCATAGGTAGTAGTTACCACATTCTCCTGATTATCCACAGGTCACCGAGCTCAGACTATCCTGCGCAAATGTTTGATAAGGCTCTAAACAGACAAATAACTTACAAATATTTGTAAGAATTTTATATAGATTGAGCTTTTCTTTGCTCACCAAAACCCAAAGATTATTTATTTAGTAAATTTCACTAAATCGTAAGTTGTAAGAATAATCTAGGAACTGACACAACAATCCCTTAGTTCACAATCATACTATTAACGGGAAATGCTGATGTAATGATGACGATAGAGCACAAATGATAAAATTGCAATTTTGCTGACGAAGAAAATGTTATTAATATGTTTGTAAACTAGGGTATTAAATTGCGAAGGTTAGTAGGGGCGGCAAAAATTTAAAAGCCTAATAGCCTACTGGCGGCAAATGTTTAAATCCGCCACTGGTTCTATGACTTGTTCTCATGCTCGCACACACAAGGACATATCGAGCCACAGGTGCATTTTTCGAGTATAATAAATTGACCTCGTTTGCGTGATTTCGATATCAGTTTCCATACAATGAGTAGTCCGCTAAACTCTAGAAATGTATGACTTGATATAATGTTGTCGTCAACTTCATCATCTGTGAGTGGTACAGACAATAATAAAACTTACCGCGTTACGTTTTTACATAGCATAAGTATCGACTTATGCTATGTAAAATACTAAAAACTAAGTTTTGTCTCTGTATCTTACCAAGTGTAGCGAACTAGCTAGATACATTCCGAAAATTACGAAACTTGAGGAAAGACGTGGTTATGCTTTGTCTTGCCGCTTAATTAGGGCTGCCAACCGTACTATACCTAATATATAGTATTGTACTATATTTCGGGTCTGCGTACTATATACTGTTGAAAATATATATAGTATGCAAAAATACTATATTTTCAACACCAAAAACGAATAAAAAAAATCCTTTATTAAAAAGATGTATGAACGCGCCTTTACATTAAGTTTTGACTGATGCCATAGCATGTATTCGAAGAATTCATCTGTCATAATACGTTCTGAATTTTTTCAATAATGTCAAATTTAAAATTTAATTTCGCCACTTCGGCATTCACGGAAAGGTTATTTTTGGTTATGAATTCGAAATAGTGAGAAAAAGAAACAGAAGTAGTTATGTATCTCATTAATGAAATCTGAGCTTTTGATTTTTTTTTAAACGTAATAATGCATTATGTATGACACTTCTATTTTAGACAAAGAATTGGTCAAAAATGCAAGAAGATAAAAAAAAATAGTTTTTATAAAATGAATAAGTAACAAATATATCTTTGCCTATTTTTTGCTTTTTCCATAATATAAGTACTATATTTTTTTGAAATGTACTTTATTTTTTATAGCTTATTTCGAAAAACACTATATTTCGTCGCAGAAATGTCGGCAACCCTACGCGTAATACAAATAAATATTAAAGGGTTTGTCGCTGGTGAGCCGGGTGAGCGCCTTTTACTTTGCGTTATTCGGTTGCTGGTGACCACCCCACGCCGCGCGTCGTCGTCGTGTCATTCGTTCTCCAACCAAAATCATACGTACCTCTGTACGTATGTAAACGTACGTACGTACTCAAAATGAAAAGTAAACGTTATAATCTTAAATTTACGCAATGTAATTTCTACCTGATGTGAAATAAAATGGCTTATTCAATAAATACGATATCAGAACCATTTTTACACGATTAAAGCTAGATAGAGTCAACATTTCTTATAAAGAGTAGCAGGGGGACTTCACGCGTAAACTGTAATCATGAATTCAGCACAGCTTCTAGAAAGCGTGCAATTTTTTCGTCAACTAAAAAAAACTCTGTTGTTGCATAGAACGATGCAGAGTACACCTACGCGGTGAATATGTATGAAACAGCATTTTCTTTTTAGCTGCGCCATTTTTCTTCATATTTTTCCTTCACCGTTCCAAGAAATCGAAGTTCGAACTCACGACCTACTCGATAGTCGGGGCCGATACCACTGGGCCACCACGCCCACTGCTCTCAGCTCAATCACGTCGACCTAACGCAGTCCACAGCTGGACACAGGCCTCTCCCACGCTGCGCCACATCACCCTGTCCTTCACCTACCGCATCCATTCTAAGGCTTCTTTAAACAGCCGCGACGCGACACTTGTAAAACAATTTCCATGAAGTTTTATAGAAATTGTTCTAAGTGAGAGTGTCGCGTCGCGCCTGTTTGCAGAAGCCTTAATTTATTAGCAAATTAAATTAATGTCTGTGGGATGGAAGGAAACAAATGATTGTGTTTTTACTTCGTAGGTAAAAGATTGAGGCAAGTCTAGAAAAGGAAAACATTTGAAAGCGATAACAGGCCGTTTCTCAGCCGAACTAGGTAACCTAGATACGGTACGTAGAGGTTTCTGACCTCCTGTGCTAGTTATAGGTAGGTACTGAGTAATACCAATAACCATAGAGAAACAATCTAAGACCCATAGCATTATACAGGATAAGTTTATATCCAGTGCGCAAATTTATCGGCGAAGAGTAGAAAGTTTTCGTCGGTTATACAAAAAAAAATCAGCTGTTTCATAAGTGCAATACCTACGCGGTCGCCTGCGCACTGCATAAAAACTTATCCTGTATTTACTAAAGGAGTAGTAGCGACATTTTCTTGTTGGTTGTTATTGCATCGATGCCGCCTATAAAAGAACCTAATAGAAATAGGTAAGATAATGTTTATTTTACCAAAAAACAGTGCTTTGTAATTCCTTAAAGTCTACATTTAGTACCTACGTTAACAAGAAAATGGAAAAAAAACAGGGACTTTGACTTTTGCCGCGCTCGATTTCTCAAACGTAAGGGTATGCAAGATACAAGTACCCGTACTCACCCACCTTAATGTGCACAATGTTCATTAATATTAAGCCCTTTCTTTATCTTATTCTTCAGGCATTCAAAAGAAGCTTATTCACTTAAATTCTTATAATTTAGAGTTTCCACCGTAGTATTGGAGCGGTTTGGCATAGGGACTTACAACAACAGGTAAATCTCCCAAAAATCGGAGCTCAAAAACACGTTAGCTCGATTGCTTCATGACAATCGCCACGTGACGTGCCACCTTTAAAACCTTATTTCACTACGTAATATCGCAGGATCCTTTCTCCAAATCGGGGTGGTGTAGTAAGGGTAACGGAGTAAGGGAGGAAGGCTCCCTACTTAAAAACTGATCACCGAAATATCGGACCCTAAATATCGTAATAATGGGTTTAACGAGCCCTAAAATTAACGGCAAATCGCAATATTTTTTTATTAAGTATCGTAGTCTTGACACGTCTTGAAGGACAGTGTCCCGTCTACCTATTGGTTACTTATTTTATGGCAGTACCAACAATCAATACCCAATCAAGATTGTTTAGAACTGAGCAAACAGTTCCAGGAATAACAAGGCTTCCTGACGAGCTGAGGCGAGGGAGCTCTGCGGACCACTCCCCTCCTACCCTCTACTCAAACAGCCATATTGATTTATTGCTAGTCGTGATGTCTAACCTTATTAATATAAGTACATTTGATGCATATCAAACAAGTGCTTTTAGGGGAAAGATTCGAATGATTTTATAAAAGTTGCAAGGGAAGACGCTTTCACATTATTGGGAACTTTTTTCATAAATTTCGCCATCTGTATGTACAGTAAGTAAAATATTTATTTGTCCTTGATTTTATTGAGTTAAACCTCTGTTTATAAATGAATTGCTAAGTTTAATGTTCAGTTAAACTATTCTACCAAAAATCAATATTGTTCTTGCAAAACTGATCGAGATAACATCATGGGGACACACTCCCACTATTGAAAACATACAACTTTTTTGGATATGGCTCACATACAAAATTTCACATTTATAATATTTATTTTATTTAATTAAAATTAATCTCGTCGGGAAACTAGAACTCTCCTATACTTACACAATTTATCTGTTTTCTGTCCAACTTTTAATTATTTTACCAGCAAACCCGTGCAAAATAAGCAAAATTCAATTGCCTACCTAAACGCAATAAAGCTTCAGTACTTACTTATATTTATGTCTGCGCCTTTTTAAGTGTTATGTTTTTCTCCCGTTTATTTAGGCGTTTGGCGACCAACCAAAAAATCTTTTGTCCTGTTCTTTTTCCAAACACCTCGTCTGATATTTTCAGAGCCAATTACAGCGATCCTGGTTGTCATGGCGTTTTTCGTCATGTAGTTTTGCATTCGTCTCATAATCTGGCTATAATGTTCCCACTGCTGGGACAGAGACACAGGCCTCCTCTCTGTGAAAGGGAGTGGGCAATTCGTCGTTAATGAAATAAATCATTTCAAAGAATGTTAGGATCTCGAACCTTGCCGCAGCGGTTGGTTATCTTTTATTAATATGGTGAAACATATAGGTATTCCTAGGCGGGAATTAATTATAAAAGCTTATAGCTGTTCTAATAAAAAAAAAGCTACACAGCTCCAGCTAAAAACACTACTTTTAACATTATTTATTCCGACCAATAGGTACCTACCTACCTTTAGATATTCGGTCCAAACTGGAGTTAGTCCAGTGTCAAACCATGAATTCTCTACCAGGGGTGCGGGTTGCTCGAAAGAGGTACCGTGGCCTCTGGCATACAGGCAAGGCACTGACATGCCCTCCTGCTGTACCCAGAGCGAGAGATGTTACAATCTGACAAATTTCTTTGATAGATTTTCAACTTTATTACAAAACAATCAGGTTTATGTTCAATTGGGAAAATTTAACAGTTTGGGATGGCTTGATGTGCTGGCGTCTGTACGAAGAGGATGACCGTCATCCCCCTCCGTGTTGGTTTCCTTTTGTCCATTGAGGCACAAATAGGGTAGAAGCGGGCCTCCGTTATAACAACATAATAGGCCGCTTAACTGATAACACAATTATCCAATGTTGATTCGAGTGCAGGATATCCATAGGGATGGATGGAAGTTTGATTTGGGTAAGCTTTAATTTCCGCTGCAGTGTCGAACTGAAAACGAAAACCGCAAAAGGGTGTGTCGACCCTTTTGCGTCATTCGCTTTCAACTTTTGCTTGTTTTTTTTTTTCGGACTGACATCTCGCAGATCAACCTAGGAGGTCGTCGGCTTAACCGTACTGGCTAGCTCCCATGAGCTTTTTGCTACGGCTATAGTAGTACATTTCGCACCGTTTCACATGGTCTCTATCTATTATCTCGCAAGCCACAATGTAATTTAATCTCTTCTAAAGGCTCCCGCAGACAGGCTATACGCGGCGGCGCGATGCAACTTCTTAGAACAATTTTCTCGAAGTTTTCACAGAAATAGTTCCACCAGAGTCGCGTCGCACCAAAGTCCAGTCCCCGCAAACAGGCTTTACTCTGGAAATGGTCGAATAGTATCTTTTTGAAGTGAATACTTCTATAGACGCGTTGAGCGATGTTTGGTAGGGGAAAACCTTATGGGTTCGTTACCGACATACTGTGTAACTAACTACCTAGTACCTATCCTGTAGCTATGAGCTGTGTGATGTATCGTGCAACATTAGTGCTGTGAGAATACTCGTATAATCATAAAATTGTTCTTTGGAGTAGTCGGGAGTGATGATAGATGTGAAGTTGTAAACACCATTTATGTTAGGTAAGTGTAATTACTTATTTAAAAATGTTTTTTTTTTTAAGCTATACGCTCTTGAATTCTTGATACCAAACTAGGTTTTTCTTTAGCTAAGATTTAAACCATCAAGCCTGTTTTTGAAATAAGAACCTATCAAATCGAAATACCTTAGTCTAGTGGGGGGGAGGGGTAACTTGTCATTTTTGTATTGAGAACTTTACCTAAATCGAAATAAAGTTGGAAATGCAAAAACAGGCTCAGAGTTAAAGCCAGTTTTTGCACTGAGCTTACTCGAGTTCTAGCCTAAAGGTTACAACTAAACTTAGATCGGTTTTATAATAAGACGGATAAAGTTTTCACTGCTGTCCGACAGTACCCATGACTGACTGCCAATGTTTATTTTTTTATTTTCTTGTTTTTGTAAGCTACGTCATGCTCAATCAAATTGATGTGTTGGATCAAAGTTCCCTACAAAATGGTTGAGTTGGATAGTCTGTACGGTACCCGTCTATTTTGTTAGAAATCTGTTGCTAGGCAACCCATTAGAGTTAAGCATCGGCCAACATCGGCGAATTAGTGTCATAAACTTTTTTTGTGCGAAGTTTTGGTTTAAGTTTGAGGTTTGTGTTTTTTTAAGTAACTGCTTAATATCTACTCATTACCTACATTTAAAATTTAAAATCAACATATTTTGTCTGAAATGAACCTACATGGGCACAGCAGAAGCTAAGATGCGCGGGTCCAATTGATCGTTTCCCATAGGGAAGAGATTGTAACAAACTCCACGGTTACTGTTTTGAAAGTAAATAATTGATTTTACTATAATAGTTACTTACTTACTGAGAACACTCAACTCAGTTTTCCGCTATTCAGTACCTCCATATGTAACAGTGTTATAGGAAGTAACTAATGGCGTTCCTTCACATAGTATGACGTGTACGATGAAGAGCCCCCGCCTCCTAGGTATGTGGCATTTAAAATTTAAAATCAACATATTTTGTCTGAAATGAACCTACATGGGCACAGCAGAAGCTAAGATGCGCGGGTCCAATTGATCGTTTCCCATAGGGAAGAGATTGTAACAAACTCCACGGTTACTGTTTTGAAAGTAAATAATTGATTTTACTATAATAGTTACTTACTTACTGAGAACACTCAACTCAGTTTTCCGCTATTCAGTACCTCCATATGTAACAGTGTTATAGGAAGTAACTAATGGCGTTCCTTCACATAGTATGACGTGTACGATGAAGAGCCCCCGCCTCCTAGGTATGTGGTATTGTTACTTTGGAACTAAGAGGCCTTCTCTATAAATCTAATTTTATTAATGAACCTATACAGACAGTCCACCCCACGTTGAAACACTTTGACCTTGTGGTGGCCTGGCGTAGAGCGAAGTTTCGATAGAATAAGAGGCCAGCATAACTGGTTTACTAACCCGTGGTGACGTCCCAGACGTAGTGTCGTAGGTCGTGGTTTTGAATTCAAACCCATTTAGGGTTTTACTTTGTGAAGTTTATTTCATCAACGCTGCTCTCAAAACTGAGGAGGAAAACATCGTGAGGAAACTGGCTTGTCCTAGAACCAAAAATGTGACAACCATCAACACGCAATGGGACCGCGTGGTGGATTGTGGTCGTCTCGCTTACAAAGACCTTTGTCCCACCAGTGGAAACGTTGTGTAGACTGATTGTACTTATATAGCAGGCAGGTTTCGTTACCAACTTACCACTGAGGCACTAACGAGCGACCAGAGGCCCTAGTGTGAGTTTCTTCTAACCACTTCGATTGAACGCATCCAGCTCGATCGCCGCTCCGATTGGCCCTGGATTGGTGAAGGACCAATCGGAACGCCGAACGTGGTTGTTGCTCTAGATTTAGGGCCACTGTGTTCACCCACCAATAGAGAGAAATAGCGACTTAATCTAATCAAATCGAGAAACAATACTCCAGCGACGCGAGCTTACGCTAACCCATAATAAAATTAAGAGCTACGACAGCACCTATCCTTTATAGGTATTTAATTTAACAACTGTAAGCGTATTAAATAAAGTGTCTATAAGCACTGCGGTCTGATGTATGTATCTTCATTGTCCAGTTTTGTCTAATTGTTTTTTTTTAGTTATTTATGGTCTAGGTAATTTGATTAAAGTTAGGTACAGACAGCGTCAGTATGAGCTAACCCCTCAAGTTTTAAAATGTTACACTGCTACAACATTGAATTCGTTATGAATAATCTAAATAATACCTCAAAACGAGTTCACTGTTTCGACTTGACTCGAACCATTGCATCGCCAAACGTCGTAAAGCTCATACGCCTGACAAACTAGCCAGCGAGCCCATAATAAATTGCGATGAAATTGTTATCTACTATCGTCAGAGTCACTGTAACTGTCAAATCGATAGACTATATTATTTGAGGCTATCCCTTAATTTAACTTAATTACGTTTTGCTTTATAAAATTACCCTACCCTCAAGTTATATCTACAATGTTTGTTATATAAATATTGTTCACTTTAAACGTCTATACGCAGACACGACATGACAGATCACGTGACATTTAGTTGTGACATGTCAATCTAAAATATTTCTAGCGCTTTAATTTATCGTTTGCGTTTTAGGGATGTCACTTGTCTATGAACCCGTTTGTGTCAGTTGGCAAAATATGTATAATGATAGGATTAAACGAACTTACCTGTAAGTGAAGTTCGATCCTGATTATATGAAGTAATTAGTCCGAGGTAGAATAACTGTGTAGTACTCGCCTAATCGTGCTCTTCGTCGCGAATTTTTAGAGGTATGGAGATAAAATGAAATTCAGCACCTGGCAACACTCATAACAGATATCATTACTTTAAGAGCGGAGTTAATTGTAATAGGGAAAAAAATTACCACTGTGTTAATTTTGGGAGGGTGGGAACCTCTACCTCGGACTAATTACTTCATATAATCAGGATCGAACTTCACTTACAGGTAAGTTCGTTTAATCCTATCATTATATTCGTAATTAGTCCGAGGTAGAATAACTGTGTAGATGTTCAGAGAACATAAATACTAATTATAATAAACACTTGTCTTTAGTTTTTGTTTTATTTAACTCAAAAAATCACCCTGTGTTTTTTAAAAGAATAATAATTAAATATTGAGAATCTTCTAACTAAACAGATTTATAAACAATAATAACAAGACTTAATCATAATAATTCACAATAAGAATAAAAAACCAAAACAATGTATCCGAAAACATAAAATATATATAACAAAATATATAACATATTTTAACAAAATTATTAATTATTTAGGAATTTATAGTGAATCATGTAAAACTGCCCTAGCAAAATTATTTTGATCAGTAGCTTCTATTAGGGGTCTATTATAATGATTAGCAAATGTGGACTGCGACGACCACCCTACTGTTTTCAGTATGCTATCTATTAACAATCCTTGTCTATGTGCTCTTGATGAAGATGCATGTCGAGTAGAATGTGCAGAGAACACAGATGGATCTATACCAGACATATGCATTACTTGCCTGAGCCACCTACTTATTGTTTGAGTAGTTGCTTGTTTGAATGGCTTTCTAAATGTTATAAGTAGTTTTGTTAAAGATTTGTCTATTTGCCTGACTGTCTGAGTTCTTTCTAAATATTCTACCAAAGTCCTGACCGGACATATTTCTGGTCTATTGCGAAAAAATGGTAACACCAGTTTAATAGAATTTCTACTTGGGCATGAGGTTTTCAAAATATCTCTAATCATTATAACAGCACCCTGATTATCAATCTTTAAACTATTCACATTTATATCAAACAAAGTTTGAACCCGTTGTCCAGTTGCTAATGCTATTAACATAACCAACTTCTTAGTCAGATCTTCTAAACTTAAAGTATTATTTGGATAATAAGAACTCAAGTGTGATACTACTTTGGTGGGGTCCCATACACTATCATATTTTGGTTTTATAGGGCGTAGTCTGAAAAAACCTTTAAATAGGCGTTTGATTCTATCATCTGTTCCAACATGATTTCCTATTATGAGGGATAGTGCTGATCGGTGGCAGTTCAGTGACTGATAAGATGCTCCTTTATTGTAAATGTCAGTTAGGTATGAAATTATTATGGGAACTGATACCTTGTAAATATCCAAATTATATGATTGGCTGTAGGACCACCATTGGCGTAGACAACTATTATATTGTTTAATCGAATTTTGAGATAAGGATGCTATCATTACATCAATTGACTTTTTTGATTTCCCATTCAGTATCTATGTTAAAATGTCGGGACTCATAGTCTGCTTCTTTATTATCTTTGGATCTTATGTAAGATGTAAAGATCCAAATATTCTTATGTTCACACCATTGCCAAATTTGCTTAGCAATTTGATTAAGCATAGGATACTGTACTCCACCCATCCGGTTAATGTAAGCTATTGCTGTAGTGTTATCTATTCTAAGTAAGATTTCACAATCTTTTAATTTATTAGCAAAACTTCTTAAGGCAAAATATGCTGCCAAAAGTTCCAAGTAATTAATATGTTGTTCTTTTTCCCAATCAGACCAACTACCCCCTGTGCTTTGGCCATCACAGTGTGCTCCCCATCCACTTAAAGAAGCATCCGAGAATATCTCTAAATTAAATTTGTATTGTTTGATGTGGTTACTCTTGTTAACTATATTAGTTCTCCACCAAAGTAATTCTGTCCTAATATTATTATTAATTTTAAGCATTGCATCATAGTTACCCTTTGATTTTTCTAATGCTAACATCTTTTCTCTTTCTAGAGTCTTTGTATATACAAAACCATATGATATTGCCATGCAAACTGACACTAAAATTCCTAACATTTTAGCAAATTCTCTAATTGAACATTCTTTAATTTTAAGATATTCATTAATCAAAGAAAGTATATTTTCTCGCTTTTTTGCTGTAGGACTAATGGTCATATCTGTAGAATTAATAATGAAACCTAAATATTCACAGTTCTGGGATGGTACCTTACTACTCTTTTCTTTATTTATGACAAATCCCAGGTTTTCTAACAAACTCTTCACAATTTCTGTATTCTTTAAGCATTCCTCATATGATGTCCCTATACATATAATGTCATCTAAGTAAATGACTAATCTTATACCTTGTTTTCTAATATATTCTAAAGCTGGTTTCAGAAGTTTAGTAAATACAAAGGGGGCTGTTGATAGTCCAAAGGGTAAACAGTTAAATTCATAAAGTTTGTTATTGAACAAAAATCTTAAATATTTCTTGCTACTGTTATTAATTGCTACTAAATAGTATGCATTCTTGAGATCGATAGTACACATGTAGTCTCCACTCATTACCAATTTACAAAGAGTCCTTATATCCTCTAGTTTAAAATGGTTTGTTAAAATATATCTATTTAGGTTTTTTAAATTCAGTATAAATCTATAGGATCCATCATTCTTAGGTATTGAAAATATAGAAGATAAAAATTGATCAGGTAATGGTTGGCACTGGTTAATTGCATTTAATCTTAAAAGTTTATTAATTTCTGCATTAAGAATTTGTTTCTCGGTATTATTAAATGAGTTGTTATGTGGAATATTTGTTTGTCTTGGTTGAGCTAAAAAGGGAATAGAATAACCCTCTATTCATTCTAGAATCACTGGATCATTGGAAAGATCTTTCCATTGTGAATAGAAATGTCTAAGACGGCCAGCAAAATTTACCTTTAAGGATATTTGTTCCGGCCTCGGCTGGATGGGGTCTGTTGCCTGTTGGGTTGTCTTGGTGCTGGTTGGTAACGTGGTTTGTACACAGTCCCCCGGCCCCGATTTTGGTAGGCTTGCCTGTTTTGCGGTGCTAGGTTCAGGCGCCGGGGAAGCTGGAAGTTTTTTGTTGGAAGGGCCGGTTGTGGTTCCTGGGTTTTATTATATTGGCAGCCCGCTTCATAGCTGTGGTCGTTTTCACTGTTTCTTCTAGTTTTGAATATAAAAATTCTGTTCTCTTATTATCCTTTAAATTGAGTTGTAAGGCCTTATCCAAGAAAGGGGAAATAAGCCTCCTCCTTATGCTGGTGTATTGAATGTGGAGATTAGATAATAATCTTGAGGTATCCCCGAGCATTTTTATAACTTCAATTTTATCAAAGTCACATTTTGACATTTTGTGTATCGCTGTACATATTGTACCTATAGCTATCCCAATATCTTTCTGACGGCTCTCCATGAGACTGTCCCGGGCTCTTGCTGAACTGTTTACAATACCCGTAATCTCTGGGTTAAGTTGCGGGGCATCTAATAATTTGGCATTCCTCGGGATAAGTAAAGTTTTGAGGAGGTTGTCCCTTTGGTCCTTTGTGACGCCATCAATCAATATGTTTTCAATTATATTATAAATATTTGTGTGTATTTCTGCACCATACTCACTTCTTGAGCTAGAGGCCTCTCCCAAAGCCGATACTACCTCACTTGGTATTCATTATTATGGTACCCCCCCCCTACCGTTTAGAGCCTTGGTCAGAAATAAGGTGCTAAAATAGCACTGTTACCTATTTATAACACACCGTTGTTAGGGCGGGCGGATCGTAACAAGGTACTGTATATTCTCTCTCCCCACGGGAGAGATGCAAAATCGACACTCGAAATTGCAAATATATCTTTGGGTCTATGGGTCGTTGTTAGGGCGGGCGGATCGTAACAAGGTACTGTATATTCTCTCTCCCCACGGGAGAGATGCAAAATCGACACTCGAAATTGCAATCATGATTCGCATGATTCGTTTGAATCTGCCTGAATCCGTGTTATGGTAATTAACCTCTCCGTCGAAGCCCTTGTAATTATAGCCTTCTCCACGAGAAGGTGGTATAATGTAACACATTCTACCATTATTTTAAACTAATAAGTGGTGCAAACCGATATAGATGGATAGAAAAAACTAACTTTGTTCTTCTATCTGGGTCTTGTATTTCAATAACTGTTCCTCCAATCGTCTAATCTTTCTCCTCTTCCTATCTTCCTTATTGCGTTTTGGCATTTTTCAATCAGCAATAATACGCTGAAAAGATAAATCTATAACTTTTAAAACTAATTAAGTTTTAGGAAAAAACTTTTTGCGTGACGTTTTAGCGAGCGCGAAAAGAACGAATGATATCTGTTATGAGTGTTGCCAGGTGCTGAATTTCATTTTATCTCCATACCTCTAAAAATTCGCGACGAAGAGCACGATTAGGCGAGTACTACACAGTTATTCTACCTCGGACTAATTACGAATATAATATTAAGTAATAAGTTATCTGTAAATTATCAAATCAAATTGTAAAATATAAATCTTTGTTTACTACAAGATCAAAGTTTTGTTAAATAACAGCAATAATACATATTATGAAATGATAATGAAAGTATTTAATATACTCAATGTAAATATTACATAACCCAAAAAAAAAAATGAAAAAATATTGCATGGCAAAAGGACATTTCGTGCCTAGGATTGGAATCTCCAATCTTATAAACAGCAAGCGGTCTTGAAACCTACGGTCTAATTAACATTTCGTAAATGTTAAGCATATGCAGTAAAATAATAAAATGGTTAACATAACAGTAATGATAGTAAAATGGTTTTGCTAAACACAAAAAGTAACTTGGACCTAGTACGGATTTGAACGCACCATGTCTTTTGGAGGGGTAACCACTTAATGGAGCTGTGTGTACCTACTAGATATATATAGGTACTAAATATAGGATTCAGTTAGCGACAATGACGTATTATAAAGTTAGTGAGGTTTTTATAAACGTATAATCTTTTCACAAACACCTCGCCTCCAAAGTATCTGTGGCCCGCAGCTGATGGAATTAGAACCGCAATGGTATTCTATTAAATTACTCATGATTAAATTGCTATTAAAAGGTGCATACTTAACCATTTTAAAGGACTCTTTCTGTCCCTCTCGGTCCCCGGGCTATATCCCTCCGGGTCGGGGTCAGTTTGCTACTTGAATGATAATAAATGGGTAAAAAAGTGTGGAACGCGCGATGGCGTTACCCACCACGTCCAAACAACCGCCACGTGCGCCTTGGCGGCAACGGCGTTGCCGTGGAGACGCACGGGCGGGGTGCGGGCGGCGCGGGGCTCCCGTCGCTGCACGCTCGGGCCCCGCGCCGTCCCGCGCCCGCTCCGCTCGCCCGCCCGCCGACCGCGCCGACCGGCGACCGACCGAACGGAACTACTCCGCTCAGTACTCGCTACACGCGCGCACCGGTTTATTCCGTGTGCCCATTTTCCATACCGTACACTAAACACCGCTCGAGGCCCGAGTTCCCGACGCCGATACCCAACTACCCAACATTGCAGCATGGACGGTGACCTGTCTCAGGGCGCTTCCGACGACGCCTCTCCCATTTACGATGATAGGTAAGAATAAGTAGTTCTTTCTGACAGGAATCTTACTGGCTCGATGTGCAGGTCTGTCTGTGCATTTCAACAGGTAGATGCCTCTACCCATCGTAATTGGTAACTACTTACAAACTAAAATATGACTAAGTACCTACATAAGTACGAACAATTGAATGTTATTATTACTTAAGTATATTTAAAAGTTAAGTAGGGTACTTATTCATTTCTCTTTCGACAACTGTGGGATTTGAAACTTACTTACTCACATTCATAACCTACGTACCTATATTTTGCAATACTTGTACGAACATAGTGAACCTATAAGTTACCTTAGAAGATTTTTATACTTTCCTAATTGCTTAGGCATGTACCTACCTATCTTTACGTAAATATGCATTACAATGTACCTAGGTACATAACCTATTATTGAGTACATAGTACATAATAACCTGTCGTGTTAACCTGTTGTGACAGATAGTTCCTTAGATTTAAATATAAATACAGAGACGGGCAGGTAAATTTATGTTAATAGTCCGTGCCGCCTAAATATTTTATACAAAATTCTCAAAAGATTTAACATAGTAGGTGCACTTACTGGTTTAGTTCAAACTCATATTGTAAATAAGTTTAAAAAACGCGACTGAACGCCTAAATCCACAGTGCAGATTCAGATTCGAATGAGGAAAACTGTTGATATTTCAAATAGGTAAGTACCTACATACCGTTAGTAATGGGTCATGGCCTGGGATGAAACTAAATAGGTAGGTAGTATGAAGTTATAAACAATCCAAATCCGCCAGAGGTAGGTGTCCAACAATCTTATGAGGGATCTTAGTACCTACTTCGTCTATTTAGTACCTACATACCGTTAGTAATGGGTCATGGCCTGGGATGAAACTAAATAGGTAGGTAGTATGAAGTTATAAACAATCCAAATCCGCCAGAGGTAGGTGTCCAACAATCTTATGAGGGATCTTAGTACCTACTTCGTCTATTTAGTACCTACATACCGTTAGTAATGGGTCTTGGCCTGGGATGAAACTAAATAGGTAGGTAGTATGAAGTTATAAACAATCCAAATCCGCCAGAGGTAGGTGTCCAACAATCTTATGAGGGATCTTAGTACCTACTTCGTCTATTTAGTACCTACATACCGTTAGTAATGGGTCATGGCCTGGGATGAAACTAAATAGGTAGGTAGGTAGTATGAAGTTATAAACAATCCAAATCCGCCAGAGGTAGGTGTCCAACAATCTTATGAGGGATCTTAGTACCTACTTCGTCTATTTAGTACCTACATACCGTTAGTAATGGGTCTTGGCCTGGGATGAAACTAAATAGGTAGGTAGTATGAAGTTATAAACAATCCAAATCCGTAAAAGGTAGGTATCGAACAATCTTATGAGGGATCTTAGTACCTACTTCGTCTATTTAAGTTCCACGAAATACGGAAAATGAAGAATATATATAATAGAATAGATTATTTTATTAGCATTAAAATATGGGTGATACGGTTATCATGACCTAAATGGCTCGCCATGGGCTGGCGTACATATAGTTTAAACATTTATAAGATTCTACCGATACTGGTAGCAGCCGGTCACAAACATGCAAGCCTCAATAACTGATGAAACAAAATGCTTACTAAAGGAACAAATAGAGGGCTCAATTTAATACCTCAATTTCCCATTTGTTATGAGGTAGTAGTAGGGTTGCCAACCGTATTGAGAGACTACTGTATAGTAGTTTTTGTACTCTTTTCCTATGGGCGTACTCTATAATCTATAACACTAATAGAGTACGCCAAAATACTATTTTTTCATAAACTGACTTGTTCGAGGCAAGTGATTTCGTTTTCCTGCGGTATTTCTATATGTGACGACTATTTGTCGGTCATGGCGAGAAGAGGAGGAACTGGACTTATTGATTAAAATGAGATTATTATCTGTGGATGTTTGGGGGTCATACAATTCTTGTAAAATCAATAAAAGAAGTAAAAGAAGTTATGTACCGCAAAATGTGCTAGAAAAATACATCAAGAGAAATGAATAAATGGTACTCTGTTTTATAAATCATGTAGATTCTCGTGTAGAATCTTTATTTTACTCTGTCTAAAGTCAGAAATACTCTACTTCTAGAGAAAGTTGGCAACCCTAGATAGTAGGTACTTGTGAGTTGTCAGAGGTCAAGTAGTCGCTATTTATCCTATGTGAATCATATTGGTATCCACAAGCGCGACACCATTGGGGTTAACTAACTAATCTAATTCGGTATTCTGCAGCTCGTAGGGAACTAGGTTGGTACCTACTATTTACTGGGTACCTAATACTACGAGGGCTTGTGGCTAAGTAATAACAGCCGCACGGGTCGATCGATCATGTTAAACTACGCTTGCCGCGGTTGGTCCATGAATGGGTTACCATCTTTACACACCAAGACCCCTCCGTGTCCCTCGGAAAGCACGTTAAGAGGAACCTAGTCGCGGGCTCAAACTCCGTGGTGGGCCTGGCTAAAAAGCTCGCTGTCTCACCAGGCATCGTGTCCGACAGAGGTAGTATCAGTAATAAGCAGTTAGACGCTAGTCTACACGCACAACGTTATTGAGTGAGACGCAGGATCATTTATAGTAAAACAGGCGCGTAAAAATTAAGAAAAGTCCTTCGTAAGATCGGGTTTTATCTAAAAACCCCTGCATCAATCACTGACCAATAAAGTTTATTGAACTACTCGATATTTGAGCTTTGTCGGTACCGACTTGGTTTTTCGGATTTTACACTTCTTTTATTACTTAAACACGCCCAAAGTTAGGTCAAATTAGCAAGAAAAACGAATCTTTGTTGGCTCCTTTTAATGGCTTTTTATTTTAGTATTATGTTTCCGTACAGACAATATTAATAATGAGACAAAACCATACCATGTTCAATTTTTGATGTACATTGTCGAACAGTGGCGTAATACACTCCCGAAGTTTGTATGGGAAAAATGTGGACTAGGTTCACCTTAAGCCTTTAGTCCCGGTTGTCTTGCGGCGGTCGTCACTGTCGTCAGAAGCCCGAAAGTCTGACAACCAGTCTTACCAAGAGGTATCGAGTTACCCAGTAACTGGGTTGTGGAGGTCAGATAGGCAGTCGCTCCATATAAAATACTGGTATTCAGCTGCATCGGGTTAGACTGGAAGCCGACGCCGACATTGTTAGGAAAAGGCTAGACAGACGATGATGATCTAATACTACTAGTCAGATCATACTAATTACCGTAGATCAGATGTAATTATGTATGTATAACAGGCTAACTTATGTCAAAGTCATCGTAGGTACTGTGGGCTCCAAATCATTCATCTTGATTCCTACCGCGATCTAATTTTCTTACCAACAAGAACTACCTACTTAGTTATCGACTCATTGGTCTATGGGTGCCAATTTTCTAATGCGCCAGGGCCTCCCTCCCTACCTCACGGTTTCCCTGATGGTAAGAAAATGATTTTGGAATGTAGAATATGGGATTGGGAAATTGGACAATAAGGTCGTAAATTAAAACCATAGGAACAAATGGACTAAGGATTTATTAGCTTTGTGAAAGAAAAGTAAAAGTGATTCTTCTAGGGCTAGCTTTACTACAGAACTCAAGAAACTAAACTTAAGAGAAACCTGTATTTCTTCACTTTTTCCTGCACCCTAATTGCGTAATTCACGATCAATAATAATCCGCTTCATTTTGACAGTTCAACAATATTCATTGCGTTATTTACGTTGTTGAGCAGACACATTTTTCGAACATACGAAGACATGGATTAGCAATCTGTAACAAAATTTCAAAATGTTTCAGATTATGATTGATCGTGCTTTACGCAATTATGGTGCTGGGTGAACCAGGAATTGATCGCGATATGTGTTGCATAAAATAAATGGCACTGAGCATTGCTCCTGATTAAATCCTGTTTAAAAATTTAACTCGCCAAAACAAATGAAATTGCAAATATGTATGTTTATAAATCACCAACTATTTAGGGTGCCGTAGCCAAATGGTAAAAACGGAACCCTTATAATTACAGACAGGCGGTGTAATTAGAAAGCAATTGAAGGTAGAGCGTAGGCGGAGCAGCAAAATTAATTTCTCTAATGAATTAGGGTAGTGTACACTAAATGTCGAAGTTAGTTTTAGTGGCATATAGGATTGGGTGTCATTTGAAAAAAGTAACCCATAAATTTTTAAGACCAATTAGAACATGTCGTTTTTAGGGTACCGTGCCCGAAGGATAACCAACGGGATACCTATTATTAAGCTTCCGCTGTTCGTCTGTCTGTGAGCAGGCTGAATCTCATGATGATGTATGATGTAGTTGAAATTTTAACAGAATGTGTATTTGTTGCCGCTGTAACAACAAATAATAAAAACAAAGTTAAAAAATTTAGGTCTTCGTACACACGGCTACACATCAAGCTATACATTCCAGTATAAGCTGATCTCGCATTGTATAGGATTACCGTACAGTGCGAGATCAGCGTAAACTGGAAATGTATAGCTTGATGTGTAGAAGTGTTTACAAGAAACGTGTTTTTTTGCCTTGTGGTAAGGAACCCTTCATGTACGAGTCCGACTCGCACTGGGCCAGTTTTCCTTTTGCCAATTGTAAATTACTTTCTAGAGAAATGGTTTTGAAAAACTAATAATGACAAATTATAGCATCGCACATTAGGATCTTATAGAAAAACTTCATCTTAGAGCTCGTATCCCCAAATGATTTGGAGGACTACCTCGGTATGATTATCCCCTCACATTACAAGCAATCTATTACTTTGGTACTTATGCAGTTTTATCATTTTTGATCCAAACATCATAATGAAAAACTTAATCTATGACTACTAAACCAAAAGAGGCAGGCGCATTCAGATAAATGCGGCAGGATGCCGCCGATGTAAGAAAGAAGGACCGCCTCGACCGTCCGCTGGAGGTAGAGTATCGCTTAGATTGAGCATAACTCCTACTTATATCTTTGAAGCGCAAAATCAAAACCAAACCTATTCAAAAAGAACTTTAAAGCACCTCACAATGAGTCTGCAAAGCCGTATTTTCAAGAGTCCTGTACAATACTGTACGCACGGCTACACATCAAGCTATACATTTCCAGTTTACGCTGATCTTCCACTGTACGGAAATCCTATACAATGCGAGATCAGCTTATATTGGAAACGAATAGCCTGATGTGTGGCCGTGTGTACATATGAAGAAGGCGAATGAAATATGATTGTATGCAGCGGAGATAAGAATATAATGTTATGAGCTGAATGTGCTGGAGTAACAGAATGGAACGAAATGTATGAAATGAGTATATTTGAGTAAGTTTGAAAATGGCGCTAGTGACAAAAGTTGAAAGCGTTTTTGTATGGGCATGTGATGTGAAGGGATTAAAATGGAGGTGGATGGGTGGACACTGAGAGGAACGCCAAAAAAAGTAGATGGGTTATGTGAGGAATTATATGCAAGAAAAGGGAATTTAGAATATCGACGACGGTTGACAGGGTAGAATGGAAGAAGAAAACTTATTGCGGCGACCCCCAGGTAACATGGGACAAGGACAGAAAAGTGATGATAATTCCACAGTATGGAGATAATGGAATCTATGCCGAAGAAATGATATTTAATAAAAAAAATGGGGTACAAAGTGTCGAGCTCAAAACGCACTTCGTACAGAAAGTCAGTAAAAAATCGGGTAGAAAGTGTCGAGCTCAAAACGCACTTCGTACAGAAAGTCAGAAAAAAATCGGGTAAAAGTGTCGAGCTCAAAACGCACTTCGTACAGAAAGTCGGAAAAAAATCGGGTACAAAGTGTCGAGCTCAAAACGCACTTCGTTACAGAAAGTCAGGGAGACATACTTTTATAATGTGTTAAAATAACCATTATGAATAGTTTCATTCGACGAGTCTACCTGACTCGTCAAATTAAATAAATAAAGCTGATGGCTGATGTGTATCGACCAGCAGCGAAGTCAGCTTATTATGAGTAAAGTTGTTGAGTGTCAGTTGTTTGTGATCGCAGTGTACTTAATAATGCATGGTGAGGCTGACCGCATGGTGACCTAGTTTAATAAATGGGGGTTACAAATCGATAATGTCGTCGAATTGATAGGTTTCATAGACTTACTTTAAGTTAGACTTTGTTTTCGTTCCGTTACCATGGCGATTGCACTATATTTTTTTTACCTTGAAAGCTCCTAATGTTTATTCGAATTGTAATATGTGTATTGTACAGTGCCTTTTAGAATTTAAAACAAATAGTTTGATTGAATGCCTTTTAGCTCCACCTTGATTGGTTTTGGTGGTACAATCAACGAACCCCCGTAGTTAAGGCTGCTAACTAACAATAAAAAAAACCGGACCGCTGGCAATTTGCCACACATCAGTGCTAATACTTCCTTACATACTAAACTACGGAAACCGCTCTTACCACTATGAAAGTAATATAAACGTGCGAATGTCAAATTGTTAATACGGACGACGTCGACGTGACGTGCTATCTACAGGATAAGTTACTATCCAGTGCGCAAACTGTAACCATGAATTCAGCATATCATTCCCCCTAACGTGAAATTTTACATCTTTTTTACGACAAAAATCAGCTGTTTCATAGAAAAGTGCAATACCTACCCGGTCTAAATGTATGGAACAGCTTATTTTTTTTTGTATTACGGACGAAAACATTTCTGCGCTGGGGGTCTAGAATGATATGCTGAATTCATGGTTACAGTTTGCGCACTGAATAAAAACTTAGTCTTAATTTTAAATAAAACGGTCCGTAAATTTATAGGATTCGTCTAAAAACTTAGAATAGGTGATGATTTTATTATACACAGATGCCCCCTTATTCATAAACGATGATTAAACTTAAATATTGTTTAAACGTCAAAAATGTATGGTTAAACAGACGCTAATCATTACTCAACTTTAAGCATCGTTTATAAATAAATAAGGGGGGTAAATGTTGATAATTTGATGTTTGTGTAATTCTTTTGGTGTGACATTGTCCTACGGTATATGCTAGGTTTACGTTTACGACTTGATCTGACGAGTTAGTCGTTATTTTATTAAAATTGGTTCACTGGGTCAAAAGTTACAACAATTTATAATCAGTCGTTTTTTCACTCCTCAAGGGCTGAATGGATTTGGAAGAAATACGTCATACGGATAGGCTATTTATTTATATATATTAGGGACAAAGAAAAAGTTACATGCTACAACAATACAGAGAAATACAAACTAAGATTTAATAAACATGTAACCCACACCAATGACCTGGGTTAAAATGCTATGACCTGGGTTATGATATAGGATACTTTTATCCTAGTAATACGTTCCCATGGGATGATATCTGGCATCATCTCCGCGGGCAAAAGCTTGTCCATGTCCATTTAGCATGATATGATGCTAAGGAAATCTTCAATAAAAGTTAAATTTCAAATTTTAAAAACCCCCGAACCAAACAAAAACCTCTAAAAAGTAAAAACTATATATTTATTGGCCTTTTAAGTTGTAGGTAAAATTTTGATCAAAACATTGTCACGTCGGGGGACGGCTGATGAAAATGTTATCCACACTACAATAGTTGCTAGTAGTTACATTCATTATTGCTGGGCATCGTCTGTTTGGCGCTTTCATTAGCCGTACCACGACGTGACAATGCTTTGATCAAAATATTACCTACAACTTAGAAACCATTATTTTTTCCTTTTTACAGGTTTTTTGTTTAGGTCGGGGGTTTTTTAAACTTTTTATTTAACTTTTATTTGCTGCTTTTTAAACTTAATAATAGTGATGTACCGACTAGTCGCCGACTAGTCGGCCGTATTTGTAGTCGGCGACTGGTTGGTTAAAACCACCGACTAGTCGGTTAAAACTACCGACTAGTCGACCCATTTTTTACTCGTATTAATATGCTTAAAAATGTAAAAAACGGTGATTAAAATGGGAATAAAGGAACGCACATTTTTGTTAATATCCCAGCCTCTTATAAGCTGTAACGTACTATCGGTAACACACGCCGAATACGACACGACGACATCAAGCTATTCTTTTCCAGTATAAATAAACTAAAGCTAGAACATTGGTCCGCTAATCAGCTAATACTGGATAATATACTAGTATAGCTTTAATTTACCAGAATTAATTTCAATCCCGACATGATTTTTCGTCACTATCGGTAATAATTTCAATATATTTAAAAGAAGAAACTGACTGACTGACTGACATATCAACGCACAGCCAAACTACTAGGACTAGGAGGAACGTGAAATTTTGCATACGGCTTCCTTTTATAATGTAGGGAAGCACTAAGAAGGGGTTTTTTGGAAACCCGACCTTTAAGGGGGTGAAAAGGGGGGGATTTTGTTATTCCTTGAGTTACTAAACTTTGTTTTTCTAAACTACTACCTAAAGGGGGATTGGGGGGGTGTCAAAGTTTGAATGGAAGAATTTTAACGCTCGGTCTGACTAATTCGAAACTCAGTATTTATACCTAAAACCAAAAATAAAGCATAACGTGTATCAGGGTTTTTCGAAAATCTACCGCCAATGGGGTAAAAAAGGGTAGTTAATTTTACAAGGGATGATTTTACTGCGTGTCTTGATTAACTGGAAAATTGGTATAAATAACCTACAAGTCAAATAATGTAAAAGAAACCAAAGATTATTATAAATAAAAAAATTAACACCTTTGTGGGTGAAATGGATTTGTATGCAAGATCTTATTCGTTTGGTTTAGAAAACGTGGCATAGGTACATAAACTTATCTAGGTAAATATTAAAGATGGAATCATACACTTTTCAAAACTGACTTGAAAGTGTAAAAAGGGCGTTAATTTCTTTTTTCATTGTTATGACTGTGCATGACAGCCGAATCCAAACTTTTTTTACGCGATAACCGACATCCACGCGGGCGGAGCCGCGGTAAAAGCTAGTTATATTACTAAAATGCTTATGTCCTTCTCCTTTTGTTAGTTTCTTTGCTTAGTTCCCGGGCTTGTAAGATGGTTTCCGGGACCGTCTTACAGGTTTTCAGTGTGAAGAAGCAATCTACTATTTATTGCGTGAGCTAAATGGTATTTCCAATCATAGTCTGACTCTGCTGAACGCTCCGCGCTCCGGTTCATTGAACTCTACTACTTATCGCAATCACGTCGATGCTTGGTCGATTCATAAATAAATTGATGGCAATTTCCCTTTGCATTACGCTCCTTTTAAAACTTTGTCCCAGAATTAATTAATTTGATCAATAGGACAAAGACCTGCCTGGAGCACTTTTCAGTCGACTGAAGTTATGACCTGTTGCGTTTCTACCGCTTCACAAGGCTCATGGAAATGAAACTTGGATTGCTTTTTGTAATTTTCTTTTCTCGCGGAAGCCTGTAATTTGTTCGCTCGCGGTTATTACGATATCTAATCCATCATCCTCCTGCTGTTATCCCAATTTATTTAAAGTTGGCGCAACACGTCTTTGTCTTCCACACTTCCCTATTAGCTGTCAGGTCGGTAGACACCCCCTTTCTAACCATATCATCATTAACATGGTCCACCAACATTATTTCGAAAGCCTGTAATTTGTTCGGTCGCGGTTATTACGGTATCTAATCCATCATCCTCCTGCTGGTATCCCAATTTATTTAAGGTTGGCGCAACACGTCCATGTCTTCCACACTTCCCTATTAACTATCAGGTCGGTAGACACCCCCTTTCTAACCATATCATCATTAACATGGTCCACCAACATTATTTCGATATCTAATATGTGTCAGGCTTTTCGCAAAAAATGCTCCTAAAGCTAACAATGCAGGTTCCTCTTTAATTGGAATCTCCCATTCCAACGCTACGTTCGCTAGCTTGCCAGAATTCATCAGGGGTGGCTAGGTGCCGGAGAGCTGGCAACACGGTCGCGCCCTTAGTCCACAACGTAACGTAATTACGAGTACGTCTTTTAACCGAAAAATCTGTGGAATTTGTGCCGGTAGAACAGTCGCTGCTAAGTTATATTTGGACTAGCTGTGCCCGCGCCTTAGCGCGCCTGGATGTCGAAAATCCCATGGGAACTTATAACATCAGCTATATGCCAGTGCAAGTCCTGTCAAATAGGTCAAGCCGTTATGGAGATGAGCCGGAACAAACGTTCAGACAGACAGACAAATTAAATCAGTTTTTTATTTTATATACTGTATAATTATATTTTCATAATATGCATTCAGTAAAAAGCTGTTGTTTGTACATGACAAACAGTCACTTCAATTTTATTTATTTGTGAGTAATAGAGTAGTAAGTATGTATGTACAATTGTACATATTTATATGTACCTATATATAAACATAGTACCTGCTACTACTTACCCGTTGTTAAATGGCTTACATCTCAAATCTCAAATACCGGCTACAAATCACCGCTGAAAAAACATCGCCATCTGAAAATACCTCAAATATAAAAATTATATTTTATAAGAAGAATGTGGTTCAATTCCTGGCTGGTTCACAAAGCTTTTTCAAATATTGTTTCATTTTCCTTCAAAATTGAGATCATGTTTTTTTTACACATAGTTACGCAATTTTAGCCTGATTGCGATTGCAACAATAGGATATTTTCCAATTTCATAAAAACTATTTTAATTTGAAGATTGGGACGATATATATATCAGAATAATAAAAATAAATTTATTTATATCCATTTTCCCAATTAAAAACGATTAAAATCAAATTTATTTTTCGTCTGTCGTGCGTCGAAATGGATTTGATTAGAGAAAATTTTCGCATATCAGTCATTGTTTAGGAACAGTTGTCTTGGACCGCAGCGCCCAAGAAGCTCCAGCTCACTCCGCCAGACTGATTATCGAAGGTGTGGAGTTCGTGAGTCATCCTCCTTATTCTCGAACTGGCACCTTGTGAAGTTGTGACTTTTATTTATTAAAAAAAAAAAAACATAAACTTATTTGAATTTATTTTATCAAATGATGAAGAAGCCGCCGTGGCAGCGTTTGAAAAAGGCCTAGAAAAGATCCATAAAGAAAAGTGGAGCCACTGCTATGGTCCCGGTCCGGGTTAATGGTTCCGTCGCATGCGACGGTGCTTAGAAAAGAACGGAGACGATTTTAAAAAAACAATAAAATGATTAACAGGCTTTTCCGTTTTTATTTTCCAAAAACTTTCGGTGTGACCCACGTACCTACACTGTACAAAATCTTGGTGACGACATTTTGCTAACATCTCCCTTGTAGAAATGCACTATAGGGGCGATATCGATATCATAAGCGAGTTTATACTCCGACTCGCACTTGGCCGTTTTTCGGGTGGCTGTGCCCACAACCTTTTTTGGTGGCTGGATCTACGCCTGTCTGCTCAACAATGTAAATAACGCAATAAATATTGTTGAACTGTCAAAATGAAACAAATTATGATTGATCATGTGTTACACAATTAGGGTGCTGGCGTAATTTTTTTTTGTTTCATAGAAAAGAGCAATATACCTACGTGGTCAAATAAAATGTATAAAATGGATTATTATTTTCTGTATCTTCGCCTCACTGCCATGGAACTGACTATATTTTGGGTAGCAAAATCAGGTTTTGTGGCGAGGCATGAAGTTACTTTCTTACTAAGTTTTTTTTACCTTGGATGGAAGGGGGTCCCTCTTGGAGGCGGCGGTTGACTCTCACATTAATGATAAATTAATTTTAAACACCTACTACCTAAAAACAAATTAAATTTACTCGGTATAAAAATGATCGCAAAAATCGAGGAGTAAGTAAGGGACGGGACCTATATTGAATTTTCACTTCTGCACGACTGAAGTAGTAAGTTGGTTTCGGGTTATCTTGTTAAGTTATCGCAGACCTGGGAATTAAATGACATGATCAGGTGGAAAAAGTACTTGAGAATAGCTTCTACAACTTCTTTGCCGACGCTGTTCAACACAAGGCTCTGATGTTTATTTCCTTTGATAAAAATGATTTGTATAATCCTCTTTGTAGGGGCTAGCTGCAAAATGGTTTCTTCTTTATTAAAAATGTCTTTCGAGTTAACAATTTGAAACGAACTGAATTTAAATTACTTGTCATCAGGTTTTAAGACTTTTTGTAGCTACCCGTAAACAACGCGTAGGTTTTTCAATTTTATAGCACCATGTTCCTTGTTGATACACGGTTTAGTTTTGTTTCATGTATTACTTCCCTGCTTCCTAAACTTATGGTTAGATTAATTGAATATTGTTATTGTTTTCATATTTTTTTTCTGTCTTAGCACTACCACCAGTGCTCATCTTCCATTTACTTTTCAAATCTGACATACGCAGCAGCTGCGTAGGCTTTGGAAGAAGCATCACAAAAACCGTGAAATTTGTATGTCTGTTGTCATTAAGATTTGTGGTTCGCAGCCATCTTTGTACTTCAATTTCATTAAAGTGTTGAAGATTATTTCTCAGCGCAGTCTAGTCTTGTTTCCCCAACTAAACTATAAAGTATTGTAATCAGTGATCATGAGATCCAGATTTTGGACGCCTTTGGCTTCTCTTCTCATAGGTATTCAAAAATTTTGCCAATGTAGTTTGCTTTTCTGCTCGGCAACGAATCTTTTAATCAATGGGGATTGTTTAAAAATGTTTACCATTCCATTTTATTTTAGTTTTCTGAAAATTTAGAGCATGTTGAGGAACTAATTTGAATATTTTGATGGGCTCAATAGTTATTTATTTAAAATTTTTGAGATGATGACGTCATCAGTGGCACAAAGATCGGTGCCGTTGTCTCACGAGTATATAATTAAAATTTGTCAACACAACGTCATCCATCTCTCATCTGTTAGTGTCAGTAGACGTCATACATAATCGGGTTGTTCCCAGTGGTTCACGTGTCAATTGTTCTCGAAAAATTAAAATTTATACTTTACTTCCCAAACAGTCCACGACCTTTTAAAATATAAAATATTTCCTTTCCCTACTGGTCCATGAGAATGTTTGGTACAGTCAACAATAAAAGCTTGGCTAAGGGATGATTTGTTGGATTTGCCTGCACCCCGAATAGCAGAATAATTGCACTAGTTTACAAAATTTAACTATTTTCATACCCCGAAATAAGGGCAAACAAGTTCACTCTTATTTTATCAAAAATGCACTAGTTTACAAAATTTAACTATTTTCATACCCCGAAATAAGGGCAAACAAGTTCACTCTTATTTTATCAAAAATATCAATAAAAATATGAATATTTTTCATGATTAACTAGCCCGTAATTATCAGTAACACTATTCCTCGAAATGGTTTTTCAATTACAACATATTACAAAATATGAACAATGCCCATTGCAGATGCACTCTAGCACATAATTGATGATAACAAGAGCAACACGAGATAACTAGTGTACAATAGTCTACTTATGCATATCCTCGGAGAGAGGGGCTCCGTTAACAAGCAGGATAGGGTTCGACAAATCAAGAATATTGTTTGATTGCCTCGCCACTAGGTCACAGGGCTGCACTGCCATCTGATGTTATTTTAGAAATTACAAAACCATTTCATACTTTCTTCTCCCTTAAGTACCAATATATGAATAAAGACGATTAGCAAGCTCACGCACGCCTAATCAAATAGTGGAAAAAGTGCTGACTGATTTATTTCTTGCTACTTTACTACCAATAAGAAAGCAGTCCAATTAGTTTAATCAAGATTCAGACGACATAATAAAGCACTGCTACAGATGCCTTCAGTAAACCCTGAACAGTGCCAAATGTGTGTGTTGTGGGTGGTACGCGAGGTAGGCGCGTACATGTAGTACATGTTGTAGGACATCTGACGTCAATAACGTCGTCGTCGTCATCTAAAGTCATAGTAATATCAATTGCATTCGTATTTTTCATAAAAGCACACACGTCCTTTGTATCAGTTAATACTTTTCATCTCCGTTCGGATTCGGAACCACCCGACCGACGTCGACGGGGCTGGCTTTTGTTCTGGAAGAATCAAGTTGAATCGAAGACTTTAGCGACAGACGGGTCTTTGCTTAAAATATCTGCTAAGAATTTGTACTTAGAAACGGCAGTCTTAGTCTTAGCTAAGTTTACACTCGGTTATCGATGGCTTTTCACATCTATGATGTCAGTTCTAGAAATATTGTAATCGTTTTGATTTCACATTTATTTCTTTTTAAGGTTTAATTTCGCATAATGGAAACGCCTAAAAATCACAGTAATTTAAATCGTAAGTAATGTTAAATCTCGTGACATTAATTGTAGCAAGGGGCGAGGAGTCCAATGTGTGTGAGGGGTGACACCCCTGATGCTTAGCAACTGTGGGAGCAACAGTTGCCAAGCATTAAAAGTCGTTGATTTATGTTTCGCGACACTAGCTCGGTACTCAATTCATAAGTAGAAGTACTAGTGGATGAAGACCTAGCAGAATTTAAGTAAAACTAACCATGCCCGAAATGAGAGAACCTAGTTGATGGATATTAAGTACCGTTAAGAACAAGTAACAGAATTGGATACTATTTGTTTTTGTTTTAGTAATGGAACAATAAATACCTACGTAATATTATAGTATGATCTGTCTGAGCTCTCGTGGGGGACAGCGTTCTGTTACCGTCCCAGTGCTTTGCTCACGTTTCTCGGCTAGGTTGTGTGAAGTTGTAATGGCATCATCATTCTATCCCTTATCGCAATTTATTTGTGGTCGGCGCAACATGTCTTTTCTTCCACACTTCTCTATCAGTCGTCATCTCCGTAGTCATACCATTCACACAGTCCATCCATCGTTTCTTTGGTCTCCCCCCACTCTTATAGCCATCGATATTCATACTCAAGACTTTCTTCACGGCGTTTTCCTCATTCCTCCGCATCACATACCACACAACTTTTCATTTATCGGTGCCACTTTCAGGCTTCCACTTATTTACTCATTTCTTCTATCCATCCGTGTAACACCACACATCTCTCTTAACATTCTCATCTCAGCTAAATGCAATAGCCTTTCATTCATCCCTATTGTAGCCCAACATTCTGACCCATACAAGATGTTGTAATGGCAACTAATATTTTAATTGCGGATAGTATTTAACTCGTGTGTACTGTTATTACTGTCTCCGTAATTTTTGCATCGTGATTTTTCATATATTTCACATATATTTTTCATATATAAAGATACGATAGCTAATCGCATAAAATTTTGTCCTGCGAACATCAACATATCGTCTTATGCAAGGGCGTGGTGGTATGACCGGATACTGTACGGAGTCAAATCCCAATGGGATTGAAGTTTCACTTACTGTCTGTTGGAAGGTCTCTGGCCATCACATACATGCCTTGGAGAATGTGTCGCATGATCCTATGATATAAAGCGGATCGGATAGCGACCTAATTGCTCGATGCGCCATTATGACAATATGCAGTAAAATAAAGGTTTGTTATGTATGTAATGAAGTTCACGAATCAGTAAACTGTAATACGATTGAAACCGTACAAAAGTAAAAGTAAAATAATTTCATTATTAAAATAATAATCTATGCGTATTTCATAGCAGGTGTTTAAAAATAACAACAAATGTCCCAAGTAGGGTCTACTATAAGTATAAATATCGATGATGTCTTTATCGGATTCAACTCGGTCATTCATAGTGACAAGTCATTTTCGATATCGTTAACATGGATGTGCACCCTAATTGCGTGTAACTCACAATTAATCATAATCTGTTTCGCTTTGATACAGATTGCTAATCCATTGCTTCGTATGTTCGAAAAATGCGTCTACTCAACAACGTAAATAACGCAATGAATATTATTGAACTGTCAAAATGAAACCGATTATGATTGATCGTGAATTACGCAATTAGGGTGCAGGAAAAAGTGAAGAAATAATGAAATAGTAGGTAAAAACTATAAACTGAGTGATGCAACGGATATCCGGCCAGACATATTTACATAGTCAGATTAAAAAAATGAGCCCATGGAGGTGCGGCATCGTGTGGTTTTTCGGTGTGGCATCGTCGTAGTCGTGCAAATAACGATATCAATTGATTGATCAATGATAGATTATTCTTGACCCGTTGCATAATGGGATATCTATATTTTTCACGTAGGGTTAGTTACTGCTATGAAAAACAGAATATGCACTTTGTTTTTTTTTTACTTAGGTTAATAAGGTATCCGGCCGGATAACGGATAGTACAATCCAAATAAAGGGACAAACTAAAGCAAATATTTGTTTAGAATTAATTCAATATATTGCGGTTCTCAAACCATAGCTCTCAAAGCGTATCCAAAAACCGTTACTTTTGAGGAGACAGACAACCAAACTAACTTTTCTTGTGATTGAGTCAGCTTGTGGTGTTTTTGGATGTGGTCTTATATTTACACTGCAGTTAATATGGGATAGTTGATTTTAAGGTGTTTTTCCTCTATAACACTGGTTTTTCGTCCTGTCTATTTTCGTTCATGAGTAAACCGAGCAAATAACAATATTATTTGATTAGTCAATGGCAAATTATTATTGATTTTTTGCATATTGCGATAACTTTTTCGTGTAAAGGCCAATTTTTTTAATGTTCCGTAATTTAATGAAAATCGGGTAACCGGCCTTCAAAAAAAATAAGCCCATTTGTAAAAGAGTGTATGGTATAATAATAACCCCAATGAATATCTTTATATTTTAAAATACACATATTAAAAACATACCTACTGTGCACAATTTGTGTTCTATTAAATTCCGTTGCCGATACCTACCCACGTGATTCAGTGCCTCGTGTATGACGCGTGCATTGAACAAACAAAAAGCTGTAAGTTTTTATGCATTATGGCATATTTCACTCACAAAGAAAGGGTTCAACAACGTGTTTACAAGATGCATCGCCGAGAAAGTTTTAGTTCGCTTTCAGAAAGTCGCCCGCTGTGAGGGAAGGGGGTGAGAGGTGTCCACCGGCACGTGTGCGGCGTGTGCACGTGCTGACAAATACCATACCTGCCCTACCATGCCTCGGATCATCACTAATTTTTCTAATTCTTTGATATTTTATTATCAAAGCCTCGTACTCTAATCATTCCACAGAGGACCTACAAATAATTGCAAAATTCGAAAATATTAATATTTCAACAGCTTTATCTAAAACAGAGCCATACGCAAAGTATCTATTTACTCAAACACATTCAAGGTCTTCTAATGGCCTTGATTTAGTCCGGAATGATGATGTAATAATAATATTGTTCACGTAGACACGCGGCACATCGTAGCTATTTTTTATGTATGCATAATCCCAAAACCTGTTGCCCTATTTTGTGCCAAGTTGGTCTACTTATCTTTAACCGAATAAAATAACGGTGTATCTTTTATTTCCCCGTACTTGAAGTTAGGTAGGTAGGTAGGTACAAACGCTGTTACTTTACTATTATTTTGTGGAAGAGTGCTCAGTATGGGTTAGGACAAACTTATAGAAAAGTAAATATATCACATATTCATTTCATATCAATAAAACCCATTAAATTATCTGCATTCCAATAGTTTATGTAAACCAAGAACGCAAATTCCGAGGTCCTACGATTTCCAAGTTGGTATAAATTTCCAGTATAAGCTAATCTCGGATTGTATAGGATTTCCGTACAGTGCGAGATCAACGTAAATTGCAAATGTATAGCTTGATGTGTCTACGTAGTCACATTAAGGTGGATGCGCCAGGGTGGGTAGCCCGCAAAATTGAAATTTCATTCAAAAACTTAAGTTTTTTTTTGCAATATTCAAGTCGAATGTCAGGTCGTCGTATTTTTTATTAAAGTATGATTTGCGACCGTGACAAATATGGTTTTACAGAATTATAATCTTTTATTCATCAATACATTTACTATTGCATGAAAAAATCATTAAATGGGATGAAATTAAACTTGAGGGTTGTTTTGATGATATTAGTGATTATAATTCTATAAATAGGTACATACGTATTACGGTCTCGAAACATATTTTATTCAACATACAGTTTGACACTGGCCTGCAAATTAGAATTGGAAAAAACGGAAGAAAATGTGTATTTTACGGGCTTGATTAGCGCATCCAATTTAATTAATGTGTTCAAGAAGACTAAAATGTCCGTCGAAAATTTTAAATTTTACTCGGATCAATATTTGCGGTTGTTTCCTATCTTCTTATTTGTTTATAATTATGGATCATGCAGAAGCTACTTAAATACGCCCAACAATGATAATGAAATGCACGATAGGGTATTCAAAACTGGGCGCCTGTCGCGCTAGCCACAACTTGGTTCGTGTGCGGGCGCGCCGGCTCAGGTGTCTGCTAGCGTTCGCGCTCATGATCTGCTTGTGTTACCTATTAAATTATCCTTACTATACTTCCTAAAACTATTTCGTCATCATCGAAGGGTTTAGCTTATTGTGATTTATTTTAACATTACACAGGCATGAAGATCATGGTTTAGAAATACTATGTGCAAAGTCCATTACTATATCATTTCTGTACAGAATTTAGTAAGGAATAAACTAGTGATAGTATAAATAATATTGACGTAAAACAAATACTTTGATATTTTAACAAAAAGTGATTTTCAGGACTTTTGTACTGCCTAAATAAAGATATCTGTGAAAATTTTCCGGGTTATTCCGTTTATCCACCCCCAAAACATCCACCCTAAGGAAAACGGAATAACCAACATATCCAGTAAGATTTTTTTAGCTGAAAATGTCTTATTTTCCTCGGCCATGTTAAGCTTACCCTAATTGCGGAACGTATTATCAATCACCATGTGAATAATTTAAAAAAATATTGCTAATGCATTGCCATTGCATTATATGTTCGAAAAAATTGTCGGCTCAACAACAACGCGGTGAATGTTGTTGAAAATGAATGCCATTCACCCTGTTAGCATGTTACATAACCAGCCTATAATATTCCCACTGCTGGGAACCAGGCCTCCTGCCTCGTGAGAGAGAGAGAGAGAGAGAGTGGGCCGTAGTCTACCAGCGTGCCCAGTGCGGGTTGGTAAATGTCACATTGGTTCTAGAACATGCCCGTTTCCTCACGATGTTTTCGTTTTGAGAGCAATGGTGATGAAATAATTTACACAAAGTTAACCGCCTGTGTGGTTCGAACCAGCGACCTACAACTCGGTAAGTCGGCCATTACCACTGAGCCATCACTGCTGTTACTGTTTTACGCTGTTACGCAATGACCCCCACTGGTCTTTCTGTTTAAAAGAATAGCTTATCTATATCCTACGCTCCTTAGACTGACACGGACTTCCTTAATTAATTGATTAAATGAACGACTGGCACTTTTACTTAGCGGTTCTAGAATTGTAGATCACAGGGCAGTTGGCAAATGGATTGGCCGATGGAGAGTAGTTGGCTTATAAAGGTAGTTTTATTGGTTTCTGTATCCATATGTGGTTTATGTAGAACTTTTACGAGCTATTTATTATTTTTATCTACGTAATTATAACTGTTGTCATCTTTCCTAAATATTGTCTATCGCATAACTTCTTCCTTATCTTTTCTTCATATAGTACATTACATCAAACTATGCACCAACAAATTCTAAATACTGAAGTTGGGTTTTATTTCGGACTAATTTTGAGTTTCTAGAAAACAGAAGTGAACAATACCTAAAAGGTTTTTTCTTAAATATTTGATGGTTGTAAATTAATATGTACAGTGACTTATTGGTAGGTGATCTGTTGTGTGACGTGGAGTTTTGTTAACATACTGTCATCAGTAAACGCACACGTTATCTCTTTTTGTATTCATAGGTCATCATATCATGGCGATTCACATATCTGTGTACATGAGTCATGCAGTCGCTTCATTCATCACAATAGCAGTGTAAATTGTAACTTCGATAGTTTCCTTGTGCTTCTGGCTAGGATGAAAATTTCATGTGATGTTTTAATTTTATCGGAGTGCTGGTTGCTGGTGTCGACAGTTCCGCCACTGGAAGAATTTGTTTCTTATCACACGAGTAAACCTATCAACCAGAACGATGGTGTTATAATATATGTAAAATCAGAATTACCTCGCATCGTTACCGAACTTACTATAGCTGGCACCAGCTGTTTGACCTGTAATGTAAAATCTCATATCTTTTAGCGCTATATCGCTCTCCGTCTACCCAAAACCTTGACAATTTCATTGATAATTTAGACACTGTCCTTACTCAGACTTTAGTCCAATAACCTAGTGATAATGGGTGACATCAATATTGACATTACTCCGTATGCAATTTCCTAACAAGCAAATCAGTAGGTATCTTAACCTTAATGCTTCACATGGCCCCCTCCCTATACATCTACTCCCAACACATATTAAATCTTGTATTGACCACGTAATGTTAAGATCTGATCATAAAAATACGACTCTAGTTTTCGATACTGACATTACTGATCATAGGCCCACGTTTATAAGCATCCAACATACAAAGACGGAGTGTCTTTGTATGTTGGATGCTTATAAACGTGGGCCTTTAAAGTTAATCGTATAGTTGTTAATTATACAGCTGCAATTACTGACATTTCATCTGTGGACTGACTATTGACTATTCAAGACGCAAACCATGCCGCTGAGTCTCTGGTTTCCAAATTACGAATGGTCTGCTACGGTGCATCCGAAATAGAGATAGTATGGCTCAAACCTTAAAGGCAGATCCTGAAAATTACACTCTCATAAGCGATATTGTAATTTGTGTAACAAGCTTCTCAAAAAATGACATGACTGTGAAAGGGAGGAGTTTCAAACGGCGAATAACAATCCTAAAGCAACTTGGAAGGTCATTAAAATTATCACCGGAACTAGCCTAAAGCTAAAAGCCTTTGTATTTTTTATTATGCAATGTGCAAAAATGTTTTTTTTTTTTTTATAAATGATTAGAAGTCATTGGATACATGAAGTGGGCTGCCGTTGTAAGACTACTAAAATGTCACGGTGTATATACATACTACAGACTAACATAAACGCAAGTTCTCACCATATTTCTCTCCCTCTCAATTACATACACATACCCCATACATACGTACTTCAATAGGCGACGTCCACGTCGTAGTTGCATTTATTAGTAAATAGTTATCTTAATAATAATATATAGTGCTTGTCTTACAATGTTCAATTATAAGCGAGGACGCTGGCACCCTAAACACAAGTAAAATCTTACATTGGATGCTTCATTGAAAAGACTCTTTCCCATTGTTGTAATGCTGCATAGTGTTTTTTGTACAACTGAAGGTAATAAAAAATGTTATTATAATCTTTATCATACGGCTGATTGATAAATCACAGGCATCAACGAAACGGTATTTTAGTTATTCATGTAAAAGAGACTACTTCTAACAGTCTTAAATCAATCTAGTACCATTTGTATGAGGGGGTGGTCCACTAGATCCGAATTCCAAGCGACCGAATTTAGACCATTTTGTGACTTGTTTTGTTCAAGTCATCGTTTCTCGGAATCGGTTCAGATGCAGCGCAAACGCGCTCGTAGTCTGATGTTCTTTTTTCAAACACATGCAACGCCTCTGTGTTCAGCTTCTCTCAGGTTCCATAACAAGCGTGGTAGTATGACGTTACGATATAACTGATCTTTAAATTAATTGAAGTACGTAGTCTAGACGTTCATTTCCTTTTCACGTTCGTTGACTCTGTAAGAAGGAGGTAGGTTATATGTATTGTTGATTAAACAGCTAACTCAGCTAAAAGTAGAATTTACGTGTTCGTATCGGCTTTTGTTTTCATTAATAAACACGTTGCATATTCTTATTTCTTAGCATGTTCTGTACTAGTGCCTACAGTAGGACCTCGAAATGAGATGACTTTAAATGAATTCTTGTAAAACCTTGTGGATTGTGTTTGTAACATGAAATACAATTACTTAACTCCGTTGTTTTGGATAGTTTTCCATTGCTTGAAATACGATTCTATAGTAAGCAATGATTTGAGGATTAAATTTTATTCGTAGACTATAACTACGGTGGTTACTGGATCGGGAGATGTAACAAAAAGCGCACGCGGGTTATTGCTCCTTATCAACGGTCCTTATCTACTTACGTCAACTGCGACTTCCGCGCCTCTGTGTCGTTGTCGTCCGTCACCGTCGCCTTCCAAGACCGAACGCTTATGCCAGGAATAAATCCTATTAGAATGCGTTTTCCGTGGGAGTTGATAAAACAGAAAAGAAATTTACCTTGTAGTTCAGGGTTGTGGGAACTGTTTTAATAGAACATGTTTTGTTCAAATTAAGAATACATGTGCAGTTTGGGCCTTTACAACATTAATAAGTATACAATAATGAAAAAAAGATCATGGTTTCAAATAAATATTAAGTCAATTATAGTTTCGTCTGCCTTTTTGACCCAAGTTAAAAACGTTTAGAAATATCCTTGATAAAAAAGAAATGACCCCCACGACCCGAGGTCTCAACTAGGTACTATTCAAACGGATAGTTTCTTGGCCGGATACCGGATATTCAGGTATGGTATAAGCCGAACATACATCCGGCTGAATATAGCCTAATCGGAGCAAACCCAATAATTGGATTTCGTGGTAAATGCGATCACAGTATCTTTTTCAACCCCCGACGTAAAAACGACGGAGTATTATAAGTTTGACCTGTCTGTGTGTCTCTTTCCGAGGCATCGTAGCTCCCGAACGGATGAACCGATTTTGATTTTGTACTTTTTTCTTTGAAAGGTGTATTAGTGGGGCGTGTTCTTAGATATGTTTCATCAAAATTGGTTCAGCTGTTTGAGATTATTAGCTCTTTTCTGGTTGATGAAGGGACAAGCATCTTCCACTGACCAAGTCGAAATTTGGTATTCTATATCTTGATATTAGACGAACAAAGTAAACTTGAACTGATGCGGGAGCAACACCTGGAATTTCCAGGATACCCAAGTTACTCACCAACAAACAGAAATATCGTGTTTGGGCTCATTGAAAAGGTCTCAATGAATAGGTTATGGATAAATGGTGATCAGGACGAGGAAAATGAGGACAAATTAGTAGCAGGTTATCGATAAAGGGTGATCAGGACGAGGAATGATGTCAAATTAGTAACAAACTGCACTGTGGGAAACATTCGCAACGCTGAGTAGATTTAAGCGAGACATTAAGTTTAAAAAGCAGGAAGTAAAAGTTAAATTAAAAAAAAAAAACCCCCGACCCAAAAAAACTACTTATTGATCTTTTAAGTTGTAGGTAATATTTTGATCAAGGCATTGTCATGTCTGGGGACGGTTAATGAAAATGCTAGGCCACCTCTGTTTGGCGTTTTCATTGACCGTCCCCCGATTTTTTTTAATTAATGTAACTTTTTAAATAAAATACGTAAGTCCACATTTTTCCGATACAAACTTCGGGAGTGTATTACTCCACTGTTCGACAATGTACATTAAAAATAGTATGGTTGTGTCTCATTATTAATATTGTCTGTACGAAGACAGAATACTAAAACAAAAAGCCATTCAAAAGTTAGGAGCCAACAAAGATTAATTTTTCTTGCTAATTTAACCTAACTTTGGGCGTGTTAAAGTAATAAAAGAAGTGTAAAATCTGAAAAACCAAGTCGAAACCAACTCAAATATCGAAACGTACAATAAACTATATTGGTCATTGATTTATGCAGTGGTTTTTTAATAAAAGAAGTGTAAAATCTGAAAAACCAAGTCGATACCAACTCAAATATCGAAACGTACAATAAACTATATTGGTCATTGATTTATGCAGTGGTTTTTTCGCGCTTGTTGTACTATAAATGATCCTGCATCTCACTGAATAATGTTGTACGTGTAGACTAGCTTCTAACTGCTCATCACTGATACTACCTCTGTCGGACACGATGCCTGGTGAGACAGTATGCTTTTTAGCCAGGCCCATCATTGAGTTCCGAGTCCGCGACTAGGTACCCCTTAATGCGCTTCAAGAGTTTGGCGTTGGCGCTAGTTTTCATTTCAACAAATCTGTTCCTTGGAGATTAACCAGTTTATTTTAACGTTCATAAATATTGTTTTTGCTATTGTAAGTGCCATAAACAATAGAACGGGCACATAAGTAACCCCAGGCAATTTTCTGACATCAATAATAACAATAAGTTAATAATAACCTCCCTAACATCACCAGCAGGGACGGTTACCGTTACCGGTAAAACTACCAAAACATTTCGTTCCGTTCCGTTTTAACGTTAAATCATAGGATTTACCGGTATTTAAATAGCGTTACCAGTATCGTTACTTCGCTAAAATCTCACAAGAAGCAAATTTTGTGCGACATTGCCAAACCGAACCAAGCGCCTCGCGGCCTTACTAAGCGGAGCGGCAACAACGCATGTTACGACGATCGGAAAGATACAAATACGATAAGACTCGCGCTCGCGCGTGTTTCATTTCATAATCATACGGCACACAAACATCGCGTCGCGTACGCCAAACGTACTACTTTCTGCCTTTGATTTATCAACTAGTTGTTTGTGTAAAAAATATTATTATGGACCGAAAGAAGTTTCAACCTTTCAACTTAAACCGTATTATTATAACTATATTGTTACTTTATAATTAGTTTTAGGTCTGTATGTACAATCGACCACACATCTCTGGATACAATATTAAAACCTTTCTCATATCTTACGTGCCTCATAAAGTCGCGTCAAAGTCAACTTTATTGTATCCAGAAACGTGTGGGCAACTATACCTTTTTGGAGACGGGAATATCTTGTTACATAGAAACATACGGTTGCAGCTAATTCGATTACTTTTTTTTTAATTTTTGCCACCGTTTATTATAATTTTCTGCAGCACAGAAACCATGGTGCCGTTTCTCTTGTCACAAATGCCACTAAACTAGACTAAAAGTCACCAAAATTTTGTTTAGTCCTCCCAAACGACGATTTCCCATTCTGAAATGGACTTAAGTGACACAACGTAACTACATTTTAATTTGACAGCACTAAAATGGCACTGATTTATTAATTTAGTGAAAATTGCAATTTTGCTATTTTGAATTTGACGTTTTTCAGCTAAAATTTTGATAAATTATAATAATAACTATAATTTTTCTAACTAAATCTGACTATTTTTAAACGCGATTAAAAAGGTGTAGAATAAAATTAGTTGTCATGAACTAAAATTCACACCAACACCTCGACTTCAGGTGTAAAAACAGTACTGTAACTTTTTTGCTTACACCTCGAAAATGGTTATCACAAAAATAATGAAAATTTCGACCCACTTTATGGAACCAATAAACCTCTAAAACTCAACATGTAGGTAATCATTTTTTCTATACAAAAAGTGAAAAACTCGATATAAAACATTGAGGCTGCGCCCCTGCGCACCTCCGGCCGTAAATAAAATTCACGGGGTAGGGCAAATAAATATCACGTTGCGAGGCAAAAAAAATACCACATGGAGACGCGATTGTCAAATAAATACGATTTTAGTTGAGTCAAAATTATTTTTAAATATTTGAGAATATTTTTGCAGAATAGCTTTAAGATTCTCATAGCCTACACTAAACAAACTTCGGTGTACAAGAGAACCTGCACCAATATTGTATACACGCCCAGGGTTCATTCATGGTTTCAGTTTTCGCGTTGATATCCCTGCCACCCTGTTTATTATAATTTTCAGAAACAATATTGTACACACGTAATATTGTTGTACCTTCAGCGTGTGTACAATATTGTTTCTGTGCTTACGCCGATAGATGCTAGTCACCCACCGTCATAGTTAAAAAGATATAGACGTATAAATTACCGGTATAAGAATTGTTACTTTTACCGATACTAATACTGGTAATTAGATAACGTTAACTGACTTCGGGTATCAGTATTATTAACGTTACTTTTTATCGTTAACCGAACCGTAATTGGTAACGTCATATAAAAATACCAGTAATTCGATTCCTGTTTACCAGCACGACATTATGTAGATAGTTAAAAAGATATAGACGTATAAATTACCGGTATAAGAATTGTTACTTTTACCGATACTAATACTGGTAATTAATTAGATAACGTTAACTGACTTTGGGTATCAGTATTATTAACGTTACTTTTTATCGTTAACAAAATGGTAATTGGTAACGTTATATAAAAATACCGGTAATTCGGTCCCTGATACCAGCACGACATTATGTAGTGTTCGGTTTCGGCTAGTTTGAGCCAAAAAATCTGGTTTCGGATGCAGTTTCCGTTTTGGCTATGAAATTGGATTCGGCCGCAGTTCTGTTTCGGCCCGTCCGATTTGCGTGAAACATTCGTGAGCTGTCGGTTTTGATAGAATACGGACAGCTGGCAGAGAGACAATCAGACTTAGTAATGGAGTCCCGTTTTCACCTTTTTTTGTACAAAACCAAAAAAAAGTATTTTCTAATGGAGAATGTTAGCTGACATGCTGCTTATAGTATCAGTGAGTAGGGATTTATTCACGTTCTGGAAGATTGATACAAGCTCGTAAGGGCCACAGCAGATGTATCTTAGCGACTGTGCGTTCGATCACAATAGCAAAATCGCGCACGTTCCAGCGATTACTTCGACGCTTTTAGCGACTCGTTCAAGAGATTAAGCATTGTGGAACTTTCCGAAAAGCGATTAAATTGCTGATTGCTAATGCTAAAAATTACGCGGGGTTTTAAGAGTTGAATCAGAGCATCTGAAAAAATTGCAAAAGCTAACAGTAGGTAACATATCTTCTAGGGGGGGCCCTATTTAATTAAGTAAGGGCTCATTTTCAATCGTGAAAATTTTAAAACGATCGCTGATTTCATTACTATACAGTGACGTACATAACAAACGACTGCATTATTTCTGAGGTTTAACCGGAGCATTTGGTATTTATTTCTGTACCAATGTTCAAAATTAAACCTATTATTCGAGGCGCGGTGCCATAAAGTTTGAACTCACTCTTGCAACCTGCATGCTCCATATGAGCCTCATACCCCAAAGTGCTCAGGGCCTTCCAAAAGGTTAAAGACACCCCTCAACCATTAGAGCAGTCGCCCACGGCGACATTCTGCAGCGATTCAGTAGCGTCAGCTAATTTTGATTTTTGAATACATTGCTTGCTAGGATTGTAAAAAAAAAAATGTTTTTTAATGTTATTAACTTTAGGGTTTAATCTTAAATCTTTAACTGTTCTCAGCAGTGTCCAAAAAATGCAAAAAAATTAGGCATAAATTAAAAACATCGTTTTTTATGGTACTGTATCGAGAATCACTAGCCCTATCACCTGTCTTCGTTTTCGGAAACGATTCCCTTACACCCTGTATTTAGAAGTAGGTAATTAAATTGAAACAGCAAGTATTCCTTTTTTTATTATTTCAATTAAAAATATAGATGGCAATGCATTGAAGTATTTGTAGTAACTAGTAAAATAAGTTACGGCACAAAGAGGCGGGGTGGGGGGTGCACATGCAGCAGCGTTGTGTTGGGGCGAGGGGTGTGGCCGGCGTGCCATTGGCCCGGCTCGCTGATTCTTGCATAACGTGCAAGGGTTGTTACCGCTATAGATAAGTGATCACAGCGATCATCGAGCTCGAGATTAGCGGAGGTTTGATGTCCAAATTCAACTATTTGTGAAATTGCACTAAAAAAATTTAAAGTGCTTATTAAAAACATCTCAGGGAGTAAGAATGGTATGATTTCAGGAACCTAAATAATTTAAAATGCTGATTTTCCTTGTGTACAGTAATACTTCTTTCTATAACAACACGCAGATAACAGATTATCTTATCGCATTCATCGGTGGACGACAAGTTACGATGTCATGTCGCTAGTAAATATTTCGGCTTTCAGTTCAAATGATAAATAAATGTTGCGGTTTATTCAATACCTCGAGGTTTCTGAACGGAGAAGTCTAGCACTATCGGTTCAGGTGGTTGCTTCATTGGAGTTCGCGAAATTCAATAAGTATTATTTTGCACTATAATTACTTCAAATCCTCACTTCAGAAACCGATGGAGACTTTTAGGAAGGAAGTCTGCCTCCTTGATTCAATTATTTTCTTGATTTCCGTTGCTTGAGAATATCTATTTCTAGTTATACCTGTCTCTAAAATCAAGAGGACCTTTCAGTCAACCGATACAAGGATGCTGTATGTAGGAAGGACGTTTGCCTCCTTGATTATATTTTTTTATTGACATCCGTCGCCTCAAATAAGCTATTTCCACATATACCTATATCTTAGATAAACCAAGGACCTTTTATTACTTTTATATCTATTATAATTGCTTCTCATTCGTAAAAATGTACCTACCTGAGCCCTCATGACAAGTACCGAACAGCCGTTAAAAAGTACATCGGCGAGACGTATAATGACATGTGCCTTCATCCCAGTGATCTGCGGCTCCCGCGTTACCTGATTGTATGTAATTGTAATATGCGGCACCTCCACAGTTCGTTTTGGAAAATAAATGATTATCTTTATTATCTGTGCCAAGTTTTAAGTTTCTCTCTATATTACTAACTTTAACCCTTTTCACGCCTAATGGAGTTGATCATATCAACAGGCGCGGTCGCAGCCAAAGACTTTGGGGGGTCACAGACAAAGATTACCCACATATGAATATGAAAGTTTATTATATTTTCGAAAAATTACTATTTTAAGCTTTACCTTTACGGCTTTGGGGGGGGTCATGACCCCTAGGACCCCCCTCTCGGACCGCGCCTGCATATCAAGCAGTAATCTTCGTCTATTAATTTGATTTCCCCCTTTTACCCAGTCAGGGGTTGTATCAACGAAAAATAAAAACATCAGAGTTCCGAACAAACACTACATAGTGAAAAATAACTTAATAATTAATAATTAATTAGTAACTTAATAACTTATAATTTCGGAAGTCGGTGACTTTGGATATGTATTTTAATTTTTTGTCACCGCCTTCCGAAATTATAAGTTATTAAGTTATTAATTAATTATTAATTATTAAGTTATTTTTCACTTTGTAGTGTTTTTTCGGAAGTCGGTTGTTTTTTTTGGTAAAAGTTTTTATTTTTCACTTTTTAGTTATAGTACCTACCCCACTAATTCGAAATTTCTTCATCCTTGGGGTCAAAACAATGCATATTTACGCGATAGCAGCAATCGCGGTTGATTTACTGTTATAAAGAGTTCCGTTGTCTGTCTCCGAAACGCATCATCAGATCCAGATGAAATTGAAATGGAACCACACGCAAAGCACTAGCTTTCCAAATAAAAAAGAATCATCAAAATCGGTTCACCCAGTCGAAAGTTCTGAGGAAACAAACATAAAAAAAAACATACAGACGAATTGACAACCTCCTCCTTTTTTGAAGTCGGTTAAAAAAATAAACGTTATTCTTATTTTCTTTGTCAAGGTTATAAATACCAAATTAATAGGACAACTCGTAGTCTTCTAATAAATACTTTTCTTTCTTTCTTTCTAAAGATTCTTCCTTACAAACTTTAAACACCCTCTTAGTCGGAAGGAAGGTGTTAAAGTTTGGAAAACGCAGAGGCAGGAGGCCCTTTGGGGAGCAGTTTAGAGGGTATGTTCGTGCCAAGTTTCAACTTCATAAACCCAAAGAATAAGATATTGCATATAAACCAATTCCAGCCCCCGCCCCCCCTTCTAAGTACTAAACTGCGAACTAAGAAAGGATCTAGTGAAAATAAATAGCGCTAAATCCTCTAAACTACAAATACTGTCTTAAATTCACGGTTACTATCTTGGGTTACCCAACGGTTTGGGCTGCGTGAGCGACGCGAGAGTTTAACAAACCTACCCTGTTTTTTTATAAATATAAATAACTTACAATTGCAAAGGGGACTGGGCGCGCGGTTGGGAATTGAAAAAACTTCAATGCAACAAGTCATCAAATTCTTCAAATTCCATTGTGAGCTAGTGCTGCAACTAACACCTTTATTTAGGCCCTCTTGTAATGGTGTCTAAAAAATCAATATGACTACATAACCATGATTAGGTTTATCCACTCAATATTATTGTGTTAGTGGTAATTGAACGTGTACAGATCTCCCAGCAAAAGTATGCGCTTCGGCAATCGTCGTCTATCTTCGGAAAACGAGCGCGCGATTATAAGATTATATAAAGAGCTTGTTACATAGATGAAAGTAACTTACCAGCTTTTTAAGCGGAATGTCTGTTGTCAACCACAACCTGAAGCAAGCCCAAGTGAATGACTCGACGACCCACAACCGAAACATCTGGCGAAGATTGGCGAGGAGAGCCGACGGGTCGGTCGGCTCTCCTCGCCTCCTATTGGAATTGGATGAGGCTAGGCAAAGAGAGAGAGACATCACAGGCAAGTCCGGTTAAGCAGATGATAATAATTCAGTGTGGGTTACCCACACAACTCAATTTCAATCCCATCCTACTAAGCTAAGCTTCATAAAAAATACTCTTAATAAATTCACGCAATAGCGCAACGTGTGCGGGGATGTGAACTCGCGATCGCGACCTCAGCAGACCTTGCGCAATCAGTTTGGCTGTTTTTACTTCCACTATGTTTTTGAGCTGTTTGAAGTCTCGGAGAATTATAAAGAGGTTCTAAAACGATTTCTAAAGATCAAAGGATTTGGGGTCGACAAAAAGTAGGCGGTTTCTGACGCATCGCCCTTGACCACACATTTATGTACAGCTTCACGTCACAAAAAATCTGTCTAAAATGTGCAGTCAATTTACTAGTGCACCAAACGAATGTTGTGTTGTTTTTTATGTTGGAGCATGAAATCAACAGGTTGAATAGCTCTTGAGCATTGCGAGTTCCTGAGTTGTGTAACTCTTTTATGATGGGATAACTAAAGAAAAGCACGTTCAATAACCCGACCAACAAATAGACGTAAAGGCGGAGATGTCCTCGCGCAAGGTCGGGTAGTTCATTTGGTATGTTGTGAATTTAGTGGTTGTCCTGAAAATTTCCAAGTTTTTGACCTTGACTCTTGCTTTCTGATTGGCCTTTGTATTGTGTATAGCTCACTTGCTCATTTTCGCGCTATGATTTTTTACGATATCAAGATCGCGAGCTTTTTCAATTTGACTGGCTACTTGGTTTCAATTCCTTTACGGAACCAAAGAAGCATCAACGCTGAATGGTATACTTACCAAACGCTTGGCAGAAGTTTCTCTGTTGTGAGCAACAAGCGACCAAATACAGGGCTCCGCGGGCTACTGCTCCACCACGACAACGCGCCTTCGCACACCGCGCTCAAAACGAGGGACTTCCTGGACAGCACGCCAATCGAAACTCGTGGGTCACCCTCCTTACAGCTCCAGACCTAGCACCGTGTGACTTCTTTTTATTTTCGGGAATTGTCGTCGCCGGAAGATGCGCTGTCAGCGTTCGAGCAGGCTGTAAACGAGGTGTCTGCGGCGGACTGGAAAAAGTGTTTCGAAAACTGGTTCAGACGCATAAAGAGGCTAGTGGAGAGTACTTTGAAAAGATTTAATAAAAAAACATTTACCTACTATAGAGCATTGTACACGTCTCAATGTAGATAATTTTATCTTCCAATGAATCTAAAACTCCAAACTTTAAGTATTAAACACGTTTCAGACATCTTCAACCCTCGTTCTCGATAGCGGCGGAGCGAGTGGAAAAACCTTCGCTACCTATCGAAATTTTTTCAGAAAGATGTGCCACGTGCTCACGTGTCACTAATTTACAATTCGATGTTTAACACGCTTTTATTAGCTTCATCTGTATGTTTGTAAGCATGTTTGTTTGTAACCCACTCGTTTGGACTTGATTTTGACCCATTTCAAACGGTCAGATTTCATTGAAACTTTGTAGACTTATCGAGGACCGATGACAATTCAATAATTTTATAAATTTGTTCCATTATGTAAAAAAAATGTTAAAAAAGTCACGCTTTTGTAGTTTGGGTTTATTTATTATTTTAGGGTAAACAAAACAGCCGATAATATCCAAACCCATCAAAATCATAAATGTGAAATGAGAGATTGAGATTATGCCTTGGTTGTTGACATCAACGACAAAAGAAGTGAGATTTAAATGGGTGCCAAGTTGGATGGTCACTCCTGAAATGTATTTATAACAACATAAAATATTATTTATCAATTTCTTCTTATAACTTAGGATAATATATTGAAGCTTAACGTCTGACTTGGCTAGTTGTCATATACAAATTATATTATAGCCTTCGCTGTAAGTTCTTATTTTATTCTTCCGAAAATTTGGCTTCGCTGGTAGAAACTAGCTATCGAATATTGGGCTCTTCCTAGACTGTTTTCGTTGGTACTTAATAATAATTCGTATAGGAGAACTAGCCAAGTTAAACCTTAGGCTTCAATATGTTATCCTAAATTATAAGAAGAAATTATATTTTAAGTTGTTATAAAATATTTTATGTTGTTCTAAATAAATTTCAGGACTGACCAGTGACCTTGGCACCTATTTAGATCTCTTTTGTCGTTGAAATCAACAACTAAGGCATAATCATAATATTGAACTTGGTTCTCATTTCACATTTATGTTTTTGATGGGATATCATTACTTTTTGTACAGAAATTATTAGTAGACAGTTTTTATCGCACCGTTTCCTACCCTGCTGCTCCACGGCCGCCGCACCGTGCGCCGTGGTCCGAAATACCTATATTATTTAATTATTTCCATGTAATGACCTTACACTATTGATGTGTGCTAAATAGTCAAATTATTATTAATACTAAATTCCAGTTAATAACGTATAATTACGAAAGTCGAATATAGTCGGTAATTAATTATAAATACTAAAACTGATGTTTAGATTTCAAAAAAATTAAAGATGGTATTCCACTCGTTATGCATTCACGTGAAGTCCTTAAAATCCACATAACAAAATTGATGACAGCCATTTTGTATCTGATTCTGATTACATTAGATACAGGCACTATTACAGGCGCATAAGTAAGTCTTCCTAAAGGCTCCTACACACATATATGTCGGCAGCACAGCCGGCGGGTTTTTGTCTCGCAGTCGCGGGGTATACTGCGGGCGTTATTAGGCCGCCGGCACTTGCCGCAGAAACCGAGTATGCCGCCGGGCTTGTTCGGCATGCCCGGGCCAGGCCGGTGGAGCCTTATTAGAAATTGAAAAATTGTAATAAAATGATAAAAAATTACTAGTTTCTGATTTATTCCTTTGTATTCACCAAACTACATATCTGGATGCCAAATTTTAACTTTTTAGGTCATCTGGAACTGGGTTTAGAGGTTTGATCTATAGGTCAGTCAGTGAGATAAATGACGATTTTGGACGTTAATATCTAAACAGCCGTTTGATTTAAGGTGTGTGCACTGCTCCCCGCTCCGCTGCTCCACGGCCGCCGCCAATATCAGCCAAATTTGACATGTTTATGTAAAATAGTTATGAGGGGTCAACAGTGGCTCCAAATGGTTCGTGTAATATTACACACGGTGCTGCTCTCGCCAGTTCTATTGGCTTGAACTTGGCTTGACACACTGCCGCGTGTCTAGATATTGCAAACATATGCGACCTGAATAGTATTTAATTAACCCCTTCTCGATGGAAAATTAACAATGTCGGACAAAAAGGTTTTCCAGCCCAAAACCTGATCGTCAATAAATTCACTTTCGAAGGGGTTGGCACTGAAAGCGGATAGGTCGGTACCTTCGTAACGATCACGCGGTATTATTAGCGTTATATTAAAAAACTTGTATCGTCTTTTATCGGATGTTAGAAATAAATGGTGAACTCATATTCAAATATAGTCTTTCAATCACAACTCATTATTTAGCAGTTTCATGAAATGCCTATTGTAACACGGCTTGCTTAACCAGCAATATAACTGAACTTACCTATGGAGGTAACTATGACCAAATGCAAGGTTTTTAATAAGCATGGTGTTCCCGACGAATATCATCAGATGGTGGAACGTGATTGTCGGAGAGTCGATAAAATCGAATTATCGATTGACACACATGCCGTCTGGCGCTACTAATTTTACCCAATCGAATGAAATATGGAACAGCATAGCTAAATGTCGTTTTGATGTCATTAATTCGGGGCATCGAACCATTTTGCAAGATATATTTTTATATTTTTTTCTTTCAAATATTTCCAAATACTTTAATACATTAGCTTAGTTTACTATAACCGTACAGTTTTTATATTGTGCAAGGCGCCCCCACTGTTTCTATGCTGTTGGCCATATCAACCAGATATTAAGATACCTGTTTTTGGGACGACCCGTGGTAGGTAAAAAATTTGATAGTTTTTCGTAGAGTACTTGGTATACATTAAATACCATTTTGCGTTGGTCCAATTCATTCGTAGGTATATGAACGATGGAACTGTATTGTTCAGTCGGCCCTCATTTAATTTTCAAATGGGTGACTGCACACAGAAGCCACTGGTCATAACTAAGAAAAAAAAATGGATGATATAGCAATGACCACAAACTGAAATACTTTATTTTTAGCAATTTCCTTCTCAAGTGTGAAAATTTCAAGATTAGAAGATTATACCGGGTCACTTTTTGGGTTTCTACTTTATTCGAGAGGTTGGATAGAACAATTAAATTTTTGATTCGAATGGAACGATGCAACAATGTGTTGGTTGTTTTCGCTTGTCAGTTGGATGCCAGGCTAATGAATGATAACCCACTTTCCTTCCATGATATGTATCCAACACATTTTAGGTTTGGTTGATCGTGTCATTACCCTTCCATACACCGTTACTCATTATTATAAACAACTTGACTATGGGATACATGGCTGATTCATAACATGGTATGTTCGCATAACTAGCTAATGTATGGATCAGCAGATTTTATTTTTTGATGCAAGGTTTACACCGGATAAACTAAATAAAACCGTACTTACGTACTTAAAAGCAAGTACGTATGTGACTGTCGTGGACGTTGGAGAGTTGGAGGTCAAATTAACGCCCGCGGCCTAAGCAGCTGGTGTAGTCCCGACACAATGGGAACGTCGAGAGAATATTGTAATGTATATTTTGGACATGAGGGGTTGTCTCCCCAAACCGACGCGCCGCAGTACACAGCTGCCGTCGACGTGAGAACAGCGTTAGATCCCCATTGACATAACGCTTTATATTAAAGGTATATAGTATAACATAATAAGCCCATATTCCAAGACCCTATTTTACTAAGAGGCCTTGGGCGCCATGTTGACGTCGTCAGCAGCGACGCCTAACAAAACAACAAATAATAGTCATACGAAATTGTACTATATACAACAAGCATAATGGCTGCCGGCTTCTGACACTAAAAAAGGGGTTTTCATAACTTCTTTTTGTTTTTTATTTTATTTAGCATCTTCGGGTGCGCTTGAAGGTCGCCGCGCGCCCCGGTCGCGGTCACGGCCGGCAACGCGGAGAGTTTTAAAAATTATAGTATAGGTAACTGTTAGCAAATAATTTTTCTTTTGCTACTGAGAAAAGGTGCATAGTACCTACCTATACCTACTTAGTTAAGGAAGATTGTTTTTTGTGTAGGGGTAGGTATTTCCACCAGGTGGACAAGTGAGATTTTCACGGGCGACGGCAACGACGTAGGTACCCACCCAGTCGCCAATTCGCAATTGCCATGCACGTTTTTGAAATATGTATAAGTAAGCTCCTCCTTTGCATATTGGAGTTAGTGATAGGTATAGGTAGATATCTCTCACCTACCAATTTGCCGCACTACCAACCACCATGGGCATTGGGCAGTCACATTTTTCGCCGCCGGGATTTTCATCCAATACCTAAGCAATCTATTTTTTTTTCTTGAGCCTGACTGACGTGAAACCTAAAAAAAGCAGTGAAAAATACCCATGGTTTTCGCTCTACACATTACCTAGGTATTATTTTCTTATTATATTAATTAAGTAGCGCTAAAAAAACTTAGTGGGTCAACATTTGGTATTAGTATAATATATAATAGTATAAATAATAGTCTATTTATTTTATTAAATACCTACTTACGTGAAAGACCGTGAAATATTGACGGTTAATTTAATTGTCTAAGTATCCAGATATTTGTAGGTTAAATTGTAAAAGATCAGTCAATCATCAAGATTTCACAGGATAATGATGGAAATTCCTTATTAAAATGAATTACTCCACGTAACTCCGTTATATGGGCCTCTGTATAATGGTTCGTCTGTAAGTAAAATAATGATTCATACAATGACGTATATGTATGTAGAGATAGGTATAGCGTCGGTTTAGTGCAAGCGTTCTGGATTGAGCTCGTTGTGTTGTGTTTAGTGGGCTCGTTCTCGTCGCTCGTACGCACGCATCGAGTATGCGACGTTCCCACCTAAAAAAATCGGTCGATACGTTGTAAATATTTCAAAAATACTTTTCCTTTAAAACATTTTTATTTTTCATATTGGTTCTAAAGACAGCTCGGGCGTTACTTTGTATTGGTTTACATCATTAATAGAGCTGCTGAACGTTGGTTGATTTGATTCGCGTCGTGGAATATCAGCATCAGTTGGGTTGGGGCCCAGGCGTTCTGATGTTAGTAACTTTGTGCCTTACCCTCGTGTAAGGGCAGGATAAGCTATTTGAAGGGCGTTTTCTCCTTGGAGCTACGTCTCGTCTACTTGTAATTTTAAGGTGAAGCGGGACACGAGGCGGGCGACGCCTGTACCAGACGAAGTAGGCGGTGTCGGGCGACCGCCCTCCGCGGGCCCCGGCCGAGCGCTGTGGAAAACGCATGGGCGCGGGGCGCCGTCACACGGACCCAGTAACAAATATACTTCACGAACCTGTTATCGCTCTTAGTGATTGACCATCAGTTCCATTTTGTCGATATTAGTTAAAATAAAATTAATTAGATTTTTTTTAAATACAAAATGTACCCTTGACAACTACCCCAATACCCTTCGTGCGTGCTATAAGAATGTATGGAAAGCTAAGTCGTGAGCGTAAAAATATTAAACCTTACTACAACTTGCTTAAAAACCGCGCGCAGGTATGTTGAAAAACTATTATAATCTTTCAAATTATTCTTCTAAAACCAAAATACTAATGTCTTCCCGGAACGCAGCAGCGCTTTCGCAGCATTGTAACGGCGATTCAAGCATAACGTAGCAGTGCAAACACTGTAGCGCTACAAGATATGAGATATTCTTTTTCAATCCCGGAAAATGTCCATCACAGATCGCAACCTGAATATTGCTTCAGTTTACAGTTGCTTATACTTAAGTCTATTTTACCACTAAATTGGGCAGTTTGTGCTTCTCCAAATACGCAATCGTAGTGAGGTGCTGAACAGTGCAACTAGATATAAATTGTGGTTTAACACCGGAATTATGAGAGTGAGAGTGTAGGGGGGAGGGACACGTCACGAAAGTCGCACTACACTGTTCGAAACGAGTAATTATATTAAGAATTGGTAGGTACAAGCTTCGCAGCATTACTAAATGGGTCTTAGAGCGAAAGCGCTAGGGTAGCCCGCGAAATTCCAATTTTCTAACTTTTTTTTCTATTCGCAGCTCAATATCAGGTTGTAAGTAAAGTAAGTAAGTAAGTAATAAAAAAGTTAAACGCGCCATCACGAAGATAATCGCGGGTTACAAAAATATCGTATGTATGTTTTTTCAGGCCGTAGGTATTTCCGCAATCTCTTGTGATATAACGCAAGAACGATACCGATAGGTAGTCCAAGAATTAAAATGCCTAAAGCAACAATAAAATTAGGCCGAGCAATTAGGGCAATAATTACAGAGTACACAGCGCGAACAAAGGATATTTAAAAATATGTTTGATTGTCCATCGACACAAAAATATTGGTAGGTAGGTCTATTATTACATTTTAATACCGCGAAAAAATCTAGGACGAAAGTAAAATTAATAAATAATCCTAAGCAACACTGGCCGTTGCCACACTCGATATAACTTTAAGATCGATACTTGCGCTTCACTAAGGTGTGGCGTTCTCTCCCCGCGGGCCCCGGCTCAGCCACGCCCAGCGCGCGCATTCTCAAACAAAATCCGCAGAAAATGTTGTGCGAAGAATCGAGTAGAGTCTGCGTCGTTCGTTTCGTTCAGTCACGCACGTCACATCAGTCAGCCAGCTCAGTTGAGTAGTGATCTCGATAGCCGACGAACCGTACGCACGGCGCACACGTGCCACTCGCGCCCATCCCTTCTCCGCCGCACCGCACTCCCGAGCGATTTCGCCGCTCGCTCGGTGACGCCCGCCACCGCCACCGTCCGTCGCTACTCCGCCGACGCCGCTTGTGCTCGGTTTCGTTCCGTACGGAGCTTTGCTACATCATACTATATTATGTAATACGAAAATAAACAGCTCAAAGCAACCACGTGTGCGCGCCGGCCGGCTTTCATAAATTCGTAAAAATTTTGAACATCCAATCCGCTCCGAAAAATCAGTTAATATCAAAAGTGAGTGATAGGTGAAATAAATAAAAAAAACATTCCAATCTTATAATCAGTATTTTAAAATCTAACTATTATTACCGTGGCATAAGATAATCAAATATAAACAAGTGAAAATGTCTAATTCTGTGGAACAACAATTTAGCGAGCTTAGTTTGTCACAAGAGGACCATGATCAATACGAACCAGAGGATCACCAAGACCAAAGGTTAGTACCAAACGTGCTAAACACATTTTAACGTTACAAAGAATTGATCTATAGTATGTACCTACTGGACCAAGGCTAGTCTTTTATTTTACGTAAAGGTATGGACAAAAAGAAAAACAAAAATCCTTAGAATTGCGCGAGAATTCTGAAAATGTCAGGTACAAGTTAGCTAAGTGAATCTTCACCATGATTAATATGTACAGTTATTTATGTAAACAATAAAGCCTTTTAATTTAGTTTACAAAAGTATCATAACAATATTTTTTATTTTTTTCAAATTTTTAGGGCTAGATTTCTCTTTATTTATATAAAAAAGTAAATTGTCTCATGGTACAAGTTAGCTAAGTGAAGGAGCGCTAAAAATCCTATGTACATTTTACTTAGGTACATATAGCCTTTCAGTTTAATTTACGAAAGTATTTGAAGGAAAAATAATATCCAAACGATTTTTTTTGTAAAAAAATTGCGTGAGAATTCTATAATTACTTACCGATTAAATAGAAAAAAAATGTCATAAGGTAAGAGTTAGGCTAAGTGAAGCGGCAGTAAAAAAATCTTCATGAATCTATGTACAATTACTAAGGTACACAATGTAGCATTTTAAATTGTTACAAAAGTATTAGAACAATTTTTTTTTTTGAAATCAATGGGCGAGATTTCTCTTTAAATAAATACCTAGATAGAGAAAATGTTACTCATGGTTATACTAGCTAGCTGAGTGAAGGAGCGCTAAAAATCCTTTACCATGATTATTATGTAAGTACCTACTTACACAACTACTTACATCTTTATGATTTATTCTGCCTACAGGGACCCAAGCCGTGACGTTTTTTGTTTATTATTCTGCAATTATTATTTTAACTAGCCAATTTTTATTAAGTAAATAATAATTATACTTACCGCTTTGACACCTGATCCACTGGTGGTACCTTTATTGTTAGTTTTTTTTAAATGATATTCTTGGTATAAAAACAATGTACTCAATATACACCGTGACATTTTAATCGTCTCACAACGGCAGCCCACTTCATGTATCCAATGAATGTATCTAATCATTTACAAAAACAAACCTTTTTTTGAACATTTGCATAATAAAAAAAATTAAAGTATCATTCACTAAGCCGCATGTGGTAGTTCGAAACACCCTGTTAAGGAGATGGAATTAATGATGGAATGTAATGGTAGGTACGTAAATATGTTCTACCGTTTGATACGTAAACATTATTAACAGGGAGGGTGTTTCATAATTCTAAAGCGTTATTTATTTTTCTTTGTACCTATTATCTTAATTAATAAATGTCACGGTGTACAGGTTACAGAGCCATCTACCTATCTTACTGGTTTACCTCCTATTAATCTCGAAATATAATTAAGGTTACAGCGCCGTCTACCTATCTTACTGGTTTATCTCCTATTAATCTCAAAATTTAAGGTGATGTGTCAGCTGTGTAGTAGCGTGAGCATCCTATGACTAATTATATAGCCATGACAAAACAGAACGATTTTATGAATAACTAGCTGACCCGGATAACTTCGTACCGCTACTAAATTTATATTATCTCACCTTTTAAACCTTCCCTGGACTGCTATAAATATTTCAAAACCATAATTAGCCAAATCCGTCCAGCCGTTCTCGAGTTTTAGCAAGACTAACGTACAGCAATTGATTTTTATAAATATAGATTTAATAGCTAAATTGTAGTTATTGCTTCAGGACGGCTTTGTTGTTCAACAAAGCTGACAATACTGCCGACCCCTTAACAAATGTGTAGCAACACTAAGCGGTTATCACACTGCCCGTGGACACCACTCTGGTTTGCGGCGTTGCGGTGCGGTATTGAACTTTTTCTGTAGAATCTTGATAAGTCCACAAAAACCGCAATACATACTGACACCGCATCTTCGTGTGGTTCTGTCAAAGTTAAAAACCGCGGTACCGCATACCGGTGCGGTGTCCGGTGCCGTGTAATACTAATAACAGACATAATGTTACAAATTTTGAAACAAAAAAATTTAAACAAATGGAGCCAGCCTTTCGTGAAATAAAAGAAAAGGCACCAAATTAACTACTCAGTGAGAAAATAAGCCTTTCGTGAAATAAAAGAAAAAGCACCAAATTAACTACTCAGTGAGAAACTATGTTGTAAGGTACACACGGCTACACATCAAGCTGTACATTATGCTGATCTCGCATTGTATATAAGATTTCTGTATAGTGCGAGATCAGCGTAAACTGGAAATGTATAGCTTGATGTGTAACCGTGTATACGATGAATAATCTCCAATTTGAAAATGTAAAAGGCATATAGGTACTGTGATAACAAAACAATAGGTACACACTTGAACGTGAGAGCAGGAGTCCACATTTACATGAGTAAAAAAAAGAGCAGGCAGGCGCTCGCGGGACTTGAGACGCGCACCTAAGCGTTTTCAAAAGAAAGTGTACCATGACTGAATTTATGACAATATTTAAAACATCAAATTTTCTATATATTTTTGATTCAGGTATTATTTAATCAATAACACGAGAAATCATCAAATTAAACTGGCACTCAACACAAAAAGACAGTTTAGCAACTGTCATAAATTTAACTTTACCACTATTATGAAGAAATATGCAAATGATTTTGATTGAATGACGAAGTTTGTCATTTTTTGTTTATAGGTCAATTTAATCACCAAATCAATAAATTACCAAAAACACTAGTTTTTCCAGTTCGGGTTTGTCACAGCTGATGCCAAAGTAACCGTTACTTTTACGATATCATAGTGAAATGTAGTTTAATCCGCGTAAGTAAATATGTATTGAATTCTGGAACATCAAAACCATTTATAATGCATTCAAAATAATTAAGTCTTTGTAATTGGTTAAAACTAAGAGATTCCTCTTCGCAAAACGGGGGACAGTCGCAAAACCTACAGACAATTTTTTCTAAGACAGCTTACACCAGCGCAAAACTGAAACAAAAAAATTACGTGCTTAAAATAAAATCAAGAATCACATTAGTTAACGTAATTAACAAAATTAAGCTGTATAAGACGTACTTTGTACTTAATCATAGTCACAAATGTCCTGCTAGACATTAATTTAAACCAAAATTGGTCACAGTTACATGTACTACGAGTAGTTATTACTTTAATATTTTACTTTATAATATTACAAAAACACAAATAAATTGACATAAAGGCTAAATTTGAGATCAAGTTTTCATACCTTCTTGTCACAATCTTATTTTGTTGCCTATTGTTTTGTAGGCACTAGAGGTAACCGTCACTATAATCGTAATTCTTAAAAAAAAAATCAAATAAAATCTTCTTAAATGTATTACAAATGGCTAAATGCACAAACCGTGCGAAGCCAAACCCAAAAAAAAAAAAAAAAAATATGTATTACAAATTCAAACAACAAACAGTTGGTTAAAGGGGGTAGCCCTAGGATAGCCCGCGAAATTACAATAATAATATATCTTAAGGCGGAAGCCCTAGGATAGCCCGCGAAATTAGAATAATAATTTATCTTAAGGGGGAAGCCCTCTGCCAGGGGTGCGGGTTGTGCGAAAGAGATACCGCGGCCCCTGACACACCGGCAACTGAGGGAACACCGGTGGTTTTTTAGTCAGTAAAAGTCTGACACACCCTCTTGCTGTACCTGGAGCGGGAGAACTTAGTTGATGATTTCCCACCCAAAAAAAAAGGGGGAGGAAGCCCTAGGATAGCCTGCGAAATTAGAATAATAATATAAATTAAGGGGTAACCCTAGGCTTGCCCGCGCAATTCCTATTTACATTTTTTTTTTGTCATTTGCAGGTCAGGCTGTATAAAAAAATATGATTCGCGACCGTAACATGTATGTAACGTGGCCTCCCTATTTTTTTAAATTAAACTGACTGCTGGGTTGTTTAAAATAAGCGCAAAAGGGCAGTGCGTAGATATGACATGCGAGACTTCAAAAACTGCAAGACGCACTATAAAAGGGATCAATTAGAGTCAATTGCATGTCGCTAAGATAGGAATGGGGTGGTTGACCAGTATATCTATTTTAACCTTAGATAAACTTAAAAGCGGATGATACGTAACGCTCTTACATCGCGTTCACTAAACCTGGGCTCGGTCCACAACTACATTCAACGAAACTCACAACTTCTGTGATCACATTAGCAAAGTTACAGTTAACGATATAGACAAGGACAGAGATAGGACCCAAAACATTCGTGTGAGCTCAACCACATTAAGGATCCCACAGGCGCGACTCGACTCTACTAAGCAAGTTTAAAAAAAGTTGAGTATAAATGTGGATGGATATAGGACTACAGGAAGACCAAAGAAACGGATGTATGGATTGCGCGCTTAAAGTTATATTTTATCCTAGTTTTACAAAACCTTTTAAAACAATAACTTTCATGAACCGTTCGCCAAGTCGCAGTCGCACAGTGGAACGAATGTATGGGAGCGGTTGGACGTAGACATGTCCGAAAAATAAGAGTAAAATTATGACAAACTAATGATGCCATCTTATTCGATTACTTAATGCCTTCATAAATTGTGGTGATGAATTTCTTCATAACTCCCATATTTCGGGAGTAATTTGAGAAAATGTGAAATTTTACTATGAAAATGAGTGTATCGAGCTCTCTCCCTCCTGATTCCGGGCTTGTTTCAAGTAGCGGTCTCTAATATCGTAATGCTATTACTAAGAGCTATATTTAATACTAAGACACATAGTGCGCCAAATGTGCACTTTCTGGGATAAAAGGAAATGAAAATTTAAAAAAAAAAACGTTTTTCCCCATTTGTATTTACTTTAAACCGCAGACAGACTTATTAAGAGGTCTATAAATATATTATATATATATACAGAAATATATATTAACAAAAATATTCACAAGAACTGATGAGAGTATGACTTTTAAGTAAGTTGATAATAAATTACCTAGTTTCATTAAAAGTACAATAAATAATTAAGATGTAAGCTCTAATTTACTAAGTTACACATTTTAAAACAATAACATCATTTAATTATCTTCGTCATCATCATCATCATCAATTAATTCAAATTCAGAATCGATGTCCGCTAAATCATTTATGTTAACAAATTCGATATCACTTTTCTCAGAATCCGTAAGCTCATAAAATTCCTTAAAAGAAGATTTTTTTACAAACTTATTTCCTTTTGGACGGATACTTGTAACAAGTGGATCAGAAGACAGTAAAAGATTGTGCATAATATCTTCATTGCATGAGATACTGCTATGCTTTCGAGAATGCCCCTCTCTATATTTTCTAAAATCTTTATTTCTAGCCTCAGATGCCTCTTCGGATAGAAAACCAATGGGCACAATTGACATGTTCTGAACTATGTCTGGCCCATGCATTAAAATTTTATGAAGTGAAGAAGGCATATAATACCATGGGTATAACTCCACGTAAAGCTTAGCAGTATCAAAGCAGAACTCTCGGAATTTAGTTACGTTGATCTTCTCTCCTGATGAAATACACTGCAAGATCACACAGATTTTTCTTAAAAGCATAGCATCTATTCCGGTCAGTTCAGCAGATTTAGTGTAGTTTTCAAAAAATCTCCTTGCCGAGTTGCCATTGTTGGTGGATCCACTGCCTTGTTTCACAACATCGAGAAGTAAGCCCGTTTCTCTTCTTACAGCCTCTTGAACTCTTTTCTTCCTGTCATCAACTTGCCTTTTTGCTATATCACCCCTTACTTGCCATGATTTTATGTCTAATTTGTAGGAAATGTGTAATAAGCATTCCATTGAGCGAATCCAAGCGTGAAGGGTGCTTAAGCTATATTTATACATGTCCTCGTTTGCGTGTTTATCTTTGATTAACTCTAAATTATTCATTTCTTTAGGACAAGCCTTGCATATGTCACACACTGAAGCTGCTGTATTGGATATAATGGAATGAATTTTACCATCAATCATTGTCAACAGCAGTTGGTGTTTGACACTAATTCCATCAGTGATGGTGGATGGAGTTAAGGCTTCAATCTCTGCTTCGATTTCAGCCATCTCTCTCTGCACATTTTCTTTGGTTTCCTTTATAAACTTAAACAATATTGGCCGGCAAAATGAAGTGGAAGATGGTCGCTCGTTTTCCCAAATTGTTACACCTTTTGAGACGAGCCGCAGTGGTACAAGACTAATCATAAAATTACTAGCAAGATCGATTTGCTCATCTTCACTCGTCCTTTGATGATAAATGCTTTGGCTAGATGATCCGTCAAAACCCCATTTGCTGGTCAATACGAGCTGTTGATTGGGATCAACAGGGGTTTCTAACGACCTAATAAGTCTTCTTGAGGTTAAATCCATCAAGGCTTGTAATTTGATTTTTGCAGAGCTCTCTGTAACTGTGAGATCTTCTTTGGCCGGATAGCACTTAATTTTTTCTTTAACCAACATGTAGTAACTCGGGTATTGAAGAGCTCCTTCTTGAGTGTTGAAATCCCGAAGAGTGTTATAGCGCCATTTCGATAAGTTCATCGATACATAAAGAGCCAATGCCTTCAAAGGGGATATTTCCCGTACCTGAATTGATTTACCTTCAATGAAGGCTTTGATTTTTGAGGCCTCTTCTGGATTCTCCGTCAAGTATTTCATAACATAAGCTGTATCGCTTTGTCCTGCCTTTTGAAGCGCCCTTTCGGCCGAAAACATAATTTCAGCGCTGCTACTGCTGCATGAAAGACTATCTTCAGTGCGTCTTCTTTTTTGCCGGTTACTAAGGTCCTCAAAAGATTTACGAGGACTAGGATGTGTACAAGTTGAAGCATCAGATTTAGCAGGAGAAATTATGGGCTCGATGACGTCACTTATATTTTCTGTAGAAGGTTCCATATTTTCATTCTGTAATTCCGGCCATTGAATTGCAGCCTGTAGCCAAATCTCATGTTTCTTCCGAAACTTATCTGTGCTTCTTCCAGACTGTGTCCATTTTGCATAAATGCGGTAGCAAAATCGACGACACCAGTCTTTTAAACTTGTTTCAGCACTTTCACATAACTGAACACAACTGTTATCTTTTAAAACACTGAACAAATAGTTAAAGTCGCGTAAATCTTTATGTGCGCGTGCGCATAAAGCAACGTGAATATCAAGATTTGTATTAAAATTTGGAAAATACATTGCGAGATTAGCTTGGATACAACGAGGTGTAAATCAACACTGATTTTAAAGTTACTAATAGTGACCTATTTATATAAAATCCAGGTATCCCAGGTATCCTTTGTTAAATATTGCAAGGTAATTAGTTATTGTGATAATTAGTAAATGATGCATGCTAAATTAGTGTATTAAGAGCCATTTAGTAATTAAATAATAGCAATGTTCTTATCAGTAATCATTAGTGCATCAGTTTTATATGTAAACCTTAAGTCCCTAATTATATATCCTAATTAGCTTATATCTTCTCTAATTGGCTGCTCAGAAATGTTATTGTAATAAGGTAAACCTTTAGAAAAACGGTTTTAATCAACAAAATAAACAAAAAATAAAAAAATTGTGTTATAAAATAAACATCACTCTTTATCCCAGAAAGTGCACATTTGGCGCACTATGTGTCTTAGTATTAAATATAGCTCTTAGTAATAGCATTACGATATTAGAGACCGCTACTTGAAACAAGCCCGGAATCAGGAGGGAGAGAGCTCGATACACTCATTTTCATAGTAAAATTTCACATTTTCTCAAATTACTCCCGAAATATGGGAGTTATGAAGAAATTCATCACCACAAGTTATGAAGGCATTAAGTAATCGAATAAGATGGCATCATTAGTTTGGCATAATTTTACTCTTTTTTTTCGGACATGTCTACGTCCAACCGCTCCCATACATTCGTTCCACTGTGAGTCGGTCCAAAACGGTGGTAGGCATTATTTGCACGGCCTTGCTTGCTAGCGCGCTCACAGCGTCAGTTCTACAACTACTATTTTATAACTGGCCGTGCAACTTTTTTGTACCTATGATGTACATTTATTTTCGTCTATTTAGATAAGTATAATATTTTCCAGCATATTAAATGAATCCTTGTCAGATAATATACCAACGTAAGTTTGATATTTAAAATATATACTTTATTTGAAACTAATAGACGTCGCTGATAATGACATGATTGGCACGCTAAAAGAACACACGCTAAAGACCTACATAATTGTCTTGTACGTACGAGCGTACACAGTCTTTGCACATGTTTATTACCTCAAATCGAGTTCATAATCATTGTTACTGACAGATCTACACCTATGTGGAAAAACGAACCGAAATTTAGCTCGCGCTTGTAAAGCGTTTATGCACAATAGGACTCTCAAGTCCAAGCACAAAACGCGTAGGTCAGTAACCGCCCGTAATTACCCACTACTACCACCGGAGCACTGTCCTGTCCGCACACACGAGAGTGTGTGTGTAATTCATTAATATTGGTGTCTGCGCTGAGCTATAAATAATTTGCAGAAACCCCTTGAACGGGTAACCGAAATGAGGTCCCTAGTTGTGTGTTACGCAATTAGGCCGCTGCTTCTCATTTTTGCCATGTTAGAAGCTATTGTAACACATTCTGTGAAGAGGATAGTGCACCTTGTCTGATGAGGCGTGGTCCAGAAAACCAAAACATGTTGTTCAAAGTTGCAACCAATACAGGTTTGCGTTGCACATGGGTGACGCAAACACCCATGCTCACTACTACCATACAAAAAAAAAACCTTTAAAAATTCAACATGGTTAACCATTTTGCTACTAAAACACAATTAAGCTAAAATAAACAACGAAATAGGAACCAGACTAAAATATTTTTTTCTTTTTCTAGGGCTTGTTGTTGGAAAATAAATTTTGTTTTTCAACACTACTTTGCAAATTGAGTGTTTTCTAAGGCAACACGTTAAAATAAAATAAATATGAATTTATTAATGAAATGCTCCGTAAAAGTTTTGAAAGAGGAGATTTTTTTTAAGGCTTTGACTTGATTGATATCGAAAAAGAAGAAAAATAAATAAAGTTTTGAACAGGGTATTTTGAAGAGCTTGATGATAAATATTGAAGATTTTTTTTTACTAACCTCGATTCGAACAGTTTTTAGAGGGGATTTTGTAGGGCTTGATGATAAATATTGAATAATTTTTTCTTGCAAACTTGATTCGAACAGTTCTGAAAGAGGGAATTTTGTAGGATGTGTGTATATACTTTGTAAACTGTTCAATATTATTGAAGAAATGCATATTCTTTCAACCATTTTTTGTACGAGTTTTTGGAAGATGGAATTTTATGTATCACGATAAATATTGAAGAGATAGGTTTTTAACCAGGTTTCGTAGAAGTTTTGAAAGAGGGGGGGTATAAGGCTTGACGATAAATAAAGTTTCTTTTTTTTTTTTCAATAATGAAAGCGTTTTGAAAGGGGATTTTGTAGGGCTTGAGCATAAATATTGAAGGTCTTTCTTTTTCATCCATCGCACGTCGGTAGTAACATTTGAAATTTTGAACTGCTACTGCTCCCTTACTGCTACTGTCTTGAAATTGTTTGCAACGACCGAAGCGACGCGACGCGCGTGCAGTAGTCACGCAACAGCTAAGATTTCTTCGTACAGTACCCATCATGGATCTATGTGAAGATAGCTGCCGGACGGGGGTTATCTCAATTAATACCGATTTAAAAAAAGAGGAAATTTTGTGAATTCGATTCGAAGACCCTTTTTTTCGGCTGCTTAGCTAGCATCTCCCTGAATTTCTGGGATATTAGGTATACTTCAAGAAGATCTATGACGCCCACCTATAAGTGTAACCAATGTTGAACGGGTTTTATAACAAAACAAGAGTTACAGATGGGTAGCTGTATCTTAGGTTCTTCTTTAGCTATTCATAGGCTATAAACTAAAACTGTCGATAATGTATAACTGTCGATAACGATTTTTTTTAAGTTTTCACGCTATGAGACTCATTATTAGCCATCCCTACACTATGTAGGTGTACATAGATGGTGGATATAGATTGTATAGATAGATAGATATCGCTTTAAATATAGTTTTCTTCAGCGAGCTAAAAATGCCGTGTGCGTAATATGTGCAGTTGTTACGGCTGACGTTGCACCTGCCGGCAGGTGGCCCGGCCTGTCCAGCGCACGTGCCGTTGCCGCGCTCTTCAGATTACCTACCAACTGTTCGTTTTTGTTCCTAAATTGATATTCAAATAAATTATTACTGCACAAGGAAAAATAAAAAATAACTGCCAAGTACGTGTCGGACACCTCAAAGTGAAGATTCCGTAGTCGTGATTTATGCAGTGCATGCGTGGCTCCCCAAATAGCAGAAACGACTACGTGGCAAGCCTAGAAAGAGATGGCAGAATGAGTTGACTCCTTGGCCCGCAATCGCACTTGACCGTGATGAGAGGAACGAGGGCAGGGGGAGGGAGGCATTTTCCCTACAGTGGGAGAACACAGGCTCATACTAAAATTAACTTTGTATTTCATAGTATTTGCAAAGCGCAGTGTTGCCTGGAGTACCTACCTACTAAAGCTATAACTCTGGCCAATCCTTCGGGGAATATAGGCGTGTTGTTATGGTAGATCATAGTATTTCTGGAGAACTATAAGAAATAAGTTTTACGGTTACATCCGAAAAAAAGACGCGGTTTCTTTAACGAAGTTAAGAAATTGGCAAACTAATTTAATATTACGGGCTTTGGCATTAGTTTGAACTAGTTATTTGATACCGGCTGAAAATCATAATCATATTAGTGCCCTGTACTAACGTACGAAGACTTGAGCGTCAGCTAGAGACAGGAAGAATTGGCCGATTTATTCCGTTGTGCCACTTGGCTACGGAACCTTAAAAACGTTGATAAAAAGAAAATCTCACATATTCAAAGATATCCAAGTAAACATTTGTTAAAAATTGCGAACTGAAAGTTGTGAAGGCCGCTCGTTTGTCATTCAAAAAGTTTTTTGTCGTTTTAAAGGTTCCGTAGCCAAATGACAAAATCGGAACCCTTATTATTTCGTTATGTCCGGATGTCGCACAGCCATTTACTCGGAGACACCGTTTATTGTGCAGTGAAATTATGAAAAAAATATTTAGGGGTTGCATTATTGTTAGACCCCATAATTAAAAGATTTTATGTGACTGCTAATAGTTGTCAATAGTTTTTGAGATATGGGATTGTTTCGGTTGCAGCCGCCAAAATAGCAGTTTTTCCAGGAAAAAAATCATCTTTGAAAAAACGAAATTGTTTTAGCAATACTGTGCATGCATAAAATATATTCATCCTAAACTGAACCTCCTCATCGTGCGTGGTCCTACACGCACTGGGGCAATTTTTTATGTTTTGTGATATTTATTAAAAACTTCAGCAACTAATCGTTTTGACGTAACACGACAACGGCAACAACTACCTATATCGGCGGGCAGGCTGTTATAAATTTACTTTAGGACGATGACAAAGACAGGCGCCGAGCGGTGGTGTGGGTAACTTACTGATCCTACGAACTAGGATATGAAAATCTTCGGGTCTTAAGAGAACCTTTATACCGATTATAACAAGTTGACTAATTCCTCATTATTCAGCTGAAATTCGTCCTCGGCTATATGTAAATCTTCGGGTCTTTAAAAAGAACCGTTGTACCGGTGATATCACGTCATCATCATCATCTGCCTAGCCTTTTCCCAATATGTTAGGGTCAGCTTCCAGTCTAACCCGATTCAGCTGAATACCAGTATTTTACATGGAGCGACTGCCTATCTTACCTCCACAACTCAGTAATTGGGTAATACCATACCCCTTGGTAAGACTGGTTGTCAGGCTTCTACGACTTCTGGGTTTCTGACGACCCGGAACGACTGTCAAAGATACACAAATGACAGCCGCGACCAACGGCTTAACGTGCTGTGATATCATGCCGGCTCATCATCATCGTCAGCCTACAGCGGTCCACTGCTGGACATAGGCCTCTCCAATTGCACGCCCTTTAGCTCGATTAACTCTCATCCAGCTGCTACCAGCCACCCGGCGAAGACCTGACGGCTTCCTACCTTACGTTCTCGCGGTCTCCACTCAAGAACGTTTACCCCAACAGCCATCGGTTCTACGGCTAATGTGGCCGGCCCATTGCCATTTTGCCGACAACTTTAGTTCTCTGCCGGATCACCTAATTCCGGATTCTATCCTTCAGAGATACTCCGAACATAGCTCGTTTCAAAGCTCGTTTAGCGACCTTCAATTTATGGACCAGCCGTACTGTGAGTGTCCACGTTTCGGCTCTATAAGTCAAAACAGGCAGGACGCACTGATTGAAGACTGCGGAATACGCAACGAGAAGACTAGACGAAGCTTCCGAAACGCTGCCCAGCCTAGCTGAATTTTTCTGTTAGCTTCCTTCTCCAAGTTGTTCTTACCGAACTGCAGAGCTTGCCCAAGTTAAACGTATTCTGGAACAACTTTGAGAGCACGGCCATGGACAGCAATCGGTCCCGGAGTGACGTTATCGTTGAACATAACCTGGGTTTTTTCCAAGTTCATCCGGAGACCAATGCGTACAGAATAATCAACTAGCCGTCCAGCATCTGGTGCAAGTCATACAGCAATTCAGCTAGTTTAACGATGTCATCTGGATGTACTCGCCGTTGATGTTAATGCCGCCGCGTCCTTTTCAGTTCAGCGTCTTAAACACATCCTCTAGTGCGTTAGAGAATAATTTGGATTTCAGGGAAATTGCGTCCCCTTGTCTTACCCCTCGACGCAAGAGGATGTGTTCAGTTTGCTGATCCTGAGTTTGGACGGTCATTGTCGCGTTTTCATACAGACATTTCACTTGGTTATATCGCCAGTCGATTTGGCATCGCTGCAGACTCGAAAACAGACCAGGTCTTGATAGAGTCAAAAGCCTTCTCATAGTCCACAAATGCAAGATACAGGGGCCGATTATACTCTTCGGACTTCTGTATAATCTGGCTCACTGTGTGGATGTGGTCTAAAGTGCTGTATCCTCCACGAAACCCTGCCTGCTCCAGTGGCTGACACTCGTCGAACCTTCGTACAAGACGATTCGTGACGACTCTTGAAAACAGTTTATATACGTGGCCTAGGAGCGAAATAGGTCTGTAACTCTTCAAAAGGGTCTTATCACCCTTTTTAAAGAAGAAAACAACCACGCTCCTCCGCCACGCTTCTGGAGTGCTCTCTCAGTACAGGTCTCCCCTCCCGCTTTCAGGAGCTCGGTCATAATCCCGTCCTCATCCGGGGCTTATCCATTTTTAAGCTGTTTGAGAGTTGGTTGGTTTGTTTGGTTTCGTCTTGGCTGACTTCTGGCAGGTCCTTCGCTTCTAGAATCCTCATTTTCGGGATCAGGTCGAGATGCATACGATGCGTACAATTGGCCGTAGAAGTTTTCGACTTCCGAAAGGATCTCCGGCTTCGAAACGACGATATCCCGACTTGATTTGGTCAACTTCGTCAGATGGCTCCTCCCAAGTGCTTGGACGAATACTTTCGACCCCCGATTTTGCTCGATCGCTTCCTCTATAGAGCGTGTTTTGGAGCGTCAGATGTTGCGTCGTTCTTATATTTTTTTGAGCGCCCGTTGTTCTGACGAAGTGACAGGTGGGTTTACACGTCGTTTCGTCATAAGCTCCAGAGTCTCTTCCGAAAGTTTGGACTTGCCCGTATGCCGCGTTTTACAAAACCTCATACCCTGAGGATTTCCACCATTTGGTCGAGCGCCTGGTCAACTTCATTTGTGGGTTCCACGGCAGCGAATCGGTGCTCCAGGTCTGACTGCAAGGCATCGGATCTCAACATAGTTTGGAGCATATTTGGACGGAGCCTAGACTTCATCAAACGAGTTCGCTCGGGATTGAAGTTGATATTCAGAGAGCCTCAAACAAGTCTGTGATCACTGCCGTTATTAAACCTGTTGATCACCGAGATATCCCTAAATATTTGCTTTTTATCCTTTATGATGCAGTCTATCTAATTTTTCGTCATAGTGTTAGGGGCTTCGTCACGTCCACTTCCTTTGGGGCTGTTTCTTATATCAAAAAAAGCCCCTCCTTCTCAAGGAAGTTGACAAGCATTTGCCTCTTATGATTTCTGCTGCCAAACCCGCAGGGTCCTACTACCGATTCGCTGCAATTCTGTAGTCCCACTTTAGCGTTAAAATCCCCCATGAGAACGTTGTAGTGGGCCCTAGTGGTGGAATGCAAGGCTTTGGAGATGTCCTCGAACATTTCCTCCACATCGTCATCAGAGTGTACTGAGGTCGGTACGTAGACCTGAATAACCTTAGGCTGTATATCTCGGTTAGGTTTAGTATGAGGTACGCTACCCTGTTCGAGTTACTGGAAACTTCCATAACGTTATCACAAAGGGATTTGTTTACCAGGAACACAATCCCGCCCTGGGATAGCTGGTCTCCCTCTCGAAAATACAAAAAGTGGCCCGATTTAAGGGTTATTGTATCCTCCCCCTCTCTTCGGACTTCACTCAACCCGAGAATGTGCCAGCTTATTTTTCCGAGCTCTTCGAGCTGCACTAGGTGTTCGTCGAGCTGTAACGTGCGTTCGTTCTACGGTTGGGTTTGGCGGCCATTCGTAGCCCGGTGATTCTTTTGCCGTTACCGTGACCGCCGCCAAAATCAGGAATAGCAAGGCGTCCGGGAACTGGGGGCCGTGTTTGATTCTGGCTTGCCATTGTAGGATTTGCCTATAATCGCTACGCTAGGCTAGGCATGCGGGTTGGCGATCGCAGATCAAAGCTTCTCGCACTAGGGACGCTGCTGCCTCTCACTAGTCTGCGCCATTTAGCTGCGAAGCGTTACTAAGAAATGGTTATCCCGCCATTTGTAGGTTGTCCGAGCCTCGTTTGTCATTCAGCAGGGTGCACCACGAGCAGGTGAGGTTGACTTGGGGCACTGAGATGGTGAGTGTACCCCCTTAACACCCCAGCTAATTCATCGCCGGCTAATTCATCATAATATTGCTGAAATTCGTCCTCGGCTATATGAAAATCTTCGGGTCTTCAAAAGAGCCTTTATACCGGTGACCAACACGCTGACTAATTCATTCTCATTTTGCTGAAATTTATCTTCGGCAATATGAAAATCTTTGCATTGTTCAAAAGAGCCTTTGGTGATGAGTTGATGACACGCCGACTAATTCAATATGATTTAGCTGAAATTCGTCCTCGGCTGAACGTCACTGCTTTTAGTCTTGGTTGATTTGTTTGTTTTTTCCGTTGCTGTGAATCGATACTGGACTCAATCCGCCTTATTACAAAACGCGATCTAAATTTAGTACTGTGATTGTTACTAGGTTTAAACCATGACTAAATAAAACGTTATTATAAAACGAAGTTTATCTCTAGTTCTTGAACTATCTGTGGTACTAAAGTTAGTCCGCCGAGACCCCTAGTTTATCTTTGGATTTAACTTAAGTACGAATTAATTTGAGGTTAGCGTTGATTATTTTTGTGTCTTTTAATTTACAAATCGATAGAAATGGATATCAATTATGATTGACTTAGATTTGGATATGCTGAAGATGTCTCGGCGATCTTACAGACATCGTCATCGTGTTAATCCTTTCGAATTGAGTGACGAAGATTTTAGATATAGGTAAGTATAGGTTCACAAAACGTTTTGGTGAAAAAATAGTGGATGTTTTACGTGAAGTTTTATACCACGACCCTCGAGGATGCCCACTGGGTACTGAAGTGCAAGTGGTTTGCGCATTACGCAACTGGGCTCGACATGAAGTACCTAAGTAAAGTCGATGCTACTATAACATTAGACAAAATCCTATTATTATTGTTTTATTCGTAGATTGAAGACGATACAGCTGATTTACATGGTGTGATTCAACCAGTTGTCAGCAAAACTGCATTTATTTATCAAAACGGACGCTAAGTAAACATTCGTATCAAATTACGCACGCTGCCGCCGAATTAAATACATTCCACTTCACTCTAGAGGTGTTACAAATATGACAACTTGATTATAATAAAAAGTGCGTCAAAAGTACAAGTGGGGCTTGTTCATTATATTGCAACCTAAACATAGAACAATTTATGACGTATTTTTGTATTGTTAAATAATTATTTAATCGTTTCAAGTGTTATTCTAATTACAATATTTAGAGAAACGGAACGTTCTTTCAAATAAAGCCCGAATGAACGAATGAAAGAATGCCATTTTTGTTTATTATCTGTAGATATAATTTGAACCATGGACCTTCTTTGGTACTAACTGATCCTCAGATAGTCTTCGTTTTGTAATAAAGACGCATGTTGATCCTGGTACTGACTTTAGTACCGTAACAATCCTAGACTTATAAGTCTTGGTTTAAACCAGTACTAAAGTATTTTTTTGTAATAAGACTGCCTGAGTCGGAAAAAATATAACTAATAATAAATATGACCGGCCTTTGTAGTGTAAATTAGGTGGTACTCTGTACTATGGGCAATTAAAAAAATCGCTAATATTTGAAGGAAAATGTAGGCCGTTGCACGCCAGCACCCTAATTGCGTAACTCACGATTAATCATAATCGGTTTCATTTTGACAGTTCAACAATATTCATTGCGTTATTCACGTTGTCGAGCAGACACATTTTTCGAACATACGAAGCAAAGGTTTAACAATGTTTTAAAACTAAACAGATTATGATTAATCGTGAGTTACGCAATTAGGGTGCAGTGCAGGTGTTTTATTCCTATTGTTAATACAGCTTGCGCAACGCGTAGTAAATTAAATAATGAAGAGGCTGAATTTTTTTAAACCATCTGGCAAAAACAAATTGTTTTCATAATTAATATAATTACATTGTTCTGGTTATTAATATGTATATCAGCTTTTCGGTATCTATTAATTGGATGTTAAAATCACACGCATTTGTGTTGTGCACTTTGTGTTTTACATAAATATATAATCAGCTACTGGGCTGAAGTCTGGCTGGGTAAGCTGGGTCCTCGCAGAGTGGAGGCTTGTTTCCCAGCAGTGGGAAACAAGCCGGCTGAACAACAACAGGCTGATTTATGTATGTATGTACAGTACTGGCACAGATTAGTCCTAGGCTGAATTTTGAGATCAGCGGATATGGGTTTGGAATGGAAGTATACTATACCTTCAAATCCACATCATTTCCGGAAACTGTAACTTGGGTTTCATTAAGTCTCCTGTGCTTTCTAGAAATTTCCAAAAAAATATTTATAAATAAATAAATTTCATAAATAAAAATGCCTGCAGGCTAAAATGTCGAAAGTATATACAATATATTATGTCTAAACTCTAATCGCGCTAATGTCAAAAGGAACATCGAAATTTCTAAATACTCTGATGTATGTACAAAATGTCGACATTTTGTGAAAAATGGCTCGGATAAGTTTTACAACTATAGGTCATAGTCATAGGGACCAACGCTAAAATGGAAAATTATGAAAATGAAAACAATTATTCAAAAAAATGTCGTCGCTGTCACTTCAAAAAGTCGTGTTAATTTTTTATTTCATGCGTTGTTTGGAACGAAATCCTTTGTGTCAAAATGCCATATACCGTATGATTTTTTTTACCGTCTGGAAAAAAATAGGGCATAATAGGTGAACGGAGTAAAAGCCTATGGCATAGAAATTTCACTTCTTTTTTTTTAAAATCCTAACATGAAATGAACCTATCAATAAATACTATTACTTATTTGTAGTAAACTTTTCATACTAAAATTTAAAAAATAATAAAAATAGAAAAGAGTAAAAATATCGGCAAATAATATCAAAACCCAACTTATAGGCACCCTACTCTACGCGCAGAAATTATCAATGAATTCGTAGCGACATCCAATCCTTTGATTGAAGCCGGCCGGGGATAGGTAACTACTATCGCAAAATATCTTTCCTTAGGCGTACCGCTCACGTGTCACCGCATGCGCATCCCCTCCCGCCCGCGCGCCCTTCGAACCGAGTACCGCGTCTCGTGCTCTCTCTCTCTAGTCACCTGCGATTAGCCATAGCGTGACGTCGATCGCTGTTTTTTTACGTTTGAACCGTGTGTGCTTCGACCGCCCAGTGTTTATTTTCATAATGACGTACGCATACTCCAACTCCACCCGCAGGTGAACATTCTATGGAGCGACGAGTCCATATTTACCCGCGCTGGTATCTACAACGTACCTACACAACGAGCAATGGTGGAGTTTCAAAACTCACTTAAAATAAACGAACACGCTCATCAAGTTCTATTCAGTGTCAATGTTTGGGCCGGGATAATACACGTTGGCATAATGGATCCAGTTTGTATCGAAGGTCGATTGACATGGATAATGTATCGTGAAATTATACAGTCCGTTATCGACACAATGTTGTAAGACGTTCCTCTGGACTATCTGCCGGACATGTACTTTCAGCACGACGGGTGTCCAGCTCACTACAAGCGATCTGTGCTCGCGTATTTAGATAGTGAATTCCGTCATAAGTGGATAGGTCGCGGTGGACCTGTGAACTGGCCGGCGAGATCACCAGACCTAACGCCATTAGACTTTTGTTTGTGGGTTGAACTAAAACGCTCAGTGTACAACGAAGAAGCTCGTAGTGTAAATGAGTTAAAACAGCGAATAATAAACGTTTTTAATATTCTGAAAAGTGACAGAGACACGCTTAGGAGTCTAACAACCAATTTGCAAAAACGTGGGAGTTTGTGTTTAGAAAGAAACGGTGGACATTTGGAACAAATATTGCAATATCGTTGAAAAGGTACTTTTTGTTGTAAATAATAACTCATTTTCTGTAATTTTGTAAAAATGAATCAGTGTAATTATTTGTAAATAAGTTGATTACGATCTTTAAATACGCCTAGTAAGTTGTAGTATCCGATTTGGATTAAACAACCTTGTTGGAATCCTTTTTTATTACACATCACGTTAAAACCTTCGAAATACAGATGAATGTGAGTGATTGTTATAAGTATTTAATATCAGCGGTTTGTTTACATTTTTATCAAAGCTTTACCGATCTTACGAGACGTAATTTATTTGGTTTACGGTTTCAAGACACGCGTCACTCAGTGTATCAAATTATTTGCCTACTACAACTACATACAGCACGGTGACGTATGTAGGTACACGCGCAAATGTGTGCGTGAGTGTGTAGGGATCAGGCGGTATCGTCCTGTGCGCAGGAGAGCGAAGTTAATGCTAGCGTCTCGCTCACACTTCCATCATGCTTCATTCATGTGCAATCGCAGCTGACGCCGTTTACTATTACCTATTTTGGATAATATTAGTTTTACGCGAGTGCCGTAGGATGTATTCTTTTTCATGTATTTTAAGGATATTCGGAACTTTTATTAAATAAATGGTACCAGGTAAATGTTAGGGTATATGAGTTCTATTCTACTTACACAAAATGTCATATTGTTGTCCAGACGCTAAAAAATTTCAGCCGGTATAGTTGTGTTTGACACAACTTTCTTCGAAAAAGTCTTATTTAAACGTCTTTGTGAAATTGATTATGTGTGAAAGGTAATCTACCTGTGTCCTCTTAAGTTGTTTGTTCGAAGAGCGGAAGTGAAACTCCAACTTGTTGATAGTATGTATATTGCCACACGTCTTATAGTTCAGAATTAGATAGGTAACACAGTTACAAAACTAATGAAACTAGTTGGGACAGAATAAACTAATGACTTAAAATCTAGTCTGTGTGCCGTGACGGTGGACAAACAAGAGAGGGACGCTAAGGGTAGCGATATATTTAGTCTTCTCCATGGGGTAGCGCCCTGGATCGTAGCTTGGTGTTGCCACTTAATAAACTAACACAAAATCTTATACAAACTAAACATAGTACAGGCGACGCCACGTGCATTTTGTGTACGCACCTTAGCGTACACAAAATGCATAATACGTGAGGAGAACGATGAACCGATTTAACGAAATTCGGAGAAATCCTTGAATTTTACTCGTCCACCGTACCGAGTGGCATGTGGCAGTTTGGTAGTGGTGGTTGATTTGGCATCTGCGTTTGGAGATGGGATTTGATGTTTTAAATTGGATGTGGATGTGCGAGTGGCTTTTGATGGTTTCGTCGGCGGATCAAGGGCTGGCGTGTTCCATCTATGCCGGTTTGACGCGATCAATGCTTCAGTGACGTTTATACCCACAGAATAGATAAAAGAGGTTAGAAGGACCTTGTGGGCGGGGCAGGCGCGCTGCACTTATGAGCGGCTCAATGATGATGAGCCGCATCATCATTTCAGCCGAAAGACGTCCACTGTTGGACATGGGCCGCCCCCAAAAAGGGGGGTTTTGCCATAATCGCCAAGCTCGGCAGGCGGGTTGGCGATCGCAGTATGGTGGTCAAATGCATAGCGGACGCTGCTGCCCGTCCCTTAGTCGCCTTCTACGACACCCACGGGAAGAAATGGGATGGTTCTATTCTTTCACGTCCGGCACCACACGGAACACCAAACGCTCATAAGTCAACCGAAATTTGATTCGCCGGCCAACGGTCTGCTCATAATTGTGACAACGTGCGAAGCTCTGCGAAAAAAATTGAATTATGCAGTCTTGCGCTATTATAACGTGTCGGAAAAGAAGCCAGGTGTGTAGTGTAGCCCGGGATGGGATATTTTTTCACCGGTAAGTCCAAAAACCTCATGTAGTTTGTAGACAAAAACTATACAATCGCAAACAGATGCAAAATTATACAATGCATGGGTACCATCGTGTACTAGATGAGTGATCGCGCAATGTATTGCGTTCACTGCGACCGTCGCGTGCGCGCCGAGCCAAATCTGAAATTCTGCGAAATCCATGCGTATCGATAGTGTTGTGCGTGTTGGAGTGTACGTGAAGCGCATTTTGCGTTAGTGTGACAACCAATAGCAAACTCACGACCTAAATGCGTGTGGTTTATTGTGTGCGTGATGCGCGTACGTATGGGTCTCTTGCTTAGAGTGGAGTTAAAGAGTGGGAAATAAGCGGTGACACTCGTTCTAATACAAATCAGGAACTATTTCCTTTCTAACCTCTTGTCTATTCTCTGTGTTTATTTATACCCTTAATGACCAAAGTAATTTGCCATCGCTGGCGCGATCAATAACTTGGTAGGGGCCGGTATAATATGGTAGTTGTAAGGGGCGCCTGACTGCGTCACGAAGAAAACGTGTGTTGCTGACGAGAGCTCTGAAAATAAAAGATGATGATTGCGTATGACGAGAGGCTTGGGGGATTGGTCGTACAGTCGATATTTTACGTCGAAGTTGAACGACAAAGTCTGCAGGATCGTTTGTAGTGTCAGTTTCGGAAACTGGAACAAGCATTCGCCGGGCAACCGAAGTGTTTCTCCGTAAACCAATTCAGCAGCGGTGGCTATCAGATCTTTTTTGAAAGCGGACCGCCAAATACGACGGAAAGGCAGTGCGCGTAGCCAAGACTCTTGGTGGCACATGAGAGCAACCTTGAGTTGGCGAAGAACACGCTCAATAATGCCATTGGCGCAGGGATGATATGCCGTTCTTCTTATTCGCTTAGTGGCGAAGTGTGTCGTCATTCGGCGGAACAGATCAGACTCAAACTGAGTGCCTTGGCCTGTCGTAATGACTGACGGTCCACCGAAACGGGCAACCCATTCTCGAATAAATGTTTCTGTTACTTCCTCCGCAGTGATAGTTTGCATTTGCTAGACAAAACCATCTCGTAATTCTTCGATAGCTGTCAAACAATATCGATGATATCAATATGAACATGTTTGAAGCGACTAGATGGTAGTTCGAAATTACCGATAGGAGAAAAATTATGACGCGATACTTTGGCGCGTTGACATGCCTCGCAAGTTCGTACCAATTCTTTGCAGTCCCTGTTGACAGACGTACGCCAAACGTAGGGTACGGTCACCAAGCTGGTGCTAGCACGTGCGCCGGGATGACTGGAACGTTTAAACAAGGTTGTGGACCTTGTTTAATAAACGCTTCTCTTGGAAAGGAAGGGGACGAGGCTTGCCCGTTTATACATCACAAGTGACAGAGGTATTCTTTCCTGGAATATTAACATTGGTCAATTGCAGGCTTGACCCTTGAGTACGCAGGAAAGATAACTCCTTAACTATAGCCTGACTTTTGTGCTTCGGCGAAGGCTACGTAGTCCTGGTCAAATGCGATAGCGTCGATACGTGACATAACGTCAGCGACGACATTATCCTCTCCCTTGATATACTTTGTCAGTCGGAAACTGACTAATGAAAGACAGTTGGTTCAACTGAGCAGGGGGAAGTCAAGAGACGGCGCTGTATAAAAGCATAGAGAAGCGGCTTATAGTCCGTGAAAGTTGTTACGTATTGGACCTCAAGAATGTGGCGGAAATGTTTCGATTCAAAGCTTTCGTATACCGCCAGTAGCTCACGATAATAAGCTGGCGACTGCGTTTGCTGAACTGTCAGTTTCTTACTGAAGAAGGCAATAGGGACCCACTTGGCGCTAACTCGTTGTTGGAGACAGGAGCCAATGTGGACGTTGGCTGCGTCAGTAAACAGTCCGAGACGCGCGCCGTTGATCGGATATTGCAGAAGAGTGGATCAGCTAAACTCTCTTTGCAGGCTTTAGATTGTTCTAAAAGTAAAGGTGTCCATATGAATGATTTGGCACCCTTGCCTTTAGTTTCAACCACAGATTTTATAAGCCACAGATTTTATGCCTCTATAAGCGGAGCCTGGAACAGTGCTGCGCGGGGCACGAATCGGCGATAATAGATCAACTTGCCGAGAAAATGTCGCACACCTTGGGACAGTTTTAGGAGGTAGAAAGTCTAGGATGGTGTTTGTACATGATTTTGAAGAGGACGGGTTCCCTCGGAACTGATGTGATATCCTATGAATGTGACTTCTCGTACAGCAAGGACGCACTTGGAGGGGTTGATTATGACTCCATAATCTTGCAGGCGTCCGAAGAGAATACGCAGATGCTCGCAGTGAAGAGCCTCATCAGCTGAATGCACGAGGATGTCATCGACTGTGACTTTTCGAAGAGGACAAACAGAGTAACGATGGCTGTCTTCGGGACGGCCTTTTCAGACACAGAAATCTAATTATATGCTTTCACCAGGTCGATGGTGCTGAATATTTTAGAACTAGTAAACTTGTGGGCAAAATCGTTTATGTGCCGGACAATCTATCCGGTTACAGTTCGGGCGTTCAGTGCGCGGTAATCGCCACCAATAGCGGTAAATTGATTTTTATTTCAATAGTTTACAGACATCAAAAAGTCATAATATAAATTAAAAGTTTTTAGTCAATATGTCGTAAATACCGTCAAAATGTCGTACTTATGTGTAGTTTTATTCTATAAAAAAAAATGCAAAAGCACGAATATCTATGTTCTAGCTTCATTTTGTTTACAGGGATATTACATTTGGATAGACACAATAAAAATATGCCTTTTCACATATTTTTTGAACTATTTAGGCTGTGTCAGGAAACCCTGAAATAGTCTGTTTTTACATACGACTTTTTGTAATGACAGCTACGATGTGTTTTATCGTGTTTAACTTTTTTTAAATTAAGATTTTGCCTCTAAATAAACTGAAACTTATAGGTTATATAACAATATCAGGTATAAAGTTGCTACAAGTTAGCTAAAATATCAATTAATTACCATGATCGTATAACCTGTTTAAAAGTGGCCACCGTTTCATGTTCTTACCACAGCTGAATTATTTTTTAAACTGGTCACATTTAAAATAAAAAGGAGAATGGGCAAAAATCAAAGGGAGCCGATCTAGCTGCGAATACTACTTAGACATTTTTGTGTTTACGTATGCCAAACAGTGTAGAAATATTAAACTTATAGTTTTTATGCGTACCTAATCAAATCAGAAATAGAGAGATCAGTAAGAGAATTGCCAACCTTAAGTGGCAGTGTGTAGGGCACAATGCTCGTAGCACAGATTGCCGTTGGCCGATGGGGCCCAAACGTTCTGGAGCGGCGACAGACTACCGGAAGGCGTAGCGTTGGAAGGTTCTATAATTAAAAATATTCGGTTTTTATAATTTTACTAGCCTTTTTTGCCGGCGGCTTCGTCCGCGTCGGCGCGGGCATCTGAAAATATCCCACGGAAATGTACTACCGGGAACGTACTATGTGTTAATCCATGTTTTAACGATCTGTGCTAAATTTTATCCAAATCCATTCAGCCGTTTTTGCGCCACGTAGCACAATTACGTTGTTTCAAAGATTTTCAATATACAATTTTGACTTTTTTAATTGTTTTATTAAATGTATAGATTTTAGGATTTTTGGCAATTAGAGTCAATGCCTCCTTAAAAATGCGAAGCAACAGGCGCACGAAAACGAGGTTGAAAACATTTTTCACGTTAGGTTTGTGGAATGTAGTTTTGTGTCCTCGAAAGTTTGTTAAAAGAAGTCGTTTAATACGCGTGAGTACCTATTTGCCATTGCACTCTCGGTTCCATTACGGCCTCGCCTCCTTCACAAACCTCCGACAAACTTTGCACACCTGCATCATAAATGTATACCTGTATTGCACTCGTTTTTATTGCAGTTTGTGTGAATTGATAACTGTTGTAGGTATCATAAAACTTTCTATTTAATAAACATATGATTACTATTTTACGTTATAAAGTTATTGAACCTATTGTTTGTTAAGCACATTAACTTATTTACTATTTTTGTAAATTAAACCAGTCTTATAATGATATCGGATTAGTGAATGGCATGGATTGTTGCTTTTATCAGTATAATGCGCGCGGTAGGGTGGGTGGAGGGCGGCGCGGCATTGTCGTTTTGCATTGCAAGTCCGTTGTGAACCCGCGTCGCGTCCGCTATACACAGCCGGTACTCAACTCGGTTCGAGTCGGTTCACTCATTCTTCAGTCACACGGCAACACTCGCAGTTGCGCCACAGCTCGTGCACGAATGGGCTAGGTTCTTCATCACTCCTTCCGGTCGTTTTTATTCACTAAATAAACTTGTATGTACCAGAGATCGTAATACGTTCGATATTTCTAATAATTTAATTGGGTTCGTAGTGGACATTTCAGTTGAAGTGGTGAAATTGAAAGCGTCGGTGTGCATCCACAATTCCACATCAGGCGCCTACTGTGTTAAGTTTTGCAACTTGTTTATGGCTTACAGAATGGCGAAATACCGCAGGTATGAATAGTTTAGTAGACTATGCTATCCACACGAATACGCCCACATTCCTAAACTGTCGTTTTCCAGCTGGTACCTATAAAACGATTGGAGCTTGACAAACCTTAGATAGGTGTCTACTTACATAATATTTGACATTTCATCTGTCTGCTGACATGCATTTCTGAAATGCAGTAAAAACTTTAGTTCATCAATAATTTCGATGCATATGAACACGTGGTGCGTAAAGAAAATGGCGGCGCGCAGAGAGCTGCCGCCCGCCGGTACTGCGGCCCGTGGCGCCGCGGTCATGAATCACTGATACCGAACGCGCCGGCCGGCATCGCTGCCAGCCGCCAGAATGCTATGGATTTATTGATAACAACTTTTCCACATGTTGTCCGCAAGGTTTAATAAATAGCAACTATTATTTCGTTAGTATACCTCGTAGAGCAATGACCACTGATGCTGTACTTACCACAGTTATATTTTTATTTGTAAATAAATAATTATTAATAGGAAGGTTATCTAATCTAATGAATAGATATACCTATTCAATTTCAAACTGTTTACCACTCGTAAGTGTTAAACGAAATCTATTAGGCATACATATGTAGGGTGGTTCAACTCTCAAGAGAACAAATCCAGATTTTCATTGGTTGGACTGTAGTTAACGTAACTGCATGCAACATGACTATATTTTTGTTAATTACAGCAACTAACACATACATTAAATGACCAGAATTTTACCTATCTACCCAGTGCATACTAAAATTTAAAACTTTCTTTTCACTCAATGACAAGACAATTTCAACTAAAATGATAAGATAAGTATGTTGTTTGTGCACCTTAAAACAGGTTTACACGACACCCCACTTCACCCCAGAATATGGCCGCCCTTTTTGGCGAACTGCAAAGAACATTTGAGAACGAGTCCTGCAGCAATGAAATTCTTTACTTGTTTTGCACGTTATAAAGATGGCAATATTTTTAGTTTAGTCTGCGGCCAATACAGTATGTAAAGAAAAACCTGAAGCCTCCTGTCATATACTTAGTTACTTTTACTCTACACAGTCTACAGCCAACTTAGCTCTATTAGTGACGAAATTCGGTCTGGCGAGTTTTATAGGGCACTCGTTATGAATTCGATTGGAGAACTAGTTATTTTATACGCGGACGCACCATGGTCGCGCTGCCAAAAAATGAACGCCATCAACAGGTGAAATACCCACCTTGTGCTGCGATTCAAAAAAACCCTGCCAGCAGCTAATCGGCAAATGTAAGGTTTATGATCGATTATTATTTATTTAAACATTTTTTTTACGATAGAAATGACACTCAAAAATTACTTGTTGCTTTTTGTTTTGAGATCTAACATAAAGTTGGAAGTCAAATTCCTACGTTGCAAAGTATTTGAGAAAAACCTCTGGAAACAGACAGGAAAATGTGATGTTTTAATGCTAGGTTGTTTTCTTTTTGAGGTAGGGACGCACGGCGACATATCAAGCTACAGGAACATTTCCAGCTGACTTCTCATTATACGACAAACCATTACGATGCGAGGTCAGCTAAAACTGGAAATTAATAGCTTGATATGTCGCCGTGTGTACAACATTTATTGAATTTGAATTATTCTATTATTATTACAATCAGTTGTCTAGTATTGAAAAAAGATAATGTATGCTATTATATTTTTTCTTCAGGTAATAAAAGAAACTAGTGGTCGCCCCAGTAGTCGAAATTAGACCATGTTTTTTACTAATTTAATGCATTATTATATAAAAATAATTAACTTTCTGCACTCCTTCTTCTTTAACTGTGTCAAATTTCATACTCCTCCGTCTACGTAATTTTCGTAAAAAGGGGTACAAAGTTTTGGGTTCACGTAATAATATACAGCAGGGTTTCTCAAACTTCGGCGCCACGAACCCCTGTTAAAGTTTCCAGGTGACAGCGAACCCCTAACTAATTAAATCCCAAAATAATAAAATTTACTTTTGAAGAAAATAAGGTTTTTATTTCAATAAAAGGTAACAAATAAAGTGCCAAAACAAATATCTTTTTAATATTAATGTGATGGGTGTGTTTGTTTCTTGTCGCAAATGGAGTCAATTTTTCTAGGAGTAATTATATGGACAATTTTAACCTTCATTCTGACTGTATCAAGTCTGCATTTAGTTTTTATCATGACCAGGTGTGTAAACCCACTCTCACATAAGTATGTTGTAGCAAAGGGTAAAAGGAAATTCACCGCTTTGCGTGAGAGTTTGGGGTACTCTTCCTTTCTGTCTAGCTGCCCAAAAATCTATCAAAGAAATCCCTTTTTAAATCAGCTTGATGAGTTTCATCTACGGACATAATTTATGCTCTCGTTCGTGACCGCACGATGAACCACGTAAATCTTGCCTCGAGCTTGCCGTGGAATGGCGAACCCATAAGGGTTCGCGTACCCTACTTTGAGAAACTCTGCTATACAGGCTCATATACAGGATAAGTTTTTATCCAGTGCGCAAACTGTAACCTTGAATTCAGCATATCATTCTAGACCCCCAGCGCAGAAATTTTACGTCGATTTTACAAAAAAAAAATCAGCTGTTTCAAAGAAAAGTGCAATACCTACGCGGTCAAAATGATTAAATCAACAGCTGATTTTTTATGTATTACACAGCTTTTTATGCATTATTGTACAGCTTGATGTGTACATCAAGCTGTACATTTCCAGTTTACGCTCGTCTCGCACTGTACGGAAATCCTATACAATGCAAGATCAAACTATGCTGGAAATGTATAGGCGTGTGTGTACAAGGTTAAAACAAAATTGACGCCACCATTTTATTAATTTACTGAGTAACTTAAAATTCGAAGAATTCATATCATTGCGCAATATTAGTGTGCCCAACCGGCTTCGCATCGTAGCGAATATTAATTTAGAAAAATGCTAACAACGAATTTATTCACGTCGATTTCTATTGCTTTTGGAAGTTGACACTTTTTTAAAAGATTTCAAAGAGAACTAGGTAACAAATGTTCAAGAAAATGTTGAATTTAGGGAAAAACAGGTATTTCGAAATGATCAGGAAATCGTCTATGTAAATGAAGGCCATTTTTTTTTTCTCAAAATGTTTTGATACTCAACGTAAAGATTGTCTTTCTTGAAAAGATCCTCCTTTGATATCCAACGATAAAAAGAATAGGTAAGTAATAAGTAGGTTCTCATAAAATGTTTTCTTGTTCTCAGCAACCCGAGAAGGTATCTATAAAGAACTAAGTAAATTCAAAGATACCATTTAAATGTTAATTACTACTCACAAAGATGCTACAGCACAAAAGGAATTTATCACTGAGAATAGATGATCAGACTGCATTTTTAAATGAGATTTTTCGAAAAAATAAAAAAGGAGTAATATAAAAAGGGGTAGTAAAAGGTCAAGGGTAGCCTACGAAATTCCAAATTTCCTTAGTTTTTTTAAATGTTAACCATTGAATGACTATTTTATGAAAGTCTGCAATGGGACTTAATGAACTTAGAGGATAAAAATTGGTTATTTTAATAATTTTAATTCGGTAAATGTGTGGTGTTACGGTCGCGAATCATATTTTGTTTACCATACAGCCAGACAATGATTTTGAATTTCGCGGGTTAATAATAAAGCGTTTTAATTCAAAGTCCATGTTAGACAGAGACGGCACTGCTACGAACGTTAACGCCACAAGTTCACAACACAAGAACGCCATAGTATGTAAGTTCGCGCCATTCAGTACAATAATCGTCTTGCGTAACAAGGACATGAATAATATTTTTATTTTTACAAATCTTTCAATTATTATTAACAGTCATTATTAAATTCCATTTAATTTTTTTATGGTAATCCAACAGTCAGTTTTGTTATTAATTGGGGCGCAGAAGTCTAGGCTCATCCTGAATAGAAGGCGTGACACTACTTACGTCATAAATAGATAATTTTTGTACTTTTCGTTTTTTAAAATCTCCCTTTAAAAAATTCAAATTCCGCAAAATTTCCCATGAAAATCCGACGTTTCTAAAACATAGTCAGTCCCCCTTTTTGAGTAAGGTACAATTTTGTATAGTAAAATTGTCCTCAACTAAAGACCTACTGAAAGGAAATTGCGCGGAGATATTGATTCACGAGAGTGGAACGACCCTACGAAATCAGGTTACGAGCTCGGTGGCTAAGTCATTAACGTATTACTGCTACTACGAATATTTTAAAAACTAAAGTTTAGAGTTATACACATTCTACTTTTTTGGACTAGCTTATTTAACGCAGTTAAATATTATTTAAGTAAATCTGCCAAAAAAATCTTACAAACATGATGATGTCGCGTAAGGAAATACTTAATTAGAAATTAACTACACATCTCTGATTTGATCATCATTCATTTTCATTTTATGTTGACACAATTGCCTAAACTCGCGACAATCTAAAAAAATCGGATTTGACGGCTATAATATGTGTAGTGAGGGAAAAAAAATCGGTTGCTCTAAAACGATTCTCGAAACAGGTATTTATGATAGGTAGGTACACACGGCCACATCAAGCTATGCATTTTCAGTTTAAGCTGATCTCACACCTTACGGAAATCCTATACAATGCGAGATCAGCTTATACTGGAAATTTATATAGCTTGATGTGTAGCCGTGTGTACTTAGTTTTCAGTCCGCAATTTTACTAAACTAAATCGACCTACTGATTTCTTCAGGAAAGTTTATGTAAAAATTTATTATACATTGTATAATCACCAAAATCGCGTAATGTGGAATCGAAAGTCCGGAGTTAGCAAACCAAGGTCAACGAATATAATAACAGAAACAGTCCAAAAAAAAAACACGGTCCCACAACAATACGGTAACGAACCCTAGAACATGACGTTGTAATAACGTCTTGTCGGAATATTGATCAACGATTTAGATCACATTTTTTTCTCGTGTCGCTTATATGACCGTTCTTCTTTTCTCGGTAACCTCTTGTCTCTCTGTAATTATATTCCTACCTCAATACTTTCTTTGCTTTGTATAAATAGCTTTCCTATTAAATGTATAGTCTCATTCATTACTTTAAATAATGTTAAATTGTAATTTTTTGACATTTACTAATTTGTTACTATGTTACTCTCGTTATAATAAACTGATCGTATATATCCCGTTAAAATGTTTTGGTTTCCCTACCTTTCTACATGAATTAATATATAGACCAAACGTGACATTGGCTAAATGCACAAACCGTACGAAGCGAAAACCCAAAAAAATATCGTATATTTTTGAGTGTTTCTTTCTTCTAATGGTACTTACTCATTGTTAGTGTATGGATAGGTATCATAGATTTTTGGATTTCTTTCTTCTCGTGAGAAATGCTAAATCCGACTTCATAAATTGTCGAGAGTGTGATATAGAACATGATACGGATAACTGAGAATACAAAACCCAACCCAACGAAAACGAAGTAAAACGTACCATTCGATTGTTGGTTGTATCCTACGGTCACTTTGTGTTGATATCTAGGTATATAATTACGTGTAGAGTGAGATAGTGAGTAGGTAGGTACCACTACGACGAGGGGTCATGCATCGAGCGAGTGCAATGGAACGAAGTTGTGAATGGCGTGTGAGTAGTGGGGAGAGCCGGGGGAGAGGTAGGTGGCGCGGGGCGCCTGCCGGCGTCGGGCCGATGCGCCGCGCGCCGCGGGCGTAGTGACGAGGGAGTGGATGATGTCATCTCCGGACTCCGCCATTTTGTAGCCAATGATGTCCGAATAACGCAACATTTGCAATGAAATCAATTTAGCAATGTCTGTTGTCGTTATCAACGTGTCCCTCTCCCTACTTTTTTGCCAAAATATTATTCAAACTTTTTTTGTACTTAGTTTGGGAATGCAACCAAAACCTATTGGGTTTGGTTGGTTTCATGGACCAGACCCAGTTCCCATGCTTTCGTTTTCGACGCATGCCACTAGAGATTCGTCAAGTTCGTACAACAGTTCACAAACATAACCGTGCTTTGGGCGCACGGCCCGCCTGGCTAAGGTTTAGTACGATAGGTAGTGAAAGTATAGAGGACCTTCTATGCAATATATACCCGACTTGGAGCCTCAAGTATGAGTATCGACAGTAAGTCGGCTACCATGCACCACACACCACACATATTGGATCGGCCTGTAAAGTCGAAGTCATCTTAAGGCTCCTGCAGACAGGCGCGACGCGACAGTAATATAAAAATTTCTATATAAGCTTGATGGAAGTTGATTCTACTACAGTCGCGTCACATTTACGAATTCGTTAAATTCTATAAAATAACTCCGTGACGCGACTCGGGAAACTAAATTTAAACCTACATTTTACCAATTACCTGTCCGTCACTAGCAAGCATTTCTATAATACCTTTTTTAAATATATTTATCAATTTATGCTTATGGAGCCTATCGGCTGCTAAGACGGTTAATAAAAGTTCAAACTAGTTTAAAGTGACACGGTGTCTTGGTCGTTGAGCTAGTCTATTTACTAAACTAATGTTAGTTAAAAGTAAATAATATCTAGCTTTAGAGACATTACGGAAACCGAACTCTACAGAGTTAGCTTCCAACGGACGGCTCACTAATAGTAAATAGATAGATAATAAAAAGGGAGCGATAAACCAGTAAGGTGATTTGTATGACATCTGATAAGTTTATTAAAGTTTCTCGGCGCGCTATATGAATAAAGTTGTAATCTAAAGATTGCGACTATAGCCAAATGTGAATATACTACTAGCGATATGTTTGGAGGTCCAAGTTTATGATCGATTTGGAGTTAATAGCAAATTGTTGTAAACAAGTGGTTATGTCGCTTCTCGCAGCCGGTCATCAAAAGTACTCATCAGTGGGCTACCCCTGCATGTTCGCTTCGACAACATCGAGCCCCTGCTCTCACAATATGGCAACGTACAACATTGCGACAAAGCGAACTCGCGCGATGCCAACACCCAGGCGGTGTTCATCACGTTTGAGACTCCGGAGCAGGCGCAGCAGTGAGTATTCTTGTCTGTTTGAGGGTTCTCTCTGGGATGCGCTGCCTTGTTCGCACCGTCTGCTTCGGTTCCAGCTTTCCTCTATCTCTCGTATCTGTATTGTGTGTACGTTCGCATGATGACTTTTGTGGTGTTTGGCTTTACTACTATTTTGCTTTATTGCTTTCCAGGTTGCACACAAGGCATAATTTACAAGTTATGTAGTCACAAAATCACAAAATTAAGTGAATTTGTAGCTATCGAATTAAATATATACCCTTAATACCCTCAGTGTTCATTGGTTCATTGCGTTTTAAGGTTTTATAGAATTTCATTATGTACATTTTAATTGATCAATCCTTTTCTTCACATACTTTTCTGTTTTTCTTTATTCTGCGGTTTTTACTGAATTTCAATAATACTGATAACTCTTGCTTTTCCTATACTTGCAAGTCATAGAATACGCATGCGTGGTGCTGTTTTGCTTGCTGTTAACCTTATTAGTATTTTACACGAGCTCTACTTGTTACAGAGCCATCAATGGGCTAAACGGATGCGAACTGGAGGGAAGTCGGATGAAGGTTGAAGCGGCGGAGCAGAACACCCGTGGCGGCAGGCGCGGACGCCCTGGTGGCGGCCGCGGCGGCGGCGGTGCCACCGGCGGCGGCTCGCGGCCCACCGACTTTCCGCTGCGGCTGCTCGTACAGAGCGACATGGTCGGCGCCATTATTGGCCGCCAGGGCAGCACCATCCGCCTCATCACACAGCAGAGCCGCGCTCGCGTCGATGTTCACCGCAAGGACAACGTTGGCTCTCTCGAGAAGGCCATTACCATATATGGCAATCCCGAGAACTGCACCAATGCATGCAAAAGAATATTGGAAGTCATGCAACAGGAGGCCAACAACACCAATAAGGGGTAAAATCTTATTGTTTTTGAATAAAATAAGACATTTGGTGTAATAATTCTTGATGAATGTCTGACATTAACATGACTGCATTAATGTTTCCAGTGAGATCTGCCTCAAAATTTTGGCTCACAACAATTTAATCGGCCGTATAATTGGGAAAGGCGGTAACACGATCAAGAGGATCATGCAAGAAACCGATACAAAGATTACCGTGTCCTCTATCAATGATATCAACAGCTTCAACCTGGAGCGGATCATCACCGTCAAAGGCACCATTGAAAATATGGCTAAAGCGGAGTCACAAATTTCAGCCAAATTACGCCAGAGCTATGAAAGCGATTTGCAGGTAATCTGTCATTACTATACAATAAGTAGTTATTAAAAGTAGTTTCAATTAGTAGTTACATTTTCTTAATGTTTTTGTTATTTGTTTTATAGATGCTGGCGCCGCAAAGCATTATGTTCCCTGGGTTGCATCCTATGGCCATGATGTCCACTGGTCGTGGTTTTTGCGGTGCTCCCCCACCGTTTCCGCCGCCTATATACGCCCCTCTGCCGGGCCAGGGCGGCGCGCAGCAAGGAGCCGGTGACTCACAGGTACTACTTGCAATTTCCAGGCAACTTTTACACCATTTCTGACATCCTCTCATTTTATTGTATCCGCTTTCGGGCATAGTCAGTCATATTACTGGTTCCTTGTAGCTGTGGTCGAAATCGAAACAAAAGATTGACTGATTGTCTTTAGTGTTGCCATATTCACTTTCGGGTGGCGAAGCTTAGCTCTAGAACTCTATTGTGTTGTCTAGGTAGTTATCTGCTGGTGTAGCTATAAACTTCTTAAGGTTGACTAACTTCTTTTTGTGCTATAGGAAACTACATACTTATACATCCCAAATAATGCTGTGGGCGCGATTATTGGCACCAAGGGCTTGCACATTCGCAACATTATTCGATTCAGCAACGCCTCTGTGAAGATCGCTCCATTGGAGCAAGATAAACAGGGCGAGAACCAGACCAATCCTCAACAGGAGCGTAAGGTCACCATAGTCGGCAGCCCTGAGGCTCAGTGGAAGGTATGTACCGATTATTTATGTTGATGCTAGTACATACATTTTTTTTTTGTGCTGAATAGTGTTTCATTACTTATATTTGAAAATTACAGGCTCAATATCTCATCTTCGAGAAGATGCGAGAAGAAGGATTCATGTCTGGCTCGGATGACGTGCGGCTGACAGTGGAGATAGTGGTTGCTTCGTCGCAGGTCGGCCGCATTATCGGCAAGGGAGGGCAGAACGTGCGAGAGCTGCAGCGTGTCACCGGCTCGCTCATCAAGCTGCCCGAGCAGCCACAGCAGGCGCAGGGCGGCGGGCAGGCGCAAGATCACGACACAACTGTGCACATCGTCGGCCCCTTCTATAGCGTGCAGGTATGAATACGTAAAAATACTTGCGTTTATTTACTCTCGATATAGGTGATGATTCGGAAATCATCCAATTAGTTTAATACGTATTACATCATAACACGAAAATTAAGTTCAAGGTAATTAGGAGGAGAAGGGAGAAGTGGAGACGATAAGTTGTAAATAAAGAGAAATAATACAACTTCAGCACTGTAGTACCTAACTAATATTGGGAAACGAGGGATTTTATTTTTCTATGTTTGGGGTCTGTATGTGTTGGCATTTCATATAAAATAAATTGCCAAGCGACATTTTATAGAACGGAACTGTACTGTGTAAGATATATACATGTAGTTACGAGTCCAAAAATCATTACGTTCATAATTTAAGAAGATAACAATGGTGACGCGACATCGTTCAAAATGTCAAAAAGATAAGTATAAATATGGTTTTACTAATAGCTGGCGCAATGCGATGCAAAAGTTAATCGATTAGTAGTCGATTTGAATATCACGACTCACTGAGGCATAATAACATATTTACGTTTTGTAGCGGTCACCTGACGCGGGATGAAACATTATCGACACTGCCTGTCTAAGGATACAATCCTCAGTGTGAGCCAATGAAATGGCACCACACCATGGCCATGCCAAGTTATTTTATGCTAAACAATAGGTGAGTTATCCCAGTATTAACGTAAATAATCATTTATATAAATAATATGGCGAATGTCAAGATTGTCAATAAAATATATTCTCTATGAAACATCTTTAATTTATATGCTAAGCCTTTTAATTGTTATTGGACTATGTAACTACATGTATATGTGTTGTACAGAACTGACGTTTAAGCACCTAATATTTTATTAGGAATGAATTAATTGCCAGTAGGATGATCATATTTTTTTTTAATACAACTTATGAACTTCGTTGTCTCTAGAATATAATGACGAATTATGGTGAAAGGTTGAAAACGGTTATCAATTAATACGGTACGGCTATTCATATTGGGGTGTAAGAATTTTATTTTAATTAATAAGTACCTAATGCAAAGCGATTTTTATCATATACTTGTAATGTGCAATAATGCAATGCTAAATAATATTTGCAATGGAATAAGTTTTTCGCTGTATGAAGTACAGGTCAACCGGCAAAAAGTCTTATAACCATTGTTTATTAAAAATGTGTGTACGTGTCTTACGCGAATGTGAAGATCGTTTAGTAGTTGTACTCTTAACACTTGGTTGTGTATGTTATCAGTCGGCGCAGCGACGCATTCGTGCGATGGTCGCGCAGGCAAGCGCGCCGGGCCGACGCCGCGCCGCCGCGCCCCCGCCGCCTGTGCAGCAGTAAACTGCCTCGGCACCTCCACGATCCCCGCGCGCCCTCAAGCACCCTCACCCTCGAGCCCTCGCATCACCCGCCGACTCGCCAGCCTCGCCGCGAGCGGGCGCGGCGCCGACACGGTCCTCGTCACCACATGCCAGTGACCACCACTACTAGTAGACTATAGCTTCACCTGCACACTTGCCTTGCACAAAAGGTAAGACCGTGTCGTAACGCTTCGCCCGAATAATGCGCAGGCTGTCGAGTTGACTATTGTGTCCAAATGTTGTTGTTGACATAATTATTCTATTATTGTAGTGAATTGTAATTAAATCTATTGATAAATCCATATTTTATCCCGGGAATTATCTATGTTGATGATTAATATTTGAATATATATAATACATATATATAATATTATTCATATACACTATTATTTTAATAATAACGTGATTGTTAAGTTGTTTTCATACCATGTTATTCTGCTACAATGTAAAGAGTTGTCATAGGTTGCAATAGTTAATGATTATGTTCTGTATACTGTTTACAAATGTTAATAGCAGTTTCTATAGTATCGCGCCGTTTCTATATACAAACAATAAGTGCAAACTATGTTTTTTGTTATAAAGTAATAGTTTAATCTGTTAAAATCACTGCACCATACTGTTAATGTAATTTTTTGAAGGGTGTGTGGGATACCACTACTAGGAACGGAAAATACACGACGTTGCATTAACGAGGAGGCTCATTGGACAAACGGCTTTGCAAAGTATATTGTAAGAATATTTCTTTGAACGATACACGCAGTTTCTGCATGCATGCTGCTGAGAATGTGTCGTACAATGGTTTCTATTGAACTGATGTGTGTGTTGGGTGATAAGTAACTAATCCAAAGAGTGTACGCCGATCGTGTGTCGAATCGGCCTGACGTAGTGACGAGCCTTGACTTGACTAAGCGCGGCGCGGCCGGGTACCTGCGCCCGCGCAAAGCGCCTGCGCAACGCTCCTATCAACGATATGGAGACGATGATCTACCTAATTATGATGGACAAATATTTTTGATATAATAGTAATTGTTGGAGAGTAAGGAGTAAACTTATGAGTTTTAATTTGTAAGTAACATTTGTTGATCGTTTTCTTTGTAATTTTGTCTTTGTTAGCTTTATAATGTTTTCTTGTATTGAAAATGTAATACAAAAGTTTCGTCATTGAACGATACCGTAGCGTTTAATGGTGCGTGTGTAAATGTCGCGTCGTATTGTTCGGTTCTATCGTGATGTTTTATTCAATTGTACGATTTGCGTTATCATTGTGCCAAGTGAGATAATTTTAACTATGAGAGTTTAAGATTAAGTGAATAATATCAAAATTAATGAAAAGCTTAGATATTTATATGTATAATGTGATAATATATGGAAGTTTTGGCAAAAATGTTACTAAGAATGTTTTACATTCTTAATTCCATTTTCTCATTTTTTAGGTTAGATTATAATAAAATTATAAATTGTAAGTCGTGAGGCGGTGGCGATGGCGCGGCGGCACGCGGTAGACGCGTGCACGGCCCGCCAGCGCGCGCGCCTCACCAGCTGATGACCCGATACTTCAACACTTGTCTCTTAACATCTGGTCACGTCTATTCCGTGTCCCAAATGCATCAAAATAATTTTCAATTCATTGCGGTTACAATGCGTAATCTTCTCAGTTGCACAGTGTTTTAGTGCTGAATGTAAAGGGTACAACATGCATGCTTACTCATGTTACATATGAGAGATTACCTAATAACTCTTCAACAAGTCAAAGTTCTGAAAGACCGCTACGCTGCGTTTGACCGCATTTAGTTCCTGTGACGGACTCTCATCGAGCTGGATTTACGCCGTCACACTGACTTAGATAGCGAAGCCGTTGCGTTTTATTTACAGGTCTAAACTTTAATTTCAGCTTCAGGGCTTTGCTTTGTTACACTGTTATTAGATAATAAAACTAGTAACATTTTACATTAATATCTTCCGATAGAAGTCCTATTTCCAATTCCCCCACCACCCAGCTGAATATACCATATCTCGACGTCCAACCGTCACTTCTTTCCGTTCATGGAATGTGCATAATGTTGCCTCAGAGCATCATTGTCTTTGAAAACCTGTCACTGCAACTATCTTATATAGTTGTCTTGCAACAAAAACGCAGAAAAACTTATGTATAAATTACTGTCAGTTAACTATCGGAAGATATCCTCTCGAGCCATATTCTCTTCGTACCAATGACATGGATCTGTGCCGATATATCAATTATGGTTGTAATACTACGGTATCTTTGCTAATTGGTGCGACCTTGCTTTATTGTAATAATTTATTTGTTACTTCTAATTTATTTGTTCTATGCTTTATTTGAAATTGAATTTTTTGTGGTGAATTAAAATTTTCTGAAGATAAGTACTTCACATTGTGTGTTAGTATTATTATTTTTTGCAATTTTGTATTGCTTCCACATATTATTGAAAATAATCTCACATTTGGCAAATAACTCCTTATAGTCAGTCGGAAAACGAATTTTTCGTTACCACCTTAATGAAAAATTCAAAACGTATTTTAAGGCTTTAGAAAACGAAGTAATTGTTTTTTTTTACCTATAATCGGTAGTTCGACATATTAATAGTTGTTGTTTACAAAAAAATCTCGCTACTACTTAATTTCTTCGATAGATAATCACGACTTATTTCAACGCAATACCGTACTACAGCTCCTGAATATAAAGCTAGGACTTTTCGTTGTATTTTTACTAATTTACGTGCTGTAGGTGCTTTATATTCAACGATAAATTAAGAATCCACTTTTAAAGAACAAGCCGTGAATGAATATACAATTATGTCGCCGTTATAATTTTATGATTTACATACTTCATAATTTAATAGATTCATGATTCTACAATTTAATTCTATTAAAATATATACTGCCATGTTACATACTATTAATAAGCCTCCATTTAATTAGTTACTGTTAATTACTGAACCAGAGATATCGTTGTTATATTGCACAATAACATTTTAATACATATTTATATTTACAATAAAAAGTAAACTAATCGTAAACTTATAACGGCTTAATTTTAATGCGACCGCTCCGTCTATTATAATTAACGGTATGTTATGTAGTACGAGAATAGTATTCACAAGTTATGTACGTGAGTTCCTTTACACGCTACGGATAGTAATGTGTGCACTTCTATAGAGAACACGCATGAAGCCATTAATATGTAAATAACGTATGACATTTTAGAAAACGGACTTCATTTTTACAAACATATCAGGAAGAATAAACGTCTAAACTGCCGATGATATCAAAGAGCAGTGAGAGTCCACTTACTGACACGCGCCACGCCTGTGGTGATGTGCGCAGACGCAACACAAAGCGAACACATTAATGATTGGGCCAGGATCAAAGTTTTTACTAAATGAGTGTTTAGTGATTAGAATATCGTGCGATTGAACGCACTCGTCGCTAACTTTGTTACTCTCCACAATAGCTGTATCACTTAGAACTGATAAGCCAGGAAGTAGTGTATAAAGTACCAATAACTATATCTACGTTCTACAATACATAATGAGTATACTTTAAGGGCTCTGATTTATTAATAAACTAAATATGAATGTTTGATACTAGGAGAAGCGTAATGGTTTTTGCGCTTATTAGCGTATATAATATTGTCAGGATGCTGAGACGAGTCCTATGATATCGGCAAATAATTTTACATTCCATATTTCACAAAATAACACCTATTGCTGAAAGACCGACCACCTGCAATTGAGTATTTTAGAAAATTTACTAAATTATAATATAATTTCGCATTCAATGTTATTACGTATAATACGGTACGAGTGAAAAATATATGTGTAGATGTATGCCAGCTAATTATTGTTTCGCTAAATGAAAATTGTATGCATTAACGATATTTGAATGTCTTGAATTAATGTTAGAATTCATATTGGTGTAACATTTCCACTCGTTAGTAGAATAAATAATCTTTTCTGGAAAAACAGAAATTGGCTTGTATTATGTGTTCAATATCGGTCGACTAAAGCTGGAGCTAGTTGACCGACTATTGTTCGACACACAGACAGCCAGATTCCGCTTGCATCGGCTATCAGAATGGAATATAATAAACGGTTACTTTCACTGCGACATGAAGAGTGTACATATAGGCATGTTGTTTATTCCTTCCAAATGTTAGCAAGAGAGGGTTCATTATAATTTGTAATGTTAGGATGCAGAAATAGATTTAGTTGATTATTATTGTATCGTTGCGAAGTAGTTTAAGTTGATGTAGGCGCGGGCGGCGCGCGGCCACGAGACTGAACTACACCCCTGCCGCCGCGCCCTCGCGCCCATTACTTACATATTGTCATTTTTCGCTATTATCATTCTTGTTTGATGGTTCTACTGTTATTTACATTACATTATAATTCTTTCTCGTGTGTGTAACCACTATTTTGTGTATTTACGTGTGAAAGGATCGATTTCATTTAAATGTGCATGAATGATGAAAACCTCGAGCGCACATTGCATTTTTATTTTCTTCAATTACTTGTTAATTTTATTTAGTGGGGAAATGGAGCACTCATTCTGTTGTTCGTATGTTACAATCCCCTCCCAGTGTATGCTATTGAAGTTTACCGAGTCTATAGTAATAGAATAGTGTTTATGTATGTCGTATGTATTTATGTACCTTGCTGGAGCATGTATATCAGTGTGTAGCGTGGTCGCGTGGCGGCCGGGCGGGTGTAGGAGCACGTCGCACCGGGCTGGTGGCGCCACCGCCCGGCCAGACTCGTTTCGTGTCGTCGCGTCTCGTCCCGCCCGCCATGTGATAAATATATTATAAAATAACGGGCGTACATACGCGATCTCATGAGGCGGGACCCACAGTATGCGTTATTTTTGTTTAGATATAGAGAAGCTGTTGTTGTTGCTTCTCAAATGAATGTATCAAGGTCCAATATTCATTGATATATTGTTTTGTTTTCACAATTCTTGCAAGACAATTGACATACATAGTTCACCGCATTCAATTTTTGCTGTTATTTTTGGAACTATTTTATAATTGGTATAAGTTCTGAAACTAATAACTACCTCAATATTTCTAAATGAATATGATAATTATCTTTGTGCATGTTTTTGGGAACTGAATTTAAAAGAATACAAAAATTCATTATAGTATAAGATTGCTATTTTAAACATAGTAACAGAAAGTTGTCAAAATTAGGTTTCTTAACGTAATAAAACTGGTGAAATTTGACTTTTTTTATTTTTCTCACCACCTTGCCTCGAAATAACATTTACGACAAAATGCGTCACAGAAAATGGGCGCGTGCCCGGAGCACAACACTGTCACGACACTCCACGCCACAGCTGTATTTCTTCGTCACTCTACAGAAATAAGGCCAAAGCAGGCCCCCACACGCCAGTGTGCAAACTTTGCCTACTCGCTGTCACGACAGAACACTCACGATACTCGACACCAGACTGCTGTTTCAATGTCACACTAAATAAATAACGACAGAGCTTCGCCCAACATGCTAGTGTGGATCCACCTTGGTGGGTTTGTGGTATGCATTAATCGAGATAACGCCAGAGCAGGCCCTGACACGCTAATAGGCCATACTAGGGAAACTCCCTGTCACGAGGGTGCTCGTCACGGCACCACGCCACACTGATGTTTCTATGTCACTGCAGTAATAACGCCAAAATATGCACCGACACACCACTCTCACGAGAGAACAGAACTTGTCACGACGGTATATTTACGCCACACTGCTGCTGTTTCTGTCCACTCTACAATAATAACACCCCGACACGCCCACCAGTTTGCACGCTCTTGTCAAACTTGTCACGTTAAAAACCACGTCACGACATACTGCTGTTTCTATGTCACTACAGAAGTAAGGGCCCCATCACGTGTACCTCAACGACAACAAGTGGTCGTGCACTAATTTATATGAAAATTGTTAAATATACGGCCACATCAAGGGCACGTGGCACTCAGCCACAACACATGAGTAGATGCAGCTGGCCACATCAACAACTTTGTGTCGATATTGGTTTTGATTTTATGGTTACTGCATCGTAACGGTAAGAAACTGCAGCGGCGCTATTTACACGCAACCACCACATACGAATTTGCCCATAAGAGAATTTGCCCTTTAGCGAACAAAGGGTTACGATGTGGTGTGGTACGTAGGAACAGGCTATGACGCGAGTGCCGGCCGGCACGACAATCAAATTTAAATGTAATTGACTGCAAACCGGTTGAGAGTAGTGAGATTTCGCACTTTTTGAACATCAAAATTAAATAGTCACCCAAAATACCTGCCCTTCACTACTACCTTTAGCCCTCAAGAAGTGGCGGATTAAACTCTCCAGCAGTATAGCTGTCTGCTCGCTTCCCTAACAGAAAGTAGGTACTTACGTCGCGACGCCCTGGGACGTCACAATACCGAGATATGCAAATACCGTCTATTTCCCTGCTTTGCATTCTAAAAGAAAAAATCTATGAACATTTTGATCCCTCTTTAAAAATAATATTTACACAGCACTTGTCATCAATAAGCGAACTTTTTGAAAAATATTTTCCCAAATATCTGGAACAATATTGACAGGATTCGAAAGCCTTTCCAGTCCACCTCACCACTAACAGTTTCGACAGATCAATAAAAAACAACAAAGAATTTTCCTCTGACTCCAGCCTTACGCTCCAAATTTACGACAAAGACTAACTGCTTGAATTAGGCGGTCAGTTTCTCATGAATGTGCCATCAGTACTGCAGCATTTAGGATTCTATTACCTACCATTTGCGAAATCATCGTACTTGAGTGAAACAGGCTTTACTGCAGTTGCAGTGACAATTTCCAAACTTGCGTGTCCTGCACCACACAATCCTCACCTTTGAAAACTTCATGAAAATAAATTTTGAGAACGCCAAAAAATAGTCAATAAATAGTCATAAATAGTCACCAAGGTAACAAAAATAGTCGCATTAAGATTCCGAAGTTATAGCTATATGTTGGTGAGGATTGTGGGGTGAATGTCACCACACAATCCTCACCTCAGTACGAGCAAACGGCTGGGAGTATCGACTTGGTTTCTTTTCCAAAAAATAGTCAAAAAATAGTCGTAACACTATGCCAAATCTCAAAAATAGTCATTAAGGAATTCCAGAGATATAAAGGTGTCTTGGTGAGGATTACGTGGTGAGCCTTTCTCGCCACAATCCTCACCTTATTACCGCGGAACGCTTACGTTTTTTAATTTGAATTTGGTGTCAAAAAATAGTCAAGAAATAGTCGTCCCCAACCATGAAAATTTGGGCCTGATTTACTACGTAGAAGTATGTTAAACTTCCATGTAAACTTCTACATACATTTTCGAGTCGAGTACAGTCGAGCACAAAATTATTAAGTACGTATTTTTTAATGATTTAGCCGAATACCAAATACTCATGCTCTCTGTCAAAGTGCTGAATGTTCTGCGGCTGATTGTTCGGCATTTTGACTTTCGAATTGCCACTGCGGCTGCGATGCGTGCGAGGTTGTCGGGCGGATAGTTTTTTTTATCTTTATCTATGAGTGATACCTACCAAATATACAAGATTTATTAATGGTATGAAGTGTAGGGGATATGATAAAAAAAAAACAATTTAAGAAGGAATAAAATATTTGTTTGTATCACAATAATTACAGTTGGTTTCTTTATTAAAACAACACTAAATATTCATTTGTTTAAAAAATTATCGACATGTCAATTCATGTTCCAAACATGAGCCTATGGCAGTCTCGCTATCATTTTAGATAGAATAGATACGATAAATTTAAAAGTTGCCTTTTTTAAACCCCGACGTAAATACGACGGGGTGTTATAAGTTTGACGTGTGTGTGTGTGTCTGTCTATGACATCGTAGCTCCCGAACGGAAGAACCGATTTTGGTTTTGTTTTTTTGTTTGAAAGGTGAATTAGTCGAGTGTTCTTAGACATGTTTCATCAAAATTGGTTAAGCCGTTTGAAGATTATCAGTTCTTTTCAGGTTGATGAAGGGATTTGAGCATCTTTCACGAGTCTGATCAAGTCGAAATTTAGTATTCTATTACTTCAATGATATTAGACGAACAAAGTAACCTGAACTGATGCTGGAGCATCACCTGGAATTTCCAGGATACCCAAGTAACACACTAAACAAACAGCAAAAGTATCGTGTTTGAGTTAATTAAAAAGGTCTCAGTGAATAGGTTATAGATAAATGGTGGTCAGGACGAAGAATGAGGATAAATTAGTAACAAACTTCACTGTGGGAAACGTACGCAACGCTGCGATGTCTCGCTTAAATCTAAGCGAGTAAAAGTTAAATTTAAAATTTAAAAAGCCCCCGACCCAAAAATAAAAACTCTAATAAGTAAAAAAAAAATATTTTTTGGCCTTTTAAGTTGTAGTTGATATTTTGATCAACGTATTGTCAAGTCTGGAGACAGCTAATGCAAATGCTAGGCCACCTCTGTTTGGTGTTTTCTTTGACCATCCCCCGACTTGACAATACGTTGATCAAAATATTACCTACAACTTAAAATACCAAGAAATATTTATTTTTTTACTTTTTAGTTTTTTCATGCCGTCGTCGTGCTGGCCAGTGCGATCAGAGCGGTACCTTCGTAGAAGCCGAAAAGCCCAGCTTGCCCTAATAAAATTGTAATTATTATATTTAGTTATCTTCGGTTTTCTAACCAAAATTATGATATTGGTGTTAGTAATACTAACAAACATGAGAACATGAGCCAATCCCTTAGCTGTTTTTTAATAGGAAAAAAATCTGTCGGCTTGCCTTGATTTTGACGCCTAGGCACGCCACTGAGTGCGATTATTCTAAAAAGAAGGTTGGCGCACTGACATGAAATAAGTATTATTGCATTTTCAGTGGACTGACGGTCTGACGGTATAGAAAATCATCGAATAGAAAGATTCGAATTTCAAAACTCTCTCCACGCTAGCGGATAAAATTCACTTTGCACGCAGATTTTGAATAATAAATAGAATCTTTCCGAGGTTGTGAGGTGAAAAAATATTTGGATCTTAATGATCATAAAAACGAGGTGTAGCGAGACTCGGTGACGTCATAAAAGCGATGTGAGGAAAATACTCGATTCATGACATGTTTATGTTGAATGATGGTTAAATCGAACGAAAAATCAAAATGCATTATGATGTTAGGATTTTTAATTTCAATTAAAACATTACTAAATATTAGTTAAAAAAATATTTATATAGCCACCGGAAGGAAATGTCTAGAGAGTCAAGAAACAATGTAAGTAACTACAGTATTCTGTTAGCGTTTTAAATTAATATAAAACAATATTAAGTAAATAAAATAGTTTAGTGTTCGCGACTGTACCAAAACATAATGTATGTAGAAGTTTACATGGAAGTTTAACATACTTCTACGTAGTAAATCAGGCCCAAATTTTCATGGTTGGGGACGACTATTTCTTGACTATTTTTTGACACCAAATTCAAATTAAAAAACGTAAGCGTTCCGCGGTAATAAGGTGAGGATTGTGGCGAGAAAGGCTCACCACGTAATCCTCACCAAGACACCTTTATATCTCTGGAATTCCTTAATGACTATTTTTGAGATTTGGCATAGTGTTACGACTATTTTTTGACTATTTTTTGGAAAAGAAACCAAGTCGATACTCCCAGCCGTTTGCTCGTACTGAGGTGAGGATTGTGTGGTGACATTCACCCCACAATCCTCACCAACATATAGCTATAACTTCGGAATCTTAATGCGACTATTTTTGTTACCTTGGTGACTATTTATGACTATTTATTGACTATTTTTTGGCGTTCTCAAAATTTATTTTCATGAAGTTTTCAAAGGTGAGGATTGTGTGGTGAAGGACACAAACTTGCGCCCCGGTTTAAGAAGCTATCCTCAGAAGAGCAACTAGGCACATCTCTCTCATAAATTAAATAAATAAACTCTTTTATTTCATTCTCTTTTTTAACCGACTTCCAAAAGGAGGGGGTTCTCAATTCGTCGGAACCTTTTGTTTTTCTCTATGTATGTTCCCCGATTACTCGAAGATGGCTGGACCGATTTGGATTATTATTTTTTTTGTTTGAAAGGGTATACTTCCCAGGTGGTCCCATGATTATCAAGTCAGGATGTGATGATGGGATCCTGGAGAAATAAAGAGAACTCTTCAAATTTTATAGGCACATTTGAAGCGATTTGGGTAGTATTTGGAAGAATACTTTCTCGGAGTGGTGGCCATTTCAATTTGGTGAAGATCTGTTGAAGAACTTCGGAGATAGGCAACGGAACTCCTCAATAATTGATAGCAAATGGACTGGAATTGCAGAAATCTCATGTCTGTCTATTGTTTACATCAGTTCATAACATAACATCACGCCGGGACGCTGTGAAGGGGTAAGCACATGAGAACCACTAAAAAGTGAAAAATAAAAACTTAAAAAAAACAACCGACTTCCAAAAAAACAGTAAAATGTGAAAAATAACTTTAATTTCGGAAGGCGGTGACAAAAAATTAAAATACATATTCAAAGTCACCGCCTTCCGAAATTAAAGTAATTTTTCACATTTTAGTGTTTTTTTTTGAAGTCGGTTGTTTGTTTTTTTTGAAAAAAGTTTTTTGTGAAGTCTAATGTATTGTTTTTGCTCCTAGTTTTTAATAAAAATTATAAATATTAATTTGTGTTTCTTAACTTTTTTTTTTTTTCCTTTTGGCAATTGAGCCGATGTCGTTACTAGGCTAAAACTGTACAGTGACTCCCAAAGGCGTCACACTAAAATCCCGTTATCCGAAACTGCCTGTTTCAACCACCGTCTATAGTCTTTCTTTCTTCTTATTTGTCTACTACCGGTGTTTTTTTAACTATTTCAGTCAACGTTTTTAACCGGAGGTATCGAAGCGTCAGAATTTTTCACTTTATTTAAAATGTTTTACGTCGTGTTTTTTCGAAATGGAAAGTATACATTTAAATTATAACACCTAGGTAGCAGTGTACCTATACCACAGCACTGTTTTTAAAGCTTTGTCTCTGTTCTTTTCTTTATTCATGTAACGGTAGCGTGTACTCGTCAGGCCGGGCATTCTAAAGCCGCGGTCCCACAGCCCGATAACGGACAGTTCGCGCCAGGTCGTGCCGGTAATCCCATACATTCGATCGGACGGGGGACGACAGGCCACCGCAGGTCTCATTAGATTCGACTGTTCCCACGGCCTGTCGGCCTGGCCTGGAGTGATCTGACCTGTGAGAAAACGGGTCGTGGGACCTACTTATTAGTAAAATATAATACTTAGTTTACTAGCTCAAGACAACTGTTACTAATGAGACAATTACTTTTTCTATTGTTAGACCTTTTTCGCGATTTCAGAGCGGGTATTGTTACAAGCAAAGATGCGTACGCGCTCACTCGATTGGTGCTGCACTATGCCAAAGTGACCTTGACAACCGTACGCTTATGACGTCACAGAACGACTTCTATACTAGTCCGTGGCGCCCGCGGCCCGGGGTACTGACATCCAACTGTTTTGTAGTGATGGGAATATAATTATCGACAAGGATTCAACTATTTAACTCCGGATCGGCACCCATCTTAAGGTCGAATCGTCTATTTCCCCTTTGTTATAAAGTAGTTAACTACGTTTATGTTATTATTTACTAACCTCAAATTGTTTTCTATAGTAGTGTATTTATATATATTTCAACGGGCGAAATCAAACAGTTGTAACTTTTGCGTCACATGACTGGCCGACTATATTTGAAGTCCTTGGCGGTCAGGGGACATTCAAAATATTCAGAGTTTTTGTTTTTGCCGATTTTAAGATAAATAAGGGCTTCTTTTGTGTGGAAAAAATATAAAACAGGGTATTAGACAGTGCTATATTAATTATTCATAAAATGAAATAAAGCTTTTAATTAAATACAGTAAATTTATTTTTATAAGATAGTTAAAATGAAAAGCTTCTAATGAAGTCGTGGCGCTGGTGGCACGAAAATCCGGAAGGCGTTGAAAAGGTTAAATGATCAAATTAGCCCTTGCTGACCCGTAGTCACACCAGATTATCACACCAGTATGACAAACAGGATTTCTTTCTCGTTTGTCACACCACTGATTTTTCCACACCTTTTATTTCTAACTAGTGCTGTCCTAGATATACTACTTAGTTAAAATAATAAACCTTCAAATTACGTATTCGTTTATATTTTTAACGCAATGTTTCAAGGAAATGTCCCAATGTCTTCATCAGTTTGGCCTTCTTTTTTTTCGATATTAATTTCCTTTTGATTGAATAATACTGTTAACAATTTTAGTATGGTTACGTAGTTTTTATTTATATAATTTGGCGACATAGCAGAAAAGCTCAAGAATGGAAATCGAGCTCTACATTCTCTTGAATGTTGATTATATCGGTTCGGTTTTCTTTTGAGAGTCAGGATCGCGAGGTTAATTCTATGAAATTATCGAAAAATATCTAAAAAAACAGTAGGTTCTTAATTAACTAGTACCAAATTTTAAACTCCACTCGGTAAACAATTAGTAGGTACCTACCTCGTAGGTTTGTGAAATAGTTTCATACACCCGCCATTCTGACATCAGGTTGGTGGGGTGTGTATGTTTGTGTGGCTAAGATTACTGAGTAATTATAAATTAAACATTTAGCTACATAATTTGTATCTCTCATAATATGCTTTAAGTAAATTAAATCTCATCGGAATTCCACAGACATAGAAAAAATAATCTAAAATTGGAGCATTCTGACTTGCATAAGTTAGAATTGTCCGTGTAATTTTACTCAATGAATAAATTGGAACACGCTCATTGAGGCGTTCTTAAATATTTCACGATTATTTAATTATACTCAATGTCTTATTTGGGACATATACGAATACTTACACACGACACGATTCACGAACAATACCAGGCGTCACAAAAAAAGGTGTATTATTATATTAAGGCACAGTGGCGAGGTGTAATTTTTTTTAAAGAGGGAAGTCGAAAGGGGAGACTCGGCTTCAACTTCCAAAATTAATATAGGAATTTAAAGAATTAAATACAATAGAATTGAACAGCTGAAAGGCAAATAAAATGTGCAATATTCCTCCTATCTCATTCTCGCTTACGCATTTTTGTATATCTGTCTCTGTCATAACCCGTTGCACAGCGGCTTGCTCTCGTCAATATCAATCAGTGCCACGTGACTTAAAGTGACATCATTACGGGATCGCTGTTGTATGAATTTTTAGTTCCGGATTATGACGTTGTGGCGCCGAGGTAATTTTTTTTTGTAAAACAAAGCTAAAAATAACCGTTTTTGTTGTTTCAATGTTATGATGAATTAAATACCCGTAGTGTAACTATATTTTTTGACAGTAGTAGCCACTACCCAAGTAGCATTGCAAGCTGTATACAAGCTGTATTTTAGTTCGTTTTGTATACTAAAAGCTGTACAATATGTAACAAAAACCCTGTTGTTCCTTTTAGGGACGTATACACTCACCTACAAGCTCAACATTGATGAAGTTATAATTTAAAAATAATGAAGTATTGGCCAGTTGAGAGTTCATTATCAAATAACTATTAAAATCGACACATTCAAAAAATGTTTACAGTATCTGACTTTACAAGTATCTTTATTTCGCATAATAGCCTACGAGCTCGGCGGCTTTCTTTGATCTGATAGAAGATGCCGCCAAAAACCTACGGGCGCTCGCGCCGCGGCGTTGGTACCACATGCCTAACACCCCCTTTACCCCGCCACCCGCCGCCCTGCGAATCACTTCCTTAGTCTCCCACGCAGCTTACTTCCGAACGGATGTAATTGTTGACCTACGTAGTGAGTGACTTGTGTTTTGTTTACGTATACGTTGACCATGCCTTATTCAAACGTAGAATATTTTAATATTATGTTGAAATGTTACTGCAATTATGCAGAAGCACGCAGACTACCAAGAACGTTTTACGAGTCTACCATTACCATTCCAACGTTGCATATACGTACATTCAATACCGGCAGTGTGCGCGGACAAGACCAACATCGACCTGACGCAGGCAGACCGAGGACTCGAAACAGTGACATCGTGGAGCAAGTCTTGGACGCTCAGTGCGACACGAACTCGGAGTAAACCATATGCGCGTTTGGAGAGTTCTCAAAGAAGATGGCAAGCACCCTTTTCATTATCGTCGCGTCCAATCACTACTTCCCTCCGACTATGAGTCAAGACTTAGAATACAGTAGACAGGTGCCACTCGACAAAATCGAACAAGATAGTGATTTCTTGAATTGGATACTGTTCACCAACGAATGCTCATTTGTTAGAACAGGTGGTTTTAATTCGCACAATGAGCACGTGTGTTCGATCACATTTATGTGACAGCCGCGGCGACTTTGTTTTTGTTGATGTAGGGAAGTGTTAAATATAGTTTTAAAAATTATCAACTGTTCATAAAAATACCGTGAAAACCAACATTTTCAAAGATTCATTCGTTAAAGTTATAAACAACAGCTGGCAAGGTCACGAACTTGTGTAGAAAATAGGTAGATAAGCGGCGGCGCGGTGCATCGGCCGCAGCGGCACGATCAAAGAGAGCGGCGCGTGGCGGGAACATTCTACCTATTTCTTATTTCGCTTCATGCAGAATTGCAGAGGTAAGAAATCAGTCAAACATTACAAATATTCACAATTTTTTTTTTACAGTTTTTATAAATGACTTGCTTTATTACGTATGTATACCGATTCTGAAAACGTGAATAGAAGGAACAACAGGGTTTTTGTTACATATTGTATATTCAGGCTGTATTAAGTCTGTATAAGCGCTTATACAGACATTATAAGAAAAAAAGGGCACATTTTATACAGCTTTTCGCGTTAGTAGAGCTTTATAGTAGCAGTAGAAGCAGTAAAGAAGCTGTATTATAGCTGTATTAGAGCTGTTTTCGGTGTACAAAGAAACCATTACACTGCAAATATTATCTTATTTGATCTTTGATCTTATCTCATCTTGTAAAGAAAAGAGTTCTAAATAGGTTTTTGAATGGAATTACAAAATAATAAAAACTAGACGAACTAGATTTTCAATGAAATAGAAACGTGAATGGCGACATTGTTATTTATAATATTTATTAGTAAGTAAACGTAATGTTGGACTTAGATATCTGACGGTGTTCATTGGAGAATTGAAATTGCGGATTCAAATTTATTGTAAACCTGTCTATGTTTTCCGTCAACATATTCAAGCGCCAGTAAAATAATCGATCAGATATAAAATAAAAATAATATTTATATGGTAAGTTAATGTTGGTTGTTAAGGTTAGAATAAAAACAATTTTAAAATAACAGCAGTGAGTGCAGTGTGATCATTGTGCCCTCATATCAAGCTGAACATCATGATACGACTTAAATTGATGTAAAATATTCCTTAAATTATATTTCAAATTTTGTTTTATACATTCGAAATTACGAAAATGGTGACTATTTGCTAAACAGCCTAAACGGTAATCGGAGTGTGTTATAGTCTGAGTAGCTGTACTAAGCAAGTTAAGGATGATATTGTACAGCTTTTGGCTTTTAATCAGCTTTGTAATAGAATATTTTAATTACTTTAGCTGTATATTAGTTCTCTATACATAACTTATAATTCTCTTTAGTTACTTAAAATAAATTAAAAAACCCTGGCCCACGATGATAAGTACCTACGTATGGTTAAACCAAAAGAGTTAGCTGTTTATTTTTTAAGGAGATTCTTAACATGACCGCATATTTTTATACCTAAGTAAATTTATTGTAAGTAAAGTATTATTAGCGTGTTGGATATAATTATTATATCTGTTTTACTTTATTTTCAGAAAAACATGCCGTTTAAAATTAAAGAAACCATAGAGAAAGGGAAAAACAGGCTTTGCATTGTACCAAGTTTGTAGAAATCAAAAGGCAAGTTAAGATGGCCAAGAAAGCGATTAGATGTCAAATAATTAGTAAAGGATGAAAGGTCTCGGCTTTTAGCTAATTGGTCTACCTCAAAATGCTGTGTGAGAAAGCTATCATTATCTTCACATATGAAGATAATGATAGCTTTGTCATAACGAAGCAGTAAGAAAACTAGATCTCATGGTTTAAATCAATCATCATTTGAACTACTTGCGCTGCTGCATGAAGAAACGTCATCATTGCGTTCCGAAAGTTGAACTAAATCTACACATTTGACATAACTGTTATGATCATTAATATCACTGTTTAATGTTTTTGCTATTTGCTACGGAACCCCCTTCGTTGGACGTCGACGGAATTGACGGTTGACCATAAGGTCAATCGAGCGACTGTGTTAGTAATATAAACTAAAGCTGTCATTTATTTTATTAGTTTTAAAACACCCTCATAGACAGAAATCATAGAACCACTGTATTTACAAGATTGTACAATTATGCCATAAAAATGAGTTTGAGAACGAAGTTTGCGTATACCATTGTACAGAAACAAGTCCTAAGTGATACTATAATAAAACTTAGAGCTGTAATATGTACGTGTTCACATGCAAAATTCAGCTTGTATACAGCTTTAATGATAAAACCAGATTAAAGTTTCACAAAATACTTAAGCTGTATAGTAGAGTTTTAATATTCTGTTTAAGCACCCTAAGCTTTCGCGGATCCCTTAATTCAAAGATTTTGTACAGTCTGAGCTGTATAATGTCTCTTATATCACTCTTTTAAAGACAAAATAATTTTTTGACACTCTTGAAAGTCTCTAAAAGACCTCTTAGTTCGAAATAGGCTGTTATATTGATGTTGAAAACGCTTGCGTGCTGCTTGGGTATAAGCAGCACGCAAGCGTTTGCCATTTTTTAATAGCGATAGAGTTGCCGATGTGAATCCTTGAAGGGAAGCCGGTAGGAATCGTGTTATATGGTGCTCTCGCCACTATTAAGGTATTGTAATTGATACATAAAAACTGTAACGATAAAGAATGCTCGGAAATGAAATAAAAACCATTAAATTCAACTTGTTTTTCATCGATTCATCACCTGTTTATTCGGTTAAAACACCCAAACTATGAAAAGATCAGAGATTTTGGATATTTTGGTAGACCCTTTATCGGTGCATCAGTTTGCACCACATAGGGAATTTTCAGGATGGAAATGACAAAAGCCGTTGTTTTCTGAAAATGGTATAGGAATTCTGGAACTGCCCTGTAAAAATACTTTCATAGTTGTGGTTGTTCTTGTAGTCGTTTTTGCTGTCTTAATATGTTTCTTCAAGTTATCATGCTTGACGTTTTTGTAACTTGCGTGTACATCCTCTGTGTGAGTGCCCTCCAGCTCCTTTTCCAATTCTAAAGCGAATTGAGACATCTCAATATCATGTATGGTGCCTTTTTCGGTCGTGGTTGTATGATGAGCGTAATGACGCAGATGGTGGCGGCTAACATTGAGATGGTTCTCGTTGCGAGTAGGAATTACTGTAGTCGTTGCTATCGAAGAGAAAAGAAAAGAAAATGTTACGAACCAAGTTAATAAGTACAGTCAGCGTTAAAAATAAGTTAAGCGCGCTTTTAGAATTGATTACGGTTCAGGACAGCTAAGAAAATGAGGCTTTGAACCATCAGGGGATGGCTGACGATGATTTAATCACCTTTTGAAACAGGGACTCGCTTCTTATGTCCAATCCTTTTTCGGTGTCTGGTCGTCAGGTTTAACAATATGATTGTCGGTAGGATGGCCGCTTCAGTTGTCGGTAGATTCGACGGTTTTGTTAATGCAGCTGTCAATAGGATAGATTTAGCGATTGCCGGTAAGCTTGTCTGCTTGGAAGGATCGGCTGGGTTGGACTGACTGGCAGAATCGGCTGTTGTTAGGATGGTATAATTGGCAGAAATGGTAGTCCATAGGATAGGCTGTTCACTCGCCGGTAAGATTGACGACGTAGATGGTTGTGCTAGCGTTGTTGGTAAATAGCTTTTTGAGGCCGTTGCCGTTGTCTCTTCCACGTGTAAAGTTGTCGCTTCGCTCGTTGCTGATGATAAGCTAGATGTGGTTTGCGCTTGAGAAGTAGCTGAAACCACATGTTATCGCAACTCGTCACAATTATTAGTATGAAAGTTTTGTAGATCTTAACTAGTTATTATTACATAACATAATCAGCCTATAATTTCACCACTACTGGGACACAAGCCTCCTCTCTGTGAGAGCCTCCCTCACGCGGCCCCGGCGGCGTTGATGGACATCATGTGTCTCCGAACTTTTGGTTCTAGGAGATGCCAGTTTCCTCATGGCGGTTTCCTCATTTATTATTACTGAGTCGCAATACATTTAAATTATACTGTTTGAACATATCTGAAGCTGAAACTCAGGATATGCAAGTGAATATTAGATAATTCATGGTACAGTCAGCTTCAATAATCTCGGGATGAAAACACTGTTCAAAATTATCTAAACAACTATGAAAATTAAATATTAACTCTATGACACAAGGAATGTTTCAGCATGAAGACAGTATACGCCAACTGTCATTCTGACAATACCTTTGACCCAATTGAGGTAAAGTTTAATTTTCTTAGTTGTTGAGATCATTTTGAACAGTCTAGTCGTCCCGATGTTTTTGACGCTGACTGTACTTAAGTTGTGATTTGCACAACTTGTGAAGTAGCTGAAACCACATGTTATCGCGAATCAAATTTATTTAGTTGCTAGTAATTACCGGTAGGATGACAAAGTTTGAATGATTAAAGATTTTTTAAGGTGGAAGCTGAAGGATAGCCCGCAAAATTCGATTATTGTTTTTAGCAAAAATTACTAAAAGCAACGTGAACAAAATATTATTGGCGACAGTAACAAACACGGCTTTACATAATAGGGTATTTATTACACTCATTTTTGAAAAGTGTGTTAATTAGATTCTAGAGTGCTAATAAACATTTTTATTTAATCGATTAGTGCCATAAAAATGCATTTACATTTTCAAATTTCGCGCGTAATTTGACGATAACGCTGGACGCAGTAAACGCCATATTGTTCTGTGGGTATGATGTCAGTTTGCTATATATATATAAACAAATGCGCTGTTATGTTATAAGACAATTGTGGCGCGCGTGGAACACAAGTCACAACGCGCCGTCGACCCGGGCATTTTTTTTTTTGTTTAACGTGGAGAAATGCCTACTGCGCTACCACGGGGAGATAGCGCAGTTATGTGGGACTGTAACCCACTAAAACTCCACGGTGTCCTCCAGTGCCGCTTGAGGCGGGAACACGGAAACGCGCAAGCCATCCGCGAACCCGCCGCGGCTGTCCGTCACCGGACCCTCCTCGGAGGGGAATAACTCCTATCACCGGCTCACCAGGACACATGGCACGCCGTAACCATCCCAGGAACCAAATAGCATACGGGCCCCAGACGACCCCGTGTCTGGCATCCTTGGTACCCCTGCGACGGGTCAGCACAGTGGCCCCGCCGCCTACCACTTTTCGGCCGCAGGGGATAGGGAGAGCGGCCAACGCTATACCGACACTCCTCTTCCCCTGCGGCCCCACCGCGTCCGCCATCAAACGGTGGCGGCCCCGTTCAGGCCACGGAATGGAAGAGCGCTACTCAGAAGTACCGGCACTCCTCCTCTGCCACAGCCTGAACCCTCAGCCGCGATGCCTCCTATTCGACATCGCAGCCTGCCTCAGTTGCCATGCACCTCACCGCAACCTACTTTTTGGCCGCTAGGCAAAAGCCCTGACGAGCGGCCCCACCTTTTGGGTTCCTCATCGCTTCACCGTGGGGATGACCACGGTAACTGAGCCCCCCCGCAACGACAATGCGGGAACCCCACTGGGGGGGAAAGTTGCTCAGTTGACATGCCGTATTAAGTAATAACATGGCGGCTACTATTTCATGGTGTTCAAAAACATATAAAAAACCTGAAATCTTTAAATTGTATTTTAAAATTGATTTTGTTGTTTCATTAACAAAAACTGACATTTTCCGACTGCATTTTGCCTAAGCTATCTCAATAAAATATATAAGTATATATATTTTTAAACTTTTCTCGTATAGAGTAAAATACCCTATTATAATAATTAAAATCTCAATACAACCCTCTAAGTTCATACACCGAGAAATTTTAATGGTTGTTTTGCCGCAGCGAAATGGTTTTGTCGTGGTAATACAATCGTTATATAAACAAATAAAATATTAGAAACAAAAAATGGCAGATTAACCAATAGTGAAAAATCACCACGTACGAGAGTTTATTTTGCTTTGAACATTTCGCACACCTAGATCTAAACAGAGTTAACTCATAAAAGCACTTTTTCAGAAAAGGACAAAACCTGTTTACCGTGTTGCACTGAAGAAGTTTTCCGTATACACCGTGAAATTTTAATGGTTGGTTTCCCGCAGCGAAATGGTTTTGTCTTTGTAATACAATCGTTTTATAAATAAATAAAATATTAGAAACAAATAATGGCAGATTAACCATTGTGAAAATTCACCACGTGCGAGAGTTCATTTTGCTTTGAACATTTATGCATCGCTGTTCCCTTTGGTCGGAGGTGCGTGCGTTTCGAGCAGTACCTACAAGTTACCTCTAGTGTTACTATTGAGTAGTGTTTTATCAAGTTGGTGAATATTTTTTTAAATTATTTTGAAACAAAAAAATCTTTTTTTTTTTTTTCTCTATGCTTCGAAAGTATTCCTTATTGCAAGTTGTTCTGCCGCGGGAAAACAACCATTAAAATTTCACGGTGTATTTAAACATATTATATTTGCTTTGCAAGTTGTACGAGAAAAATATATTTAAATCTGCTTTATTGGTCGATAGGTAGTGAGTTAAGGAATTCAATGGTAAGCATAAGTCAAAACTCCCAATTTTTGACTTAGCTCCCTCTATATCTAGGTGTGCGATTTATGCATCGCTTTTCTCTTTGTCGGCGGCGCGTGCGGTTCGAGTAGTACCTTCAAGTTACCTCTAGTGTTACTATTGATTCTCACGTTTTCGATTTGATGAATATTTTTTAATTATTAAAAAAAAAACATTCTTTTTTTTAGTTTTACCTACTCTATGCTTCGAAAGTACTCCTTATGGCAAGTTGTTCCGCCGCGGGAAAACAACCATTAAAATTTCTCGGTGTATGATTCCATTGAATGACTATTTGAGTAAAGAAAATCATTTGATTAAAAGCCCTGACACTGACCTGGAAATTGCTAAAAACTTAAGAAAATATGAATTTTGCGGGATAACCTGGAGCTTCCATGTTAAGGGTACGTCATCCTTGGGACTTTTAGGCGTTCTTGGAATATAACATAACAACACGAACATAATATTATGCCTTGCTTCCCGGAAGGGTTAGGCAGAGGTGTGCCTGTAGTACACCTACATGTTGCCAGATATCTTTAAGTCCAAATGTAAGTCCAACGGGGCGACCCTATTGCCATCAACCGGGCACAATTCTAGACTCCGGGCTGCTACTGAGAAGTTTCAGATGGAAATTATATTATTTCACCTTGGCCTACCTGGGAATCGAACCCAGGACCTCAAGCTCAGCAATAGTGCTTTTGATCACAGGAGGAATGCGGCAGGTATTTCTTTCGTTTTAGTAATACCTAGTAGGCACATTTTGATGAAATTGTGCAAAGTTTGATTTACAACGACGATTTTCAACACAGGTTCAAAGAAAAGATAAATAAAATTTCATAAACGAGTCACGGTTCACATAAAGTTGGCCCTAAAACCGAAAGTGAGCGAGAAAAAGGTAATTATCCTGGTCGGGGAAGTCCTCCTTATAATATTTTACTGTAGCGTCCAATCTCTAGGTACTGTTTGTGTAGTTACAAAAACCTAGTTTTATTCATTTTATTAAAATAATGTAAAACTATTTTTTTGCGTAAATAAATAAAAGGTGGCTGAAGAAGTCTTAGTGTTACCTACTACGACAACAAACGTCTGCGAATGACAATCTTTTTACATATTTAGTTCTAAAATCAGGTATTTTTCATGTAGGTAATGAATAGTAAAAGTAAAAAACAACAGGTAAAGTTTAACTTAAATTATGACTTCCTTTAACGTCACCATATCACAGCCAAATAATGTTTTATGTAGGTACCCATAACCACTTCATTTTTTGAAATAAAACAGAGTCGGGAATAAAATAAATATTCAATAAGTAAAGGTCCTACCTACTTAAGAGAGATAATACAAATTCAGATGACAGGGACACAACTCATATAATAATATATTATAGGTATATAACACAATTTTAATACCTACTTTTTATTACTTCTAGAAGACCAGTCGATCTATTCTGTAAGAAGCTCACCGTGAAAATGCAGGTGAAATGAGCTTGATGTGAGCTGTCATTCTGTCATTAGGCTGAAGCAGTAGTCATTTCTCAAACTCAAATTCACTTCACTAAGATAATACGGTGATAGAAGAGATCGGAAGGAGATGTTATTTTGTGAGTGCGTAGCGTATTCGGTACAACTTACTGTTATGCGAAAAGAATCGCATGTCATGTCATGAACATCTCGCTCATAGTCATAACATATGGCATTTGCAATACAAAAAAATATCTTACAAGAGTTGGCTTCTGAACACATTGTTCGAGTTTTGACTACTATGAAGCAACATCACTGTTGAATTTTTAAACTTCGAACAACTAACTAAATGAAAAGGAATTCCATGCATGCACGGGAACAGAGGGGTAATTGCGTAGTACCCTCTCAATAGGAATCGCTTTCATATGAGTTCTACAACATTCATGGCGTTATTTACAGAATGGATTAGCAATCAATAACTGTTCGAGCGCCGCCGTCGGCTTTCTTCGTCAGGCGTCGGGTGGCAGCGCGGCCGACGGCGCGGGCGGCTGCGCGGGTCAAGGAGAGGGGCCGAGGGCCCAGCATGAGCACACTTCACTAGCGAGAAAAACCGACGACACACGTGCGCCTTCTATTTCTAATATTATACAAGTATTTTGGATATGCGTTAACAGTATATACAGTCCACTGCTTTTATTTCAAAGTCCATTTTAAGACCCTTACAATAACCTTTAGAGTGTTACGTACGAGTAATTAGGGTGCAGTTTTTGAGATTTACTTCAAAATGCACCAACTCTGAACAAAGGTCGTAGAGATTTGCTGCCGTAGTGGAAAATGCTTGAATGGATATCCCCGACTTGGGTGACATTCTTTTTCGTTAACATATTGCGGATTTTGGGCCCAATATGGCTGATCTCCTTTATATTTTTAATATTTTGTTCAATAATTTTCATGTGTAAAAAGATAATTATTAAATATCAAGGAATATCTTAGTTTGCGCAACTAGTTTCGTGATGTAAATTCGTCTTATTACGATGTTATGCTCCAAAACACGAATTGCCGATGTGGGCAAGATGAAGACTGGAAAGCTGGACAATATAGGAAAAACTAATATCTGTGACATGTCGGATGAGCTAGCAAATTTTTTTCGAGACAGACTCGAAACTGCGATATGCGGTAAGAATATAGCACATCTCTCACTAGAATATAGTTATCTGTGGAGTACTTTCCTGTACTAAAGCGGGAATGCCTGTGGGTGGGGAATGTGAAGTAAAAAGCACGCGTGTTCATCACGTACACATTCATTCACACTGCTTCGTTAACCTAAGAACTGTGCAACACGAGCCACCTTTCGAACAAGTGTGTTGAAAATCTGTGTCCGTTTGTTCGTATCGATTAAGTACTGCCCCTACTGGGTTATTGGCCTGTAGGATCTTCTCTAATAATGAGCTGCTTTTATTTACTTACTATATAGTTATAGACCGCAATGCACTTTTTTGTAACTAGTGAAATGCGTTGCGCTGCGGACCGGTGCTGCTGTAATGTGCGCCAGCCTTAAGACTACCCCGCAGCCTTCTCCAGTGCGGTAATAACATAAGTAGATACGATAAACCCCTTTTAACCCCCACGCAAAAAGAGGGGTGAAGTTTTCAATATATTCTTTGCTTCAAACCTAATTTTACTAGGCGACAAACTGTGTGCCCGATGGTATTTCCGATCGCCAAATATTACAACCTTCATTCTTTCAACTTTCATATTTTATATTAGTAATTCCCAGGGCAAAATCCTTTCTTAGCGCTCACTTTAGTTATACGTAAGGAAACCCTTGTTCTGAATTTCATGGTTTGTCAGTGAATGAGTTTAATATTTTAATTGAGTAGGTACGTAGAAGAAGATTTTTATTACAAAAGTAGATGTATGGGTTTTTTAACCTCTGGGAATTTTAGGAGATGGAAATTGACTAATAATATAATAACAGAAAATGTTAATCTGCCAGATTTTATTTTTCAGCTAATATATAACGTGCTAAATGAATAATATGCTGTTATTTCGAAGCAGTCGTTTTGCTTGGATGCGGCTTACCTGGAGTGCTACCAAGATCATCAGTTGGGTCATTGCCAAGTCTTCGAAAGTTTCCTAAAAATTAGAATTCTGTATTGTAAATTGTCATATTGGATGTTGTAATATTCATGTACTTACTTCAATATTGTGGCACCTACACTTTAGGAACTTTTTAAACTTTGAAGAGGTACTTTAAAAAGGTAGGTATAGGTTAGCAATCAAAGTGAACTCAACTTGAAACTCGTAATTATACATAAAATGTCAAATCCTCAAGAGCTTTTGCTGTCAATTATTACATTGTAAAAATAATATATAATCCATCGCATACATTAGGGTCGACTAGGTATTGAAATTTTGTAAGGGTCAGTTAATAATTTTTCGCTATTAAGATTAGTCCCATGGATAAAGTTCAGTTTGATGGTCTGTACGACTCTCTTATAAATGACTACACCTTTTTGATACATGCTGTACACACACAGGTGTATGAAAAATAATAGCTGAATTCATAGAGAAATAAAAGGCATGAAATAATCGAGAATGTATGGCTAGTAACGTGATTTTGAACGCGATCGAATCATATGACCACGTTCGGACGGACGTAAAAAACTCGCGGCGGGATTTAATCATTTTAAGTCACGCTGTTGAATCGAGCATTGAGAATCCAACAGAGTGCATCTTAACGTGTCGAAAAAACTCATTGTTTGTTTTTTAACTCTCAGCGTTAAGCAGTGCGTTGAAGATTTAGGGCCTTTTAAGGGATTTATAAGCCACGAATAGAAATATAACATAAAAGTATTGCAGTAAAATTATTATTTCAACGGCAAAGATGCCGCGGTATCCTTAGGCATGCTGCGATATCCTTAGGCATCATCATTGAAATTTGAATTTTATTGTCTTACACATAAGTAATATTCCTATTCTCCTCATAAAAATCCCTTGCCGTAACGTGCCGGTAGTGCGCGCAGGCTCTTAGTGCGCGGAAAAATCCCGCCGTGAGTTTATTACGTCCGTGCGAACGAGAAACAAAAAATCTTGCTTTATTACGAGCAAAAACCGCGTAATAACTCTTTGAAGACGTCCTACAGGCTTAGCACGAGAACCGTAGAGAAGCGTTTTGTCGACGGAAGAGTAAACAAAAATGACGATTCCGTGTAGACAGTTGACAGTTTTGTAGAGTGGAAATAGAAAGCGTCATGCTAAGCTTGCTGGGGCCTTTTCGTTATACAACGTAATTTGGTATTTGTTCCTTTTCTATTCTGACCAATTAAATCATACAAATGGGTACCATTTTCCCCTTTAGTTTCTGTTAGAACTAATTAATAATATCTAATAATAAAAACGTTTGAAAAAATCAGTACAAAACATAATAAATAGTGTTTATACAAAACTACATTAATGTTGTGGAGACTGGAGCCTGTACTAGGAATACCTGTGTTACAGGTCTCCAGGCCTCCAAACTATCCGGACAAGCCACAGTAATACAAACATCTACTAATAGTAGGATAATGTGGGGATGGAAGACAAACACAATTTAATACAACAAAGAAGAATAAACAAAGAAAAACTAAACAACAAATTATTAATTAGACAGCAAGGTAGGGTGTGTGCGTGTGGGTGTGTAGTGTGAGTAGGTGTGAGTGTGTTGGGTGTGTGTGATAATCAAAACTGGCCTTTTAATATGATGACTAAATGTAAAAGTTTATTATGAAATGACTTCCAATATTCTCTCTGTGGCTTCATAATCGAGAGATTGAAGCAAATTTTGCACTTTAGACTTACAGTTGAATTTGGATAAGGAGTAGATGGAAATGGCGTTATTGATTTTGTTGTAAAGATAATCTAATTTATTGACTGGTCCTGTTGCAAGGCAGTATTAGGCTCGTAGGCAGTTTAATAAAGTGCACGAGACTGGTGAATAAATTGATATTGAATATTCATTGTGGTAGAGTGGAAAAAGAATAGCAACGTTCATATATGAACGCATTATGTGTCTTTTAAAAACTCTCTCTGACTGTCTGAAACAGAGTTTCTGTCCACATTTAAGTGATTACAAAGTCACCTACGTTTCCTGATTGCATTAATATGGCCTATATACTCCTTACATACTTACTTATGTACAGAAGAAACTCAGAACTCGTAATTCGTATTAAGGACTTAGCTAAAATAAGATCTTCCAATGCATCTGTAGTTGAATCTTGAATATTATTTTACCTGTGCGCTGTGTGATTATGATTACTAGTATGTTGTCGGTTATTGGTATAGGAAAAATTTTAATATATGTGTACAATGGACGAAATACATTTTTATCGTGACTTAATAGTTGATGTAGTCCACATTTATATAAGCGAATGCTTACTTATGCGAATTAACATAATTGCTTAAGCTAATGCTTAATGCTTAAGTTAGTTAATCAGGCTGTCTAGTGTGTGTCAGACTTACCACGACTTTTAGCAGGAGAATCTGGAAAGTACGTAAAGTTGTCATTTATCGTTTTTTTTTTTCTAACCATAGGTAATAACAGAGCAGCAGTGATAGCCCAGTGGCAAAAGCTCAGACAAACACAGGCAAGACAGGAGCTCACAATACTTCAAGCACTGCTCTAAAACGGCGAAAGAACGGACGCTAGGGGCGCAAACTTAAGAGGGGCGCACTTTGCAGACCCATAGCCTGGCCCTATTACTGCGTGAATTGCCAAAAGAAAATCTAATCTAAACCCGAGATGGTACACACGGCTACACACCAAGCTATACAATTCCAGTATAAGCTGATCTCGCATTGCATAGGATTTCCGTACAGTGCCAGATTAGCGTAAACTGGAAATGTAGGTACCGCTTGATTCGTAGCCGTGTGTACAAACTTTTTGGAAATATCTAAGCTCAGTCTTGCACTATTATTATTAATAATTTTATTTCAGAAAAAAAATCAATCCATACAAATTACAAATTATGTAACAGAGACATTAATTAAGTACCTATTATAAATACTGTGTTAGTAAAATATTTTGCACTATGTTGCGTTCTCACAATTCTTGAGTTTTTCTACATAAGTAGTTTTGGCGTATCCACATCACGAGGGTACTTACATTTTCCTAAAAAACAAGTGTTGGGGGTTGTGCGGCGCAAAATAAGTGTTGGGTTTGTGGGGCATAAAATTCAATACTTGCCAGAGGCGCTCATGACTCATAGAGTCATAAACAACTCTGACCAGTCATGACCCTAGGAGGCAGTGTAGGTTAAAAAAGTGGAAACCGGGATGTTTATAACCAAACAAAAACTTAAGACATGAATGACTCTGTGACAGGGAGTGGGCCGTAATCCACCACGCGGACCCAGTGCGGGTTGGTAATAATCTACTTACCAAAATAGTAATAATCAGGCATCATTCGTCGACGGTTGAGTCCTAAAAACGATCGAAATTTCGTTATCTCACAGCTAGCTTAGCTTACCACGTACTTATACGTTTGTAATTAGTAAGTAATAGATCCATCCATCCAGGCAGCTGAATAGCGGAAGTTTCATTTTGAATTATTCTTAACGCAACTTCCTGCGTTTGATTCATCATGACTGACGTGGCGTAATAATATAATTTGAGTTGATTCTGACTAGGGTGGGCCAACGCAGGATATAATATGTGCGGACTGCGAAGATGTATGGTAACTTAGGCCTGCGGGGAGTTGTGAAACACACTTGTCAGTGTGTTACACAACTCGTGTGTGTAGTTAGCAATGGCGTCCATTTTTATAGTTCAACAACATCCATTGCGTTATTTCAGAATCAGATTGATTGTGTGTTACGTAATTAGGGTGCCGTTTGCAACCCCAAGTCACAACGTGTGCCGTTTGCACCCCAAGTCACCACGTATGCATGTCTCGAGCTTTGTGTTTCAACTTTTCGGTGGTTCACCGCGTAACTTAGATCAGATAACAGCCCCGTCAGATAACGGTGAGTAGCTACTTACGTACCTATAAGATAACTATCTTACTGTACGGGAATCTATAATTTTCATCCGGAAAGTTTTGCCGGCCAGGTCCGGAATGTGGAGGGTAGCCCATAGGCATCGGAGGCCAGCTCGCGTATGGCATCATCATATTCATCAAGGGCGCCCCAGGGGGCATGACGATCGGCGCCGCAGGCGGCACATCCGGGGTCCAAGGGGCTTGTGGCGTTGCTGGCGTCGAAGGAGTCACTCGACTCACTGTCAGATAAAATTTATGTAAACATTTAAACTACCTAAATACTTACTTTCTAAGTGTACGTAGCTAAAGGACCGCCTATGGATTACCAGGTAGGTACCTTACTACTTAAGCAACTGGAGCAGTCTTGATAGGAACTGAATTGCATTTGCAGTTCAGTTCCTATCAAGATGTTAAAAAAATCCAAGTTCACTATAACCTGAGAAATGAGACATTCGACAAAGACATATATCCTTTTTAAAACTTACCTGTTACTTCTGTTTCATTCATTGCTATAGTTGAGTTGAATTCCTCTGCAGGCAGCGAGCATGTGCTATTTTCTTCTTCAGTAGAATTTGCCGTAACATCATTGTTTGACCGCAAAATTTGTGCAAAGTCTTTCAAGAGGAAATCAACAACACTTTATTCACCATCAAAATATAAAGGAAATTTCGTTTAACTCTACTACTATTTGTATAAAATATTCTTACCTGATTTAAGTAATTTAACCAAAAATAAGGCTTGTTTTAGAGTGTCATCGAGATCATCGACTGCTACAGCCACCTCAAGGCTAATGCTTCCTACAACTAAAAACCCTAATAAATTCAGTAGCTTCGTACTTAAAATCATATTATTATGAACATTTCTTGCCTTGTGCAAAAATAAAATTACTACTAGTTCAACATTTAATGCCAACACAATTTGATGTACAGTAACAAAATTTACATTATATGTTTCCAGTTATGTAGGCTAAGAGCATTTGAATTTTGCAAGTAAACGTAGGTAGGTATGTGAAAAGTAGTTTACAAATAAATGATTATAACAAAGCACATAAAACCATTTTATTTTATGTTACACAATACGAGCAAGTAAGAGTAGCTACCTATGTACAAAATAAAAAGTTAAAATTTACAATAAGACTGAAAAAGGGTAGATCTACCCTTTGATTTCAGACCTAGGCAGGAGTAGAGCAGGTTATATAAGAATATTATTAGGTACTTAGTGCCTACTTACTGTGACAATGTTCACTTTTAAATTAAAAAACGATACAAAATCGTTATCAGGGAGATTGACGCAAGTCGCGACACTAGACAGTAGGAACTTAATTAATTTAAGTAGGTATTTGCAAGTGTACTGCTGACTGCTTCTTATATAACTTGGTAGCTACCTAAAGTTCTACATAATAACTTCACTTCACTTCTTCTTATGCTTCCATTTACTCATTTTGCCAAAAATTGCTGACTTCATTGAAAGGTGACTGTTTTTCTGCCACCTCACTGCTTCCTGAGAACTTCTGAATAAACAATAGATAATAGCTTTTATTACTTAGTTAAATGTACGTTTCTGATGGAGGGACAAGGTGTGGTCATGTGTGGTCTAACTCAAATCCTGCAATCAATCAACCAACAATCCTGTTACCCACTATCAGTAACTTTCATTTTGACAGTTCAACAACATTCTTTTCGTATTTGCATTATTTACATTGTAAAGCAGACTAGAGATGCACAAAATGTGTCAGTGAAAATAAATGAATGAAGTATATATCTTTTCGCATAAAGGCTCGTGCAGACTAGCGCGACGCGACGGTCGCGTCGCGACACTCGTAGAACAATTTCTATGAAAACTTCATGGAAATTGTTCTACAAGTGTCGCGTCGCGCCTGTTTGAAGAAGCCTTAACGAAGTAGTTCACTCATTTAGTTCAGCAAATCAGAACGGGTCCTTAACTTAAGATAACAACAGTGATTGACAAGTTACGACAAATGATGCACTTTACTAGTTCAGTTTTATACATATGTCTATTTTCCTTCATGCGTTATACAGGTTTTAGGACTGTTAACCTAGAAATATGAATTTAAACAAAACTATTTTTACTAGGTGAGTAGTATGTTTTGTTTTTTTTTACTGATAGTTAGAATTTTTGTCTAGGCTGGCGTATTTAAAAATCGAAATAGCGAAAAGAAAGACTGAACTAAGTGAAGTAGAAACACATTTGAATGACTACTGATTGAATGATAAATTTATTTTGTGATAAGAAGTAGTTCATTTCCTTCAATCGTTCTCGAATTACCCAAGTCTACAGCAGACAAATTTTTCGAAAATATAAAGCAATGGATTATTAGCATTTTTTTTATGTATGAGAGACTGAGTGAGTTATAATCTATTTTGAAAATATGATAATTTGTAAGTAAAAATATGTACGTTCCGATATCAAAATTTCCCTCCACATTGTTTGCGAGCTAATTTAAATTATCTGTCTCATAAAAAAATGGATCTGCGCCGGAAACATTTTCGCGCTATGATTTTCTACGATTTCAAGTGTCGCCTGAAACCGGACGAATCGTACGATAGACTTCAAATGGCATTCATGGATGAAGGCCCTTCTAAGGCAACCGTGTATCATTGGTATAACGAATTCAAGCGCGGTCGACTAACTTTGGGGGATGAAGAAAGAAGTGGTCGCGCTTTGACAGCTATTAGGTACGAAAGAAAACGTGCTAGCAATGAAAAATTTAATTCATGGCAATAGGCTAGTTATGTATCACACATATACTGCAGCTTGGATCGGGATCGGGAAGCCTTCACGAAATTTCCCTTCACTTTCTTTCACGCTGGGTGCCGTACAACCTCACCGATGCTCAGAAGCAGGCCCGGGTGGAATGGTGCCGTGATAGGATAAACTAATTTGAAGCAGGCTCGTCTCGGCGTGTTTACGACATCATTGCAAGAGATGAGTCTTGGATTTATCAATACGATCCAGAAAGAAGCTCCAGTCAACGGTTTGGGTGTTTCAAAACGAATCAACGCCTACCAAAGTGAAGCAAGCTAGAAGCGGGGGAAGATTTAGATCGCGAGCTTTTTCATTTTGACTGGCTACTTGGTGTCAATTCCTTTACGGAACCAAAGAAGCATCAACGCTGAATGGTATACTACCAAACGCGATGTTTTCTCTGTTGTGAGCAACAAGCGACCAAACGCAGGGCTCCGCGACCTACTGCTCCACCACGACAACGCGCCTTCGCACACCGCGCTCAAAACGAGAGACTTCATGGGCAGCACGCCGATCAAACTCCTGGGTAACGCTCCTTACAGCCCTGACCTGGCTTCGTGTGACTTCTTTTTATTCCCGAAAATAAAAAATCAGCTCAAAGGGATACTATTTTCGTCGCCGGAAGATGCGCTGTCAGCGTTCGAGCAGGCTGTAAACGAGGTGTCTGCGGCGGACTGGAAAAAGTGTTTCGAAAACTGGTTCAGACGCATAAAACTTTGTATAGAGGCTAGTGGAGAGTACTTTGAAAAGATTTAATAAAAAAATATTAACCTATAGAACATTTTAACTTAGATTACTTTAAAAAAGCAAAAGATTACCAGAGACTTAGCAATATCATGATAGAACTAAACCTACACCAAATCATTAAAACTCCTACAAGAACCACAAAATCAACATCGACTTGTATAGATCTTTTATTTACAAATAATAGTAGCACAGAATTTCAAATAACTGTTAATAATAATGGTATCTCTGATCACAATTGCTTAACATACAGCCTTAGGAACGAGGAAACGCAAAGTCTTAAAACGACACCCTACGTTACTAAAAGAATTTTTAACAACACTAATTTGACAAATTTCCAATCGGCATTAAATAAAATTAACTGGGACTACATTTTTAACCAAAACTTGGATATAAACGAAACTTATAATAAAATCCATGACATTTTACAATCTAATTTGAATAAATACATACCAAAGAAACGGATAAAAATAATGCAAAATAAAACAAACAATTATCTTACTAAGGGACTAAAAAAATCATGCAAAAATAAAAGATTGACTAGAATTATCTTGAATCAGCTCAATAGCGCCGTATTTAAAAAACACTACAAAAAATACTCTAAAATGTTAAGAAGATGTATTAAAACTTCAAAAAAACTAAATTACATAAAAGAGATGAATGCCTCACAAAATAAAACAAGAACGATGTGGTCACTAATCAATAACATAACTAAACCAAATAAAACTAAACGAAATCTAAAGAACATTACGTTGAAATTAAATAACACAATGATAAAATCACCGCAACAAGTTTGCACGACATTTAATGATTATTTCGTATCGGTAGGTGTAGATACAAACAAAAGTACGGGAGCTGCGGCGGCGCCAGCGCCGTGTGGGCCATCGGTACATTCGGTGCATACGCCCGCAATAAACTCCATGTACATCGAACCGGTAACCGAACGCGAGGTTTTTAATATTATACGCGGAATGCAGAATAAACGTAGCTTTGGAGTGGATGATATTCCGCCGCTATTAGTTAAAAAATGCATAAAGGAGTTAACACCGCCGCTCACTAAACTAATAAATATTTCTTTCGACGAGGGACGATTCCCAGAAAAGCTCAAAATTGCGAAAGTACGCCCAATTGCGAAAAAAGGAGGAAATTCAGAAAATCCGGGTAATTATAGGCCCATTGCATTATTACCCACTATCTCAAAAATTTTCGAAAAATCAATGGCGAACCGTGTTAACACATTTTTAGAAAAATTTCATATTTTGGATAAAAACCAATTCGGTTTTAGAAAAAAATGCTCAACTACTTTAGCGGTATACAACTACGTACAGGAAATCTACAGTTGCATTAAAGAACGAAAATACGCTATTGGCCTGTTCCTGGATATGACGAAGGCATATGACAAGGTGTCACATAGAATTCTATTACAAAAACTTTACGGATCGGGTATTAGAGGGCAAGCTTTTAATTGGTTCAAATCATACTTACAAGACAGAGTTCAATTCGTTGAAGTAGAGTATTACGATAACGTTAACCAGGAAATGTACAGCATGGGATCAGACATGGCTACCATTAATCATTCAATACCCCAAGGCAGTGTATTAGGATGTACCTTATTTATAATATACGTAAATGACTTGCCAAAAAAGATAAGTTCGTCGTGTATTTTATTCGCTGATGATGTTTCTTTATTATTTAAAACGCCCGCGAATGTTGATCATTTAGCTATTTTTAAAACTTTCACAGAAACTGAGCAATGGTTAAACGAACATAACTTAGAAATAAACTTATCTAAAACTAAAATATGCCAATTCAGAACTCATCAAAGAACCCCAATAAACCTAAATATATTAACGCAAAGAATTCAATTAGAAGAGGTAAACGAATTCACACTGTTAGGCTTAACATTAGATTCAAACCTAAATTGGAAGAAACATATAGAAAGTACAAGAGCAAAATTGTCCCAATTTATCTATGCGCTAACTATATTGAAATGCAACACAGATTATAAAACCGCCTTATCTGCCTATTATGCGTATGCCTACTCCTGGCTGAATTATGGTATTATTCTGTGGGGAGAAAGTACTGACTTTTTGGACCTCTTCATTCAGCAAAAGAAATGTATCAGAATACTAATGAACATAGGTCCACGAGAGAGTTGCAGGCCACACTTTATTAAACAACGAATTCTAACACTACCAGCAATATATATAATGCAAAGTTGTATATTCGTTCGAAAAAATAGGCACCTCTTCAAATCTAATATCGAGCTAAATGAAAACTATAACCGACGGAACAAGAATAGATTAATATTACCCATCACAAACTTAAAATTTATCGGAAAAAGCCCATACTCAAGACTAGCTAACATATTTAATAAACTACCAGAAAGTTTAAAATCTCTACCAAATGACTCAAAATTCTCGAAACAGTTGAAATCTCTGTTAATAAAGAAAGGCTACTATACCGTTGAGGAATTTAAAACTGACAGACTGTGAATCGATCGACCTTATAGTAATATGCTTGACGTAAATGTAAAAAAAAAAAAAAAAAATGACTATGTAAACTACTTTTATGACTGAAACGAATGCATGGACTGATATTATGGATTTATTTTATTAAAATGTAGTGAATTAATATAATGTAATGAATGATTGATTAATGCCTTGTATAATGTCATAGTTTAATTGTAATACTTAGAATCATTATTATGTAATGTAATTTAATAATTTAATTTAATTTATTCTATTCTTATCTTAATTTTAATCTTATCTTTTTGCTATGCCCTTACAGGGTCCATATTTCTGTACCTAGCTTTAAGCCCTATGTTACATCTTATTTACAATATGGAATGCAATAAATAAATAAATAAATAAATAAATAAACATTTATTTTTATTTTCGCAAAACTTTCTGAGTGTCCCACCCATATACTATAAGTGGGTTCATTTATCCAGAAAAATGTTTGTGTGATATAATTACAACAGCTAAAAGCACAATAACTGTAAAAATGCAGAAACAAAATGTCTGTTTTCGCATATGACACAACAACCAAATGTATTCATAATTTTGTCTTTGAAATAAGTATAATACTAAAACTTAGTAATGACAAAAGTATAATACTAAAACTTAGTATTATACTTTATCCCTAACTGCATATATTATGCAGTTGAGGTTCCAAATTCAAATCACAATAATGACCTGCGGGTCATAATTAAATTCAGAGAGCCTGCCTAGGGCATAAATGACTTGCGTTTGATTTAACGTTAGCGAGCAGGTGGTGTGAAAACTTTCATGAGTTTAGTATCAACTATTAGCAAATATTAGCAACCATCAATTAATTACAAATTGCGTAATAGATTCGGGATCATTTTGAACCAACGAAAAAAAAGGGGGAGGTTCTCAAGTCGACGTGTATTTTTTTTTACCATGTTGCGTAGTTGCATAGGAAACCAGTAGAATCCGCATAAAAGGACATCGAAGGGAAGTGACAAACATGTCACAGGTACTAAGCGGACGTCATACAAAGCATAGTCTTAGAAAATAAACAAGTTTTTATTTTTGTTGGGGAGGGAGAATAAGTACAAATTTAGGTACCTATGTCATCATCTGTCTAGGCTTTTCCAAACTATGTTTGGGTCGGCTTCCAGTCTAACTAAATGCAGCTGAATACTAGTATTTTACATGGAGTGACTGCCTATCTGACCCCCACAAACCAGTTATTGGGTAACACGAAACGCCTTGGCAAGACTGGTTGTCAGACTTTCGGGCTTCTGACGACCCGTAACGACTGTCGACATCCACGAATGACAGCTGGGACCAACCGCATAACATGCTTTTCGAGGCACGAAAGGGTCTTGCTAAATAAAGATGTCACCCATCCATGGACCAAACGGAGCAAGCATAGCTTTACCTGATCGATCGACTATTATGAGCCCTTCACTATAAATTGTATGTATCAATTATTAAAAAAGAAATAAGCAGTCATTGGGTCTGCTGACAGTAGAAGAAACCTTAAAACTTTAAAATAAAACAACACGTCATATTAGCATGTTGGTGACGACGATCACATTATCATATCTATCGGTACCCATAAGTTTTACCCATTTGCTCCTACCAAAAATCACTTACCGCATTTCAAAAATAAAAAGAAACATGAGCTGCCATAAGAAAAAAAGACATTGAAAACATAGAAAATATTGTAAAGTACTACAGTATTTTTTCTTTTTCATAGTGCTACATATCACATAATGACCTATTTCTTAAAAAAAAACTCTTTTATGTCACTATAATAAGCGAAGTCTTATAAATATCCGAATTTTGCTAGAATTGTATTTGAAAACCAAACTTACGTTGACAGTACGGCGTATCGCATATCCCTTCTTACGAAAGGCAACTAAAGTTACCGGCCTCAGTCGTCTCTCAAAGGGTTCGAAGTAATCCTGTTAACAATATGGCACAATTACGTTGTGTTGCCTCGCCGCAAGTTGTCAGGGGCTAGCAAACAACTCGCTCTGCCGGGACCACGGAGTACAAAACTAGGCCGGGACCTAGAATAAGGCGATTCACACACTATGGCGCACCACGCGACGGAGCGCAGATAACGCGCTACCGCGCGTGATTATTTCCATACAAATTTAATAAAAACGCTGAAAAAGCACTGAGAGTTTTGCTCGTTTCGCGCACCCCGGAGCGTGGTACGTAGCAGTGTGTGATCCGAACAGCGACCATATAACCCATAGACGCCTAATAACAGGCGACCGATGTCTGTCAACACATCAGACTTATAGATCTGATACAGGTCACCACTCAAAAATTTCGATTCAGTTGCGACCACTTCTGTGAGCCGTAAACACTTCCGCGTTACCTACTAAATAAAAATTGGTGAAAATAAATATTATAATGGCCCCTTGCACAATACGTTGGTGTGGTAATAATAGCCGCCAAACTTCGAGTTTCCGTAAGGATCGCATAACATTTCATCGGTAAGTTAATAGTTACATAATCGTAATTAGAATTATTTTCTGATATTATTTATCGGAGTTCATCTTATACTGGTCATACTTGTAGGTGAAAAAAGGTGCAAGGACTCTCGTTGATGTCTTTTATGTTTGCGTCCCTTTCTTCTGAATGCAATTTTTTAGCTATCTCTTTTCCTCTATTATTTGGTAAACATAACTAGTGATGCACCAAATCCTATGACACAAATAAAATTGTTCGATAAAGCAAAAACCTACACCTACTATTTATACGAAGATCTTTTGAATCACTAATTACAATAGACATTAAATTAATTGTGAAACGATGATTGATTTTAGGTACCCATATAAGTAACCATCAATTCCACTCTGAAGTAACCAATCATGTAGTGGATTTGTCAATGAGTGTTATGCACAAATATATTTCTACACGACTAGCTTTTCTTACAAAGTCTGCTCAGCACAAACACACTGTTCGGAGGATATATACAAAATTAATACATTTCAAAAATGATTAGTATACTGGTCAAAGTTAAATATCTATTTCAAATTGGCACTTTTAAACGTCCAAATGTACAAAAAAATAGATTAAGAAATAAGATTTGATTCTAGTCGCACCATCTAAAAGGTAGTTTCGTATGGAGAAGAATGGGCAAGAAACTCCACGTTACTCCTTTAAAACGTTATGTTATGATTGAAGTAAATAGGTACGTTGATATTTTGTTTTCATTTTTTATATTTTATGTTAATTACTTTAAGTATATTAATTACATTAAGTACATGTTAAAAAAAAAATTAAGAAATAGGAAGTAAGAAAGCCAATTAAATATAGGTATTACTAAACATTTTATTATGTACAATTTTAACAAAAATATCGATACATTCGTGTTTTATTTAAACCTGTCCCATCTCTAGTGAGACGTAATGACCTTGGTAGGGCCAATCAGAACGCAGTATGGAGTTTTTGGCGGGATCGCGTTGGAACATGTCGCACGAATTTTCATTTTCATGGAACTTAGTGAAATAGCGAATTAAATTGTATAATTTTGATAGTGAATTATTCAATTTAGTTACGTGTGAGTGCACAAGTGTAGTGAAGGTGAAAATGAGTGACTAACGTGGACTTTTCGTGTTCCCCCCAAAAACTCCTATTAGGTTGTTGTAAAGTTACTACCGCTTTACAATAACTCTGACTTGACTGACTAAAGACGACTATGACTGTTTTGTAACTTCGTGCCCGATATCGGGCCATTTACTTGATCTAAAAGAAAAATTACTTGACACTGGCTAAATGCACAAACCGTGTGAAGCCAAAATCAAAAAAAAAAAAAAAAAACGCAGTATCCCGCTTCCTCATACCCCAGCTAGTTGACAGAATTGTTTTGGTGCGTTAGATCAAGCATTAGGCGTCTATGGGCTATATGGTCGCTGGATCCGAATTAGGGGCGCGATGGCAGCGACTAAGACAATACAGGGTAAGTTTTTTCCAGTGCGCAAATTGTAACCATGAATTCAGTATATTATTCTAAACTCCCAGCGTAGAAATTTCTCGTCGGTTTTACAAAAAAAAATCCGTTGTTTCATAGAAACGTGCAATACCTAATCTACGCGGTCAAAATGTTTGGAACAGCTGATTTTTTTTTGTATAACCGGCGAAATATTTGTGCGCTGGGGCGTCTAGAATTATATGCTGAATTCATAGTTACATTTTGCTCACTGGATAAAAACTTATCCTATATACTACATGGTATACCTCTAAAATATAGTCTTTGTCAGAGCGACTAGCTTCGTTGCTGATAAATGGACGGACAGATAAACGAACATGACGAAATATGGGCTCCAATTACACCCTTTGGCTACCGAACCCAGAAAACCCTAAAAATATCTGAGTCAGCAAACTTACCTGCGGCTTGCGGCGCACCGCATATCTACTTAGCCGCACTGATGCGGGAATATAAACTGAAAAGCACGCGTGTTTAATACACTGCATAGTGAATGTAACACCGGTTAAACACGAGTCACTTTTCAAGTCAACAATAAAAAATATTCAGTTTTATATTTTTAATAAGGCTGTTAGTTGACTTCGTGTCACAGACTAAGTACATAGAGATACTACGTCTTTGAGTCAGTGCTTCGGTAAGAAAACAGCCGTGACCTATTTTACGGTACCCGAACATTTTTGTTACAAAATATTGTTGGCGAACTTTTTTATTTTTATTTCAAACCTTGGGTTGAAAAACGTAGTCAGGTTCGCGTACCTAAGCATTTGGCCACTTGTGTAAGTATCAATAAAATATGTGTCTACAAATACAAGTTTTTTGCGTCCATAAACATTTATTTAAGACTTTAATTGAACTAATTACTAAATTAAAACTATATAAAAAATATTAACTAATCATCTAACTAAACAAATAAATACAAAAAAACATTTATTTTAGATCCAACATTAAGTTTTAACCGACTTCTTAAAAAAAGAGGTTTTCAATTCGTTTGTTATGTACAAACGAATTGAAAACCTCTTTTTCTTGCCAAAAAAATAGTTTTACTCTGTATTATGTACAGGGTAAAACTATTTTTTTTGGCAATACTTTACCCACGTGTTGGCAATCGTTATAGAAAAGAATGAAACAAATCAAAACAAAAATTGTTTTTTGTTATTCGATGGGCAAAGGTAATCGGTCAGCGAACCGCGTCGGCCGAGCGCGCGTGATCGCTCAGCTGTTTTTGTAATTTTTCGTGGATCAACTTAGATATATTTTTAAGACAGTCCAAAAACCATAACATGAAAGTGGCTTGGTTGCCATAGTATTCAATGCCAGTGTCATTTAAAGTTTTGAATTTCGCACGGCCAAAAACATTTGTTTTTTGCTTCATTAGTTTTCGATATCGATAGATACCGAACTTGTGGGTAAAGTATTGCCAGCTAATTTAATTTGACCGTGTTTATTTTTTAAGTAAATATGTATTCAGTTCATCGATATTTTCGTGAATTGGGGACCGATTTTGAAAATTATTTTTTCATTTGGTGGGTAAAGTATTGCCAGCTAATTTAATTTGACCCTGTTTATTTTTTAAGTAAATATGTATTAAGTTCATCGATATTTTCGTGAATTGGGGACCGATTTTGAAAATTCTTTTTTCATTTTGTAGAGGAAGCTTGTGCGGTGGTCCCTTATATTATAACTTATAATGTATGTCAATTAAATTAGCTTTGTAAAGTTTTTGAGTTAGTTACCTACAAAAATATGTATTTCTTCCACTGTCTTAGTACCTATGTTGATGATGTTGTAATAGCTGCCTGTCACAAATTTTAACATAGCAAGTCCACTGTTTTTTTTTTTTTTTTTTTGGGTGGGAAATCATCAAATAACTTCTTCCGCTCTGGGTGGAGCGGGAGGCGTGTCAGACTTTTACTGACTAAAACCCACCCGTGTTCCCTCAGTTGCCTGTGTGCCAGGGGCCGCGGTATTTCTTTCGAACAACCTGCACCCCAGGCAGGCATCGGACCTTGCGGGCCCCACCAGTTGGTGTTGACATCTCTTTGAGGCGCGCGTGGAACACAACGCGCCGTCGACCTACCCTACAAAAATTTGCACAGCAAGTCCACTGTTTGCTGTGCAAATTTTTGTAGGGTAGGTGGCACAACTATAATAAAGTGAAATGCAAAACGTTTTTTACAAAAAAAAAAAAAACAACAGTTTTGCTTGCTTTTTTTAAAAAACTATTTTAAATACTTAAATACTAACTGGTGAGTAATTAATTAATTATAAAACATACTTTACAAGTCAATAGGACAGATACTTTGAAGAGGTTAAAACTTCTAACCGGTTAGTAAATGAGTAGTTAGGTACCATAGTAATTGCCATAATATAGCTCACCTTATTAAAAGAAGGATCAAATCCCAGTGACAGGGTTTTGGCAAGTTTCGTCAAAGAATGCGGTGCTTTCAGTAACATTTCATATCTTTTTACGTTCTCTCCCCACCCTTCTGGTTGCTGAGAAAAATAACAGTTACAATATACGTAAACTTTGGATGGAAATGAATTTAGTTTAATTACTTAATGAAAGTACAAACAAAACCATTTTTAGTTAATATTGAGAGTACATAGGACACTAGCTTGTTAGTAGGTACACGCGGCTAGGCTACACATCAAGCCAAACATAAGCTGATCAAACATTCAAGTATAAGCTGATCTCGCATTGTATAGGATTTCCGTACAGTGCGAGATCAGCGTAAACTGGAGAAGCATAGCTTGATGTGGCGGTGTGTACAAGACATAAGGTCTGATAAACGTGGCAGGGACATCGACGGGAAAACTGATACCATGGATAGAGTACATGATTTTGAACTGCGTTGGAATTTTTCGTCGAATCCACCTCCTTGCCTTGCAAGGGATAAAACTAACCTACAATATACCTTAACAAAAACTGCAAGAAACCATCGGGTAAAATCAGGATAGTTGCCCCAGGGGCATACCACTACGGTCGTGGGACCGCTCCTGTGGAATATCGGGTACGACTGGGTGCTGAGGGGTGAGCTCCAGCCGGGCGTGGACTTGACGTGTTATGCAGTTGACACGCTGGTCACGGCCCGGGGGAGCTCGTACAGGGAGGTAGCGTTGCTGGCGACGGCTGCGGTGACACAAGTCGTGACCCGCATACGGCGCCTAGGCCTGGAGGTGGCCCTCAACAAGTCGGAGGGCATGGTCTTTCATGGCCCCCGGCGGGCACCGCCGCTGGGATCACACATCGTGGTCGGGGTGTCCCGAATTGCTGTCGAGTCCACCATGAAATATCTTGGATTGGTGCTCGACAGCCGGTGGGATTTTGGCCCCCACTTCCAGCGACTGGCGCCCAAGTTGTTGGGCGCGGCTGGGGCGCTGTCAACGCTGCTTCCCAATCTGGGGGCCCGAGCGCTGCCTGTAGGCGGCTCTACGTGGGGATCGTGCGATCGATGGCCCTGTATGGGGCCCCGATCTGGGCGGCTGACCTGACGGCCGGCAGCATCGCTGTCCTGCGAAGGCCACAGCGAGCGACGGCCATCAGAGTCATCAGGGGGTATCGCACGATCTCCTACGAGGCGGCCTGTGTACTGGCCGGATCCTCGCCCTGGGACCTCGAGGCGAAGGTACTCGCGTCACTGTATCGGTGGCGCGAGGACTCGAGGGCGCGGGGAGAGTGGTTGACGCAGCGACATATGGAGTTGCGTCGATCACAGCTTCGCGCAGCCCTGGTGGCGGAATGGCGGGACAGGCTTTCACGCCCTACCGCCCGCCCCGCTACCATCGGGGCGGTCCGGTCGGTACTCGAGCGCTGGCTTGGGAGGAGGCACGGCTCTCTTTCGTTTCGGGTGATACAGGTGCTCTCGGGGCATGGTTGCTTCGGGAAGTACCTGTGTCGCATAAACAGGGAGCCGGACGCTCGGTGTCACCACTGCGTCGACTGTCGGGAGGACACGGCGTGGCACACGCTGGCAGAGTGTGCCGCTTGGGAGGAGCCGCGCCGTGCCCTCATCTCAGGTGTCGGCAGTGACCTGTCGCTGCCGGCCGTTGTCGACTCGATGGTCGGCAGCGAGGAGTCCTGGGACGCGGTGGTTTGCGCGACATGACTGTTTCGCAGAAGGAGGCTGCGGAGAGGGAGCGGGAGATTGCTTCCGCTGGCCCGATCCGCAGCAGACGCACCGGGCGTCGGCGGAGGGCGGACAACGCCCTCTTCCAGCCCCTAAATGGGTCCAGGGGCGACAGATCCGGGGAAATCTGTCGCCCTCTACTTGTTAGGACCCGAGATGGCGGCGCGTAGTGTTCCACGCGCGCCTCTCTAAGACGTAAGGGGGGAGTTTAACACCTCACTCCCCCCCTAGGTGGCCCGCAGAGGCGGGCCGGCACTAGCCGGGGATCGCGGAAGTCACACTAGTTCCCGTGATCCCCGGTGCAAGTGAGAGACGGAACACCGAGGTGGTTTTAGTCAGTAAGAGTCTGACAGACCCCTCCGCCCTCCCCGGGGTCCACCCCGGATCATGGATCCCACCGTAAACAAAAAAAAAAAGGGGCATACCACTAAGTTGCTAGTCACTACCACTAAGTTGGCCGTGTCGCCGGGTAGTGGATAGATGTCCTGTTTTTCGGCGGGGCATCTATCCCTAAACGTAATTTAGGTATATGGTTTAGGCAACTATCCCCTATGTGGGATAGATGTCCCAAAATATAGAGGTCCGCAAAAATCACTAATATTCTAGAATTATTAAAGATAATATTTTTTACTTTTCATAAATTTGTAGATAAAAAAACCAAAGTATGGGCCAATATTTTACAAATAAAGTATTTTGATTTTTGTACTGAGAGTTAAAGAATTCGATCAAAATGTGTGGCAACTATCCAGCTATTACCCTAATGATTGTTTGGATTTTTTTTACTGCAGCCATTCTATTGGATTCTGTATCCTTTTCTGCATCTTTTCTGCATCCTTTCCTATTGGAAGAAGGACATACCCGTGTAGCTTGCGCCTTAATCATAAAAGTTTTCCTAGAATTTTCATGAAATCAGCTTCAGTCACCTGCCCCACCGCCACCGCAAGAGAAAGTGACTCGCTCAAGAAACGAACAAATGAGTGTACATAGCTCCTACATGGGAGCTAAGTACAATCATTTGTTGGTGTCTAAAGTTGTGAATATTTTAACCGAATTTAAAAATAGTCATTATGGGTAGTGAAAAGTCCAAAAGTTTGACAACCAGTCTTACCTGGGGTATCGTGTTACCCAGTAACTCGGTTGTGGAGGCTAGTATAGACAGTCGCTCCATTTAAATAGCAGCTGCTACCTGTTAGACTGGTAGCCGACCACAACATAGTTGGGAAAAGGCAGGTCGATGATGATACTTACATTGCTCAAATATGATGTCGGAGTTTTCTCCCATAGAGATCCGTGGTTTAATGTATTTGATGGCCCCTCGGATGTGGAAGTTTCAACCGTCGGTGTTTTGACGATTGATTTCGCTTGCTTTATATCTTTTGGTGGTTCTTTTGTGCCTGAAGAAAATTAAGTAGGTAGGTACATAAAAAACTACATTCAAACTGGCTTTCAATTTAAATTTAAATTGGCTGAAAGCTAAAACTCACTTCAGTTTCGCTTGGTATTGTTACGAGCTTGGGGTTCGTGACGATTAAAAACTGCCAATATAAATTACCAAAAATGACACATTAATTAAACAACCTTATTAGGTTGGTTGGTTGTTGGTATTCACCTCAAACACACTAATTGCACTACTGATCACTCTAAGTCGCACTCGAAGATCGCTTTCGATGTTCTCGCATGTATCGCTTGTCCAATACTGGTCAGGTCGCGAATTCGCGATCCATTCCGGCCTTTTATAGGGCCCTCGGATAGTTCCAGAACCTTCTACTGTAGAAGCATCTAAAATGTTCGAGTACATACTGGCCTCGACTGAACAGATGTCGATAGGTCTAGAAAGTTTCTGCTACTCTATACTAGATGGTAACTAATGTTGCCATGTACCAGACATTAATTGTGGCGCGAAAGACTATCTATGTAACGGAATCTTTGAACGTGTTTTACACCCCCTACAAAACGTGGGATTGATTTGAGACTTTATACACTTATCAAGGACCGATGACAATTCCATAATTTCATAAATTTGTTACATAAGGCAGGCCAAAAAAAAGTACAAAAAGAAATCACGCTTCAGTTAAAAAAGCGTGGGGTGCGTTTAAAGGCATTTTTATAATCAATTAATATCAAGCACCCCAAGCTTTTTTAACATTGACATTACGACATTTATTCATCACTCTATCCTTATTATTGATTAAATAGAAATATTTTCTACTTTTTAGTTTGGTTTTTAAAGCGAGTTTTTTAGTTTTTAAACTGTTCTTTTTCGTATTCGAATCCAGTCTGTCCCAGCATAGTTTTTAAGGTCATTGGTCCCTCTAGGGTTTTGGGGAACTCCCAATACACAACACTTAACTAATAACAGTGGACGCTGGTCTAACCGCCAGGAATAACAAGAATCGTCTGCTGAATCTTCGGCCTACCTAATTTCAGCTATCCACTTAGTACTTACTTCGGAAAGTACCCTGGAGGTTTTATTTCTTTTATGGAGATTTTATACTGACCTGCATCCCTATATTACGGGAGTGGGAGAGTTAAAGTTACAGATTTCTAAATTTGTTGTTGTTTATTTGCAAATCCTAGTTTGCATACCAAAATTACGTTTTCTAGGAATTAGGGAAGTGCCCAGGTTTTTTGAATAGTCAGTGAAAAATCGACGTATTTTAGGCACTTATTAATAAAAGTCCAAATTATTAAAGCTATACAAATGAACCTGAGTGTGTGACAGTTTTTATACTTGTCTGCTAACATGTTATCCTAAAAACTCGAGCTCTCTAGCATTATTCTGGACGAAGCTTGAAAATACGGCGAAACACTTCGAGAAAAAGTTAAAAATAGACAGCTGCTTTTTGTTCTTTTTGGTCTTGACGGGGGCACTTCCATGGCCCCAGGGGCCCAGGCCCAGGTAAAGCAGAGGAGGTATGTTTGTTTTTTGTTTGAACTCTCAAAAATCACTCGACTCTTTGGCCGTATGAATGCAACCAAGCAGCACTCTTAGACCGTTTCATTTATCTTAAAACTATCTCACGTTGCTGTTGTGTTTGTCACAATAAATTAAAGTATTTTGCTATATTATGCCATACAATTTTACAGCCATAGTGACTAATTCGTGAACTATTAAAGTAAGCTCATAGGTCTTACTTTCATATGCGGAATAAATTTTTTCGTCTATATTTCTTACATTTTAGTTAATTTCATGGGCCAACAGATTTCTCAGTAAATAATGAAGCACAAATAATAATAATTTAATAGTTATAATCAATTCGCTATTAATAGCAACTCACTTATCATCACTAGGCATTCACTCTGCTTTCAGCCGAGAAATAGACATGAGGTTTCCATTTTACGACTTTTAAGAGCGCCATTGCAGTTAGTTTAGGGTTGCTTAGCGCAAAATGTTAAATCATTATTCTCTCTACCTTTTACTTTTATTATTACTAGAACAAATACTGTCATTAATACTCCGAAGGAATGTTAAGTGATTTCATTAGCTAGAATTTATTGTTAACAAAATATATTAAATTATAAGAGTCATTTTTACAAAATATTTTAGAGACAAATGGTAAAAACGAGTACCTAGTTGGTCAAGCAGAAAATCAAGTGATAAACTGCCTACCATCCAATTAATTAGAACTTCGGACTCTGAACTATCATTGTCTTCAAGCTCTGATCTGTCATTGTCATTATCGCTACTATCATTATAATCAGATTTACTCAAAATAAAAAAATCAAAAGTAATTTATTCAAACTAGGCTGAGAGTCAGCACTTTTTGAACGTCAAAATTACATAAGACAGTCCCACAAAACGCCCGCCCTTCACCACTTCCTAGTGCTTTAGCTGGGAAGAAGAAGTGGCGCAACAAACTCCCCAGCAGCACAGCTGTCTGTTATGTTGGAAGAACACTATCAGAATCAGAATTTTGATCAGCGGAGATATTTTTGGATCGAGAACACACTTTACTAGTAGAAGGTTCTCAAATTTCGTAATCAGTAGAAGCGTGAATATTTCCTACAGAATCCACACTTATATTACTTGATCGTTCTCCATCCGTGGTTACAGTCAATGAAGATGTTGATTGTTTCAATCGTGTATACATCTTATTTACTTTCCGTTGGAAACCTCCAGTTCTTTGAATTTTTTCCACCGATTAAAGTCCATTTTCTCGAAATTAAGCAAATACGGTTATTGTTATGACAAAATGGCGTTTACAGTGCTGTAAAAGGTTTTATTGAACTTTCATACCACTATTACGCTGTATGATAGCTATCAAATAATGTTTAGAGCACCTTTAAAGCTGTAATAGATTAATTTATAGCATTTTCTCAACTTCAATAGTAAAGTCGAATGAAAGCCTTACAGTAAGCTATCATATGACATTAAGTGCTGTTATAGTAACCGAAATGCTATTTTGTTGAAGGGACAGCGTTAACTCCACAATAATGCTGTAATAAATAAATGTCAAAACATTGTGCTACAAAAGCTAGTCTTATGACAAATTAGTAATTCAGTTGCTTTCAAAGAGCTTTTATAAGACTCACGGTTGCATGAAGGCGATCGAGAGATAATCTTTATAAAATTATCGTGTAAATGCGATATGAATTCGTCGAGTCCACATTTAATCGACATGTTTATAGAGCCAAAAAGTGATGAGTGCTAAATAATCTAGAAAGCTGCTTTTATACGGCTTTTCGAAATAATAGGGTCTTTCATACGAGTATTTTTCGATCCATACTCGTGAGAGTAATTGCTTATACGATCTCTTTGCTAGTTGGGTACCGACGAAAAATGTCTGCGCTGGGGGTCTAGAATGATAAGCTGAATTCATGGTTACAGTTTGCGTACTGGATAAAATTTATCCTGTATTAGTTACGACGTAGCCCAGCAACAACAAATACTTTGTAATAGCGTGGGCGGGCGATGCGGGGGCCAAGAGTATTTTATAAAATGTGGCTGTTATTAGTTTATTGTGTATCTTACGACTTCCACGCGAAGGAAGTCGCGGGCAGAAGATAGTGTCTAAATAAAAAACCGCTAAGTAGGTAAATATCTAAAATTAGTAAAAAAAATAGTGGTACTCTGGAAGTGCTGAGAAGGGTAAACTTGAACAATTACGTTTGTATTTTTTGAATCGTCAGGAAATATTTTTTGAATCGACAAATGTCTAACGTAGGTATAATTACACAGAGGTGTCGGTAACGGTGTCGCGAGTTCAATTGCTTTTTCCCATCTCAAAGAATGCCCAACGCGGCTAAAGAAGTTTTCATTTCAAAAAGCGTGTTATTAAACTTCGTGCGAATTCACTGTGTTAACAATAGAAGAGTCAGTATTTCGAGCCTAAACCATTGAGTTTAACCAATATCCAAATTGTTTTTGGATATTTGTTAAACTCATCTTCAAGATTTTCAGAAATCTTTGGTATTTTTAAACATCGCAGTGTCAAGTCAATCTGTCTAGCCTTTTCACAACTATGTTGGGGTCAGTAGTCTAAACCGATGCAGCTGAATACCAGTATTTTACATGGAGCGACTGCCTATCTGACCTCCACACGTAACACTAGTTTGTCAGACTTTCGGGCTTCTGACGATCTGTAACGACTGTCAAAGATCTACGAATGACAACCGGGACCAACGGCTAAAGATCGTAGCTCACTTACACGACCCCGCTCCCACACCGCTCCCGCACGACACCGCCTTAAACGGGCCGATGGCGGTAGGCTCGCTTACAGCGAGCGATCTGCTAATTTGTGTTGTCAATGTAAAGTACGTCTACAGAAGACGCGCTAAAGCTCACAGTTCGATGAACATTATATTACAGTGTGGGAGCGGTGTCGTATAAGTGGGCTACGACTTTTTACGTGCTTTTCAAGGCACGGACAAGGTGTTGGCAGCGTACGTAGTAATATAAAACACAGATTACCCGTGATATAAAAACCCGGCTAAGAGCAAGTCGAGCTCGCAGAATTTGGGTTCGGAACCACGCACAGTACTCCATAACCGTACACTAAACACTATATTGCTGTTGCTAGTGTGCCGTCATTACCTACTGTACGCGCGTAATAAATAAATATTCGCAGCTCAAAAACTATGACATGCTTTTAAAAACATTATCATTCTGTTTATAACAATATGGTTCAGTTTCAGCGACACTTTAATTTTAGGTATGAAACTATCGGGCAATACTTAGTTACTATATACCTAGTGGTATTCGCCTAGTGGTCCAAATTCGAGCATGACAAAAAATACGATATTCGCCGAAAACTACAAAATATTAGCACTCCTCCATATAAACTTAACTGTGCCAGATTTCATCCTCCTCGTAATTTTCGTAAAAAAGGGGTAGGTACCTACTAACATAGTTTTTGCTTCACGTATTATTAGGTTTATAGATAATAATATAGTTAATAATTGATAATTGTTATCAGAATTATTTTTGAATATTATTATCGTTACCGTATCGTAATAATAGTATAGTTTTTTTTTCACTTTGACCATAGTAGGTTTGTTTTATTTCTTGTACAAAAACGCTAGTCTCCAACTCGGAACTCGCCAACCCTAGTCGGAAACCTTATAAAATAATACCTATTCCTGCCCATTCCACACTATTACAGTTGCCTTCTAAAAACCCAGAACAAATTGTTATTTTGCTCTCGTAAAAGAATTGAGTTAGTAGATAACTCAATTCTTTCACGAGAGCCTAATAACCGTTTCTTCTGTCCCATATTGTATTTTCCACACAATCTACATTATGGTGGTATAGGTAGGTACGCAAAGACAACTATCGTAGAGATCCACCTACCCATGCTACCCGTTTACTTTCTATAACAATCCATAAAATCAATTACTTATTACTTAGCCCGAAAGTCTGATAACCAGTATAGTCTTACCCAGTAACTGGGTTATGGATAGGCAGCCGCTCCATGTAAAATACTGCTACTCAGCTGCATCCGGTTAGACTGGAAGCCAACTCCAACATAGTTGGGAAAAAGCTGGGCAGATGATGAATTACTTATATAGATTTACTTACATTCGCTCAATACAATGTGTGCCACAAGAGGAAGAACAGCCAGCGTAATGTAAATGTACATCTTAACAAGTAACTACACTGAATTGTACAATAAGCGTGTTATCCGCGTCGAGTTATGGATGAAACTGATAATACCACCGATTGTTAGTAGTTAGGAGAAAACTGGTTGAAATTCTGAGAGAAATAGCTCACTACAGGTAAACCAGAACAGATATGCGCTTCGGTAATGTTCGTGTTTTCGAATTAGCGCGAACTTCGCGCCACAGTGTAACCCCATACAAAGGTAATCCTTCTCAGTTCTTAACTACCGGGGTTTTAGAAGTGCACCTATTTTTGCGCGTTTGTATGAAGTTTTCTCACTGTCGGAATATCTACTCCAGTAACAGATCGTCATAAATGCCACTCAAAAGTTCTGAAAAGTTTTTTGGAAATACCAGGCCAGGCGCACTCCGCATTTTTTTTATTTGCTCTCATGCATATCACACATAATATTTTTTTATTTTTAGCTATGAAGCTACGAGTACGCAGCAAGATCAACTAGCTAGCCGGAAGTCGGAACAATTCTGTGAGCTGCCGCGCGGCGGCCGTGTCACAGATTAGATTATACATACCTACGACTAAGTAAGTAGGTACGAGGGTCATTCAATAAATACTTAGCCTACAAAAAGTAAACGAAAATTTTGGAAAAGTGGGAATTTATTTTTCAACATAGTCTCCTTTTAGTTCGATACACTTAGCCCAGCGATGCTCCAACTTTTTTAATCCGTCCGAAAAATAGTTTTTGTCAAACTCTGCAAAATAGGCCTCCGTGGCGGCGATGACCTCCTCATTCGATCCATATCTATTCCCGGCGAGTGATTTTTTCAGATTAGGAAACAGAAAGAAGTCACAAGGGGCCAAATCTGGAGAATACGGTGGATGGGGCAGCAATTCGTAGCGTAATTCGACCAATTTGGCCATGGCAACGGCAGACGTGTGAACCGGTGCGTTGTCGTGGTGAAACAGCACTTTTTTCTTCGCCAGATGGGGTCGTTTTTTCTTTAATTCGGCGTCGAATCGGCCCAATAAATCGGCATAGTAAAGCCCTGTTATTGTTTTACCCTTCTCGAGGTAATCGATGTAGATCACACCTTGTGAATCCCAGAAAACGGTGGCCATAACTTTTCCGGCCGATTTTACAGTTTTCGCCTTCTTTGGAGCACGTTCTCCGGTCTGGATCCATTGTTTTGATTGCTCCTTGGTCTCTGGTGTGTACCAGTGGATCCAGGTTTCATCGACGGTCACAAAACGACGCAAAAACTCCGCTGGATTCCGCTTAAACAGCGCCAAACACGTCTCCGATGTGGTCTCACGGTTGCGCTTGTTTTCTGGTGTGAGTAAACGCGGCACCCATCGCGCCGACAGCTTTCTCATGCCGAGTTCCTCGTGAAGAATATGATGCACTCTTCCTTCCTTCCTTCGTTGAACCAATTCTTGACGGTGGCCATCGATGGAGAAGAGTCACCGTACACAGCATCCAAGCGCTCTTTGATTTCGATGCGCGTTTTCCCTTCCAAAAATAGGAATCGAATCACCGAACGATATTGCTCTTTTTCCATTTTTGTAAAACCGATCGACACGTTCGCTTCCATAAGTTGTCAAATTAAAACAAATGAAGGGATTGGAATGAAAATTTGAAAAAAGAATTAAAAAAGAATGTGCTACACTGTGGTAAAACTCTTTTGAAACTACAGCGCCCTCTGGCGATGAGGCTAGGTACTTATTGAATGCACCTCGTACGTAGCCTAGGTAGCCGAGGTTTATTTGAAGCGTCATTTTGTTCACAAAAGTAGAGTAAGAGGCACATAACTGGTTAATAAATATTCAGATCAATTATTATTTAAAAGACGACATCCCTAACGAAGTCAGAACAAATAAGTTAAGGTCGAAATTCGACCATAATTCTTTGTAAATTTTAATTAAAATATATTCGCTTTCTGCACTAATTCTCCATATAAACTTTAATTGTGCCAAACATACTCGCCCGTCCGCGTATTTTTAGTAAAAAGGGCTATAGAGTTTTTACTTCACGTCATCATCTGCCTAGCCTTTTCCCAACTATGTTGGGGTCGGCTTCCAGTCTAACCGGATGCAGCTGAATACCAGTATTTTACATGGAGCGACTGCCTATCTGACCTCCACAACCCAGTAACTGGATAATACGATACCCCTTGGTAAGACTGGTTGTCAGACTTTCGGGCTTCTGACGACCCGTAACGACTGTCAAAGATCCACAAATGACAGCCGGGACCAACGGCTTAACGTGCTTTCCGAGGCACGGAGGGGTCTTGATATGTAAAGATGGTCACCCATCCACGGACCAACCGCGGCAAGCGTAGCTTAACCTGATCGATCGACCCGTGCAGCTAATGTTACTAAGCCACAAGCCCAAGAGTTTTTACTTCACGTATTAAATAATATATAATATATAGATGATTTTGCAGAGTGTATCTTCTATATTTGTACTCTATTATGTGTACTGTAGAAATACATAGTCAATCTATAATTTTGTAAACATGATAAATCAAAATGGTTGCTCAGGTAGGTTAACAGCTCTATATTAGATCTCAACATCGAGCGTTCGTATTTCCGAAGCTGAATCCCGAAGTGTATACTTTTCGTTGTATAGCTGTACGTACTTGTAAACTGTTTGTCTTACGCGGTAATGCTGTCCAGTCGAAGCTATTCTTCGAATCAATGTTCCACAATGTGTCGTAATGTAATACTATAGCAAGAAGTAAGTAGTAGGTACACTAGGTATCTAAACGGGGTGAATAGGGATGCAGGGGTGAATCGGAACGAAACGTTGAAATTGGTTGAAATAATAAAGTTTGTTGCTAAAAGAGCACTTAATCAGTTAATCGTTGATTCTATAATACAGTGACCACATTAAAATCCTTAATGGCAATAAACTATGTTAAAAATGTTAAAATCCCTTTAAAAGTTTCGTTCCTTTTCACTCCGTTTGACGTTACTTGAATTTGACTGCACGGTTGGCGCAGTGGTTAAGCGATTGGCTGCTGCGCTGCGTGTCGTTCGGTTCGATTCTCGCACGGAACAAATATTTGTATGACCTACAAGTAGTTGTTCCGGGTCTGGGTGTTTGTGTATGTGAGTTTAAATGTTTGTAAACGCACCCACAATACAGGAGAAATTCCTAGTGTGGGACAACGTTTAAAAAAAAAAAACTGCCTATTTAGCGTCGTAGCCGCAACTTCGTTAGCGCGGCTGCTGAACGCGGAATCCTGGGTTCGATCTTCAAGATTTTTCCCAGGTCTGGCTAACTGTTATTGGGTTTTCCACCAGGAATTTCTCAGTAGCGGCCTAAGGCTGGATGTATGCCCAGTTATGGGGAATAGGCTCGTCCCCTATTACATGGCACTTGCGAATTGCGGGTTTATTAATGTACACCTCAGCCTTACCCTTGGAGGAATACTGACGTGATGTTATGTTATGTAGTTCCGGAGTCCATCCCTCTCTGTCCATGAGTATCTTCCATGGACCGTAGTAACCACTAATTACCCATTTTTTTAATCCTTGCGAAACGAAATAAGACGATGCCATGAATTTATTAAACGTGAATTAAAACTGTTATGATTAAATAATCCTCAATCCAGACGCGTGCATAAAGTGGCATAGTCTAAATCTCAGAAAGTACTATCTCGGGATTACCTAATCGTTTTTTATTTAAGAATTTAGTTAAGATCTTTTTAAATATTTTACATAATTCCCATACCTGTAGAATATAACATTACAGATAACATTACGGAGCAATTCCGACGTTTGGCTCCCAGACTGGAGCGGGCCGGGGCTGCCTTGAAGCGGCTCCTGCCCATTCTAGGAGGGCCAAACGCCTCCCGCCGGAGGCTCTACGCGGGGGTCGTGCGGGCTATGGCCCTATGCGGGGCACCGGTGTGGACGCCTACATTGAGGCGCCAACCAGCACGCCGGTTGAAGGCGGCCCATAGGGTCATGGCCATCCGGATGGTACGGGTATACCGCACGATCTCCGGTGAGGCAGTGAGCCTCCTTGCCGAATTGCCGCCATGGGATCTGGAGGCAAAGGTCCTCGCGCACACTTGGGAGTGGCGCGAGGAGGCCAAACGCCGGGGCGTAATTACGCTGCCGCGGGAAATCGCGGCACAGCGGACAGGGCTCCGGCGGGATCTCATGGCGACGTGGAGAGTACGGTTGTTGCAACCCAGTGCCGAGCACGCCACCATTGCGGTGGTAAGTCCCCTCTTTGAGGAGTGGCTTGAGAGGCGGCATGGCGTTCTCACCTTCCACCTGACACAGGTGCTCACCGGACACGGTTGTTTCTGGAGGTTCCTGTTTTGAATAAGGTAGGACGAAACGCCCGGGTGTGTCCATTGCGAAGATCGCCCTGAGGACACGGTGGAGTATATGGTGGAGGTCTGCCCGGCTTGGGCGGAGCACCACCGTGTCCTCGTGGAGGCGATCGGCAGCGGCGATCTCTCGCGTCCGGCCCTGGTCCAGACCATGGTACGGAGCGAGAGTGCATGGTTAGTCTCACCTCCTTTAGCAAAGCAGTAATGCTCGCAAAGAGGGAGGCGGCGCACGTGAGGGAGATGCAGTACATGCGCCCTCACGGCCGCAGCCTTCGCAGGAGACGTCCTGGGCGTCGGGAATCCCAAGCTGGTTCCCGGCCACCGTAGGCGGGGGCATACGGACGGCGAATAATAGGTAGCTCGCTGTCCGGTAAGGACCAAACCCGGGTCGACGGCGCGTTGTGTTCCACGCGCGTCTCAAAGAGATGTCAGCACCAACTGATGGGGCCCGCAAGGGCCGATGCCTGCCAGGGGTGCGGGTTGTTCGAAAGAGATACCGCGGCCCCTGGCACACAGGCAACTGTGGGAACACGGGTAGGTTTTAGTCAGTAAAAGTCTGACACGTCCTCCTGCTTCAACCAGAGCGGGCGAAGTTTTTTGATGATTTCCCACCTAAAAAATATATAAATATATATATTACTAAGATGCCTCTGTGAATTAGTCAAAAAGAAATAATGACAAAAAAAAATTGGTAAAGAGTAAATGGAAGTCGAATTTTACTAAAATGTCTGAATTCAATTCAGACATTTTAGTAAAATTATAATATTTTAATATTTGGCTCTCAGACCCCAATTTTTGCTGTCGCATTTTTTTAAATTAAAATGTAACATCCATGGCGAAGATCGCCCTGAGGACACGGTGGAGCATATGGTGGAGATCTGCCCGGCTTGGGCAGAGCACCGCCGTGTCCTCGTGGAGGCGATCGGCAGCGGCGACCTCTCGCGTCCGGCCCTGGTCCAGACACAGTTTCAAGGTCATCATCAGTTTTGTTAGCTGCGGTAAGGGTTTTAGACGGTGCACCTGGATCGAGGGCCCATCCTTTACATACTTGCATAACGTGTATTTCCTTTTTTACTTTCAAACATACGTGTGAGCAGTGGCGTGCAGTCCATAAAGACAGAAAGACACTGCGTACCCTACCTAAATAGTATAAATATTGAAAGCTAATATTATTTTATCAATTAACAAAAAAATCTTTATTTATAAATGGGCTCCACTTTTCGAGCGTCGCGTCGGTCGTATCATTAGTATCATCGATGCAATACCGTCTGCTCGTTCGTACAATTTGACGCAACTTGGCATTGCGATGCACTAGCGCTGCTGGGTGCCTGGGGAGAGGCACAAACTATTCGCGTCTTGATGTTTTTATGTGTGCTCTCGTGGGCATGCAGATTTATTCGGTATGCGTTCCTAAAACATACTTGGTACACAATGTAACAAATAACGCACATAACCGTACTGACTGTGAGTGACTACCCTAGTCACTGGCTTCTTACGATTTTTTACTTCTGTTTCGGATAGGGAATGGAAACACCATTGCGAAGATCGCCCTGAAGACACGGTGGAGCGTATGGTGGAGGTCTGCCCGGCTTGGGCAGAGCACCGCCGTGTCCTCGTGGATATGATCGGCAGCGGCGATCTCTCGCGTCCGACCCTGGTCCAGGCCACGGTACGGAGCGAGAGTGCATGGCTAGCAGTCGCCTCCTTCAGCGAAGCAGCGCGCGCGCGCGCCTCAAAGAGATGTCAGCAGCAACTGATGGGGCCCGCAAGGGCCGATGCCTGCCAGGGGTGCGTGTTGTTCGAACGAGATACCGCGGCACACAGGCAAAAAGAAAAACAATACGGTTATGCGACAATTTTAAAAAGTAACATTGTTTTATTGAATTTTTGCTACATAAACAAACCTTACTTTTTTGCTGTATTATTTTTATATTCCGACGCCATTGTTTGTTTCGATTTATTTGTTTTGGTTGTAATTGTGGGCTATGATAGCATGTATTTAAGATTTTAACGTTAATAATACTGTGTACATACAAGTACTAAACTTGACCCAAAAAACAAACAGGGCAAGCTAAATAAAACCGTTTAAAAATAGTTAATATTCACTGTGAAAGTTGTTCAGGTGGTGTGTATACTTAGAGAAAAGACAATGATGCGTTTTCAAAACAGTGAAAAAAAAACAAGCGATCGTGAAAAGTAGTTGTACACACGGCTACACATCAAGCTATATATTTCCAATATAACCTGAACTCGCATTGTATAGGATTTCCGTACAGTGCGAGATCTAAAGATTAAGTAGTAGTATAAAAGTTTAAGTAGTAGTTGATAATACTACTTAAACGATAAGAATTGTTGGCCGCTGTGATTAACTCAAGACAATGTTTATGATCTTTCACCAGTATTAGCTTGTCTACTGACACGTTATATAATTATGTTACTTCATATAATTATTTGTTTTATTTGCCTGTATAATTGAGTTTATTTCTACTTCAGTACTATGTTTTTAATGTTTTGTTGGTATATTGGCGTGTGCTGACATATGGCAAATATAATGTTTTTTGTGTTTCGTAATGTTAATTACCTACTATTGTATAGAATCAAGTTCTTCTAACTTAACACACAGCAGTGCTGCTGAGGAGTTTGTTGCGCCACTTTTTCTTCCCAGCTAAAGCACTAGGAAGTGGTGAAGGGCAGGCGTTTTGGGGGGACTGTCTTATGTAATTTTGACATTCAAAAAGAGCTGACTCTCAGCCTAGTTTGAATAAATTACTTTTGATTTTGATTTTGAAAGACGTGAATGAATTGAGGGACCTAGATATATCGCCATAAATCTGTAATGTCATATTCTACAGTTATGGGAATTTCTTAAAATATTTTAACTAAATCCTTAAATAAAAATGATTAACCCAGATATAGTACTTTCTCAGATTTAGGCTGTCACTTTATGCACGCGTCTGGATTGAGGGCTCAAGTTATTTAATGATAACAATTTTAATTCACGTTTAAGAAATTCATGGCCAATGCTTCTGTTTTAACTAGTTTTTACTAATTTACCCTATAAGTCTTATTTCGTTTCCCAAGGATTTAAAAAATGGGCTCTCAATCCAGATGCTATGTGCATCAGCAAAAAGAAAAGTACCTTAGTATTGTTACTTACATTTCTTTACAAGAGGTTTACGATAAATGGGGTTGTTAGCCAACTAACAACCCCACCACTTATGTTGCTCTTATAAGTATAGGTAAGTAGGTATACCTCAGTAGGTAGGTAATTACCTCAACAAAAAAAAAATAGGTACCTACTTAGTGAAAAGAACAGGTTACAATAGTCTTGATCAAGTTTTTATAAAGGATTATTTAATAAGGCTATATAAAAATAAATTCAGACTTAATTATTCAATTATCGGCGTCGCGAAGGTCATCGGTCATGTTGTTGAAGTTGGCGTGGCAGGGTGCGCGGGCGCAGGGACGGCGCTGCTCTTCACGTTCTCCGGGAGCGCAACGCCCCGCCACACATACCCGGTACCGCGTGATGATACCACCACCGCAGGTTACTGAACAATCGCCCCATTTGCTCCACCGACTCCAGATTTTACGATTCTTCAATGTTTGGTCGTCTTCGCAAGACACTGTTTACACAAAAAAACATCAAGTAGTTTAAATCAACATAACCACTGTGGTTCGGATTATGTAGTTTTGCACGTGCATACTTATTAATTCATCTATGGGCGGAACATTGGGGTTGTTCGGGGCTTGATTTCGATACAATTGCATAAGGGGGTGGGTCAATCCTGCCTACCCGTCTCCCTTCCCCTGAAATCGTCAATACCTACCGCGTCTCCTCCATTTGCAACAGAACTAGCGTGATTGGTTCAATGGCATCATCGAATCATCATTCATTAGGTAGGTACCTACTCGCATTGCTTGTGGTGAGCTAAATACCTAAATGTGAGTATGTAAATATAGGGAATCGGAGATCGTCGGTTAAAACTTATTAATCGCCTTAGTTATTCGCATCCTAGGCTAAAAATGAAGTTTTTAGAAAAATCTGGCAAAAATATGACGAATTGTGGATCTACCTAGTGTAGATGAATCTATATTTAAAAGAACACTAGTTGACGCGACAGACGTTGTGCTGTCATTGAATTCGCAAAGTTGATATGGTATCTAATTAATTTTTCTTACATTTTCTAATAATACGCGCAACTTTCTATTTTTTTTTCTTTCATAAGAACCTTAGCGTGACAATCATAAACATAGCAATGTGTTTAAACGCCTACTAGAAAAGTACCTATTTTATTACCAAAAAATTCGAAATACCTGCCAGAATGGATAAATGCTCACCAAATTGTGTTTCATAAAGTATTGTAGAAATGAACCTATTTTCATTTTTATTCTACGCCATAAAGATCGCCTTAAAACGCCTTTAAAGTTAATTTTAGACCAAACATTTTTTTATACGTTACCACTACTCTATTTCACGACTTTCAATTTAGTTAGTTTTACTGAGGCAAAAAGCTAACGGTCGATGGTACAATGTTTTGAATATCAACATGCAAGCAGGCATGTAACATGCAAGCAGACATGCAACATGCAACAAGCATTGTTTCTATCACGGCTTCGGCGCTGCGGGGTTTGGGCGGCCCTACGCGAGCTTATCGTCGCAGATGGTTTTACCCACAGAATAGATTAAACAGATTAGAAAGGCCTTGTGAGCGGGGCGGGGCAGGCGCGTCGCACTTATGAGCAAACGCTCATAAGTCAACCGAAATTTGATTTACCGGCCAACAGTCGCGCTCATATTGTGACAACGTGCGAAGCTCCGCGAAAAAAAATGATTTATGCCTTCTAATAGCGCAATTATAACGTGTCGGAAGTCACACCGGTAAGTCCAAAAACCTTAAAATACAAGTGATATTTATAATTATTACAATTGTATTATGTAGTTTGTAGACAAAAACGATATAATCGCAAACAGATGTAAAATTATACATTGCTTGCAATGCCCATGCATTGCAAGCAATGTATAATTTTAAGCAATTCGGTTGCTGGTTGGATTATTTTGATTACACTAAAGTTATTCAGAACTGTCATTTTGGGTATTATTGTTACAGCTTCAGGGAAACAAGATTTGGTGAGCATTTATAAATTTTGGTAGGCAAAAAGAATATAAATACAACACACATATTTTACTTCTTGGTACTTAGTCTTAGGGTGTAAAAAAATGTTTTGGTGAGCATTTAAATTGTACCCAAAATGAATTAGCAAAATGGTCCAGCCGTTCACGTGTGATGCCATGACCAAGGGAAATTGGGATTCATTGCACTCCCAAAATGACAGTTCTGAATAACTTTAGTGTAATCAAAATAATCCAACCAGCAACCGAATTGCTTATCACACGATCAATCATAATCTGTTTCATTTTGACGGTTCAACAATATTCATTGCGTTATTTACGTTGTTAGCAGACATATTTTTCGAACATATGAAGCAATGTATTAGCAATCTGTTTCAAAATTGGAGTCAATTAGAGACAATTTCAAATTATGATTGATCGTGTGTTACGCAATTAGGTTGCTGAATCAATATGTTGTGCTACAAAATTTAGTGAGAAACAAATCGTTGCAAAACCGACTTCACGCAGTCTTGTCTGCCCTACCCCTAGTGTGTAATTTAAGCCCGCGTAGGCGCGGAGGGGTGGGGCGACCCGCGATCTGAGGAGCAGGTGGTTTGAAGGCTCGCCGCCGTTGCGGTGGTTAGCGTTAAAACCACAGAATAGCTAAAAGAGGTTAGAAAGGAAATAGTTTCTGATTTGTAATTAGAAAGAATGTCGTCTCTTATTTCCCACTCTTTAACTCTACTACAAGCAAGAACCAATACGTACGCGCATTACGCACACAAATAAACCAAACGCACTTAGATCGCGAATTTGCTATTGGTTGTCACACTAACGCAAACTCTGCGCTTTACGTACACTCACACACGCACAATTTCAGATTTGGCTCGGCGCACGCAACGTTCGCAGTGAACTCATCTAGTACAAGATGGTACCCATGCATTGCAAGCAATGTATAATTTTACATCTGTTTGCGATTATATCGTTTTTGTCTATTTGAGCCGTTTGGGGTTGAAACACTAGGGCCGTGGGGTCCAAGTGCTCATCGAGTATTTCGGAACATCGCCAAGCGGTTGGTCGACTCTTCACGTGACCAAAGGGCTGGCCTATTCTAAGTCAATGAATCAGCATTGCCATCCAACGTGGCAAAGCTGCCGCCTTTTGGGCACGTTTCCCACTAATAGCGATGCGGACGAATTCTTTGATGCCCAGTGAGCTCTTCCCTTTTTTACTTTATATACCTAATATACTTTTTACATCACCTGCTCGACAATGTCAAATTAAATGTCATGCAAACCTAACCTAAAGTAAGTAATTTAAGACCTGAGGTCTAGCAGGGCATTAATTTTATAATTTGATTATGACCCGCTGGTCATTAATGTGATTTGAATTTGGAACATAAAGTAGAAATCGCATACGAACATTTACTATAGGTAGTAGGTACATACTAATTCCATGCATTCACCAGATCTGCACTAAAAAATTAATTGTTCCAAAATCGAACTGGCCACCACGAGTACCTAGATACATAAAAGAAAAATAGAACACAAATTAAAAAGAGGCGCGAATACTGAAATTTGCTTTGCTTTCCCGGTAAAGTGTCACGCGCCGTACCACGGCAGATAGCAGATAGCAAATACAACAAATTACATATAAATGTCGCAGCAGGAGGCCATAGATTAAAGTTCTAACATTTGTTACAAGATGGCGGTAGTGAGGTTATTCCATCTGTCTGTCAGTTGTCACTGTCAAGTAATGTCAGGTTATTTCATCTGTCTGTCAGTTGTCACTGTCAATGAATGTCATTTTATTATGGGAGTGTGATTGTCAGGCATTCTGAGAAGGAACGTGCGCATGAGCGGATAACCTCACAACCTCCATCGTTTTTCATCGAGGATATTAGTGATTATCGTAATCTATAAAGTTTGTGGAATAATTAAAGAAGATCAACGCTATCTATTCGTGGTATTATTTCCTGATTTCTGAAGATGTACGAGGAGGAAGGCTTGCCCGAAAATAACATTCCTGTTACTTCTCCGTCATCAGAAGTGGGATGTGATCCACGTTCTGCACCGCAGCCCACGATGAACAATAGTGAGGAAAAATGGAAATTGATATTAGAGCAACAAAATCAGAATTTTATTGCCCTAATCCAAGCTATAAAAGGACCGACAACGAGTGGTAAGGTTCATTTACCTACATTCGACCCCGAGAAGACATCCGTGGACGCACGTGCTTGGTTATCGACGGCAGACATGTGCATGGCAGACCAAGCGTTATCTGGAGCTCCATTGATGATAGCTTTGAGCGAAGCATTGAAAGGTGAGGCGTCGGCTTGGCTGTCCCAAGTATCTTTCCCCGGCATGACATGGAAGGATTTTCAAGAAGCCTTCACCGCTCGTTATGATATTTCGGAGACTGCTGCTTCAACGCTCATCAATCTTTATAACAGCAAGCCTAAGGAAGGTGAGTGCCTTGCAACTTACGCTGCTACTCAGCTGAATATTTTAATGTCACGTTGGAAGAAGCTGAATACAGAGTAGATTGCTATCTCTACTGTAATGGCACACATAGCTCAAATAGAACCCCGCGTCAACCGTGTTGCTTTTACCACCGAGATAGAAACTAGAACAAAACTGCAGCAGGAGTTAAGGGCACTATCTTACATGAAAAGAAAGGCGCCTACTAGTGACTACAACAATGACAACTCTGATTCAAAGCAACGAAAGCTGATGTCGACCCCGGTTAAATGTGCACATTGTGGGAGATTGGGCCACCATGTTCCTGCGTGTCGTCTCAGAAAAGATAATCGTAATATTGGAGCACCTCACGGAGAAGCAAACAAACTTGCAACCACTTCGAAGCCTGCAACTACGGACATCACATGTTACAATTGTCGGGGCGTTGGACACTACGCGTCAAGATGTCCTCGGGCTGCCATCACAGAAGCGAAGTCAACCGCTGTTAGTACAACTAGCAAGCCGGTAGAGCGGCGTGTTGAAGTCTGCGCGGTCAGTGCTCCAATGGGAGTTCTAGAACACTTCGGTGAGTCCTTTTCATTTCGTTTCGATTCGGGAGCAGAGTGCTCACTTATCAAGGAAACGATATCATTGCAATTTCATGGTAAACGACATAGTAATTTAGTAAAGATGACCGGTATTGGACAAACTAGTGTTTACAGTACTTCTCAGATTGTAGCGTCAGTTATTATTAATGGAATTGTTTTCAATATTCTTTTTCACGCTTTGCCTGATGAATTTTTGTTACATGACATTATGATTGGGCAGGAAGTGTTGACTCAGGGATTGGAAATCCACGTTACTTTTGACAGAGTTTTTTTTACCAAAATTAAATCCTCAATCATTAATGCGAGTATTGTCCATGATAATAATAGTGATGTTATCTTTGAAAAAATCGACACCAGCATTCCCTTAGAGTTTAAGTCCAAGTTGCTAAATATTTTAACTGAGTTTAAGGACTACTTTGTTTGCGGCACTCCAGCAGGTCCAGCCAATACTGACTCTGTAGAAATTCGTCTTATTGACCCTTGTAAAACTGTTTATCGCCGACCTTATCGTCTTAGCCCCCAGGAACGTAGTGTTGTACGTGATAAGGTGAATGAGTTACTCGCATGTAAAGTCATACGTCCAAGTTCGTCTCCGTTTGCCAGCCCTATTCTTTTGGTTAAAAAGAAAGATGGCACGGATCGCATGTGCGTAGATTATCGAGAATTAAACGATAACACCGTTCCAGACCGTTTCCCTTTACCACTTATCTCTGACCAAATCGATCGCCTCCATGGCTGTTACTATTTTACCACACTGGACATGGCCAGTGGCTTTCACCAATTGCCAATCCACCCGGATTCAATAGAGAAGACCGCGTTTATAACTCCAGAGGGTCATTACGAATACTTAACCATGCCCTTTGGTCTTCGTAACGCACCTGCTATATTCCAACGAGCTGTTACCAAGGCGTTAGGCCCCCTTGTCAATTCGTATGCTGTCGTCTACATGGATGATATTCTCGTAACAGGGAACTCAGATATTGATGAATCTCTGACGAGAATTCGCATGGTTTTACAAATTTTGACTGAACAAGATTTTTCTTTTAATTTGAAAAAGTGTTCTTTCAGAACAAAAGTGTAGAGTATCTTGGTTATGTAGTTAGTCGCGGCGAAGTTCGTCCGAACCCTAAAAAGATCGAAGCCTTAGTTGCCTTACCTCCTCCTAAAACGGTCCTACAATTACGCCAGTTCATAGGACTAGCGTCCTATTTTAGAAAATTTATCCCCAGTTTTGCACAAATAATGGCTCCTCTTCACGCTCTGACCAGTCCTGGTAAGGGTAACGTTGCATGGAAGCCCGACCACGAAGGCATCAGGCAAACCATCATAGGGATATTGACTAACGAGCCCGTCTTAATGATTTTTGATCCTGACTGTCCGATTGAGCTTCATACCGACGCCAGTGCAATTGGTTATGGTGCCATTTTGTTGCAAACAAAGGAATGCAAACAATTCGTAGTGGCTTACTTTAGTAAGCGTACTACAGCCGCCGAGTCCAAGTATCACTCGTATGAGTTAGAGACTTTGGCGGTTGTGAATGCTATTAAGCATTAGGTAATGCCTGCATTACCTTCACGGCAATAAGTTCACCGTCGTAACGGACTGTAACTCCTTAAAGTCATCCCGCAATAAAGTTGATCTAACCCCGCGCGTACATAGATGGTGGGCATTCCTACAAGCTTACGACTTTGAGATTGTTTACAAGGACGGAAAGCGTATGTGTCATGCGGATTTTTTATCCAGGAATCCTCTTCCGGCTACACCAATTGAAAAGGTGGAGCAAAAACGAGTAGATCTAACTAGTTTATCTGAAAATTGGTTACAAGCAGAGCAGCAGCGTGACTCTGAGATTATAAAGCTAATAGAAGATCTCAGGGAGCACAATATTGATGAAAATGTTGCTAAGACTTATGAGATCAGGTCTGGGGTGCTGTACCGAAAAGTCCATCGCAACAACCGATCTCGTTGGCTACCAATCGTTCCCAGAGCTTTACGCTGGTCAGTCATAAACTCTGTCCACGAATCTCTCGTGCATGCTGGTTGGGAGAAGACGTTGGAAAAGATCTTTGATTTGTACTGGTTCGACCACATGACTAAGTTTGTTCGTAAATTTGTTGACAACTGTGTTACATGCAAGATATCTAAGTCCCAGTCTGGTAAAATTCAAGCGGAAATGCATCCCATCCCTAAGACTCCTATACCATGGCATACCTTGCACATTGATGCCACTGGTAAACTTAGTGGTAAAAACGACAAAAAGGAATACGTGTTCGTATTGGTGGATGCCTTTACGAAATTTGTTTTGTTACACCATACCCTGCGTATTGACTCTGCGAGTAGCATCAAAGCTTTAAAAAGCAGCATTTCTTTGTTTGGTACCCCTAAGCGACTCATCGCTGATCAGGGCCGTTGTTTTGCTAGTGCAGATTTCAAGCAATTCTGTCAAACCTATTGTATCGACTTGCATCTGATTGCAACAGGAAGTTCCCGTGCTAATGGTCAAGTCGAACGGGTTATGAGTACGCTCAAAAATATGCTCACTGCAGTTGAGGCTAGTGGAGAAAAGTCGTGGCAAGATGCTCTCCCGGAAGTTCAACTTGCTCTCAACTGCACGATTAATAGGGTCACTAAGTCGAGTCCTTTTGAACTATTCATTGGGAAGGTAGCTAGGCCTCTAGAACTCATGTGTGCCAATGATTCCGAGCCAGAAGTGGACGTTGATACCGTGCGTGAACGGGCTATTACTAACATGGACAAAAACTCTCGATACGATAAAGTCAGATTTAATAGTACAAAGGCTAAAGTCCAAAACTATGCAGTAGGCGATTTCGTTCTTCTGCAAAATGAAGAACGCAATCAGTGCAAGCTGGATCCTAAATTCAAGGGGCCTTTCCGCGTTATTGAGGTCTTAGATAGTGACAGGTATGTGCTTAAGGCACTTAATGGTAACCGGACGTACAAATACGCTCATGACAGGCTGCGTAAAATGCCCAGTAGTGAAATTCCTGAGGATTTATCTGAGGATAATAATTGTGAATCCGATGGCTAAGACTGATTTATTTTAATTTCTTTTTGTCATAATTTGATGTCATTAAAGTATTTGCAAAAAAAAAAAAGTGTGTAATTTGCCATGTAATTCGCTAATGGACTTGCCGCTGGTTAAGCGATGCCGCTGGTTAAGCGATGCCGCTGGTTAAGCGATGCCGCTGGTTAAGCGATGTCCTCGTTAAGCTGACCTATATTGGTCAGGCATGGCCGAAACAATGTAATGTACACAGAACTTTCTATTTCAGATAATCCACACGAGGACGTGTGAGGCGCAGGACGGCCGTGTCGCAGCAGGAGGCCATAGATTAAAGTTCTAACATTTGTTACAAGATGGCGGTAGTGAGGTTATTCCATCTGTCTGTCAGTTGTCACTGTCAAGTAATGTCAGGTTATTTCATCTGTCTGTCAGTTGTCACTGTCAATGAATGTCATTTTATTAAGGGAGTGTGATTGTCAGGCATTCTGAGAAGGAACGTGCGCATGAGCGGATAACCTCACAACCTCCATCGTTTTTCATCGAGGATATTAGTGATTATCGTAATCTATAAAGTTTGTGGAATAATTAAAGAAGATCAACGCTATCTATTCGTGGTATTATTTCCTGATTTCTGAAGATGTACGAGGAGGAAGGCTTGCCCGAAAATAACATTCCTGTTACTTCTCCGTCATATATATATTCTCACAAAAAAATGTCGAGTAATGACCGTGATTTGACTCCGGAGTACAATAAATCCGAAGCCATTGGCATTGCCAACAATCTACTCCCAGAAAAGTCCAAGGAATACGACGATTTTTACAAATGGAAAATTACAAAGGGCGTCAAGGCCGTCTGAATCAGTGCTTTTAGTCTACTTCCAGCATTTATCATGTACAAAGAAGCCAAGTAGCCTATGGTGCATCTATTCGAAGCTCAGGTCAACAGTAAGCATCAAAAATAACATACAAATTTAATACATACAACAAATTACTGGCATTTTTTAAAAGGAAATCAGAAGGACATCGTCCTAAGAAATCAAAAGTTTTCACAGCTCAAAATGTGGAAACGTTTCTAAATGAAGCCCCTGACCACAGCTTTCTTGCCACAAAAGTAAGTACCTAACTATTGATTCACTTTTAGTAACTAAAATAGCTACATACTTACTATACAGGTCGGTAAGTATAAGTACTAGCTACCCACTCATGAATCGATCGCGTGTGTGCGATCTACTGATGTGATGTTTCGACTCTAAGTTATATAATAACTAGCTTTTCGCAGCGGCTTCGCCCGAGTGGATGTCGAAAACTATCCCACGGGAACGTAGTACCGGGATAAAAAGGTTACAAACTACCTGTGTGACAAATTTCAGTCAAATCCGTTCAGCCGTTTTTGCGTGAAAGAGTAACAAATATCCATACATACATCCATACATCCATAGTCACAAACTTTCACATTTATAAATATTAGTAGGATGATTATTGTAAACCTTCGTAAGGTTTATTATGTGTTTTTATTAAAAATAATAAACTTTTTTAGATTTGACTGACACACACATGAGTGTGCCAACAAATCTAAGAAAGTTTATAACATGTTATACATAAAAATTAATATATCACGTAAGTTACCTTCCTACTTAAATACTAACCTATTTTTGTTACAGGTGGCATTGATTTTTGGAGTGAATGGCTCTTGTCGTGGAAATGAACTCGTAAACATTAAAATCGAAGAAATCGAAAAACATTCAGATTTGTTGCTGATAAATTTGTTGCCAGATACAAAACCAAAGAAAGAACGGTCATTCGTAGTCCGTGGAGAATACGTAAGAATTATCGAAAAGACACTCAACACTAACAGATTTTTCGTAGCTTATAATAAAGGCAAGTGCACCAAGCAAGTCATTGGAAAAAATAAGTTCAGCAGCATGCCGAATGAAATTGCGAAATACCTGAAATTGACAAATGCCGAGCTCTACACGGGCCATTGTTTCAGGACAACATAGGCTACTGTATTGGCGTATTCAGGAGCAGACATGACCCAGATTAAAAGACACGGTGGCTGGAAATCTGATGTAGTAGCAGAGGGCTACATTGCAAATTCTATACAAAATAAGGATAAAATACGCTGCCGCATTGGTGACAACATCCAACTAAAAACACCGTTAATAACTGATCCTTGGACACCTTTGTCACCACAACCTTCCACATCAAAACACTTTTCATCTAGCCCGCTGCCTCAAGCACCACCTTCACCAACTTTCACGATCCAAATTGGTCCTTAGCAGACCCAAGTTTCTGAAACTTTACTTAATAGTAACACTCGCCCCCTAAAATCCTACCTTACGTCCAAGCTGAACACCTGGCTACGTGGGGGGCGGACACGCGTACTGTACAACTGTACAAAAACTTATGCGGCTAACAAGGAAAGGTAACCCCTTTATGCGAATAAACCTCAACAAAAAGACAGTGTCCGTATCCAATCGCAGACACTGTTTAAAAATAAAACACAAACATACTTAACCTACAACAAAACAAAACCCAAAAAGTGAAACAAAAAACAAGACAAAAAAAAAAAAATAGTAACACTCAAATAAACTCTACCTCAGCTTCAATAAATGTACCGAATAAAAAACATAACTTTGTCATTCCACAATAACAGGCTTAGCATGACGCTTTCTATTTCTACTCTACCGTAGAATAGAAATCGCTTGTCTACATTTTTCGGTACAAAACTATCAACTGTCTACATGGAAATGTCATTTTTGTCTTATCTTCCGTCGACAAAACGCTTGTTTAGGGTTCTCGCTAAGCCTTCTGGGCCTCAAGTCTGCTATTACAATAGTGTCAGAATGGTCTATCATTGATTTCATAATTATTGATTTTGACAAGTTTGGTAATCTACTAATATAATGGCGTCATTATGACCTTTCCAATGGTCAAGCACTGGCACTCCATAGAAAGAAATGGCAATTATTGGTAATCTTGTACATAATGACAAATGAATGACTGACTTAGGCGGTACCTAATCTGCTAAACTTTAACACTAATAAACTAATAAATATTATGTAGAAATACATATAAATGAAATCGGGCATGAATAAATGTTCAAATTTAGTAGTAGTTTTTGGAAAATCATTTCTACTAACGGGTTTTATAATAATGGCAATACGACAATGCCATTATAACACAATTCTATTACGAGACCATTGACCAACCAATGATGGACCATTATGAATTTAGCAGATTACGAACTTTTAGCAAAATGACAATGGGATCGTGTTGGAATGACGAATAATTATAAAAATAGCAGACTTGGGCCCCTGGTCTAATGTTTCCTTTAACCTTTGACATTTATTTGTTTTAAATAGGTCTACTAACTGTAATTGTAATTTAAAAAAAAAAAGGTTCCGACGAATTGAGAACCTCCTCCTTTTGGAAGTCGGTTAATAAATACTTTGATTCTAGTACTATTGCTTTTTATTGTCTCGTAGATTGTGTGAAAAGTAGAGTATTCTCCTCGGGGATAAAGGTGCCTTCGTCTTGGGCGACCTTGAATCCCACCCGCTCGGGAGTTAACGCTAGAATCCTTCGTTTTGCTCGGGATTCAATACGGCGCCCTCTACATAAGACACTACTTTATCCCCTTAGTGCATAATCTACTATAATTATTTTAGTGTTAGTTTGTTTATTTCTATAACTATCTAATATTTTACTAATTTCCGATTTGAATTTCTTTAATTCAATGTTATATCTAAATACTAACTAAAACATTGAAAATTTATTTGTACGCCGGAAACGGCAGAATATTATGAACTTTACTAATTAAGTAAAATGTCTGGAACAATGTTCTGACAAATAAATAAACTATTACTATTCGTTACTGGCACCCACTATGGGCCCAACCCTTTGGGAAATGTAGGCGTGATATTATCGTGTACATTATATTCTAGCAAATGTAAGTTAGTAACGTGGTCATGCTGATGGTTCGGTATAAGTACCTACAGTTTGCAATATGAATACTATGAATAGACAAACACATGCATAATCAGCGTATAAGGTTCCCACTGCTGGGACACAGGCCTCCTCTCGGTCAGTGGGTCGTCTTTATGACAGGGAGTGGGCCGGACCACGCGGACCAAAAACGGTTTAGTAGAAGATGCATGTCTCCGAAATGTTGGTTCTAGAACTTACCGCTTTCCTCACGATGTTTTCCTTCGCCGTTTTGAGAGCAGTGGTGATGAAATAAGCTAGGTTTGAACCCACGACCTACAACTCGTAAGTCGCAGCCGTTGCTACTGGGGTACTACTGCTCTAAATACATGCTTAATAAGCACATGGTCGGTTGCAAAAAATCAATAGCGTGTGTTCACCTGTCTCATATTCTGAATCATCTGGCTCCAACGGTTTACTAGTCTTCTCTGTATGCACCACCGTGGCTGAAGTTTCCAGAGGTGGCTTATTTTTATGCTGCTCTTGTCTTACAAGATCAATCAACTCAATGGGACTCAACACTAGTTTGTCTTCCTTACGGCTTCTGTGATTTGCATGTGCTAGACAAGTAAGAACACAAAGAACCAAAGTTATTGTATTCATAATAATAAAACGTTACAGAGGACAGCATGTGCCATTCAGTGACATTACAGTCCCAAAGAGATAATAGCAAAGAGTATATTAATATTAGATAATAGATCGGTAGTTATCTGTGTAGGTTGTAGCTAACCATTGATGTCGGAATATCATCTTAAGGTGAATCTAGTCCACATTTTTCCCATACAAACTTTGGGAGTGTTCTCCACTCTCTCCACTGTTCGACAATGTACATCAAAAATTAAACATGGGATGGTTTTGTCTCATTAATTAATAATATTGTCTGTACGGAAGCAGAATACTTAAAGAAAATAAAAACCATTAAAAAGTTTGGAGCCAACAAAGATTCGTTTTTCTTGTTAATTTAACCTAACTTTGGGAGTGTTTATGTACCTAATAAAAGTGTAAAATCTCCAAAACCTAGTCGGTACCGACAAAGCTCAAATATATATATAAGTTTAATAAACTTTATTGGTCATTCATTTATGCAGTGGTTTTTTCATAAAACCTGATCTGCCGAAGGACTTTTCTTAATTTTTTACCCGCCTGTGTTACTATAAATGATCCTGCATCTCACTCAATAACGTTGTGCGTGTAGACTAGCGTCTAACACGTTATCACTGATACTACCTCTGCCGGACATGATGCTTGGAGAGACAGCGTACTTTTTAGCCAGGCCCACCAGTGGTTCGAGCCCGCGACTAGATTCCCCTAAGGGCACGGAATTAGTCCGTTATCTGCCGTTCTGCATAAGGTCGAAGTCGTGCTTTTTGCTTAACTTTGGAGCGATCAGCGATAGTATCTACTGAACTTAAGTGGTCACAGTTACCTTAGGGCGGACCTTTGCAATTCCAGGAACTTCACAGATGCGCGGCCATCCACGAGACAAAACTGAAATGTATGTTATGGTCATGTGCCTGTAGCGGTACCACCCATAGACACCTACTCTTCAAACCAGGATACTGCAAAGCTGCTCGGCGACATAAATAGGTACCTAGGTATGGTGATGAGGTACTTCCCGGATGAGCTGCTTCAGAAAGGGGACAAATGGAGATTTTCACCTCCAAGTCATTTGTGTACAAACGTACGCCTGTACCTACTATATAAAATATAAGATTGCCTTGTACAGTCAAGAGCACAAATACGTGTTTGGGTACTTATCAAAATTACAATGGCGATCGCCGATTGTTTCGTGGAATAATAGTGTCCGTTTCAATGGAGCGGCCACAGCGTAATTTCAAAAAAATAATTTTGTAAAAATTTGTAAGAGTTGATTCCCAAAAATTTGTCAAAGTTATGGTTAAAAAGCTAGAAGGGTTTGAACGTGGCCGCGCCATTGAAACGCGGAGAACCGTGCGGCCACGGAGATCATTAAAACTAAGCGTTGCAGAGACCTGAAATTTAGGTAAATGATAGATTGAATTTGTAATTTTTTTATTAAATATAGAAAAAATTCTGGGTCTATATTTTATAAGCTGCAAGATTATAACCCCATGACCGCGCCAGTGAAACGGTGAAAAACTCGCTATCTCGCTGAAAAAACATCGTAGACGTCTGAAGTTTTTTGTAAAACCTAGGTATGAATTTGTCGAAATTAGTAAAAATACAACAAAAAATCGTAGGTCTATATTTCAGGAGCTGTAAGGCTAAAACCACATGGCTGCGCCATCGAAACGCTGAAAATCACGTTATCGCCGATATCTCGCTGAAAAAGCATTGCACAGGTCTGAAGTTTTTTGTAAAACCTAGATTTGAATTTGTCGAAATTAGTAAAAATACAACAAAAAATCCTAGGTTTATATTTCAGGAGCCATAAGTACTTACGGTACTGCGTTGAAATAAGTCGTGAAATATCTATCGAAGAAAGTAAGTAGTAGCGAGATTTTTTTGTAAACAACAACTATTAATATTTAGAACTACCGATAATAGGTAAGAAAAAACAATTATTTTGTTTTATAAACCCTTAAAATACGTTTTGAATTTTTCATTAGGGTGACCATGGTTTATTGTTTACAGAAAACTTTCCACCTATTGTGTAAGAAATTATATCTCAGGGATTCTAAAGGAAACCATGAATTCAGCATATCATTGCAACTTTGAGGGTGTATTTCTGTACAGATACATACCCAAAGTTCCAAAAGTTACAATAGTAGGAGAAAATCACTTTTTCATGTTGCTAAGTGTACATTTATTCCTTTTTATGACTATACGTAGTGAAAGAGAACACTGGGCGAATAAATGCGAAATCCGTCTACTAGCGCCATCTCTTCTGTGACTGGGTGAATTAACTTCGAGTGGTAGTTTTATAGTGACTAGTAGCAAAATTTTTATTTTATTCCCATTTTAAAGTATCAAATTCCGTTTAGAATTCTGGCTGAGGCGATAATTATGCTAGTGGGCTATAAAGCTCTGCTACAAGGGTATTTTTACATGTGGATAATATTGACTAGTGGCGTTGTTGGTAAGCATTTGTGAAAATTGTGTCAGAAATTTTACTGACAAAACCAGATGGCGTCACTAGTTCCAATTTTGGCCACGCGCCAAAATAATCTAGTACCGTTGTATGTTGTACTAAGTAGGTACATAGTACTAAATATGATTGAGGTCTAAAAAGCAATTCCTCTAAAAGTGATTCATTTCCTGAATTCCCCTATGATTCCCTATTCGACATTTTACTTCAATAAAGCAATTCATAATTTGGTGACCATTTTACGAATTTCCATACAAAACTGTCAAATAGATGAATTGCGTGCTGTATAAGCAGTTAATATTATGAATTGTCAATTTGTGACCATTTTACGATTTTAAATATGATTAATAAAATGATCATATTATGATTCGGCCAAAGTGGCCTTTTTAGACCCCTGATGGATGTCAGGATGTCAGCTAAGTGCTGAGGTGTGGTGATTTAAAAAAGACTATCGGTAAGTAGTAATCTACTAGCCCAGCCCAGTTACCGATTTTGTTCTTAAATAGGTAGGTACTTATTCCATTTCATAATTAACACAATAGTGCACATGAGATTTTGATCCCGGAAAAAAAACATTACATAGATACTTTATTATCATTTATTTAAGATATTTGTTTGGTTACACCTTATACATGATCTTAACTACAGTTACAGACTGAATATGAAAAAAATATATACAGACGAGTTAAGAACTTCCTCCTTTTATGAAGTATACAGATAAGATGATGCTGGATTACAAAAAGTAAAAAAAAATAGAATTTGCAACATGGCCAAATATATCTTGGTAATTGGAGGGTACAAACGTTATCAATGATAAATGTACGCAACTTAATGGCACGTACCTGAATAGATATTGTAGGATTCGTAGTGTGAAAATAAATTATTTTGACAACATTTAGATATCACGTTATTATTAAGACGAGGTAAATATTATCTAGATTTTGTGAACACATAAGAAGGGTTTTCTTTACCCAAATCGATCGTAATTTAAACTCTTCATACCATAACTACCGGAAATTAATTAAAATGTATAATTATAACTAATTAATACATGGACAAATACAACACAATCATTTCACGCGACTAGTTTCGATATACCTTAATAAGCAACCTCTACCACTTGCGAATGTTCGTATAAACATCTAGATTACTGTTGCTAGCTATTTCTGCTCTTATAATTTTTACGAATTTTCTCTAACTATTTGCTAGTTTCTGCAATGAATTTAAAAATAACAATGTACATAGGTATATATTTTCATTTCGTTTATTTATTAAATCCATTATTAAATATTTTTATGAAAAAAAAAAACATTTAAAAATATAAAAAAAATGTGGTCCTCCGGTATCGGGAACAGGATCCAAGCTACCGGCGATAAGGGATAGGAACCTCCTCACGATGCGAGCGGTATCGAGAAGTACTGCCTTCCAAATGAGGTCCTTGACCCACCCGACTAACGAGAGCCTCGAGAGATCTTGATTGAGGCACATTTATATTATAATATTCTTATCACAATCAGTTAATGTGTCCGACGATTACCTATCACTTATTTGTAAGCCACACGACAGAAGAGGCTCTTGATTTTGTAACATTTATTGTCAAAGAATATATGTAATATATAGGATGTATAATGATATTTTTATGTGTAATATGTAATTAAATCATTTCTACATTTACTTAAATGCGTAGTTAACACGTGATTCGAACACTATGCCGCGTGTGGGGGATAAGGGGATAAGGGACTCGCAACTGACAATGACTCGAACAAATAGGTTAAATAACCTCTCAAGATCTCGTATAGCAGACAGATATATATTTATTAAGAACACGGAGAGAACACTTAGACTTTGTCCAGATAAGGCGTTTTATGCGCGTAGCTAAGCTACTATGACCTAATTAATCCATTCCATCCATAAGCGCGCGTTTAAGTTGCGTAACTCCGCGCGAGTCCAACATTCGGGGCCTATAGTTGCGCCCAGTATACGCGCGCAAAACGAGTTATTTGGTTATGTACTATCAATTAATATTGTAACTTTTCCTTATTTTTAATGATATTTAAATTTACATGCATTAGGCCCAGATTTAAGTTTATTTGTTATGCCGGCTGATTATTGAATAAGTGAGATATATTATTACCTTATGCAAAGAATACAACATTGATGTTATGTTGACTAAGCGACTAGATAAAGCACGCGTGGGCTCGAGACTGCGGCATCAAAAAGGTCTGACATACAATACAATGTGTGAAGACAAATGGACGCTCCACGCTTCAACCGCAGTCCCGAAGTTCCCTCTAGCTTAATGTATATGTCGCAGCCATCTGGTTAAATTAGCCAGCTAATTGGACGCCAAGGCCGTTCATTAAACAACTAAAGCATCCAATTAAATAGTTGAACGAAAAACAGCCAAGTAATTGAGCGCGACGTTTAAAATAGATATTGATGAATTTGTTATGTTTGGTCAGGGTGACAATGAGCTTACAAATTATGTATGACTAATTTTGACTAATAGCTACTACACTAAATAACTAGTAATAGTGAAATGTAACTAAATGTGTCTAAATAAGTAAGTAATTTCTCTTAAAATTGCATTAATTGGATGCTTTAGTTGTTTAATGAACGGCCTAGGCATCCAATTAGCTGGCTAATTTAACCAGATGGCTGCGACATATATTAGTTTAAAATTTCTATAGACCAGGGGGTCTAAAAAGCCACTTTGGCAGAATCATAATATTATCATATTATGAATCATATTTAAAATCGTGAAATTGTCACAAACTGACAATTCATAATATTATCTGCGTTGACAGCACGCAATTCATCTATTTGACAGTTTTGTATGGAAATTCGTAAAATGGTCACCAAATTATGAATTGCTTAATTAAAGTAAAATGTCAAATAGCAGAATCATAGGGATTCAGGAAATGAATCACTTTTAGAGGAATTGTTTAATGTGGCCTTTTTAGACCCACAGTACTTTGATCAGCCTTTTTGCAAAAGCTCCAGTGCTTCAGCGATAACAGACAATATTACTATAGACTGAATATCTTTCAAATGTCATCTGGTATTTAAGAGTAATTAATCCTATTTAAACTGGCAGATCATGCAAAAACGGTGATACATATACAACAATGCGCTAATTTGATTGCCAATCATAAATATTATTACATTTGTGTGCTTTAAAAGCACGAAGGATAAACGATCAATGTACATACAAATATTTTGAATTAAAAACTATGTTTAACCATAAAATAATTATTTACATTGGGCAAGTCCCATTTTGTATATTCAGACTTTTGAGTAATGTCTTTCATTTGGGTATTATAGTGTCAAATTAAATAAGCTAGCAAACTCCCCAGATGGGATGGTATAACTAAACATGTACAGTCAAAATTGAAATGATTTTAATGATTTTAAAATCATTAAAACTGATTTTTATTTTAAAATGTTTAGATATGGATAAACATCACGATTGCTGAGCTTCGCTAGCAAATTTAATTCTACCCCGTATAACAATTTATTATAATCCCAAATTTTGTTTTAGATACATTTTAATCTTTGAATTCGAGAAAATTGGTAAAAAGCATAACAATTAGTACGACATTTAACGTTACCTATAGGTACAATTATAATTGCTTAGTAATTCAGCAATAACAATCGGTTTCGAAAAAGCTACAATAATCAACACTAAAATTAGCTTATAGGCTGCGAAACTTGTGTTAACTTCTATGAATAGGTGACTTAATAACAGGTACTCAAATCTGATATTATACATGAGTTTGACAGCCCATTACCTATTTTTTTTAAGTGCTGTTCAGAAACAGGATGTAACTAAGGTAGCTAAAGGATTGATACGATTCTAGTAGAATGTGAACTCCAAACTCTAACATTTTCATACTATACCAAGAGATCTTTTGAAACATTATTATGTAGTAGCTAGCCTTTAGGTATATAACATAAGAATTCAGTCTATATCCACTAGTACTATTAATCAATGTAATGAAATTGATTGCCAAGACGGCTCCCTTGTGATTAGGTTTGACTAGAACAATGAATCGCTTTATGAAGGTAAAGTAATTTACTAACAACAAATTATCAACTACTCAGGTCACAATGGTATCTAATAAAGATTGGATTTAATTTAATTTTCAAATTAACTACAATTAACCAAATAAAATTGGCTACATACGAAGAAAGACAACATTAGCATTAATACATAAACTTCAGTACATTTATTTATTATATTTGATGCATTTTATTACATAGGGTAACAAACACTATACTTGAGATATCTAAGACATATTAAAACATGTACGTTACAATTTTAGTAAAGACAATAACAATTACAACATATACATGTACAGTATTTAATTTTCTTAAGAAGTGCAGAATTAACAAAGCTGTGTTTTTTAACTAATAATAAGTACATGAACTTCATTAATTAAGGCCTCCTATTGGATAATTCAGATTCTGACATTTTTGATTTTTTTTATGCATTTCTGCACCTAAGGCGAGGTGATCCAGTTTCTGATTTAGTAAGTAGTTACATAGATTAAGGATAAGATTAGCTTAAATTGAAATAAAACAATAGATTTTGAAGGTCGACGAAAATATTCATTCGTGTCTAATAATAAGTATCTTTACAGACATAATTTTAAAGTTACAGAACATCTGTTTATTTGTCTCGTGTACGACACTTTTATGCAGAACAAACCAAATGAGTAAAAAATAATTAAAATAGGTAGAAACAGGGAAGAATTAAACTATGCGAAACAGACCACCTCGCCTAAGTAGATATATTGAACTTCTAGTGCAATATTGCACGTTGTATGCGGTAAAACTCCCTTATGTAACCGTTTATCATAACACCATCGGCCAGCGAAAATATTGGTGTAGCGGTCATTGTGAAGACAGTGCAGTTTCAAATGATATCTTCCATTTAAAACATGAACTAGCCTCAGTCAATTAAAAAGATTTGATATTTTAATTTATCTAAGTATATACATCTTTTTGATTTTCGGTTACTTTCATAGACATCGGGAGCATTAGAGATAAATAAATCCGACTATTGTATGTGATTCTTGTATATTTTGTATCTAAACAATATCTAGTAAATAATTTATAGTTATGAGAATTCGTTTATTGCTATCTTATTAAACTATTTAATTGTATTTTAGAATGTATTGTTACCACCCGTAATGAAATACAGGCAGTCTGTGTTAGATTGGATTAAATGTATTTTTAGTGCCGATGGCATTAAAATTCTACGTATGAACCATGCTTTCATTTTGTACAGTCATTTACGCTCGATTCTCACTATTTATTTGCTCAGTCATTACACCATTTAAGCATTTACAGCCGTTTACGCTTATACGAGGTGAAGAGAAGATTTTTTTAATAGGGCAAAACAGCCTAAATACAGTTATCTGACTACCGCTACCAACTTGGACTGCCTGTATTTTCACAATGCCTAAGGACTTCCACATAGCAAAGTCATTAGCTATTTTACACATTATTTACAATAGGACACTTAACTATTCCTTTTCGGGTGAAATATTATCCCATTGTCTTAGTCGTGCAAACTCAGTTTGTGAAATAATTTAACTAATTAATATCTATAGTGGGTCAACACTTTATAATTACTTACTTTTCATTGCTATTTTTAGAATTAATCTACCGCCATTAGTAACATTGTCTTTGAGCCACATTTAGAATTTGGGTGAGGAACGCGATACGAGCGGATCGTGTCATCGTGGGATCAGTCATCATGATTTGCGCCGAAGCATAAGGTGAAGTGAGGTCATGAGGTGGAAGTGCAGTTGCCTGCGTCACTTCACACGACGCCGCCATGTGTCAGCGCCCGAGATCGCGTGCGTACAATCATCTTAAAGACTAGTTCAGTAAATTCATTAAATATTTCAACAAATAACTTCACTTAGCAACTTTATATAAATATAAATAATCCTTATTGTAACTATTAGATGCTTCCTTTATACTTTTCATAAATAATATTTTTTATGAACTAATTTTCTGTGTATTTTGATTTTATGTTGTGTATTTGTTCTAAGACTAATTTTCGTTTAAGTAAACACCGTCTTTTGAACAGATGCAATTATTACTGTATGTGATCTGTTTGGGGGAGGCCTGTATCCTGCAGTGAACGTCTTTCGGCTGTAATGACGTGAACGAATCCTGAACAACTTTTACTTGACCTTGTCGATTATTACGTGAAAGTATTTTGGCGTGGTAAATGAATTACGAGGTCGGCTATACTTACGGATGACCGTTTTAATTTGCTACTCCCTCTCTAAAGTGAACTGTACCCAATGAATGCAGTCAATTTATGATAAAAGTTGTAAATATTATTTAATTTATTAATTCAATAACTTATTCCGAATTTAATCGCAGTGTTGATACGCTTTATTTCAATGATTAATTCCATCACTTACTACAAATTTGATCGCAGTGGGTCATATGCTTTATTTCATTTATTATTTCAATAACTTACGCCTCATTTGATCGCTGTGGGTATACGCTTATCTTTAGTAACTAACGTGAACATCAATAAACATTTAATTAATTTAATTCGTATTAAATGATCATTGAATCATTCCTCATAAGTACCTATTTTCTGCAGTAATAAGGCAGTTTTAGAGGCATAGGATTATTTTTACTCGACTAAGACAAAGTAAATAATTGATTACACTATGTCTAACCCCGAGCATTCTAACTGACTTGCCAGCGGTTAATAATACGCAACAAAAGCACGCAAACACGAACAGTTGCCCGAGTAACATATTGATGCTCAAATCAACTCTGCCATATGCGTTTAACAACTTTCTCTAAAAAATCACAATAATAAAATATCTTAATCTATTTTTGCGAAGCCCTGTTCGTGATAATATAATATTCTATTAAACAAAAATATATTTAAGGCTTTCATCTTTAATAAGGAACCACTCTCAATGCTTCGAACAAAATTAAATTAAACATTATATTTCTATAACAACATTGTACTCGATTGGGCTAAATTATCCTACTTTACTATGCTCCATCATTCAGGTAATATATTTAAAGGATTCAAAAAAATATGTCCTTTGTACATTGGTGCTAAAATTATTCTAGGTGTGAACATCTGTAGCGTGGTGTTTACTCATTCTTAAAAAAAAATTGGACTAGTACTGGAGATATCTAGCTTACTGGACCCAAGAAGCCGGCACCCATAGGGGCTCGGACTGGACTCGCCATGCCGCCTTCAGAAGCTGCGACAGCGCGATAGGTAGGTCATCATTCACTATTTCCTCATCAAACATGTATCCGTACAAGAAGTTGATGCGATTGGACGACCGCATGATGTCTGAGAACTCTTCTTCCTGTGAACATTAATGACTACTTAAGGACCCTGGGCAAAGAAGTGGAGTCTATCGTAAAAGATTCATATACATGATCATAGTTTTTAGCTTGAGAGACGTCATTAGATTCGGCTCAATTGTGTAAAAGTAAAACTGGGTACCTATATTAAAATGATGAAAATTCAAATGGCCGATTTTTGGCGCCATATTATATTATAACTTCATTTTTTTTATTCTGAAAACCTAGCCAGTGGAGTATCAAAATAAAGGGTTTCATAAATAGGTCTTATTAACGTTCAATATAATAATATTAACTAAAAAAAATAATTATATACAAAAGTTTCTTGTTTCCATCTTATAAACAAAAGATTCTTGTTTCCATATTTTTTAATTAGAGTTCACTTTTTACGCACTCGGATTTTTTCTTTTATATTATTGACTGCTACATCGTACGGTCTAGAGGCTGCAAGCGCTACTGCTGAGATGAGGTACTGGGTTCGATTCCCGGGTCGGGCATAGGATTTTTACACCGGGAATTTTTCAGCAACAGCCCGAAGTCTAAATTTGTGCCCGGTTGATGGCAATAGGCTCGCCCCCTATTACATGGGACTTGCACTTTGCTGGCGAAATGTAGGTGTACTATATCTAGGTTCACCTCTGCCCAGCCATGGGGGCAAGGGGGCGTGATGTTATGTTATGTGATCATTATTTTCCTAGGTCTTCATTGGTAAAATACCAGTGAACGGTCTAACCGCTACTTTGAAATAAGAACTTGCGCTGTTTTGTGGTTTTTATAACTGCTAGACAATTATTAAAAACAAAATAAATAATAGTTTTAAAAAACCTAGAAACACGCTTTAAAAACCAAACTAAAAAAGTAGAAAATAATTTCTACGCTTTTTTACATTAAAATTAGGTATGTCATTTATTTATCACTATATCCTCATTTGTGTTTTTTTTTTTAAATTATTTCCTACTTTTTAGTTTCGTTTTTACATATTTTCTATTTTGTAGTTCGGCTAGCTACAAAAGCGTTATTTTTTGCATCAATACATAAATACATACCAAGCTAATAAAAGCATGATAAATAATACCGATGCTGCCTTTCTAAAAAGCAACTATTCTCAAGATTAGAGGGAAAACCCTCTAGCCTTGAGAATAGTTGCTTCAGTCTACAATCGAACAAACTTTAAATAACATTGAAACCAACGTCATTAAGGCCACTAAGATCAGGCTTGTCAGTACACTCATTCCCTATCTTTCTGTATGCAGCTGAGATATGGACACAACGAGATTTGTAAAATAAAAAACTAGATCTAGAAATACTGTTGGTGCTGGAGAAGAATGCTTAAGATCTTTGGACATAATTCCACACTACCGTTTGCATACTCCAAGAACTCGGCATCAAACAGCGACTAACTAAACTATTGACTCCTTAGAGGGTCTAGTGGTGCAGGGCAAAGTTGATGGAAAATAGGTCATGCCGGAGGTCATCAATGTGGTAGACCGATCAAATTTATTACGGGGATGGAAGCCCTATTAATTAGAAGAATGTGCCAGACTGTCATCTGACAGAATCAGATGTATAGGCAACGGGAGGTGGGCTAGTGCTACAACTAGGATTGGACACTATTTATCATGACCACAATGGTTCTGTCAAGAGCGAAGTGAAGAAGAGAACAACAATTTGATTAAATTAACTCATCTGGCTACTAAACTATTGACTCCTTAGAGGGTTTAGTGGTGCAGGGCAAAGTTGATGGAAAATAGGTCATGCCGGAGGTCATCAATGTGGTAGACCGATCAAATTTATTACGGGGATGGAAGCCCTATTAATTAGAAGAATGTGCCAGACTGTCATCTGACAGAATCAGATGTAAAGGCATCGGGAGGTGGGCTAGTGCTACAACTAGGATTGGACGCTATTTATCATGACCACAATGGTTCTGTCAAGAGCGAAGTGAAGAAGAGAACAACAATTTGATTAAATTAACTCATCTGGCTACTAAACTATTGACTCCTTAGAGGGTTTAGTGGTGCAGGGCAAAGTTGATGGAAAATAGGTCATGCCGGAGGTCATCAATGTGGTAGACCGATCAAATTTATTACGGGGATGGAAGCCCTATTAATTAGAAGAATGTGCCAGACTGTCATCTGACAGAATCAGATGTATAGGGATCGGGAGGTGGGCTAGTGCTACAACTAGGATTGGACACTATTTATCATGACCACAATGGTTCTGTCAAGAGCGAAGTGAAGAAGAGAACAACAATTTGATTAAATTAACTCATCTGGCTACCCTATTCGATGGAAAATCCTGATAATTGACCTGATGAAATAAAATAATAAAATCAAAACCACTTACCGTGAAAGCTCGGGAGCATTCTTTGTCGAAGGTGGAACGAGCGTTGGCTGCCGTACGAGTCTCCACCAGTCGCTCCTGCGCGGGCGGTCTGATGAACACGATGTAGGGGCGTAGCCGAGGTGTGCGGAGCATCTTCAGCGCCTGCCAGTGGGGACTTAGCACGCACACGCGACCTAAAAACGTTCGTCATATTCATTTAATAACTGCGTGTTATACTCACATACAATATCATAAGTTATAGAAATGAAACTTAGCGTTATCATACGCTTCAATTTGTCACAATAACTACTTAGCGTAGGTAAATCTACGCTAAGTTTATTTTCTGTATACCTATACTTTTTTTTTTGGGTGGGAACACATCAAATAACTTCTCCCGCTCTGGGTGGAGCGGGAGGGCGTTTCAGACTTTTACTGACTAAAACCCACCCGTGTTCCCTCAGTTGCCTGTATGCCAGGGGCCGCGGTATCACTTTCGAACAACCCGCACCCCCCCCCCCACCCCTGGCAGGCATCGGCCCTTGCGGGCCCCATCAGTTGCGCAGACATCTCTTTGAGGCGCGCGTGGAACACAACGCGCCGTCGACCCGGGCTTGGTCCTTATCGGACAGCGAGCTACCCATTACTCGCCGTCCGCAAGCCCGCGCCTGCGGTGGCCGGGAATCAGCCTGGGATTTCCGACGCCCAGGGCGTCTCCTACGAAGGCCACGGCCGCGACGGCGCATGTACTGCATCTCCCTCACGAGCGCCGCCTCCCTCTTTGCGAGCATAACTGCTTCGCTAAAGGAGGCGACTGCTAGCCATACACTCTCGCTCCGTACCATGGCCTGGACCAGGGCCGGACGCGAGAGATCGCCGCCGCCGATCGCCTCCATGAGGACACGGCGGTGCTCCGCCCAAGCCGGGCAGACCTCCACCGTGTCCTCAGGGCGATCTTCGCATTGGAAACACCTGGGCGTTTCCTCCCGCCTTATGCGAAACACAAACCTCCCGAAACCGCCGTGTCCGGTGAGGACCTGTCTCAGGCGGAAGGTGAGGACGCCATGCCGCCTCTCAAGCCACTCCTCAAAGAGGGGACTTACCGCCGCAATCGTGGCGTGCCCAACCTTACCTACCCTTAAGCTGCATTTGGCGCATTTTTTAAGAATAGAATATTACTTAAACATGTTAATATTAGAGCCGGGCCATACGATGCGTATGATTTAGGCGCATTAGATGGCAGGCGGTCACGCGGCGGTGCCACATCTACTGCTGAATAATTAGCGAACTTTATGCGAAAATTTTCGAGTTTTATCACAGTCATAAAACAATTACGCTACAAGTAAAGGTTGTTTCACACGACAGTTGTTTTTGTAATAATTTTTGTCAGGTAATTTGCTTTTGCTCATCATTTGTTGTTTGTATGATGTTCGTACGGAACACTTTTATTGATAAGTACATACATGGAATGCATACATATGCATGCCACAAAATGTGTCAGCTACTTAATGAGTAATATCGTCTATGGACTGTTTAATTCTGATCTGAAAAAAGACAGGTGACGCGGAAAAAATCGGATCATGTTCGTCGTCGTGCGTACTATCGTTGGCTCCTAGATCAACAACGTGCGACCGTGCGTGCGCCTGGCTTCATTGAGCACATTATTTGGACGGACGAGTTCACATTTACGAGAAACCGGATGTGGAACAGGAGGAATGCTCATGTACGGTCAAATGAAAACCCTCTGCCACTCAAGAAACCGGCCATCAGACTCGATGGTCCGTCAACGTATGGGCTGGTATGTTTAATGACCGAATTCTAGGACCAGTGTTTCTACCGCAGCAACCGCCCGGCTTAGTATTGAAAGGGCCGGCCCGGCTTTGGATTGTTTAACGTAGTTCGAGCCATACTTCATAAGGTCGCAAAGGTTTTAGACTGGTACGTAAAATTCCTCTGTCAGCTTTAACGTTTAACAGTGGTCTACGAATGCGATTAAAATTCATAATTTTGTAAAGTGTTGTAGGGGTAGGCATTTCGAAAGTGGCGTTTGTAAGTTCCGTATACCCGGGACTCGCCGTACGGAGCGCTCGCGCCTTAGGTGTCAGTGCCCTCACACGTTGTACGAATTCCATTGCGTGTTAATGAAATATGAAGTCTTGAAAATAACCAATTTAAGGCGAAAGGTATTGGTATCCGTTTCCATTTTGGGTTGTATATAACCTACGTCCTGGCTTCGGAAGCGTTCCCATTACACCCTGTATAGGTACATTTATCATTCGACGTTTCGTGATCAAGAACTACTTACCAGAATTTACGATGGTCTCGACGCTCTCCGCCGAAGTTCCGTATAAGTTCCCTTTATATTCACCATGCTCAATAAATTTCCCATCAGCTATATCTTGTTCCATTTTCTCACGACCAACAAACATGTAATCTTTGCCGTTTTGCTCGCTCGATTTTTGAGGGCGAGACGTAACTGGAAAAGATTTCAAGAATCTCTTTATATAATCCAAAACATTATTTAAATCTCTTGCGGTTAGCCTTGTTAGTATGGCTGGAATAGTAATTATTATTTAGTAAGAAGCTTATTTGAACTTACACGGTATGGGTGTGACATATTTTTCAGAATCAGTGGCAATAAGTCTTCTGCGCAATTCATTCCTGCCGACCCCTGGCGCACCTACCAACACGATTGGTCGAACCATCCCCGGCCGGGGGTATAACCGCGCTACCTCTTCGTACGTTGGTATCATTTCACGGTCAAAATCATCATTCTCTGTAATGTCATATATAACCTTTTTCACTTTGGGTGTGGACTTGCAGGGCAGTAGTGCGGTGGCCGTCGGCGTTGGTGAGCATGGCGTTTTCGGAGCACAGTCCGAGTTTGTAACGGAGACACTGCAAAGAGCCGGCTTGCCTGCGCCGAGCATGCAAAATGGGTAAATGATAATGATCATGAGCTGACAGTGAAACGACACAACATGCATCTGTACGTATAATGAATCGATTAGTTACTAAGTATTATTCTGACTCAAAGGTAGATATTGCATTTCTGTAACATTCACGATTGTAAAGTAGACACCAAAGTGTGGAACTCGCTGCCTGCATTCGTGTTCCCATCAGACGCAAACAGAGAGTTCCACATTAACCTCATCAATCGCTTTCCTCTAGGCGTGATCGAGGTCGAGAGCAGGTCCATTCAGTAATAAAAAAAAAACACGAATACATTTTCTCTCAACGCACCTTCCATGGTTTGCGGATCCGTTTGTCTTTCATGAATGATGCGACCTTCTTGCAGTGCTCTTGACGGTATCAAACCTGCTCTCATTACTCTGTCGCCTTCTCTTCGAGCTTGCCACCTAAACACAAAGGCAACAGTTAAAATCCGCTTATAAATGGGTGGTCAAATATCAGTGGTTAAAAACTTGCCAATATGCGTCATCTTGGGACACTATGTGCAGTACATCTCCTTTCTTGAAGTCCAGCCCCGCCTCTTTGCACGGTATGTACGGATCTTCTGAAGAATTGTAATTGAAGAGAGCGCGAACTCTTACTTTACTCTCCCGTGAACCTCCTTTGCCAAATGAGGGCACTAATTTGAAGGTGATAGTGCCCTCAGAACTTTGCTGTGAAATCAAAAGAAACTATTTATGATGTCCTTCGTTGTGGGGATCAATAAATCTGCATATTAATTGAAGCTAATAATGACGTACCAATATTGATAACACGTCGGCAGGTGTCTTGTTTTCCACGCTGATACCGTTGACCTCAATAACTTCGTCCCCGGCGTGGATCAACCCAGATCTGTCGGCAGCACCGCCGTGCATCACACGAGCAATCACAATTTTCCCGGTCTCTTCGTCCGTTTTAATTGTTGCACCCTATCGTACAGAATGAGTCTCAATTTGGATAGCTCCATGTTATCAAATTAAAGTTGATTTGCATTATAATTAAGAATTTAGTATTATACGACATGTTCGTATCTACTCTTAATTTGGAAAAATACCTAGGTACTTTATGTTAAAATGAACCTATTGGAAAAGTGAAGGATTTGATTCACATTCATTGTACTAGGTTATACAAATAAATTATAAACACAAGACACTATGCAAAAAATCAAATAAGGTCAGGTTGATAGTCAAAATAATAAGCAAGATGTATTGTGTGAAGTAATAGTGTAACAAACAAAACATTGCAAATGGTGTCGTACTGAACAACACAATACAAATTGCACTGGCATCTAGAGATAGCAGCTAATCATTCTTGAACTTGAAGACACGGTGACGATGAAGAGTAACATATACAGAAGAACATCAAAAAGTCAAATAAAAAAATAGGTGAATGCGTATACATACACTATGTGAAAATGATTGGAAATAATATTGGAAGCATTCAAATGAGTAGCTTAAGTATTTAACATTTATTAATACTTACCACTATTGGCTCTGCACTCTGTGCTCCACCCTTTTAATAAAAAAATAATTTCAATATACCCTAAATGATGTCGTGGTATTTTATTCACTAATACATAATGCTTAAGACATACTGACACTGCATTGTATAAAGATGATCCATGCATCTGCTTCATACTGTACTTATATTAAAATAAATTCTTTACTTCTATTAAATTAGCAAACACTTTCACCTATGTAAGATTTGAGTTAAAAGTATTTTATTTTTGCTGAATATCATGTTCATTTAACATAAATTTAGCTGCTATTTCTAAATGAACTTACTGGTGTTTGTCATAAAATCTGCTATTCAATTATGTAATATTCGATGCTAACTCTTACCAAAGGCTCGTCACTTTTAACCAGTTGAACAATTTTCACAGTTTCTTCTTCATCATCGAGTTCCGGTGGAATATCGGGGAGATGTGGGTAGTAGTCTTTTTGAGCGACTGCATCATGAGTGCAGAGTATTGCCTGAGGAATATACAGCTTGATTTTCATAAATAAAATTAAAAGTGCATTATTATCTTCTTAAATAGTAATAATAATTAAATATTTGCCCTCTTTTTAATCATATCTAATAACTTTAAACGAGCAATTCTTGTATATATATACAGTCACGAGCATTAATATGTATACACACAGCCAAATCTAAAAGCGATTTTCTCTTAAATAACGATTGGAATCTTGAAATAACCTAGGTATTTCATTATAGCGTGCGTTCCAAAATATTATTTTCATAATAACATAAAATTATAATCAGTACAAGTAGATTAAATCCCTTTTAAAAGTTGGTAAGCGTATACATATTAGTGCTCGTGACTGTATACATATATATAATCTGAATCTCGGAAACAGCTCCAACGATTTTCATGCAATTGATTATGTAGCGGGTTTCGTTGGCGTTAAATTGATATAGCTAGGTTTCATTTTTAAAAAGAAAAAATAAAGTACCGAGCTAAGCTCGGTCATCCACATATTATTCATAATTAATTTCCATAAACAGTGCATCTAAAAATGAGGACGTAATTGAGACATGTCTACCAATCAATGTGATCTATACTCCATAGGTTTAGGTAGTTAAATAAAGATAAACAAAAAAACCACGTGACTCATAGGGCCTTATCATACTAGCGGATTGCGAGCGTCCTCAAAGCGGAGCGGGCGCGCAACGAACACGCGGCGCATGCGCAGCGAATTCGTTGCGGGCGCGCAAGGAGATCGCCGCGGACGCGGAGAGAAATAATGGATCTTCCCAAATTCGTCGGTGCTGTCGTTTTCGTCTCCGGCGTCTTCGAAGTAACAAAGCCAACAGCAGTGTCTCCTCGCCGGGATCCATTTTGTTACTGAGTGTATTGTACGTCGTTAACTTGCTACAAACACGCGACGAAAACGTTGTGAATTTGCCACGCGTCCGCGACGTCTTCGCTGCGCAGCCGCGGCGTGTTCGCGACGCATTCGCTGCACGCCCGCACCGCCTCGCAGCCGCTCGCAAACCGCTAGTGTGATATGGCCCATAGATGCGAAACCTTTTATTTCAAATGTTAAGATCATATTATTTATAGTCATATAATCATCAGTGGCGTGCACAGTTTTTAGACAGGGTAGGCAGAAATTTAATAAAAGGCAAAAAAAACAACAGAACATCCGATTGCTGTTTGCTGTACCTACACAGCATGCAACCTGTGAGGCAATTAAATGAATCATATTGTTTTGTTTTGTATTGAATTTACGATTGACTTTACCTATAGTTTGTACCTATTAATTGCAAATCCGGTGTAGGTACAACTACTTTTCACGATACTTGACTTTTTTCACCGCTAGATAGTCTAAAAGAAACCATCATTTTTTCTTTTCTCTTCACACACACCACCTGAACAACTTTCACAGTGAATATTATCTATTTTTCACACTATATATCAATGTTAAAATCTTAAATACATGCCATCATAGCTCACAACCAAAACAAATAAATCAAAACAAACAATGGCGTCCGAATTATACGGGTTAAGAAAATAATACGACAAAAAAATTATGGTTTTTTTATGTAGTCAGAATTCAATGAAACAATGCTACTTTTTAAAATAGTCGCATAACCAGCTTTGTTCGGAAAACTTCAGTAAGTTTCGTATTTCGTCTCGTTGTTAAAAATCGTAAAAAGGCAGCGACTACCCTGTACGGTTGTGTGCGTTATTTGTTACGTTGTGTGCCACGTATGTATAGGAACGCACACTGATTACATCTGCATGACCACGAGAGCACACATACAAACATTGAGACACGAATAGTTCGTGTCTCTCCCAAGGCTCTAAGCGGCGCTAGTGCATCGCAATGCGAAGTTGCGTCAAATTGCATGAACGAACGGGATAATGTATCGATAACACTAATGATACGACCGACGGTCGACAGGTGGCGCTGATTTATGAATAAAGATTTTTTGTCTATTGATAAAATAATATTCGTTTTACATATTTATCTGATTTAGGTAGGGTAGGCAATGTCTTTCTGTCTTTATGGACTGCACGCCACTGATAATCTTATGCTCTTTTCGGAATCAAAATCTGATGAACTATCTATCACATTAATAATAAATAGTTCCGTTGTATCATCAATTATTTTCCTAGCTATAATAACTCAATTTAACAAAATCGAAACGCACTCGCAAAATCGTAAATGTCGATTGTTGAGAGCACAGTCAGTCTGGTTAACCGACTAAACATAATACCTGCCACTTCAGTTGCCATACTACATCACATAGGTACAGTTTTACTTTTCAATTTAGCAAATTCGTTGTATTTTCTAAAAGGTTTAGGGAACCTGTCATTTTGGGCTCTTTACAATAGGCAGATTACAAAATATTATATTATTGTAAATAACCTAAAAAAAAATCTGCTCAAGTAGTTACATCTAGGAAAAGTAGTTCACGAATAAATGATAAGTTTATTATTTGTTAATAAAAGAGGAAACTATCATATAAATAAAATAAAAAAATGATTTGGTTACACCATATTTTGAAACAAGAAAGTGTCAACTATAAAGACCCTCTATACGATTTGTTTACCTTTATTTTACTACCTAAACCTATGGAGTATAAATATGAATAGATTGATTTTTACGCAGGTCATCTTAACTTGAGCGCATATGATTTGATCATAAGAAGGGGGAAGTGAGTTTGTTTGGTCTGTGTTGATGCCTCAAGTTACAGTAGTGTCAGGCACATTTTATAAATTTTTACCTGTATATATTGTACTTATACTACTGTTTATGAGAATTTGAAATCCCCGGATTTACATATAATCTAGCATTGTTTGGGAAATTGTATTTCACCTGAAATATTAAATAAACAGAAAATTACTTACTTGAAAATGCGGTTTCTGCAATAAGCTAAGGAGCTCTCCATAATCTTTTGAAACTGTTACCACACCATGGAGGAGCTCAAAAACTTCTATAGTCACTTGCATGGCATTGGATAGAAGAGGATAGAACTTATCATCTTTGCCTTTGGCCACTATTTTATTATGTACTTGTACAAGGGCATGAAGCTGTTTTGATTGTAGCAGTTCAGTTAAAAATGCAACATCTTCTCCACCCGACTGTACTTCTTTCAATGATGCAAGGAGGCGAGTGAGAGCTACGAAACAAAATTTAATTGCATGAAAGTTGGAGATGTATGAATATAGCTGTCAGAATATATAATTATAAATTTATAAATAAATATCATTTGGCCCACAAGAAATAATAATACAAGGTGCAATTCAAATAACTGTAAACTGGAAAAGAGGACACTATGTATTTAATGGGCATAGCCTTTTGTTATAGTTTAACCAGGTTGCAGACTGGCTAAGGTAGACATGACTTTCATGGGGTACTGTTTAAAGTGTTACAATAAAATTTATAATACACATTATATTTGTGAGGATGGTTAAGCTAAATGTTGCTGATCCATAGGTCATGCTTGTGAATAGGCTCCGTCTGTAGGGACTAGTCATCTCTTAGCTGCCACAGCTTATTTTATTTTTAGAATTGTGTTATTTTTCTTTTTATTATGGACGCTTTTATCATTCTACAATATTCTCTTATGTATAATTTCAACTAACGATTTCAGCAATATTTTATAACCATAATTTTAATTTAAAAGAGTGCCCATGGAGTTGGCTGTTCCTTTTCATAGGAACCTACTATGATTTAGAATGGGCTACTAGCTACATCTTTCTGAGTAACCAAAACCTTGACAATTCCAAAGTGCCTATAATTGATTTATTTGAAATAGATGCTTTGAGTATTTAGTTTTTTTTTTTTGAGTTTTAAGTTTTCTAGTAATCTAAAATATTGTTAGCAGAACACAAAGGAACGCTGCAGATTCACCGCAGTGGAAACAGTCAAATGACTACCCCTATAGCAATTTTAATTTTAATCAGGGTCAGTCAGAGTGCTACAGTAACTCGTAATAATAACAAGTACAGCAAGTAATTCAGGACCCAAAATATTGTAAATTTAAACTAATATTATAAAGAGATTTGATTCTTAATCAAATCCGTTAATCGGTTTTAGTGTGAAAGCAGAAGCTTTCACGCTAAGACAAAGTAACGGATTTGGATGAAATTTGGCATATGAGTAGACTATGACTTGGAGAACAATTTATTTTCATTCTGGATTGCAGATGCAGTCGTAGGCAACAGCTAGTTTTCTATCCAAATTGCATGTTGTTATGTAACAGTGTTACACCCAAGTCAGTTATACTTAAAATATATGGTACACAATTAGGTTTCTTTGGGGCCGGAGTGCACAACTAATTCAACAAGTGGGCGTTTAATGAGATATATTCCATAGAAAATAATGATTGTTGAAAATATTGATCTTGCTGGTGTCAGAAGGTTGTTAAACAACCCCAGTAGGAATATTACCATTGAACTATTTGATTAGTCTCATTTAATCCATATTGTGATATGGATTTCATTATGGACCCAGACCCAGAAGTTGGGTGGGCCCCATAATGTAGATATGGTATTGTTTACTACTGTAAATACTGCTACAGTGTAAGCGGTGGCGATAGTATCTTCACAATTCCACATACCTGGATCCCAGCGATCAGATGAAGAGTCCATATTAAGTTCCACTTCAGCTAGATAAACCTTGGAAATAACAGACATTCAACTATTACTTACACACTTTTTCGTATAACTTAGCTAACATCGCGCTAAATTAGGATTTATTAGGTATAACCGCGCCCTAAGAACCCATGAGTTGACGAAAAAAACACTGAAAAACTATTATTTTTCTGATTGTTAATTTAATTTAAACATCGAATTCATCTGCACGAATTGCTCTAACCATTTTTTATATTTACAAAACCGTGAGTTTGCCATTCGGTCGCAATAAAGTTTCAGGGGTGGATGAGATACTGAAAATCAATTTAATTTAATTTTGTATCCCGGTTCAATTAAAATCGAACAGTTTTAAATATTATAATCAATTTAATGGAGAATGGAGAAATTTATGTTTTACAGCGGTTAGAATAAATATTGAATTATATAAGCAGTACGAGCAGGCCAAAGTAAACTTGTAAAACTATGCTACACACAACACACATCTATGGCGTTTACGTACTAGAATTGGAAACGTCAAATGAAACAAAATCAATAACTTCAGAAAAAAACACGCGCCTATGATGCGTTCATAAATAAATAATTTTACGATAGTATCTAAGTTTACCACGAAAATAAACGGCGCTGACTAGGACTGCGCTTAAAAAACTTTTTTTGGGAATGACATCGCCTGGTCAACCTTTGAAATTATCGTCTGCTTAAACCGGAGTTGCCTGTGGCTACCTTAAGAAATTAAGGCCTCCAGCCAGGGCTTAAAAACTTAAAACCAGAGCGACTACTCGCTAAGGGCTACCGCTGATGACGCAGAAGGCATCGGGACGGGCTGGTTCTGGAAGTATTTATGCGTGAGCATTACGAGAACATTAGGAGGTTTCAACGGCAGTAGACTAACTACGGGGACCCCTCTATGTACAGACGCCAGCACATCAAGCTACCCCAATCTGTCAAATTTCATTGATAGATTTTCAACTTTAACATATAAGCATAGGGTTTATGTTCAATTGGGAATATTTGACAGTTTGAGGTAGCTTGATGTGCTGGCGTCTGTACATGGGTGAGGGTTTGATTGGAACTGCAACATCCACACTCGATCTAAGTAAGCTAAGCGAGCATACTACGATAGATACTGGTGTAAGGCTTGCACCGATTAGCCAAGGATTATTACAGCTCACTTAAATCATCGGTAAGGCAGGTCAGGTTCCAACAATGAAAACTTCTGACCTACTAACCAAATTGAATGCGCTTACCCAATAGAAGAATTCAAGATACTTCGAGCGACCGGGAAAAGCGCGCTTACTGACAAGTAGAGCAAGTACCTAATACCAGCGAGTGCAGCGAACCCATCTTCTACACAGGTGCGGTCCGAGGGGGGCGGGTCCTTGGGGTCATGACCCCCCAAAGCCGTAAACGTAAAGACTAAAATAGTAATTTATCGAAAATTTAATAAATTTTCTTAAGATATGTAGGTAGTCTTTGTCTGTGACCCCCCCCCCCCCAAAGTCTTTGGCTGCGACCGCGCCTGCTTCTACAGAAATGAGCCAAGCTCGCTTACAAATGACAAGAGCTCGCTCTTGTCATGTGTGCGATCGATCGAAGATCCAGCGAAACGATCTCTCTCACAAGTAACTCGAATGAAGCGACCACACTTTATTGCCAAGCTAGCGAGACCTATGACCCCACGACTGAGCAGACCGCTCTGACTCAAGCAATATGCAAACGGAATAAGCCAAGCTCGCAAACACATGACAAGTGCGAGCGTAGCGAACTCCCTTACAAGACCAGCACGTAAAGAGACCCCATTACCAAAGACAAGTAGAGTGAACATAACTACCCACGAGTGGACGAAGTATCTCTTAATACGAAATTCAATACATGCGCAGCACTGTAGCACCACGCATGAATTTGACATGAAGATTATTTAGAAAGCCATGAATATACCTATACTAGCCTTGCATGTTTGCAGCCCCATCGTGCCCTGAAGATAAAACGTTGTTACCAGACAGTTGTCTTGGAAAATGTTAGACAGCAGTACCCTAGAAGCAGGATCCTCCTCCACCACGACAACGCTTTAGGTCACTCCGCCAGACGAACTATCGAATATTTGTATGTCGAAGGTGTGGAGTTAGTGAGTCGTCCTCCTTACAGTCCCGACCGCCTGGCACCTTGTTAATTTAATTATTTCCAAAAATAAAAGATTTATTTAGAGGAATTCGTTTTATGAACCCTGAACATACCATGGCTGCATTTGAAAAAGGCGTGAAAAGGATCTATAAAGAAGAGTGGGCCAGAAGAGAGGCTTCAGTCAATGATTCCATCGCATGCAACGTTGCTTAGTATGGAACGAAGACTACTTCGACAAGCAACAAAAATATTAACAGGCTCTATACATAATTTCATTTTTGTGTGTGTTTCGAGGGCGCGGCCACGGCGATATTTCTTTTTTAAAGTACCATGATTTTGTAAAATGTGTAAAAGTTGATTCAATAGGTGGAAAATGTTCTGTAAACAATAAGCCATGGTCAGTGGTCACCCTACCGAAACCTTTTATAACGTATTGCGATAGGTACCTTACTACAGCTCCTAAAATTTAAACCTAGGATTGTTTGAGTATTTTTAAAAGTGTTAACAAATTAAAATCCAGGTTTTATAAAAATCTTCAGACCTCTGCGATGCTTTTTCAGCGAGATATCAGCGATAATGTGTTTTTCATCGTTTTAATGGCACCATGCGGTTTTAGTCTTACAGCTCCAAAAATATAAACCTAGTATTTTTTTATAATATAAAAAAATTACAAATTCAATCTGTTATTTACCTAAATTTCAGGTATCTGCAACACTAAGATCTCCGTGGCCGCGTCATTGAAAAGCGCAGAACCGCGTTGCAATGGCGCGGCCACGTTCAAGCTCCTATAACTTTTCAACCATAACTTTGACAAATTTATGATTTTGTGAATCAACTTAGACGATTTTTACGAAATAATTGCATAGTAAAAAAAAATATCGCCGTGGCCGCGCCCTCGAAACGCACAGTCCGTTTTTTATTTTCTAAAAACTTTCTGTGTGACCCACGTACTTAAGCTCGTTTTGTCGGTTTAAATGATTAAATGTGGTGACTCAAGATGAATTATTTGATTAGCCCTGAGGTAGCTGTTAATTGCAACTTATTTAGGAACCCATGAAAGTGCAAGTGTGCCTTAAAGTAATTAATTATCCTATATAACCATTTTATAATGAAGTTCTGAATAAGTTTAACACTAAATGCATTTGCATGGTGGGTAGGTGGAATGGGCTTAATTAATCTAACCTATTACCAGACTGTAATGCTGTCTTCAAACTAGAGTTTGCGTGTGACGATTCACACTCCCGCCTGCCGTATTTCGACAAAATATTTCAAATTCATACATAAGGGTAGGGCTTTACGCCAGCGGCCAGACTATTCTTATTTCCCGTTATGGTTAGAAATATGGAAGTAGTATGTAGTTGAGTAAAAGTTTGAAAAAATATTATCGGGGCATTCAATCCCATTATCAGAGTGGCAACACTGTATAAAAAGTTTATAGATTGTTTTCGAGGATTCGTTGTGATTCGTTGCAAGTAGCGGCAGCGGCTGCTAGCAGCAAATTTTGTTCGTGATCCATCTTCGTGATAGAATTACTGTTGAAGATTGACCAAGCAAGTTGGAGATTAAGAAAAGGTTAGTATTGCCGTCACAACAGTTATTTGACATCAGAAATAATGGCGCTAGTTCGAGATCCTCCATGTAGTTTCATGAGCATGTACAGGTAGGTTGATGTAATAGGTGTCTTGCCAACAGTACTGTGTGTAAAGAAATCGATTGACCTTTAAATGAAACGCCGATTGTTTACTTACTAACACTTTTTCTATTGAAATTATGTTGTATTAGGGAAAACCTTGTCTACGTGTCTTCGAAGAATCTACTCCAACAAATAAATATTTTAGAGAATATGACTTGTTGAGTACCAAAATCATAAATTCGTTGATATGAAATGGTACGGAGGATGGTTTTACTACATTGGAAACCAAAATAACGTCATCTCTAGAATTATATTTCCATTTTTTATAAACTGTAGTATAATCAAACTTGTATCTTATTAGAAATACTTAGTCATGAAATATAATCCTGTAAATGTTTCTACTGAGTTCATTATATTGACTATAAATGGTAAACATATAAATTATAATTTGTAAATGCAAGTCTAAGAATACCCAATGAAATTAGTTATGATAGATTAGTGATGATTTTGTGATTTTCCTTTATTTAGGTAGCCATCCAACTTTCAATTAAGTGCTGTATTAATTTACTGATGACAATGTTTTTAATGCTGCCCTTATTACCTAACAAAATCTTCAAGACAATATTCGTTAGACATAAATAACATTATTCTCCTGCCTTTATCCCAATTTATTTGGGATCGGTGCACCATGTAATTTTCTTCGACTCTTCTCTATTAGTCGTCATCACGTTAGTCACACCCTTTCTAACTATATCATCATTCACACATTCCGTCCATCATTTCTTTGGTCTCCCCCTACTCTTGTAGCCGTCGACATTCATACTTAGAACTTTCCTTGCAACATTTTCTTTATTCCTCCGCATCGCATGCCCATACCATGGCAACCGATTTCCACACAACTTTTCGGTTATGGTGGTTTCTGTTGTTGTACTTTCAGACTTCTTCCTAACACTTTAACTAAATGGTTAATTGGTTATTAAAATTTTCCACTGTTTATGGCAAAATTTATGAAAAACTCCCATTTCTTATAAATTTTCATTTCTAAAGTTGAAGAAAAGTCCCCACTTTTTTCAAGTTTAAAAATGCTTAATAACTGACACACTTAACAAAGTCTTTTTGTTTCTACAATCCATTGGTTCCCTACTGTACAAAATACATTTTTCTAAATTTCTGTCTCTGAGTAAAATGGCTCTGACATATGGATATCATCTGTAGATATTTGTGATTTGAAGCATTGAGATGAACATAGGTCCTGAGGTGCAAAGTGGGTATGGTCTATGTTGTAGTTGGCTAGTTACAAATTATAAAGGAAAGTCTATCACCAGACCATTGTCTCTCAAATAGTTAACATAGGGAACATTAACTAGAGGGTTTTCTATTCACTGCACTCATTATTAAATGTAGTGATGGCTAATAATTCAGGTTTTTACCAGAATTTTGGCCTTCACTACATACTAAACGCATTCACATTAATATCACAATACTAGAATTTAAACTAGCAATAGGTGCCTATTGATACCACAGTGTGTGAGCCATTTACTGATGACATTTCAATACTGAACACAATGAAATCATGATCAGAATATTAAATGAAATAAAATCAAGAGTTCCTTTTGTAGCTAGATTGCCATTTTAATAAAGATGTAATGTTACATGGTCTGCAGGGTTTTCAAACACGGCACAGTTTTGTGGTTTTGTTCTGGAACTCAGGTTTTTAATTATTACTTAAAGTGATGTACAAATTTAGATTTCTGATTATGGCTACAATTATAGATAAATGTTGTCTATAGGTTATACATATTCTGAAAAAAAAAAAAAAATACCAGCTTTTTTCGGTTTTTGTGTTGTGTTATGTGGTAAGAATGAAGCATTGGAACTTCAGGTCTGATGAAAGATGTGTCTGCTTTATGATATTGTTCAAAGGGTGATTGATTTTTTTAGAGAAGAGATGCTTGATGCCGGTCACTCAATTGAACCATAAGCCGGGGCCGGCAGATCAGTTTTCGGCCTGCACCGAGGAGTCGCAGCTCGAGCTCCACCTCCAGAGGCAGCTGGAGGATGATGTTGCGAGGTAACCGTCCCTCTAAATACTGTACATTAAAATAATAGCGAATAGAACGAAGGCAACTATGGCGACACAAAATCCAAATCCCCGCTGTTGGATTTACAACATTAAGCGCTGACCCAAGCGTTAAAAATTCAACAACATGCTTTTATCTAGGAATTCATTTTGAAGATGCCTAGGGTTAGTGAAAACGGGTAATAGCTAAAATTCCACTTTTCAGCCTGTGAATACCCACTGTTCTAACCTGCAGTTCACAGGTACCGCTAGTGGTTCCACAACTTCAACATTTGGCACAGAATGCTCACAGTGACCTATCAGTTTCTTGCTATGAGAAGAAAGGAAAAATCACTGGACATGTCCTGCACAAATACGACGCTAACGCTGCATTAATTTCGATGCAATGCAATAAATAAGCAATTCTATTCCTGATCCTACAATTTAAAAACAGGGCAACTTAAAAGGATTTGCTATTATAACATTTAAAATGTTGGATATCCTGGAAGGAGTTCTAGTAACGTTCAGCTTTGTTTACGTCGTAAGTCTTAGAAATTCCTGCCTACATTTTATTCTTATTTATATCTCACAGAGTACACACGAAGACGGTGATCCTATTGCCCACCAGGCCCATCGATACTGATTTTGGTATTATCTTTATATGTTTTTTTTTTCTTATTTCATAGGCATAAACCTGCCTGTTTCTCGTCCTGGAATGCAACATAACTCGGATTATCATAACATATACCTGTCTTAGTAACCAATCCAAATTCCTACTTAGCTATCTCAATGATTGTAAGTCCAGTCTATTTACAAATTTAAGAGTGCAATAAAAGTAGGCAATTACCTAGTACATAAAGTTTTCTATACCTTCACCAAATGAATAGGACTATGGCTAGTAATAATAAATATTGTCACGAATGTACGATCAATACCGTGGTTGTTGTGAAAACAATATTGCATTTACGCGGTGTCCTGCGTGAGCGACGAATACTACGCGACGCGACGCTGCGAACGCGACGAACGCGATCAATTCAACGGCATAGCCACACTGCTTGCGGCCTTTAGAGCTATTACGCACTGTCGACTTGTCGCCGGCGACACGGTCGCTCGGCGACCAAAACATTGGCAACGACCGATGACCAAGTGCGTAACCACCTATTTAAACTGTAGTAAGTCACAGTCGCCAGCGACCGTGTCGCCGGCGAGTAGTCGACAGTGCGTAATGACACTTATGGCAGTCTGCGGCAAGACGCGACGTAACGCGTACTGGTTTTGGGGGCGATCAGCTACGACACCACGCCAACCAGCCACCACAACTACTAAACGATTGATTCAGAAGCGTTGATCGCCGCAGCGCGTGAACAAAGATTGTTGAGGGACAAAAAAATAAAAATTAAAAATACCAAACATTAAACATTACACTTTGTAAAAATATTATATTTGTTTTTGTTCTGTGCTTTTTACGAATTTTTTTTTAATTTCTGTACTTTATATATGAACTTTCAAGCAAAATTGTACTGTACTTCTCGCATGATTCGAGAAGTAATGATTAAAATCACATAGGACATTTGTCACCTGTAGCGTCGTGTCGCGTCGCGTCGTATTCGTCGCTCATTCAGGACACCGCGTTAGTGTACCTATCTAACCGAAATGCGCATTAAATTACCAGACCATTATTATAAAATATAATTAAACAAATCAATTTTCTTTTCCAGCTTTTCCGGTAAATGAAACTTCTTATAACATTTAAGACAGTTACACTATCTAAATAATAATAGTAGCTTTTTTACTAAAGAGATAGTTCTGTTAATCCAATATTCTCACACAATAGAAAGGTCAATCTGTATCTCTCCGCCGATTTACATGAAATTACTCAGCCGATTTAGAGGAAAAGAATCATTGTTCAGATTTTATTTGAAATCAGTCCAGCCATTCTGTGATGCGGTAACAAATAGGTAGAAGGAAAAACACACAAATTTTAAAATTTATTGATTGGTGTTTTATGTAATTCTTTTTCCCCGAGAATTATTGTGAAAATAATTCCAATTCATAGACATTTTGTATTGACGATTTAATTTTTGTATTTAGACATTCTAGTAGATTTTTTTACAACTTAGGTTGTGGATTGGCTATTAAGATCGGTAGCTGGTGCCTAATTTATTTATTAATGGGATTATCATACGCTTTTTCGTAACATACTCATTACTAATAAATAACTTGTTTCGTGTCCTCGTAAAAAACTGCATAAATACAGAATATGTATTGTGGTTCAAATATTTATGTTGTATATTGTGTGTACTGTCAAATATAACCTGGTTATGGTGAGGCTATGTAATGTTAATTTGTAGGGCTACTTATATATTAACCATGCTTCAATACATTTACTTGTTACAGAATTTTTGACGAATCGATTTTTTCTGATCTTGAAGTGGTGTGTGGAAAATTAAAGATCCTGACTCATTCTTGCATTTTAAGAGCACGCACTGATAAATTTTATCACCAACTACATAGAATTTTGCATGTGAACATTGAACGCAATACTTTTGATGAAATATATTCTTTCATAAGGTATGATGATCAGTTGGAATATTTATATGGTTCTAGTTTTCTATATGTAATTTGTGCGCTACAGTAATGTTTAACAGGTGAATTTTAGAAATGGGACTTTAGGGCGAAGCCCTATACTTTCATCAATTGAGCGAATCGGTTACAGTGCTCTATTTTGTAGAAAATTAAAGCAGCATTTTTTGTAATGAAAGCACTATTATGTCTGGGTAAAATACTGAAGGTTTTTTTCCATAAAATCAGTTTCGATTCCTGGCTATACTAAGAGCTTGCAAAACCTACATATTACCATAGTTTTAGTTTTCACCAATATCAAGCTCATGATTTTTCTGATGACTAGGAACTACTGTTCTTACATACGGATTCACCTTAAACTTCCCATTCAAAAAACGAATACCACCTTGTATAGCATTGATTGTATTTCAATAGTGTAGAGATCTCACAAAGTAGGCTATGCATGTTTTAATTCATCAATATTTCTATTAAACACACTAATACGACAGCCATAAAGCATTTTGTGGGTGTTGCCTTACAGCAAGTAAAAAAATAAATGCATTGTTTGTCTGGAACATTGTTGTGCCTAGATCGACCATACAACGGACTTAAAGCTTACTCCTACTTTGAAATTCTATTCCTAACAAAAAAAGGTCGGGAGCATATTATTACTCCCACCACGATGATGGCTCCAATATGTTAATATCTTCCTCAAAAACGGATAAAATAACATCTGTCTTATAGTAACATGGACTCTGCGATTACCAGATTTGATCATTCATTGATTTTCTCAGTGCGGAGAAAACTTAAAAACAACTTATAAGTACTTACATCATTTATTCGACGATAATTCCTACACTTCAGAAAATTTTCAGGTCAAAGTAAACAAAACTAAGCCTGCAATGCACCCATGTCTTTGCTGTTTTGTTATAATCATAAGATTTCATGCGTGCGTGCATTGAATGGAAATTAATATTGAAGTGTCATTAAATGAAACTGCGTACGGAAATGGGAGACTATCGCGAAAAACAAGCATAACAAATTTACAACACAATTTGTAAAGATACACAAAAAATAGGAGTTTTTATTTCTTAACCTTTCTGGAGCAAAAAGCTAGATTGTGAAGTCTCAAAATGTTTGCTGTTGCTGGTTCAAATTACCTAATTATGTGTTCGGCTCCAGATTTACTCCTTTTTTATTTTTTATTGAAATTCTAGTGCTACCGTGGGACATCCTGTATTATGTGTGATCCGTAAAACTATACAAATATTGACTCGAGAGCACTTAAACAAAAAAACACCTGTTTGTTAACACATGAACTGCCACTATTGCTGTCGTTCCTCACATTTCAGAATAATATGCGCTTTATATGTAGCTATAATAATATGCTTTCTTTTGACTAAAATACGCTTATAGTTTCTAGTTACACTTCTTTTACTATCTGGCTACAATATAATATCGTGGTAATAACAGGCTACCTACATGTAAATAAACTTTTAATTAAATCTTTTGAAACAAGAATATACACTGATCAGTTCAATAAGGCTGTTTTGTGCGATAAACTATTAATTAATTTAAGACATTCGCCATGGAAATGAAACACTCTCAATCATTTAAGTAAAATATAAATGCGATTGAATAATTTTTCCAGAAACCAATGATCGCGACGATAGGTCGTGGTGGAGCAAAATTAAAGTTTGAGTGGACTTTATAACATGTATAATGATGATGCCACAGTTCAGTGAGAATATTTATTGTTTATTTAATTTGACAATTGAGGTGTTCAAAGTGCCGCCGCAATAAAGTATTAAATTTATTAGTACTTGTACAGTATCTAGGTAAACAATGCGTATACAAAACCTTTAAATTCAATGCCTTGATGTCTTTTAATTGCCTACAATATAAGTACTTAATTTTTTTTAAGTAAAAGTCAGTTGTTACCAGATATTTTTATAGAAACTGAACGTTTCATTATTCACGAAGTAAATCTTAGACCATGCCATTGGTAAAGATTCCCTATATGATGTTCATATTCTATTGCAGTGATGTCTATACTGAATGCAACATTCAACATGAAGAAAAAGAAATAATTAAGTATCTGCAACGCAATTTAAGTGTTACAAAACCTATCCCAGCCAAGCCTAACAAACCCAAGGAAGAAGGGGAAGAACCTGAGGTTTTTTCTACGCCCCAGTGCATTACCCCATACGTAGATAATGACGTCCAGAAAGTAATTCATTCTAGTCCAAGTACTGAGTTAACAAAAGAATACTATGCACTAGTTCCCATCGAAGGAAATTTGCTTGAAAAGGAACTTACCGAGCAGGACGAACTCTCTAATGCGTTTCAGTCCATTATAAAAGGTCAAGCAGAAGATACCAGTCAAGTAAAAAATTTTCAACTCAATAAGCCTACTTCGCTATCCCTTAATTCTAGTCATTCTTCCAAAACAGTCAAACATTCCAGTAGTTGTGATATTTTGAATAACATTTGTCTGAAAGATAAAATCTCTCCAAAACACGATAGTAATCCAAACACAGTCGCTGATAACGACTTTAAAACTAATCAGACATTACCGTTAAGTGATACAACTGGACGTAATACCAGTAGGAACATAGTCAAGCCTAATTTTGGCGCTGATAAATCGTTGGATCCTCCATATTCGCCTGATAGTTTAATTACGGATGAACCCAGTTCTTCTTCAGATTATCTGTCTGCCGCTTACGCTTGTTCTCCGAGCGCCCATTCGTCTGGTTTCCAACATCAAGTAAATTTAGAAAACATCACGTCCAGGATGGAAAACATTTACACCCTATCAGATTCAGGCTTGGAAGATACAGCAATGTTGGGTAGCGTCAATAGTCACAAGGACGTTACTTTAACAAATATGTCTTTATCTGAAAGCACGCTCCACGATTTAATTGCTGACGATGCAAGCATCTCTGCAATATCCATACCTAGTTCTTGTGCAGAAAAAAAACACTTACAAAGATCAAAACAGACTGGTACATCTTCTGAAAAAGATTGCAATGGCCGAAATACCATTACAGAACTATGTGGCAAATCGCTTAAAGAAGAAAAACAGAGGCAAAACGAAGAAATTGTAATATTAGAGTCGTCTTCCTTATCTTCAGAAACGGGTTCTTGGGAGTCGGTATACCCACCTAAATTAATAGAAAAAGAAATTTGTGAAAAATTTTTACTCAATGAACGCCGGCAGTGGTGGGACTCGCCCGGTTTAGTTCAAAATGCCCCTTTCAAATCAACAGCCTGTTTTATAGATGCCTCTAGCCTAGTTGATGAAGAAGAGACCATCAAATTTAAAACAACTGACAACGCGGCTCCCTCTAACGTTAAGTTAGATATTTTACCCGCACCAAGTCAACCGGTACCCTGTTCCACCATAAAAACCGACAGTAGCCCAATCGATTGGTCGGAAAGTAACGACAATGAAGATTCTTTGGAACAAGCAGATAAAAAGGACCCTGATTCGATACAAAAAGATTTATCACCGACTATTTTTGAAATGACTCCGATTACAGAAGATTCTTTATGCACAAATGCATTTGAAAATGCGAGGCAAGCAGAACTAGATGCAGAAGTCGACGACAGTGCTAACTACATGTCTGAAAAAGAGAGATCTCTTCGAGTTAGTGCGGTTTTCATGTCCAACACACCAAATAATTCAATATTATCTTTAAAAACCTATAAACAGTACGAGTCAGAAGACAGCGAAAGTAATAATACTATTGTAGACTCAGACAGTTTTACAATGAAGCAAAGAAAAGGCAGCAATTCTCCACCTATCCTGTCAGGGGGCGTGTCGGTCGAGGATCACTTACCTCAAGTAGGCAGTAGTCACGAAAGTAGTCCATTACCAAAATTTAAGCTGGAAAACACACCTATTGTAACTGGTGCGTATTTACCACAGCCAACGGACCACAGTCAAGGAAAACCAAGGACGAGTTCTGCTTCAGCTTGGGTGGTTGATATGTCTAGTCTTCCAGAAACTGATGATAGTAATATTGCGAACTCTAAAGGTACCGATGAGGTGGTAAACGAAAAGAAGAATATATTTTCAATGTATATAGATCTAGGTGACAAATCAACTTTAAAAGACATGCCTACCAGATTGTCTTCTTCCATGAATACAAAAAAGAATTCTGTAAGTGTTGAAAATAAGTCAACCCTGCGGAATTCTAAAACTCCAGCAAATACTACCGAACGTACTGTGAAAGAAAATGATGCTAGTGTTTCTATTTTTGAGAAATATGAGTCCTTGTGCAACGATCCTAATATTAGTATTTCAGAAATAATTGCAATCCCGCAGAAGCACGAAGCTATTCCAGAAATTTTAGAAGATTCTTTTGCAGATCTTACACCCAAAGCAAACCAGTCGCGAGCGAAAAAAAGTGTGGACAAAATGTCCTCGAATAAAGAATTTCCTGAACAAGAAGCTTCTGCTGATGAAGCCAAAGATCTTTTCGTAAAACTGTCAGACTTAGATAGGCCAGTGCAAAAAACGGAAACTTTGATCTCAATCGACGAAAACAGAGTCGACGTACGCATGACAAGATCCATTCCTGACTGGGGTGAACAAGGATTTTCAACCAACACCAGATCAATTGAAGTTATTACATCTTTTCATTCAGAAAATGCGCTAAGTTTGAATAGATTATTTCCCCATTTGAGAAACGAATTCAGTAGAAGCATGCCCGGTTCGTTGTCAAGCAGAACACGCTCTCCTTTGAGATTAGGAACTTCTGTTACCCTGGGGGATGGCGATGATCAAGTTTCGGATATGTCTGAAATAAGCAGCATGCAGAGCAGCAACTGTCGCTCGGGTTTTGGTAAGTTTTACTTTGAAAAAATACTGTCATTAATAGTATCTGTACTTTTAGCCCCATTGAACTGTAACCCAGTCGTAACGGCCTAGATTACAAGTTGTAGGTCGTAGGTTCGAACCCGGACAGGTGCTTTACTTTGTGTAAATTATTTCATCAACACTGCTCTCAAAATAGTGAATAAATTAATCATGAGACATCTGCCAACCCGCACCGGGCGCGCGTGGTAGATTACGGCACACTCCCTCTTACTGAAAGGAAGCCTGTGGCCCAGCAGTGATCATTGTAGGCTGATTATAATGATCAGTGTCAGTCAGTAATCGGGCCTCTACATCCAATTTACCACAGCTGCCGTCTATTACTTGCTTGCATCAAATTCAAATGTATTGATTTAAAAAAAAAACTAACCCCTAAATATTACCGTAGGAAACAGTACAACAGATAGCCAGACGTCGAGTTTAATAGAAAACTGTACATCACGTCTTGGTCAAGATTTACTAAGAATGTTCCTGGAAGAAATAGCTCCTGATGTCATTGTAGAAGTGTCAGGGAAACGATTTAAAGCACATAAGTGTATTTTATCATCCAGGTATAGTATTTGGTTTTCTCATGTAGTTATGTGCTAGAATTAGGGATTGCAATCCAGCACTGTTTTCAATCCACCTGGAATTTTTCTGGATTGTCTTCAATCCAGCGGGACTCCCAAATTTTTTTAATTATTTTCGAACTTTTAATTAATTCATAAGCAGTAAAATAATTAATATTCAATTAGGTGCGGTAAGATATTGTAGATTTTTATATATTTTTTAATATATACTTGAATAAACAATAATAATAAAAAATGTACCTTTGCGGATCCCGCGATTTTCCTAAAATGATGCTGGATCTCGCTGGATTGTAGTATCCCACTTTGCTAGATTGCAATCCCTAGCTAGAATGTGTCTAGTTTTGTATGATATATTAATTAGATTCAATCGTAAGAAAAATGAATAATGTGCATTTCTAGTATTATCTTAAACCAGTACTATCTGGACTATTGTATTAATTGAAGATGCAATATTTGTTATAAAATCGTAATGATATTGTTTATTGAAAAATGTATTTATTAACGATACGCGAGTGAACGCGAATGCACTGTCTGCTATAATTTTCAGAAATTATGATGATCTAAAATACCTTCCCTGATATGAATTTATTTCTATTTAAGGTGCCAGTACTTTGCCGGTATCTTGAGCGGCGGCTGGGTGGAAAGCTTAGGCAACGTCATAGTACTGCCACCGTGAGTATGCCAATAATTAGCCTGGCCTGCTGCTGCAGGACTTGGATTTATACCTCTCTTTAAATTAGGATTGCTGACAGTCACCACGCTGCGCTGGGCTTACTAATGAATAGTTAATTATTTATTATTTGTGACTCCCAGAGGTCGACCGAATACTGTTAGCTAAAGACTTATCAATGAACGGCGGCAGAAGGTATGGGCCAGAAGGTATAAATAAACAGTGCCTTTTGCTGCTTTCATTATAGCATGCAGAAGTTTTCAGTACATTTGTATTAAGGCTGTGTGCTGCTAAATTGTAACAATGTTAACCCATTCAATGTGTTTTAAGGTTCTCATACAATGTGGTTTATTTCGCATTGTGTCACATTTACTCTGGTCTCGCCACTATCCCAGACTCTGTGAGCATCGTAGAATTGGCCACGATCGCCGATATGTTGGGCTTAGAAGGGTTAAAGGAAGCCATCATGTTTACGCTTAAAGCTAAATATTGCCATCATTTCCATAAGGTATTAAAAACAATTTTTTATAATGATCTGTATATTCCTGCTTGGTTTTTACTAAATTTCCACTTTGGGTAACAGGGATATAAACCCATATCCAATTAAGGGTAATCAGATATTATATTTTAATATTGCAGCCATGTGAAGTGTGCATAGTCGGAGTTTTAGAATGTTTCCCATTGTCTGCGGTGTATGGTTTGGATGATTTATATCACAAATGCGTCAAATGGATTACAAAGCACTTCTCTAAAGTTTGGCCAACTAAAGCATTTGCCACATTACCTACGGATCTCTTAGATAAGTGCTACCAGCATCACACCGTTAATCTAACCATTGACAATGTAGTAGAAACAGTATACGGGTGTGGCATTGCTGGTAAGTTTGATATACACAGTACTTATTACTTAACATAACAATGAGCAAATCTTAAAAGTGCTTATTTGTTGTATTTAAATATGTTTAATGTTCTTACTGAAGCGATTGTTCTTACAGCGGCGTCTTTACAAAACAGTAGGTGGTCTGAAGGCGTGGCGCGCATGTGTCGGAGGCTTATAAATGTAGCAGCGCACTTCGCAGCTCCCAAGCTGGTTGCGGTATACAAAGCCATTCCTCCGTTGCCCAGCGAGAGTCCTCAGGCCGCCAAGCAAGCCCTGGATGATTTTCTCGCTGCTGCAATAGAATGGGCACCTCCCGAAGTGGTATGTTATGCATATGGTTACCTTTCAGCGCTTGTAAAAGAAATACGTAACAGTCAATACTCGAAACCTGATTTGATCAGCAATGGCACTGATATCCGCAAAAGTTTCGGCCCCGGTAACCTACTGTACACGCACGCCAGCACTTGGCGCATGCAATGCGAGGGCGCCTTGGTGCGAGCAACGCCTCGAGTTGTTGCTACGCAAGCTTTTAAGGAGTTACCGTCTGATTTACGGAAAAGACTACGTGAACTCGGTTGTATTAAGTATGGCGCGCATGCTATGCCCCTCGCCTCTCCCACACATCAGCCAGAGAGAAAAACTAAAACAAGGACAGTAGTAGTGAAGAGCAAACCTTCAACTACAACGGTTCGTAGTGTAGATATAGCGCATGTGCGCGCTTCATTTGTACCTTACACGCCGAAACCTTTGCTTCCGGTCGGTTCCGTTGATACTCTTAAAAGCAACAGCGGTTTCCGTGAATGTAAAAAACCGTTTACCTCTCATACACCGAAAGTTCGAACAACGAAAGCGCAAGAGGAACGTGCTAAATTTAATAAAACAAAGAAAACAAAATCTCAGGAATTGGTGAATAGTAAAACGAATGTGCCCCGAACTCTCTCGTACGAAAAGACCACGGCGAGATATAAAGAACCGTTACACAAAGATAAGAAAACGGTAGTTGTGAATAAACACTTGCCGAAGATTGAATCTTCGAGTGAGTCGTCGCGTAACTCAAGCCCTGTACATTTGCGGAACTTGAAGTCTAGCCCGCAGAAGGGTCGGCGGGCGGTGGCGGGCGGGGGGAGCGTGTCGCAGGACAGCCTCGCTACCAGCTCGCGGCCGCGCACCGCCGAGCCCAGCACGGACTCGCTCAGCGAGTCACAGACCAGCAACAGATATGCCACTTACACAAAGCAGAAGCATACCAAAGGCTCCGCCGAATGTACGTACTCCTTGTTTCATAATAGTGCTTCTCGATTTTTATAATATGACATAGGTAGAGGTCGCCTAATTTAAAACTGCACGCTCCACAAAATTTACTATAAACGAGCAGTGGAGAGGTGTGCAATTTTAAATTAGACGATCTCTACTTAACTATGACATTGTGTATTTTTACGGCTATTGAAGTCAACATTGCGGGTGGTGGGCACAAATTCCTTCTTGGTACCGTTGTTTTTCGACACACGAAAAGTAATTCTGTGTTTTACACATATATTACGGAATAATAAAGTAAACTTTTTACAGCCATCAAAATCATGAAAAGTATAGAACCAGTCCAGGTTACAGAAAATAAAATGAAGACGAAGATACCTGTATATTTAAACCAAGGACCAAAATACAAGGGGCTGGACAGTCGGAATTCAAGAGACCAGCAAAAGTGGAGCAGACTTGCCCCCAGGACGAACGCAACGAACAACAGGTCCAATGAGCGCAAAGTGCCGGGATCTTTGATGAACGCTACAAAGTCAAGCTCGGCGAAGATAGTTCCCAAGGTGGGTTTGATTTATTTTCTCGCCAACCTATTCTGTGCCACTCCTTGGCTTCCCTCCACTCCTTAGACCTCTCGCCATCCCGCGCTTTCTAGTTTTCACGGAATCTATCTAGTTGGTACAGCACGCTGCCGACCGCAACCGACTGCGTCCGCCCGACTGCTACAATCCGCTGAAGCCTGGGTGACTCTGCTATGTTAATAGACCCACCGTATCCCGTCTTGACCCGCACCAGCTCTCTGTGTTATGCGCTTTAACTAATTACGTGACCACAGGTAGTGAAAGAGACGGAAGCACTATGCAAGAGCAATATGTCGAGGAGCCAGAGGTCCCACCACAGCAGGCATCCGTCTCACCAAGATGAGAAGGAATCATCATCCCTTGTGGAGTCGGAGACGTCCAGAAACAATACGTCGAAGAGTCAAAGAAGTCCGCATCCGCACTCTAGCAAACAGCAACCTCAAGATAAAGAATCCTCGTTCATGGAGACAGCAACGCTGAAGAACAGCATGTCAAAGAGCCAGCGAAATACCCAGGCCAACAAGCCACAGCCTCACAAAGACGAGAAAGAGTCCCCCTCCCTCAAAGAAATACCCGTCATGGAACGTTCCGGAACATTCCTAAAAGATGAACCCACTTTCGGCGATATCATTAACTTAGATATATCACAATAAATATCTTCAGTCGCATTAGCAAAGTAGAATATACAGGATAAGTTTTCATCATAATTAATTATCATGTGTGTTTTCATCATATATCATGTTTAACTTTGGAGTAATATATTCCCTAAGTTTGTATGGAAAAATATGCGACTCGTTTCTTCTTAAACACCAGATGGGCCATCTGCATATTTGACATCCAATACCTAGCATAAAAAGTAGTTGTATTTTTCTTGTCCTCACATTGTCTCAGCTCTAATTTACTAAATTCATTAATAATGCTTTCAATGCATAAGATTCTACTATTGATAGATAATTTCTCTCGTGACTAACTTGTGAATGAGTTGCGCTGTTGCCTGTGGTCTGGGCTCGAAAAATATCGGTAGTGGGTACGGCGTTTGCTCCTCTTTGTACTCAGTAAGTACATCAATCACCAGTTATTTATTTTAAAACGTTATAACTAATTAGTATTTTTTAAGCTGCAATGAGTGTTTAGAAGATTCCAGAAGAGTTAATTCCCATTACAAGCCTCCTGACGCGGATGTATAGGAGACCTAGCCCAAATCGGTGTGTCCCATTCAGTTTATTTACTGCTCATAAGGTGTCTCTCCTCAACCCTAACCAAGGTTTTCTGATTCTGTTTTCAGGCTTCATCCGGTTCTGAAATACTTGTAAGGATTTAATACGTGGACACATAAAAGGACAGGATTGACGCAGAAACAATAGTTGAACATAGTGGCAAGCTTCACAATTACAACAATCAAGGTATGTTGATGAGTATGTCGTATTTAAGTATTATATATTTTAATATATTCATCCTAATTGCCTGTGCATAGACGAAGTTATTTCTGTGCTATGTCTCTATGATATCATTAACTGGTATTCTGAATGTTACTCACGACTATTTTGCTCAATTCCGCAGTGTAGGAAGATAACGCATAAATCCTGTTACTTTATTTTTGTTTTACTCTTTTTAATAATCAAATATCTATAATATGAGTTTAAATAACAACTTTTTGCTGAAATTGAATTTATTGGATATAATAATGTTGCGTGTGATGCCGGACGTAAAAGAATAGCACCATACCATTTCTTCCCATGGGTGTCGTAGAAAGTGACTAAGGGACTTACTAGAGAATGGGCAGCAGCGTTCTTTAGGCATTTGACCACCATACTGCGATCGCCAGCCCGCAAGCGTCGCCATTATGGCAAATCCCCCCTTTTTGGGGAGGCTTATGTCCAGCAGTGGAAGTCTTTCCGCTGACATGAGATATAATAAAGAAGTAGATACGCCCTGGTTAAACATAAACTAAGCAAAAGTCATGCATTGGCACAAACATAATCGCCACATGTTGATTTCTAAACCTAATATAATGAAAATATAAAAACACGATCGATTTGCGTGGACTTTATGAAAGCGTGTATCGTCCAGCTGTCACGATAATTGAATACAATACTCTGATTTCTAATTAGCTGGAGCCAAATGACACCCGTTACTATAGCATAACTTGACGTTGACAAAAAACTGTCTGCCGGAGCTGTTATTTTAGTCCAGCTAATCAGAAAAATCAGAATTTACAAACCTACTTGATTATTATTGTAATTACTGCTATATAAATTAATGCAGTTCCTGTTTTATATTCACCGCCGTACAGTAATGACATCGGTGTTTTTTTTCTGAGGGAGTTAGATAACAACGAAAAGGGTTGACATTCATTGATTGGTTTCTCAGAAACCATATTTAAAAGCAACAGATCCATCCTCGCTTGTGAAATGTAAGTAGAATTAATAATAATTTCAAGACCAAAACTATTGACATTAATGGCACCTCCGCTGGCTTTAACCAATGCGCCACTCCAGGTATTTATAAAAGTAGAGCTAGACTATACGAGTTATATGGTTTGAAAAAATACAGGTTTGATAGTCCTTTTCTAGAGTATGTCCGAAATTATTCAAAATTATCTATTTAAAAAAAGTCTTTGTTTTTGCTAAATCAAAAAATTTAAGCGATACAATAAAAAACTCCAATAATGAAGTAAAAACCACTTGGAAAATTATTAATAATGAAACTGGTAAGTCGGTTAAACAGGAAAAGCTACTTGAGATTATGGTCAGCAACAAATTAGTTAATGAAGCTCAGCAGCTTCATTAACTAATTTGGTAAATGCCTCAGCTACATCGGCATGTAGCTGAGGCATTAAATGAGGTTTTTGCCAACATATCTTTAACTACGACTCGCACCTTAAATTTATCCCCGTCTAAAGCGGAAAACCTTTTGCATAGTAGTATGCCCAAATGTAGTCGCTTATTTAGTTTCGAACTGTAACGCCTCGCAATGTAGTTAATATTTTTAACACACTTAAGTCTAAAAACACTGGTGCTTACTGGGGCATCTCTATTCAACTTTAAAAGTAATATAATCGACATCGTAGGTAGGGATCTAGCTATTACTTTGAGTAAATGTGTAGACTTAAGAACTTTTCCTGACCTCATGAAGAGTAGTAAAGTCATACCATTATTTAAATCAGTTAATAAAAATAACGTTGACAATTTGAGTCCTATTTCTGTCTTACCTGCGTTTAGTAAAATATTTGAAAAGTTTATTCTCAAGCAGTTGCGAAGACGTTCTAATTTAAATAGCCTGCTTCATGATGAACATGGCTTTACAAAAGGTCGTTCGGCTACATACACGGGTGTTGTTCTCCTGAAACACATATTTAACGCATGGGAGAACTCACAAAATGCTATTGGAGTTTTCTGTGATCTTTCCCAAGTATTTGATTGCGTGAACCATGACACGCTTTTGCCTAAACTACGTCATTACGGTCTTCAAAATTAAGCTCTCAACGTACTAAATTGTTATTTAAATAATAGGCACCAATGTGTAGATATTAATGGTTTTTTTTTTTTTTTTTTTCTGGGTGGGAAATCATCAAATAACTTCTCCCGCTCTGGGTGGAGCGGGAGGGCGTGTCAGACTTTTACTGTCTAAAACCCACCCGTGTTCCCTCAGTTGCCTGTGTGCCAGGGGCGGCGGTATCTCTTTCGAACAACCCGCACCCCCGGCAGGCATCGGCCCTTGCGGGCCCCTCTGTTGCTGCTGACATCTCTTTGAGGCGCGCGTGGAACACAACGCGCCGTCGACCCGGGCTTGGTCCTTACCGGACAGCGAGGTACCCATTACTCGCCGTCCGCAAGCCCGTGCCTACGGTGGCCGGGAATCAGCCTGGGATTCCCGACGCCCAGGGCGTCTCCTGCGAAGGCCACGGCTGTGAGGGCGCATGTACTGCATCTCCCTCACGTGCGCCGCCTCCCTCTTTGCGAGCATAACTGCTTCGCTGAAGGAGGCGACTGCCAGCCATGCCCTCTCGCTCCGTACCATGGCCTGGACCAGGGTCGGACGCTAGAGATCGCCGCCGCCGATCACCTCCACGAGGACACGGCGTTGCTCCGCCCAAGCTGGGCAGACCTCCACCGTATGCTCCACCGTGTCCTCTGGGCGATCTTCGCAATGGAAACACCCGGGCGTTTCCTCCCGCCCTATCCGAAACAGGAACCTCCCGAAACAGCCATGTCCGGTGAGGACCTGTGTCAGGCGGAAGGTGAGGACGCCATGCCGCCTCTCAAGCCACTCCTCAAAGAGGGGACTTACCGCCGCAATCGCGGCGTGCCCAAGATATTAATGGTGTGAAATCTTCCGGGCTACCAGTTCAGTTAGGTGTACCTCAAGGCTCAATACTGAGTCCATTCTTATTTTTAGTGTATATTAATGATTTACAATTCTATTTAAAGGGTATTTGTGACGTTGTACTGTTTGCTGATCCGATACCTCTCTTATCTTTAAATTAGACAGGAATAGACAGGATTTTGACGACGTAAATAGTGCACTCTCAAGGGTTACGGATTGGTTTACCACTAATAATGTAAGAAAACGAAATGTATAAAGTTCGCTTTACCGAATGTAAGAAATCTGGGACCCAACATCGTCTTAGATAATGAGGTGCTTGAAACTGTACTCGGCAGTTTTTCTGGGCATAACAGTAGATGCCAAACTTGAATGGAGATCACATATTTCAAGCCTGGCAGCGGAAAGGCTCAGTTCGGCCGGCTACAACGTCAGGAAGGTAAGACGATACACTGACGTTGATATTGAAATAACTAAAATTGACTAACCGAGCTGCGGTTAGTCTATTTTAGTTATTTTCATAGTGTTATGTCCTACGGCATTCTGCTGTGGGGCAAAGCCGCTGACATTCAAAATATTTTTGTTCTTCAAAAACGAGCTGTTCGTGCAATTTACCAACTAGGTACTAGAGTTTCTCTGCGAGATTTTTTTTAAAAGATGTTGGTATTCTCACGGTGGCATCGCAATTCATCTTCGTTAACATCATATAAATTCGTCAAAATATACACTTATACACTAAAAACAGTGATATTCATAATATTAATACTAGAAATAAGGACAAACTACGTGCTTCCTTTCACCGGCTTTATAAAGTTCATAACTCATTTGTTGGGCTTGGTATAACCTTTTATACCAAGCTTCCCTCTTCTTTGTTAGATTTACATCTTAATGCGTTTAAAGCTAAAGTAAAATTCAACCTTTGTTCTAAGGCATACTATTCTGTCAACGACTACTTAAACGAAAAGAATTGTTGGTCGCCGTGATTAAATATTACCACAATACCTATCTACAGATAATTTATGAAGAGATAGAGTCGCATGCTGGTAGACACGAGTCCAGGGACCTATACCACAAAGACCTGGGCCATTGAAAATGAAAATAACCATATGGTAACCGAGCTAGACCAAATTTCAGAAACTAGGAAGAAGTATTGTCAATCTCTGTTCTAAGAACCTGTGTCACGTCACTATCTATACACAGATCCGAGCGGTGGGGATTTGGAACCTGACATTCTGCTGTCTGAGGTCAAGGCTGCTATTCAACACCTCAAAAATGGGAAAGCGGCTGGGAGAGATGTTATATTCTTATTGAAACGATTAAAGCCCTTGGGAAACGCGGATATCACCCCTTGCACAAAAAAGGCTCTAGAAAGAAATGTAACAACTACCGACTTATTGCACTAATATCACACGCTAGCAAAATATTGTTACATATTAATGATCGACTGAAGACATACCTGTCCAAAGAGATTGCTCCGGAACAAGCTGGATTTGTGAAAGGGAAAGGCACTAGAGAACAAATTCTCAGTGTACGCCAGATCATCGAGAAAGCGCGAGAGTTCAATAAGCCGACTATTTGCTTTGTTGATTTTTCCAAAGCATTCGACTCGGTGAAATGGCCGATACTGTGGAAAACTCTGCTAAGAATGGGTACCCCAAAACACCTTGTTCACCTCCTAAGGTGTCTATGAGGATGGCATAGCATCAGTTCGTACAGATGACATTTTGTGGAGAAATTTTCACCCGAGTGCTGGAGTCCGTCAAGGATGTATAGTATCGCCGCTCTTGTTCAATGCATTCACTGAGTTGATAATGCGAATAACTTTGGAGGATTGGAGTGACGGTGTTACCATTGGCGGATACAAAATCGCTAATTTGCGCTATGCAAACGACACGACTCTATTTGCAACTAGTGAGCAGCATATGGAGGAGCTGCTACTGAAAATGGAACGCACAAGTCTAGAGTTCGGATTAAAGATAAATCGCTGCAAAACTAAAATGATGATTGTCGACCGCGCCAACAGGAACTCGCCAGAAGTGACCAACATTGTGAACTATGACGTGGTCGAGTCCTAGGTATACCTTGGAACTTTAATAACGAACAATGGTGGATGCATAGATGAGATAAAGCGACGAATGGATGTCACCCGAATATCAGTGGACAAGATGAAGCAAATATGGAGGAACAGGAATATCACTAAAACCGCGAAAACCAGGCTCTTGCGAGCACTTATTTTCCCCATATTTCTTAACGCTGCTGAAACGTGGACTTTGCGGGAAGTGGAAAGAAAAAAAGATAGACGCTCTGGAGATGTGGTGCTTGAGAAGAATGCTTGGAGTTTCATGGACTGAGTTTCGTACAAATGTCTCCATACTCCAAGAACTCGGCATAAAGCAGCGCTTATTTTCTACAATATGTAACAAAAACCCTGTTGTTCCCTCTACCCACGTTTTCAGAATCGGTATACATACGTAATAAAGCAAGTCATTTATAAAAACTGTTCAACAAAAATATTTAAAATAAATATTTAATTATGAATATTTGTAAAGTTTAACTGATTTTGATTAGATCAAAGAAAGCCGCCGAGTTCGTAGTCTATTGTGCGAAATAAGGATACTTGTAAAATCACATATTGTAAATATTTTTTTCGAATATGTCGATTTTAATAGTTATTTAATACTGAACTCTCTACCAGCCAATGCTTATTTTTTAAATTATAACTTCGTAAATGTTGTGCTTGTAGGTAAGTGTATACGTCCCTAAAAGGAACAACAGGGTTTTTGTTACATATTGTATAGTACAGTCTCGTATCTAGCTTTTTTAGCCACGTTTCAAGACGTGATAGCCTTTCCATAGAGCGCCTCGTCATCCAGGGAAAAGTGGAAGGTACTAGACCGCGTGGGAAGTCACCGACTCGATGGACCAACTAGATTAAATCTATTGTGGGCAGCTCACGCGCGCATAAACGAATGCAGTAGAATGACCTTCAGCAGAGACAGATGGCGGGACATCGTGAGGCGTGTTCAATCTGCCCCCTTCATAACTACGACTACGTGACGACCACGACCCCTCTGCCAAGAGTGTACCGACTAAGAAGAAGTTGTTGTTTACTTAATTAAAAGTACCTACTTAAAGCCTACCACCTAGTTTATTTAATTAAATTTTAAATGATGTATGTTCTAGATTTCTTTGCGAAGATAATCTAAGTCAGCAATGGATTACAAAAATAAATATCACTATTTCAATAAAGAAATATGTATCAAGATGGTTCGCAAAATTAATTTAAAAAAAACGAAGTAGGTACGCCCTGGTACGAAAATTCTGAGTACGAACCACTTAGTGACATCTAGTGTGAGATAGTTACGTAACTATAAAGTAAAATCTACAGAACGAGTAGTTTTGCTATTGACCGGTAGATTGAAAATAAAAAAGTGGGCGGGATCTAACACCCCCTCACCCCGCAAATTGTCTGGCGTTGTTTCTTAGGAAATCTAATTACAACATCTCTTTATATTTACTCCATGGGTGCGCTGCGTGGACTGCGCTAAAATCATTAATCATAGCCTCTCTGTTAGCCAAACATCATAGTGCTGTCTGTCCTATGATGTTTGGATAGCGGCGAGATTGCCCTATATCCAATAAAAGACTGACATTATGTTTTTTTTTTAAATATTGCAGGTTTGTTAAGAGTGCATGGAGTTTTAGATTGTTTTTCACTGTCTGTCGTGTTTGGTTCGGATGATTTATATCACCAATGTGTCAAATGGATTGCAAAGCACTTCAAAGTTTGGCCAACTAAACCAAGAGGCTGGACGTTCGGAATTAAAGAGACCAGAAGGCCAACTCTCGTAACTAAATACGTTCAAAGTTTAGTCACAGTCTCATCTCAGCGACAAACAAATGTCAAAAGCTTGTCAAAAATGTATGGAAAATCGGGATATTTTTGACAGATTGAGACTGAGATCAGACTGTGAACGTTCTTAAAATTACGAGAATCATAAAAAGTGGGGCAGATTTGCCCCCAGGACGAACGCAACGAACATCAATGAGCGCAAAGTGCCGGGATCTTCTATGAACGCTACAAAGTCAAGCTCGCCGAAGATAGTTAACAAGGTGGGTTTGATTTATTTTCTCGCCAGCCTTTTCTGATCCACTCCTGGGCAAAGGCTTCTTTCCACTCCTTACAACTTTCGCGATCCTGCGCATGCTTCTAGTTTTGACGGAATATATCCAGTTTGGTCCACAGATATAGAAAATGGACTGAGCATTCCGTATTCAGTAGTGCAGTGAATACAGACCAAAAAGTACGAGAGAGACAAAGCGAATTTGCGGCCAGTAGCTCTGTCATTCTTGAATTTTGATTGGATCAATTATGTTTTGACTTTTATGTATACCTTTGCTTTCATGCTTGTAAAATATAGGTATAATTTAATCGATATATTAATGAACTTAATCCAGTAGTAAAGTGTAGCAATAATATTAGTAACAAATAGGAAAGACTTCTATTTCTAGTCTTAGTCACTTTTTCAAATTAATTGAAATTGGAAAACTGCGCCTTGGTTATTACAGTCTCGCAGAAAAGAGGTAGGTATGGCAGTCGCTTTGTGTCTTTCTAGATAGTGGTCACTTTTGTGCGGCTAACGCTCACTGATCGAGACATAGAGAATGGACTGACCGGCGCTCAGTCCATTCTCTATGTCTATGGTGTCGCCATTTCTTTCGTAGCACGCCCTGAACCCGGCTCACTGTTTCGGGGCGCTCTGCGCTATTTTCACCCGCAGTTTGCGGATTTGATAAATAAGAACCACACGGATTGAGTGGACCTGTCCAATCAGTGCACGCATTTATCAGTAATAATGCAGCTCAACTCAGAACTTATAAAATTCATAATGTCAATGTCTATATAAACAAAAAATACGAAAATAATCGTGGTGAGATCATTTGAGGACCATGTAGATTGGTGTCTGATATGGTCTTTTGAGGAAAGAACCACACAGATTGAGTGGACCTATCTTGTCAGTGCACGCATTTGTCAGTAATCATGCAGGTCAACTTAGAACATAAGAAGCACAGCGATTCGACGAACAATACCAAAGAAAGGACATCTTGGTAGGCTGCATAAAATACTCAAACTGCCAGATTATCATTAAAAACTAACTGAGAGAGAGAGAGAGAGAGAGAGTAAACACAAAAAGAAAACAAAAAAGTCAAAGTGTATATAATAACCATCAAATGTCAAAGAGTATAAGTTTTCAAAAAAAAAAACAACAACATTCAGTTTGTAAATTGGAGCAGGTCAATCCCAAGCTTTTTGTCCTCAATTAATTATAATCTTTAACGGTATAAAAAGCTTTCAGGCACAACTTACGTTTAATGAATGATTTAAATTTATTGAGACTTAGATCTTGAGCATGGCTTGGAAGTTTATTATAAAAGCGTATACATTGACATCTGAATGACCCACCTATTTTCTTGAGCCTTGTTGATGGTACATCAAATTTGTGTTTGTTCCTAGTATTTGTACTATGGATATCACTGTATTTTTTAAACAATTTAATATTTTTATTTGATTATAGAAGAGATTTGAATATAGAGAAGATATTTGAGATTCAAAAATATACTGTGAAGGCACAGTCATTACATTAATCTCCTTAAATTTCTCTCTGAGAGAGTGACTAATTTAATTTACGTCATGTTTCGTTGCGGGTCAAAATTATCATTATGTCAACTCGTATGATTTTGGTTTTAACCATGCATTTATTATTCGTTTCGTTAACAGGTTCCCGTGCTTCGATGTTTTTGAGCACCGACAACTTCAACAGTCTCCTTCATTCGTAAAGAAACCATCTACGTTAGTACGTATTATTCCAGTAATTTATAATCAAACTTTGTTTTATAAACATAAGGGTCATACCGATTAAGAATGATCTTCTAAATGAATATTTAATCTAAAAATGCTTTAGGTGTAAAATATGATACTGGTTTCAGTGCAGGGGTTCTAAACATTTTCATGTTTAGTTCGACATAATGTGATTGTCGCTGGTTTTCCCCCCTAATCGGACTCACTTCCCTTGATGTAACTCTCTTCTTTATAATAAGTTACATGTGCCAAGCTCATAATGAAAAACATTACGCTTCGTTTTTTCTTCGCCACAGTCGAATAAAAACTCATTTGTTCTAGCTGTGAAAAAGTTTTTGCCAGTGTTAACGTATAAATAATGGAATATAACGTAAATTCTATAATTATTCAAGTTACCCAGGCCGGTATGTATGTTTTTCGGGTATGTGTATATAAAATCTTGTTATCCGTAGGGAATTTGTTCAAACTCCTTTTACCTTATAGTGTAGAGACAGTTTATTTACACATTTCCTAGGAATTGTATATAATATTATGGTAACGGTAATTGAGGCAAGTCAAAAGTTTTTTAAGAAAATTGCTAGGCTAACATGGTGTGCGCGACAACATGTTGACGCGTGCTCATTTTTAGTCCGGATGGACACAGTGCTGGCGCTTACGCTCTGTGCTGCCCTCACTGTTCACGAGCGCCGACACTATGAATGGTACTGATTAATCACACGTAAAATGTATAGAATGTGGATTTAGAGCATAATTTAATATTAACTTCTGTACTTGTCATTCGAATTATAACCTTGTTGAATAGTTAGATCTTAATGCAAAAACCCATTTGTCGTAGCAGAAATCAAAAAGTTACTGTTTTTTTTAATTAAAACAATAAAAAAACTTATTTTTAAATTTTTTAAATGGTTTGAATCATTGAGGCATATGTCCATCAGTGGACGTCTTTCGGCTGAAAGGAAGATGATGGTGATTTATGTTTTTCTTCGTAACTATTAAATCTTAACATTCTACACATTCGTGTGCAAATACACATCATTATGTATATTAGGGATTATAATAATGTAGGCTCCCTATAGTATTTATATCCATATCTATTAGTATAATAAAACTCACCCTGTATGTACTTATTGCATTGCTATTAACTCTTAAAAATGCTTAAATGTCTAGCTGGATCTAGTACATAAGAAAGAGAAGTGGCGATTATTAACATAAAAATTTCGTTGCCATTTTAATTATACTAAATGTAATGTAGACTCAAGTAGTAATAATTCAACGACACTGTCTTTTTCATTAAAAAGGTTACGTAAATGTAATGTATTTTATAAAATCGTCAACTATGACTTATTGTGCATTGCATGTCAAAAATAATTTATCATATATTTCAATACAATAAGCAGACAATGTACTTAAAATATCCATTGTATGTATTCTAAATAGAGTTCTTTTCCGTAACACATCTCAGCTCAGTATTAAGTATATTAATAAGACTTCCCTCCGAAATATTTGAAATTAGTAAAATAATGTATCTTATTGAATTTTTACGATATATTGTCATACTAATATATGTATGCAAAGGAACTGCTTAGTATTTCCTAGCTTTAAGGATGTCTTACAATATATATATGTATGCATAGCTGGAACAACGAACTCCACCATAAGAGAAGATACCTTTTATGATCATTCGAATACGGCAGCACAATCACTGCAAAATGATTAATCTTATTTTTACAACTAAGAAAAAGCTGCTAAAAAAATATGTTGACTGCCGTTACTGCACTAGGAAAAGCACTTGCTCAAAGGAAAAAACAGAATTCAAATTCTAATAATTTCATTTTTACTGTCTATTTTTTCCTATTATTTTGAAAAAAAAAAAGAAAGCTATTAGCTATACGTAGTCCGAGTAATTCTGACATGTACTTACTATGAGACTAAAACACTCGAATACTAACAAAATGTGTTGGAGCCAGGATTCACACGATGACACGATAATGGGTCAGTCAGTATCAAAATGGACTTAAAGGAATTTAAAAATCAACGTTCGAGAAAATTGCGTGCTACATTTTAGTTATTTTCCGTCTACGTGGCGTTCGTTCATTTTACACTATACCGAAAAAAGTGCTTAAATAAAATATAAGTGTAGGTGGAAATCCAACTATAGGATACTGTAGTGTATACGTATGGCTACGTAGACATTTTAAAATAATACAGCAACATCACTTTCAATTTTATACTTAAATAATCTTACCTTACTTAATTATATATATATATATATATATATATAGTTTCTAAGTTTTTTTTATAATGATTGTGATAAAATGTTTTTTTTTTTGTGGTAATTTTTACTTTTATAAAGTACGGTTTCAGTGGTCTCATTAGTTTTAGGAAGGAAAAGGGTATAATGCACCTAATTCAAAGGAGATTGTGAGTAACAAATGCAGCTATCAATATCAAACTTCATATCTCATGCGTAGTGCGGTCGTAATGTACATTTAAATATAAAGATTATTATTTAAAAAAAAAAAAGAAACGCTTTTAGATATTGGTAGTGCCTAATCTCCTTTCAATTTGTTTTAGTGCGCCCAGTGAAAAGATAAATAAAAATACCCCAGGTTTGTACTAAACTAATAAAAAAATGATGCAGTGTTATTAATTAGGTACCTCTTGCATTTTTCTTTATTTACTCTAGCAGTATCTAGGTACCTTTCATAATAACAACAGCTGAAAATTGTTAATGTTATTATACAGAATGTCAGTTAAAAGAAGGGACATACTTTAAGGGAGTGTAAGTATAGTGCACATAAAATGACCAACTTTTACAATAGGACCGATGCCAATGGAAAACAAATTGTTATTCTATACACTTTGCATGGAACAGCTGGTAATTTTGCGTATTTCAAAGTAGGTCCTACATATAGTAAATGATGTTCAAGTTCATGAATACTATACTTCCGTAAAGTACGGCCCTGCTTATAGCTGCCATGCTGTATTAGAGGGTGGGACCACGGAAAATGGTTTTATTTATTTATGAAGATGTATTTCTTAAGAAGGTATTTAATATCGGTAGTACCTTATTAGGTTATACTGCACAATATAAATGTGTTATTGATATGCTAGTTGTAATTAAATTATTAAGATTAAAATATGTTTTTACTTGGGTTTACTCTAAAAATGATCTCATTGATGCACAGTATTCAATAATATTGTTGATTTTTATCAGCACCAGGCCATCAGCCGCTGCAATATTTATAGGCAATGTTAATTTTCTTTTATTGAGTGTTTTAGTTCTATATTACGACCTGTTTTAGTGTCCAGTAGGTTAAATTGTTATAATTAATTGTCAATATTTGATTTACGTACATAATATAGGTTCTCATCTCATTACATATTTCTATCACCGTAACCGTGCACCGTTTGTATAAATTCTATGTCTGTAAACTTCTAGATTTTAATCATGAATATATTTATTATTGTAATTGTTGATGAAAAATGTTATTTTAGGGAAAAAGTAATAAAGATAATAAACATGTGCAATGTCATTTGATTGTTTTATTTTTTGAATGCCAGCACCCTAATTGCGTAACGCACGATTAATCATAATCTGAATAATTTTATAACAGTTTGCTAATCCATTGCTTATTATGTTCGAAAAATGTGTCTGCTCAACAACGTTAATAACGCAATGAATATTGTTGAACTGTCAAAATTAAACAGATTATGATTGATTGTGTGTTACGCAATTAGGGTGCTGTTCTCTAAGGACTTTGTCATGAAAAACACATTCAATGGGACTATATGAACGTAGTGTTGTATTAATCATTTTAATTATTATAATTTTGTGACGCCATGTTTGTTACGGTCGCGTTTCATTTTAGTTCCACATTTTGCAATTTGCAGGCTGATCTTCTAATTGCAAAAACAATAAAAAGACGTTAGAAAATCAGTTTCGTGTCAGGCTGTATGTTGAACTAAATATGATTTGCGACAATAACAAGTATTGTATGTATTTATAGAAAATCATCATTCAACCCTCTTAAGTTTATAAAATAATCATCATGGTTATTGAATGGGATGGGCCACGTTGTCGATTAAAATACCTATCATCTCACCTGCTAATTGCAAAAATCGTATGAAAATTTGTATTTTCCGGGGTAGTTTACCTATCGCATCTTTAACTTTCCAATTCATATAGTCTCCTTCCGTCTCCACTAGCATACTCTGGACTCTAACCAGTGCTATAATAGGCCTATAGGTAGTTATAGGCCTTTATTCCCCGTAGTTCCATGTAGCTAGTTCCACATGGAACTACTGCAACTCGCTAGTTCCGTGTATGAAACAAGGAGTATTAAACTTTTAGTCTTTATTCCCATTAGTTCCACATAAAGTTTGTGAGCCACTGCTGCAAGGTATCTATCTATCGACCTCAGGGTGGTCAATCGCAACGTTCCGTAGTATGTGCCGCGTGCATTTCATGTACGTAGCCTACGAACATGAAATGCACGCGCGCAGTTCGCAAGCAGCTAGCGAGCGGCGCATTCGCCAGATCTGGACACACTCCAAATCATGATGGAGTCGTCGATTTTTACTTAGTCTTATTGAAATTAATTTTATTTGAACACCATAAACTTCACAAGAATTAAACTATGCAGGAAACTAGTGGTGGCCTTTATTTTGTTTTGAGTAGTGGACCCAATGCCAGGATGCCAGGTGTTCCGATTGCGATTACGTTTACTCTACATTGAAGTTAAAATATTGGCAAGGGTACTAGCATGTATAAATCGTAACAAATAAAAGTTTATAAAATTTAATTATTTTAGTGCGTGATAAAAGCGTGTTTTTTTTATTTATTTTTATATTAGTATTTCTTTATAGTTCTCATTGTGAAGCTAAATGAAGTTGATTTAGTAAAACTGGTGGTAAATTTCATGGAACTAATGGCACAAAATATTCTTCACTTTTTAAGGTTGCAATACTACAATATGGAACTCAACTACAATCATATGGAAGTAAATAGTTGCAGCAGTTCCATATGAAAGCAATGTCGGCTGTAAAACTAGATTAAAATTACATGGAACTAATGGTACAAAATATTAATTTTTAGGTTGCAATAGTTCTATGTGGAACTAGCTACATGGAAATATTGGGAATAAAGGGTCGTGATCCATCGAAGAAAGTAAGTAATAGCGAGTTATTTTTGTAAACAACATCGATTAAATGTAGAACTACAGATAATAGGTAAAAAAAACAGGTTAGACAGCCGGCCGTCGTCTCCCGCACTGCATTCCGTTCGCTCCTGTGTACTATAGTGTGTGTGGCCTTATTGGTAATTCCTTCAGTGCAATTCAGTGTCTTGAAAAACAAAACCATAAAACGAATTCAAAACATTAATATATTTTTATTTAGGTGCTTTATGTACGATAGAAATCACATCACGTTACACACAAGGATAACTCTTATCACCTAAGTGCGTGTATCAAACAAAAATGGGTAACTTAGTGTGACGCCTAGTACCTACGCTAGGTATTGTAAACAATCGGTTATTTAGTCTTAGCCGTATCTTAGAGCAATTACGAATGTTGAGCAAAGTTATCTATTAAGGATCTCAGAACCACAGTATTTTCAGCTATCAAGCAATCGAGGGGTAACTAAAAAATCTGTGATTTTGAAAGAGATATATGTCTTACTGTAATGAAACAATCTGTGATTTATGTGATTTTTTCGTTTCAAAGATCTCCGTGGCCGCGCGGTTCTCCGCGTTTCAATGGCGCGACAAAGTTCAAAACCTTATAACTTTGACTTTATAGTTTTCGGAATCAACTTTTACAACATCTTAGTAGATTTTTTTTTTTAATATCGCCGTGTTCGCGCCATTGAAACGGATACAATATGAATGAATACAATCATTTATAATGTTACTAGAAATAAACTTATTTAAGCAACAATGTGATGAGAATTTAAGAACACTTACAATAATAAATTAGTAGGTAAAGTATCTACTTACATACTAATTTATTAAAGAATGGAATCAAAATCACACTTAGTAAAACTCGCTAGAAAATTAATGCTACATCATTTAACTGCTTCCAGTTTTTAGGAAGATACTTACTTCGTTTGTGTGTTTCCCACCACTTCATGGCATCCAATACGATGACATTTAAATAATTGTACCATGGAGCTGGTCTGATGTTGTCGGATTTGGATGAAATTTGGCACACAGATAGTTTATAACCTGGGTGTGCGTAGTCGCAGCGGAAAAGTGTCGAATTTCTTGATTTCAGTTTAACCGATATTTAGTGTATGACGTCGTGTAATTGTGTGTGGTATCTACTTAAATACTGTGCATCCAACCATTGGGGAACTATTCAACAAAAACTGTTTCCGCTGGGACTACGTCATCCTAGCGGCACTTTTTTTCCTATGGACGTACAAGAAAATAATTGCATTCAATAATTAGTGTGTAACGACAATATGTAGCGTAACTATGTAGGTATGCTTACCTAAATGAAATTTGTGTGTCATTAAACTGCGGAGATAATCAAGTTTCAGCTGCGCTGACGTTTGGCTATTTGATGAAAATAATTTGAACAGTTTAGTGTAAAATTGTAATTTTTTACGCACGTTGCTTTGAATTTGTGTATAAAGTGTGTGAAAACAGAATTTGGAAAAAATATACCCGTCAGAAGATATAGACGGAAAAGTAAAATAAGGTTAATAGGTCCAAGTACCTACCTACTTAAAATAGGAAGTCTAGAGCCTAATTTATAACGTTTATTTGTATCTTGTAAGGGTCTACAATGTCTTGCCAAGTTTCATTTATGTGCTCTTTGTAATTAATGAGCAATAGCATAATTTACTACGACTGGATCACTATTTAGTTATTTATATCTAACAATTGCTTGCTGCACTTACAGTACCTAAACACCAAAGCGCGCAGCAAGCCAACAACATCACAATTAACTAAAAAACTTCACACAAACATGCAACATAGATTTACTGCTATCTATACACAAATATGTCAACATCAGGCGTCTGAGCAATCAGGGCGTTCAGCAGATTGATCGCCTGGGTTGTAGGAGCATATCGAGCAGTATGAGTACGCACTGGCGGAGCCGCGAACAGGCACCGCGAGGCACAGGCGCGCGACCGCCGCAGCCGGTCCGGAGCAAACAATGAACAGCGAGCAAGGGTAGTCGCGTCATCGATCATATTATTGAGTAAAAGGTAGTAGTGTATCAGAAGCGCACACTTACGTCTCAGTTCTAATGTGTTAACGCCCACCATTCCCGCAACAAACAGAGACGGATACAAATAGGGATAATACCCAAACATTTTTTTATGTAGGTAGCGAGCAAATTTTCATTGGACCCGTTCTATCATGAGCTTGTATTTTTGCTCATGTGGATCCCATACCAGCGCATTGCATTCAAGTTTGCTGCGTACAAACGAGTAATACAGGGTGAGTATAACATTCTTGTCTTTAAACCCACCTGCCTGTCTCATAACAAAACCAAGTGATTGGAAGGCCTTGCCACAGATATATGTGCTGATTGAAGGTCATATTCACGTCTAATGTAAGTCCAAGATTTTTTATTTCGTTGACGCGCTCCAGAGGGACGCCCGATATGTGGTAGTTATGCTGAATGGGCGCACGCGAACGGGTAAAAGAAATAGTCTTACAGTTAGAAGTGTTAAATTCTAAGTGATTAGCTTCACTCCATTTTTCCACCCTATCGATAACCCTCTGCAGTGCCTTACAGTCATGTTCGCTTTTAACACCCAAGAATAACTTCAGATCATCCGCAAACATGAGACATCGTGCCGTCCTGACAACCTTCGGCAGGTCATTTGCCATTACAATAAATTGCGTAGGCCCTAAGGTGCTGCCCTGACTTACACCGGAACAAGTTATGTAAGGGGCAGATTGAAACCCAGATATTTGTACATACTGAAAACGGTCAGTGAAATAGCTCGAAAAGAGTTGAAGCAGCTTCGGGGTAAATCCTATTGCGCATAATTTTTTTAGGCAGTACGTCATTTTGAACACGATCGAATGCCTTTTTAAAATCAAAGTAAGCTAAGTCTACTTGCTTATTTTTATCCATTGCGGTAACAGCAAAGTCTACAAAATGTAGGTATGTGGTTTGTTACAGTGGATTTACCAGCCCCATAACCATGCTGACACTCGGCTAGTTGGGTCTTGATTTGGCTGGTGATGTAACGATTAAGTATCGTACATCAAAGATCGTAGACTCAAAGACCTTGCCGAAGGCTGACAGAACCGCAATAGGCCTGTAGTTGTCGACTTTTGACCTGGCGCCACCCTTGGGTACAGGGGTAACCCGCGAAATTTTCCACTCTGCCGGATAAGAAGCTGTTTGTATGGCTAAGTTATAGATGAACAGAAGTGGTTCTCTAAATATTTCTAGGCAGTCTTTTAGAATAAAGGGTGGAATTCCATCAGGCCCTGCAGATTAATGGGCTTTTAGGCGTCGAATTGCTACTGATATGTCGGCTGAGTCAATTACATCTATGGCGATCTGCGAGGAGCATAGCGGCTCTGTTGCACCCAGCTCAGCATTAGCTGCAGATAGAACAGGGTCATACGGCAGAAACACTGAACTGAAATACTTAGCAAACGCATTTGCTGCATCCGCCCCTACCACGATCCGTCCATCATATTCAAACTCAGTGCATGTTTGTCTAGAATCCTGCTGACCTTTTACAAAATTCCAAAAGCTTTTAGGATCCCTCTTTATATCCGCTTCTGTTCGTTGGATAGGTATATTCATTATACGTCTGATCGATAAGCTCTTTAACTCGCTGTCTGTAAAATTTATATAATTCCCGATTGAACTCTAATAATTTCTCCTTTAATTTTTTTTACTTATCTTTTCTAGCTTAAACCACACCGGATACTGGTACTTCGAATTTTGTTTATTTTTTAATTTTTTGGGTATATGTTTATCAAAAATTGTATGTAACTTGCTGTACAGTAATGTGACAGCTTCGTCAACATCCGTTAGTGTATGCATATCATCCCATTTTGTTGAATACAACTCACCATAGAAAGATTGGAAATCAGCTTTACGAAAATTCCATCCTGTCGGCTTAATATCGTCGTCACACGTCGGGTTCCGAGGCGCACGCATCCTGCGACCCCGCGGTTGCTCGGCACTATGTAAAATGTACTCTGTGCTCGGCACAATTAGTTCGTAATCTCACTAATAGTGGCGGGTGATAGTCATCAGCCGGGACGACTGGCTCCACGTCACCACTTACTTCAACCGTCTCAACGTCCAAACTGCTCAGCACCAAATCTAACATCTTACCAACCCCAACCTGCATCGCCAGCACGGTCCTGGTCCAGTGACGCAATACTGTATAAACCCAGGGGAAACAATTCAGCATCACATACACTACTAGTCAGAAAGGTCTCCGTAAATGCAAATAAATCAGCTGATTCAACTAATACGGACTTTTTACAAATGTCCAGCTTTGAACGCAAACCACGGACATTCTGGTAAAAATAAATCGTATTTTGCAGTTTATTAACCCTCATACTACTGTGGCTTTCGAAATCCACTTCTCCATTGTTTAATGTGGACATCTTCTGCCCAGTGTTCGGGTTTCATATAATTCGCAACATGTTTTGTTGGCACAGTTAACTTAAATGATGCGTAATCACCTCGCGACTTTAATGGTTCCACTGAACAGTTATCACCAGCACAAATGTTACGGCAAAATATTTGTAGGTACTTACGCTGGAAGCACCAGAATATAAATGCCTACTGTTACAACTTTTTTAATATTTCTGACAAATATATGCATTTGTTAATACAGATGCAATTATTAATGTAATAATTTCGTAAGTTTAAGAAAAAAGCTTGTGACTTACTAGTTTTATCACGAAAGTTATTAGTTACTTGTTCAAGAATTGTGTGCCTGGCTCTTTTTGGGGGCCACGTGATTACGAGGAAATCAGTCATAATCAACCTTTCTCATATACTATGCTCTGTTCAGGGCCCGATCTAAGGGGGGCAAGCCGGTAAGTGCCCAGAGTGGCAAAAATGAGGGGCGGCAAAATTGACGGGAGAGTCCTCAATGTTGTCTGTAGGAGTGAAAAATCTTATAAAAATGACCATGCCTAGCACCCCTACAAACTAGTTTTTTTTACACCGGTAAGTCAAGGAAATAATCCTACTAATAATAATTATTATACATATGAAAGTTTGTGAAGATGTTTGGATGTATGTTAGTCAATCACAAAACAACGGCTGAACGGATTTGGATGAAAATTGGCACAAAGATACATTATAACCTGAATTAACATATACCTTGTCGTTCTATGACGTGCAAGTGACATACAACCATGTGGTAAAGCAATTTCAAGGTCAATTATACTATACCTAGGTTTATTGAAAGCAAAATACCAGAAAGTAATCATAAATTAAGTCTTTTATTTCAGAAAACGATACAATATAGCATAATAGTACAATATAACAACAATACCATACAGAAATTTAAATGTTTTCTATTGTTAATTTAAAGATAACCCTACTGTATATTGAAATTGTGAATACAAAATTTCGTCTATAGATTACGGCACATTTCTTTAAAAATTATATAATTAATAAAATTATGTTTTCTTGTAAAATGTTCATACGTACATTACGTACCTAAGTTCATTTTACAAAAAGAGAAACTATCAAACTCCCGATCTAATTAGTGAAGGCCTATTGAAATTTTGATTATGTTCGAGTCATGATTTTGTTTATTAGTCTTTAAAAATGCTCATATTTATTTTAAATATATTTATTAACACAATAACTTCGAGAATTTCAATTTACTTTTAAATGTTTTAGGGACAAGTTTTCATTACATATTCTTTCCAATTATAGTGTAGTACATATTGGAAAATAGGTGCCCGTCATATATTTACTCTTCGGTGTTCTGTACAGTCGGAGTTAAAGAGTTTGATCTTATCTAGATGATGTAGATACATTAAATATAAATAAAACATTGTCCATTGGTAATAATTATAAAAAGAACCACCACAAATGAATTAAAAATGCCATAAACAAGAGTGAAATTCTTCTAAGTATACTGACACAAAACTACGATTAAATGTGCTATGAAATATGACATGTAGACGCCTATTATATTATAGAATAGTAGCCGTGGGGTTTACACAACAGAGCCACGGTTGTACCAATTTATTCAATCGAACAATCCTCACTTCGCACTTGATTCTCAGACCGACACTAGCTGAGCTTCAAAACATTCAACCTACAATTTGTGTACCACACTATGAAAATGATCAGTTCTTAGCATAACGAAATAAATATTAGAGTACATCAAGTTGCAACAAGCCAAAAGTTGCTTCGTAAACCTATAATAAGATAAATGTAAAGCTCAGCTAAGGCCAGACCAAGCCATATTGTTAACGAAATGTTTTTTTTTTTAAATAAAATCCTCACTGTTTATCACTCCCGCTGTGCACTTAAAATAAATAAACTTAATATTCGTTGTAACAAAATTAAATTTATGGTTTAAAACTGAATGTATTACCAAAATTATATGACAGCTAACAGCCGGTGTATAAAATATGCTCACCAAACCCACAGAGTAAGAATCACTGACTGTGTAGATACAATTAGCAGGGAGTATCGAAACTGTTATTACCATAATCACGTTTACCTAGGGTTAAGTTTTCAAATTGTGTAAGCATATAGTTTTCTACTGAATTTTAAGAATCCATATATTAACCAAATACTTATGCACTTACAATACGAACATTTTAAAAGCCATAATTGTATATAAGTTTAAAAATAATTACGAGACATTTTCACTCAATTTTTACACGAAAATACACATTAAGTATATGAACCTGATATTTTACGCTATGTATTCCACTTAACACGTCATAACATTAATTCCTAAGTATTCAAGGCTGGATATTGTAAGTATGACAACAACTACATACCAAAACACGATGACTTAACGTTCTACAATTATAATATTTGTATTATTTTAGGCGTATAGCACACTGAAACCAGTACATGTAAATGCGAGCACGGTAATAGGTCGCGCAGTGCGTATTAGCACTTATAGAGTTCGGCATGCGAATGTGTGGTTCCTCAATGGTTGTGTTTCAGTGTGTACAGTGCCATAGTCAAATTATGCGCTAATACAAATAAATGGCCGATCTTTTGTTAGCTCGGGGATCCGGAATATTAAGTAAACGTGTGTGTCGTCAAGAATAACATACGCTAAACAGTTTATTATTTATAAATAATAATAGTTACAATTCATATTGATAACATTTATATTCTGCACAGTGCGATGGTTATTTGAATTATGATTGATTTCACACTAATTAATTTGCCATAAGTCAATATATTTACGTCAACACTGTTTAATTTTACTTATGATATTTACTCATGCTCGAAGACAGTCTGACAAAAACTGAAACGAACGATTACCCTTAAAACGTAGTAACCGAAAAAGTTCTGTTTTTGAAAGTTTATTTTTAGCTCTTTGTCGGCAGGTTTCTATTTTCTAACGCCAACTTTCTTATTTTACAGCGATTTAGTGAAACATAATATTATATTGAGTATTTTACTAAATTGAAGAAATAATTAACAGCTGCATTCCTAATTACTATAACATAGTCTTAAGACACCGTGTATATACTGTACAACAGTGTGTTGTAGACGATTTGCTGACCATAGATTGTACCACAGCAGCAAATAGGTAGTTAATATTTTGAGAAGAATGGTTGAGTAAGAAACTGCTTTTAAATTTCTCCAATTTAGTGTAATTCTCTATGTTACTTGATGCACCAAACTACAGTTCCAAAACACTTATAACATTTCTGAATACTGTCAAAATCTTCTCTACTTTATAAATCTTTGTGTAAGTACCTAAGACAATGAAGGGAAGCTGACACCAGTCCAAGTGGAAGAAATGATGGCACTTTATATAGTTCACATTAGCCACGCGCCCATTTTATGGCTTCACAAAGCAGTGTCAACTTAAGTTTATCCATAAACACAAATTAATTAATTAAGATACCATGATGACCCTTCCATCACGCGCCGTCATCTGGGACTACGTGCCTGACGTTAAATACGACTTTGTCAACTGTTTCCACCATTACCTCATTATTTTTACACGAAAGCTGTAAATGATTATTTTTCACAGATTGTGTACAATATTATACTAATTTTATAATCATATCATCAATTTAATGTAAATGTAACAAGCACACTTGGCAAGCCGCATTTAGTAACTCGTGTTTTCTTGATATTTTTTTATAATTTGCCCAAATAATTATTCAGAATTCTTAACGGCAAATATTAATTACAACGACGATGAACATTATAATATAGAAGACCGTATGCGCCTTACTATATATAAGAAATATCACGTTTAATATATATAAGATAATATCCAAGTTTTATCAAGAAAAATAGTTACAACTTTTTAATTAGTAAATAAACTACGCAAAATAAAATATCTATAATATATATATAAGTAATATTCTATTGACCAATCTACTGCCCTGACATCGTACCACTGTTTATAGAATGCATACTGATAATACTTTGCTTTATCTCAAGTTTGGGTTGATCTGACTTTGTGAGTATGAGCCGATCGGAGTCAACCTGATTACAGTGAATGGTGACATCAGAAAAGTAATAGTTAATGCTGCTGCTGCAGTAAAGCGTCACAAACTAGATGATAACGGTAACATCATTATGTTAAACGTAATACAAGTGCTACTTATAATGAAATAACATGTCAATTGCGAAGTTCTATTCTAAGTTTCATAAATTATATTGTATGTTAGTTAACCACAATCTAAAAATCTTGTTAAGTCATAAGGGCAGGGTTTAATAGTTAAAATATAGAATTCCTTAAAAGAATTCTAAGGGTGGACTCGCTATAACCTAAGCAAAACGTCACTCTGTGTTAATCGACTTTAAACAACTGACAGAAATACAATGTTGTCGTCAATAATAAGTAATTATTCAGTAACTTTATGGAGCGAGTCATTCTGCAAGCAACCTTAAGCGTCTATGTTACATTTAAGTAACTATAAGGCCCGGTTCCTATGATAAAAAGCAGATGCGCAGTAGCACGCGCTCGAATGGATGATTGTCTATGGTTCTTTGACATAACAACCTGGCCTTACAAGGCAGGGCAATGATTGGTTTTGGAAATATGAAAATAAATCTTAACATCTGGTGTCTTTCGGTATAGCTTCGGATGAATGGATTGGCATAAATAGGAGGAGTATTTCAAAGAGGTAATATTAAGAAAATCCTTATATTATATTATTGTGAAAGTGAATATATACAAAATTCTATGATTTTGTTTTATTTAAAAGGAGTTTGTTATTTTTTCGAGAATGCCATTAAATTAATAAACAACCAACAGCATAACACATTGGTTGCCTTGGAATTGGATAAAGCATTTTAGTACGAAATAACAAACATTCTAACAAACTATTTAAAATGGAAACAGTGGTTTGATTTAAGTTCTTTTAAAAACCAGTAGAGAACAAGAGACTTGCCAAATCTAGTGTATTACAATTAAATCTGTGATCATATAAAAATCATAAAATAAGGTGTATTAGTTTAAGTAATTGGTTAAATAATAAGGATTACACTGATTAAGTTGTCAAATTATTAAAGGAACACAAGTACGGCATGACGAAAGCTTTGGAGAGGTCGCTATAAAAAAAAATAAGCTGCCTTGTGCGAGAGGGATGCATCGGGAGCGGTGTAACAGCGGTATCTGAGAGGTGATGTCAAGGTCACCGCAGGGTTTAGTAGACCATTCACATGAGGAACTTGCCGATGATGATGCCGAGGATTGCCATGCCGATAGCGGTCAGCACCCAGGGCATGAGCGTGATCTGTGCGTTCTTCTCGGGCCCGTACGAGTGCGGGGTGCGGGCCGCGCGTCCGTCGCCGCCCGCAGTCTGACGCAGGCGCATCAACTCCTCCTGCAAAACGATAACCAGTTATATACCCGAGAGGCTCTGCGTTCACACAAGCATTCGATGGCTGTAAAATCATCGCTACTACATTATTATACAGTCACGTAGTTTCACATGAGCGTTAGCTAACAACTGCAAAGCAAAAGGATTCTGGTAATTTTAACGTACACACGTGCTTATTAATAAACCGTACGCTATAGAAAATTCTTCCTTTTCCTGTGAATAGGATGAATTCTCTATAGCGTACAAGTCTATGACATTGCGACACTTCTTATCAGTTGATATTGAATGATTCCTTAAATATTTTATAGACAGTACAGTAAAACAATGGTTTATTTTAATTTTAATGTGCTACTTTATTTTTATTATTTTATTTATCGTATAACTCGATTTCTTTGAGACTATTTGGATGGATAAAAGAGAGAGATAGTGGTCAGTCAAGTTTTACTGTACTGACGGCTCTTTATTAGTTATCCCTGTTCGGGACGGACGCTTCCAAAACCTTTAGAATAACTTAGAAATGTAGGGGTATATTCATAAACGTTGATTAAAGTAGCTAATCATTACTTAACTTTAAGCAACGTTTATAAATAAAAGGGGTTAGAATTAAGCGAAAGATTTTAAATAAAAATTTAGGGTATATTCATAAATGTTGATTAAATTTGAGAGATGTTCAAACGTCAAAATGTATGGTTAAACAGTCGCTAATCATCACTTAGCTTTAGGCAACGTTTATAAATAAAGGGGTTGGTATCAAGCGATAGATTTTAAATAATAAACATTCGAGCGGCCATTGCCTCAATTTTTTTACGACGTTAATTCTAGTATTAATTCCTAAAATCTTTTGCGGCTACCAAACGGCTCTAGCTAGCTTGATCAAAAAGTGTAGGTAAAAGAAACTATATTTTTTCAGAATTTATTTTTGTTTCTATTTAATATGGTTATTAAAATAGTTTTAAAACCAATGTTTATCCGCCTAGATTTAATTATGGTGCAGATCTGTATACTATTTACTCCATGTATTACAAATAATTTAATCTGAATTTTGGATGCCTTCGTCTTAAAAGACAAAACCCAAAAGATTTGTTCACTTGCTGTTTTTTATGTTTTCGGGTACTTTATATACGAAAACGGATGTCTGAGTAATCTTAAGTTTGGTCCAAGGCAAAACATATTTCTACAATAATCGCTGAGCAAAGTCGTGCAAGAGGTAGGATCCGCCAAATCAAGTCAATAAAACATTAGCCGAGAATTACGCATTAGAATTTTAAGCACATGTTCAGATAAGGAGTTTTGCACGCGTAATACTGGACGCAGCAAGGCACCCCAAGTACAGTACAACTATTTTCTTAATGCCCTCGAGAATCATCGCATTTCCGAACACAAACGAGCTTACCTCCCATTTTAAATCAAATCAAATAATAAAATCCAATTTGTTAGTAATTATACATCTTAAACACTAGCGTTAGTACATACATTTGGCAAAATTTTGGTAATAATTACTAATAATGTCAAAATCATTCATAATAATGTTACAATAAATTACATTAAGTTTAAAGAGTAATTACAACTCTTTATACTTCCAAGTCGATTGAGAGCGTCCGGTCAGCACCAACTGCAACGGACAACTAATAGAAATCCGATGACTGACGAAACACGAAGTTTGCCGACAGACATTAAGAAAATAGTTGTACTGTATCTGCACTGCCATCGTACGGGATAGGCGAATGCAAGTGGACTGAATAAATTGTCCCCCACAGTTTATTTTATCCCACGACGCGGTTTATTTGTACTAACGCACAGTGTACAAAAAAGCCGTGAATGTGTGCGTGGAGGCGAGTAGCGTCAGCACATAGCACACGCACACACTTCCGACTTCGCCATTGTGTCTGACGGTACCGGAAGCTCCTGTGCTCACACAGATATTCACAGCGTGCTTGTGCACTTGGTAATTGCGTACAAGTAAAGCGCGTGTCGCTATTTCAGATAAAAAATACTTGTAAGTCGAGATTGATAAACATTACTTAACTACTGCTTCATTTTAACAGTTCAACTTTCATTGCGTTGTTGAGCAGACAAATTTTTCGAACACGATGAAATGGATTAGCAAAAACCTTTAAAATGATTCAGATTGCGAATTAAGGCTTCTTCAAGCAGGTGCGGCGCGACTCTCGTAGAACAATTTCTATGAAAACTTCATGGAAATTGTTCTAGTGTCGCGTCGCACCTGTTTCAAGGAGACTTAATAGTTAGGGTGATGTCCCGTCTCTTTCTTGTAATTTGAAAGTTGTGCGACAGCGACAGAAATAATACATAATTAAACTATCAACTAAGTAAAGTTTATTAATCTCGGGCTTCTCTCTGTTATGTGAGTGTCTACGCTCTTAAAACGACTTATCTGGATGAGCATTATGGGATTATGAAATAGTGAAGTTAGTCTGGAGCCACCTCTAACGTTACGTGAATAACTAGGTTTTGCCAGCGGCTTCGCCCGCGTGGAGGTCGGTGTATTATACATATAAACCTTCCTCTTGAACCACTCTGTCTATTGATGAAAACCGCATGACAATCCGTTGCGTAGTTTAAAAGATTTAAGCGTACAAACACGAAAAGCGACTTTGTTTTATACTATACTAGCTTTTGCCCGCGGCTTCGCCCGCGTGGAGGTAGGAATTTTTCCCACGGGCACGTACTATCGAGATAAAAGTATCCTATGTCTTAATCAATCATTCCGTAATACATTGTTTTCACATTGGTTTACGCGGCGCACGTCAGGAAAAATTCCAGTCGGCATGATTTTAACCGACACATTAAAAAATTATCGTCGCATTTCAACCAATTTACACAAAACTTTAACATATTATATACTTCAACCTTCCTCGAGAACCACTCTATCCGTTGGTGAAAACAGCATGAAAATCGGTGCAATACTTTTTGAGTTTATTGCGAACATACAGACGGACGCGGCGGAGGACTTGTTTTATAATATGTGAGTCGTGATAAAGATATGTATATTGAAACTCATTTTTATATTGTTTATTTGAGAAAGCTTGGCTATTAGATTCGGGGTTTTCTTTATAGAACAAATGATTGTAGGAGAAATAATCTGAATGTTGTGTAAAACTCATAAAAGCTTGAAAGAAGGCAGAAGCAAAAAGTGTGAAAGAAGGTTTTTATTTGTGTCATATTCTTTCATCACATAACACCCTTCTTGTTTCTCGGGGATATAAAATGAACGAAGTGTCAATAGACCTAGAAATGATTCTGCGTACAATCGATTCCAGGTAACACATGGATTTGATGAGCCGCTGATGAGACGCTGAGCGCATCAATAATTTCTAGTCTTCCTCGCCCTTAATAAGTTAATTTGAGGGCCACTCATTCCGTATTAATAAACTTACGCCATACTACATTTGAAATCGATCTTGGGGTATAACAGAATGGATTGTTCATTTCAATTAACTAAATAATAACATGTTACCTATTTATGAAACATATGTTTACATTTGCCATTTGTTTCTGGTATCAAACACAATTTTAAATTTTCATATACTAATAGGGATCAACAGACCTATTATCATTATATACATTAGATACCTAACTATCATTCAATCTCAAATAATTGAATGATAGTTACACTTCACCATGACCACTTATTCTGATTTGGAAATTAATAGCCAGATTGCAAACTTGAATGGATGATTTAAGTAGCCCTAGAGTTTAACTTGTAAATACTGTAAATATCTGTATGACCGAGCTTTGCATACTAAATTTCATGAAAATGGTTGGAGCCGTTTCCGAGATTCAGATTATATACCTACAATATAAAAGAATGGCTCGTTTAAGGGTAGATACTCTTCTAACGACACACTAACATTCAAGAAATACATTGAAATACATTTCACGTGTAAGGACTAAGGACCAATCCCGCGTGCGTGTACGAATTCATCCCAGGATAAACGCCCTAAAGTGCGTATTACACTATCCAATTTGCTGGTAAATCTAATTAGGAAATCGGAAAATGTAATCGCAGTTAGAACAGTTGGATCCGATTTATTGAGATTGGAAGGCCCCGACCGCGCTACGTTTACTAAATGGTTGCATCCCAATGTAGTTCTACTTCATAGGCGCCTAAGAGTCATCTGTCCGGTTGAGAATTCGATTTAGTCCAGTGTGGTCACTAGCTTTCAATTGCCTAATTAGTGGTCCTAGTTAGAGTTTCTACAAATTGGATAGTGTAATACGCACTTAAGGCCTAATTTAGCCGATGCAGTTTCAAAGCACAAGTAGACTTCATGCGGGAAATACGTAATAGCACGAAAAAAAGCAATAGTGAAGACATAAAAAAGCGGGCTAATCTAAATGAGATATAGATTGCTGTAACATGAAAACCTTGCAAATGCAAATGGCTTAGTACCTTTAAAAACATAAATCAGCACGAGCAATAAAACATACACATAGCCAAATTCAAAAGCGTTTTTCTCTTAAATAACGATTGCAACCTAGAGATAACCCTAGGTATTTCTTTATCCAAAACATTATTTTCATAATAACAAAAATTACAATCAATACAGTAGTTTAGGGGCGAAAATCACTTCTAAAAGTTGGTAAACGTATTAAATATTAATGCTCGTGACCATGAAAGATTATCATTTTAGAAGGGCTCGATCGATTTGGGTGACTTTTTGTTGTGTTCGTAATTGACATGAGAAGGGATGGACCACCGGAAACGTCGTAACTGACTGGATCACTGACAGACAACGCACAGACAAAACCTTTGGCGATAGAGATATGAAATTAACCCGGGGGACGTCGGGCACGAACAGCTAGTTCTGAATTAAAAAAAAATACTGCAGTGGTATTTAACTACGAAGAAACCTCGCAAATGGCCACACTGAAGTAAAAAAAAAAAATCGCAGTATGCTAACAAAACTTGAATATATCGGTATTACTTGAATATATTAATTAATCATGTTTTTGTTTCTAACAATACATTGTTAGAAACAAAAACATGATTAATTAATTCAATATATTAACATCAGGAAGTCTCGGTGGACACTTATCGTCCCGTTTTTTTCCTGAACCTACGGACGTATAAGCAGTGATAGGTAAATACATAATTTGACTCGAAGTATGACAAAAAAAATTTACTTCATCGACAGATTATTTTATAATGCAAATATCAAGTGATTAAGACGAAGGCTCATGAAAAATGATTATAATCATATGTATCCTCACAGGGTCTTCTCAAATTTGTGTAAAGTAAAAGGACCCGAGCTCGAAGTTATCTATTGAAATTAAAACAAACAGGATTTACAGGAACAATTATTTTGAGATGAAAATTAAATTAGGTTTCAATACAAACATGAAAAATATTTTTTCTAATGGGCGAAACTTTTTTCGTGTGTTCGTAAATTTTGTAAGTCAGTTGTAGTAGGACAGAACATAATTAAGATTAATTCAGCTGAGAACAGCTTCAAAATGCGTCACTTGGATGCAAAGTTATAACAATTTTATGAAATGACTAACTGCTGCTCGCGGCCTCGCCTGCGTCAATGTTGAAAAATATCTGGAACAGGCTTCTCTGGCCAAAGGAATAAAAATTTTCATACAAACTTCCAGCACCATTTCAACCCTTTACGGGGAGAGTTTCCTAAAATCCTTTCTTAGCTGACGTCTCCTACTCATAATCTACCTCTTGGCCAAATTTCATCTTCGTAGGTCCAATCGTTTTTGAGATTTCGTGTTTAATCATTGAGTGAATGAGTTGGTGACCTTTCGCTTGGTACATGAAATGGTAATTTCGTACGTAGTGAAATTACTTGGAACAAAGAAAAATGTGTTTTTTTAAGGTTCATTTTCGCTAGGCGCACGGGCGAGGCGTCAAAAGATGAGTCTTCGACTTGAATATCGTATGAATTTATATTTCACCTAATTATTATGTTGCGAAGCGCAAAGCACACGTGGTTTTGTACAACTCGTCAGATTCGCTTAGTGTGCATGCGGTTATTATTATAGCCGGAATTATGCCAATCATTTGTTATTTTAAAATTAAAGGAAAATTAGTCTTACACCGGGTAATGTACAATAGGGAAAAAACCGAAATTCTTGCTTGTTTAGTTGTATTAGATAGAATTCCATACCCATAAGAAAAAAAACTTTAAAAAAAATTGACTCACTTTTAATTGCAGATTTTCGTGTCTTAATTTGCTTTCTTCCTCCCTCAAAAGGATAACTTCTAAAGTCGCCTTTTGCAAATCAGTTTCTGCGATCTCAGACTTCGGGAAAGTCAGAGTCTGAAATAACTATAATTTGAAAAAATGTACATATGACTAATTATAAGATAAATATTTACGTAAACAGTAACAAACATACAAAACTTTTGCAAATAAATGAAAAACATGCAGTTAAGAGCAATATTAGAAAATATACAGAGTATTGTGTGGATAATGGGATGTCAAGGATGTTTTGGCAGTATACAAGCTGAACTATAATTTAGCTATCAATTGTTGCAGTGCTAATGCATTCAATATTTTCCCTTCAAACTTAATGTTTTATTTTCTTTAGGTACATAAAGTTTTTATTTCACTTCGTTGATTTTTGTTTCATTATTTATAAATAAAGGCATATTACTTTTATTAACATATTTACAGCGCATACATGACGAAATGACTGTTTGTAAAAAAAAAATGTTGGAGTATTCATAACTTTAGAATAAAAATGAAATTAGTCGGGTACCGTTTTCACGCCTGTAGTGTGATCATCATCCTTCCGCTTTGCTTCATTCTGGATGAGACCTTCTACGGCATCCTGCAAGACAATTGAAATAACATGCCAAGCTTGGACTAATTTTATCCAATGTGGATAGGATATATACATATTCATAAACTAACGGTACATTGGTAATGATCGTCTTATTAACTACAGGTAAATACGTTATCTATGCTGAGCGTTAGTCGTAATACTACATGGCTGATTGGCGAAAGGGCAAATAAACATTGAAAAAGCTTACAAACACAACGAAAACGTACAGGAAACCATACTATCATTTTGTGTGCAGAGCCCCTTTCTACGATTAGATGTAGAAACTAACTCCACATTACAACACATTCGTAATGATGTAAGTACAAGTTGGAACATTACCTTTGTCGATGATTTAGCTTCGTCAGCAACGGCGACACGTTTCTTGGTCACTTCGTTTTGAGCGACGTTGTCACCAGCATCCTACAAAGATTACAAAAATAAGTATTGACAAGATAGTAAGGATTGTTATCTTCGTTCTCGTGCAGGTGCAGGACAAATTAAATACGCAAATGTTTCAACTTACATTCAGGTTGGTGCCGCGCGGAGAATCAAACACGCACTTCAGCTTGTAATCCATCAGTTGATCTGGACTGATCTCCTTCCACTGAAATAGAGATGCCTACAAATGTATTACGACACATTCATAATAAGTTTCGTCAGTCAACGTAAGATACAATGAAACAGGTTACAATTAGGTTTTTCTATCTGGAATTTCTCAGTAAGTAACCGCCCGGAGTCTGGATTTGTGCCCAGTTGATGGCAATAGGCTCGGCCCCTATTACATGGGACTTAAACAGAACTGGCGAAATGTGGGTGTACTATAGGAACACCTCTGCCCAGCCCTTGGCGGAATTTGTGTTACATTTCTACGATAAGACTGGATCAATAAAAATCTGGGTACTAAAAACTAAAGAGAGAAATGAAACTGGAACTTAATTATTTCATTGTATTGACAAAGTGAATGGCACGATATTTATTATAATATTCAAGGGTACATACCACTTGATCAATGTTGGTCTTTCCCTCTGGAGCGACGACACTTTGCACCATAAACTTATGTTTATGCTTCTCATTGGGGTCAACATACACCGGCTGTGGAGTAACTGAAAACATTCACCACATTATTATTTAGTCTAACACATAATATTTATGATGTAACATTTCAAACAATGCCGGTAAGTTGCTCATTACACATAACTGACCTGTTGAGGCAGCAACTATAAAACAATGACGAACACATTCAGCTACAATACCGAGCAATCACTTCACAATGAGCATGACAGAGTGATGGTGATATTGTGGGAATTACACTTACTGGCTATTTCCACCTTAGAGTTTGGCTCAAGTACTCCAGAGTTAGGGCGTACGCAATACTTCTTTGGTGCAGTAGTTTTTATCTTGAAGAGTACTGTATCGTTTGAAGGGTTTGTCAGTCGCATGTAGGTTGTGCATCCTTGCTCGAACAATCCTGAATAATCAACTAAAATATTCAATTATAATGACTATCTTTTTGAGGGTTAGCACAACTGGCAACATAGATGCTCCTTGTGCTCACAACATAGCTGAAAACATGAAGAAAATAATAACCATAATTATACTAGAAATACAATATTTTATATTCTGAGTACGTTTGTAGGTACATGTATGTACAATGTACGCATGTGTTATTGTATGTCACTATTTTGTTGAAAGACACAAAATGAGAGTGATATTTTTACAAAAGAGTATGGATTTAATGCTTAATTACGAAGGTATTGAGGAGATGGATGAGACATGGAGATAGAAGATAATAATATTTTTGCGTTCCTCGCGAGCATGTGCGTTAGGTGGATATACCTTACTCTGAATTATAAAGGAATGACGTGTAATTATGTTGTAGTTTTAAGAGGCCATGGTGTCAAAAATCTAAAGAGAATCCAGTAAAAACTGGTATGCTTTAAATAAAAGCTACATAATCCTCCGTTTCACCTACCACCTACCTCAGGTACCCACTATTATATATTATCACTACCCAATATTCGTCAGCATAATCGACGGCGAGCTATCGTCACTAATCGGGAAAAACATGCGGACTATCTCTCTCTCTAAAAACACGTTAACCGATCCCGGGAATTGAAACCAGGACTTTGCTCTCAGCAGTCTCCCTTGCGGCCATTACACTAACGACGCGACGCTGCCAATATTATAATTATGTATAGGTATGGGTATAAATACTGAAGCCTGTATTCAATGGGCAACAAACTTGCTACACACTATTTCCAATAAATACAAAACCCAACACAAAGCTATGTTCTGCCAGGGGTGCGGGTTGTCCGAAATACCGTGGCCCCTGGCACATAAGCAACTTAATGAACACGGGTGGGTTTTAGTCAGTAAAAGTCTGATACGAACTTCTCCCGCTCCACTCAGAGCGGGAGAAGTTATTTGAAGATTACCAAAAAAAAGCTGTTCCTGAAAATGTATTTTGCTAGATTTGTATTCAATGACTAGCTTCTCCTGTTCGCCTAGTCTTCACGTTGTTTAATATTGCTGACGCAATTCGCACGTGTTCAGGTAAAGGGCATCGCGGCACGTGGAGCCAGATAGACGATGGGTCATTGTCAGCGTAGAGACGTCGCATACATACTGTCTGTAAGTACATCTAAATACTAATCCGTCAATGAACCTACATTACATTTTTACCGACATGAGTATGCTTTTAAGATTTGTTTCAGGTTGGCTATCACCCACTCAATCAGGAAGGAGATTTAAGCATATTTCGCTCATCACATCTTGATAGAATGAGGCTTTAAAAAAAAATCTAATACTGTTTTAATGTGATTGACTGTTACTAGTAAAACATAGCTCCTCTTATTCATAAAGGCTGCTTAAAGTTAAGAGATGTTTAAACGTCTAAAATGTATGGTTAAACAGTCACTAATCACTACTTAACTTTAAACAACGTTTATAAATAAGGGGGAGCATATCGAAATTCACTTTATATTTCGCCTACTAATACCAAAACGGCGAAATATAATGTACTGATTACGTCCGTCTACCCTGTGAAACATTCAATAATGATGTTTTTATTATTGACGTAATACAATAGGCACATTCGCATTCCACGCAATTGAAGTTAGTGTTCAAAGTATTAAAAGATGTTCATAGAAGTCTGTCAGTCAAAATAGTAACTATAGCTTTGAAAAGTGCTAACCATATTATTTCACAATAGGTAGAGACTGTGCCTAAGCTAGCTGTCAACTCAAGTCTTTTGTTATTCCAGCAAATCAATTAAGCTCTTTTTGGCAGTAAGAAATAGTGCTGTGAAAAGGTTATTATGTAAACATGTATAGTATTGATTAATTTTAATTATTCCGTTTATGTATCACTATTTCCTACATGTGATAAGTATGTTGAAATTGTGAAAATTATAAAACCAAATTTTGTTCATATTATAATAATTATACAAGTTTTCCTATGAACTAGTATTTTTTTGCTTACAAATCACCTACACTACACATATGTTTTGAAACTATGCCAAAACTCAATTTTATGTGTCCCCCCAGAAAACGGAAATTTGAATGCTTAATGACAACTTGTTAATGGGATTATGCAAAAAAACAATAACGTGCTAATCAAGATGTGGTGTTATGTCACAAATGACTTTAAATTTATGCAAATATTTTCTGTTGTATTTATAAATTTGTTAATGTAGTTATGTATAATTGGGTAAGTGTAGAAACTATAACATAATATTTGTATTCCAGATACATAATTTAACTGCAATAATGTAAAATTATAAAAAAGTAATATGACTCATTTTCAGATATGCATCAGGGCAAGTTACCGACAACTACCTACTAGTTTTGCTCATGACAGATAAAATGGTAGTGGATGCATCGACAATGACTACCAACCTCTGTGGTTGGTAGTCATTGTTGATGCATCAGCAAAGTCACACTCAGTTAAAAAAATAGATGGCAGCACTTAACATAGAGTGTCCATATTTAAGTATGTATGCTGAAACAACATTACTGACTAGTCAGTTAATGTTACAGGTAGCATCTTTAAATTTTATTTTTATATATTTTATTTAACAATGAACCCACAACATTCTCATAACTCATCTTAATTTCCAGGTAAAAAATTATAGTTAAAAAACACACTATTAAATAACCAAACTAAGAAGTAGAAAATAATCTTCAACAGTTTAAAATAAGACCTGAGTGATTTAAATAAAAATCACAAATTTACAGTGTGGGTTGCTATTTAGAGTATTTTAGTAATGACTATGCTGAAACAACATTACTGACTAGTCAGTTAATGTTACAGGTAGCATCTTTAAATTTTATTTTTATATATTTTATTTAACAATGAACCCACAACATTCTCATAACTCATCTTAATTTCCAGGTAAAAAATTATAGTTAAAAAACACACTATTAAATAACCAAACTAAGAAGTAGAAAATAATCTTCAACAGTTTAAAATAAGACCTGAGTGATTTAAATAAAAATCACAAATTTACAGTGTGGGTTGCTATTTAGAGTATTTTAGTAATGACTACCTACTTTTATCAATATTTTTGCTTAATCTTTATTTTTATTTTGAACTTATTGAATTGAAGATTATTTTCAACTTTTTAGATTGTTTTTCTATTCAAGTATGTTTTTCAAATGGTTTGGATGCGGTGGGTTTTTTGTTAGAATAGCTGGGAGTGAGTAATTCGCACGCTTGCTGCTTTTCTTGGATGTGGTAGCCATTTCTCAAGCTCTCTCCAGAAATGTTGAATTTAAAAAATTGCTAATCCTCAAGATCCTGGTCAGAATAATGTGATACAGTTATTAAATTATTGTATTGTCATTGGTCTTTGATAAGTGTGCTAAATTTCAATTTGATCCGACATTTTCAATGGGTGAAAATCACATACAAAGATTTGGTTACTACATAAATAGATGGATATAGGTGAAGCTAATAAGTTTGACATCAAATATTTTTAAAGTATTGTTTAAGTCACTTCAGGGTTACAGGTATGGTGTTATGTTATTGCAGGATCTATTTGTTTGGTACATCATGTTTGTGTAGCCTGGGGGCTTAAAAACGCCACATTAAGCAATTCCTTCTACAAGCAATTCACTTCCTGAATTCCCTTATGATTCTGCTATTTGACATTTTACTTTAATAAAGCAATTCATAATTTGGTGACCATTTTACGAATTTCAAACTGTCAAACAGATGAAATGCATGCTGTCTACGCAGATAACATTATGAATTGTCAGTTTGTGAACATTTTACGATTTTAAATACGATTCTTATTATTTTCCTATTATGATTCTGCCAAAGCAGCCTTTTTAGACGCCCTGATCTTCTTTCAATTTATAAAAGCCTATTGACAAATATGCATTATACAATTGGATTTAGTTGTTTTGGTTAATCAATCACAATACTATAGATGAAATCCGATCTGGGGACTAAATTGAGGTAAGTGTGGGAGTCACCACATCTGATTGTAGAAGGCTTGTTGACCAGCTAACATGAGCTTTGTCAGTTGAAATACTAACTGTGGGTAGATTATGTTTTCAAATACAATTCATAAAGAACTTTGTTGGTTTGTTGTTTTTCTCCTTTCTACTTTGCAACAATGTTACGTCAAAAACAATGAGCTATTTGTTTGTTGGTTAGCAAAAAAAGTCAGTAATGTGAGCAAATAAACTTATTTGCCCACATAAATTGTAACCATATTTGCTTTTTCTTGTCTGCTCTTTTGATAACTATCAAGTGTAAGCAAACTTAGTCTAGTATTAGAGAACCTCACACAAGACTTAAGTGGTACTTAAAACTAGTTTAGACCATTTCGTTGATTGGAACTAGTTTTAGCAACGCTGAAGTCTTGAGGGAGGTTCTGTAATATGGGCCTAACCTAAGATCTCTTTTCAGAATTAACAATCATTATTGCAATACTTAATAAGTATATGGGCCATCTTCACTAAAGCACTAAAGGAATGATGGCACTGATTTATGAAATGGTAGCTTCTATTTATATGAAAATATATCTTTAGTACAGAAAAAGAGATATTTAGCATTTACTAGTCTGAACGACAAGTAATGATTCATACTTGTTACTCATAGTAAACTAGTGTTTGTTGAATTAGTTTCATCCTAAACTTACTAACTGATCCAATTATGGTACTAGGTTCAGTAACTATTGTCAGGAACTTGTCATCAAAATATTGTTTAATTTTGTTATTGTTGCTACTACTGCAGGATTGACAACCAATGTAACCACTGAAATAGGTATATGAACACCATGCAGATTTCTGATATTTATTCGACATCATTGCTCACACACAGTGTGACAGACAACATACCTAGGTACACATACAACATGTAATACAATGTACCTACAATAGTCAGCGATTCGTATTTAATTATACGCAGTTTCCAAAACCATTATTATTAAGTTACGTGAACGGAACATTACAGCTGGCCGCTACACTTATGTTTCCCTACGACTCAAAGGAATCCATGGACATTTTCGAGAATCTCGTTTTTTCCGGATCGCCACTTCCACAGTACAACTTACTGCTATTATTTATTAGTTTAATAAGCGATTCATAGCAAATTATAAGGAAAATGTAAAAAACCGCACCCTGACAAAACGCCGATATCTGGAAATAGAAACTCCATTTGTCAGCAGCTAGCTCGCGACCTATGTATGCTACCCAAGTTTCAATGCGGCGGTTTATAGCTTGCGCGAAATAAAGAGATAGAGTACTCACCTTTAAATTTTAGTTCGTTTTGAGGCTCTATAGTTAACACCTGGCTCGGCATTTTGTTTTATTTTATGTTTAGTATCTCGTTGGCAAAAATTGCAGATCACGAAAAAATGACCGTTCGGCGATGTCGGCCAAAGCGAACGAACGATGAATGACGATTTCGACATGCGCATTGCGCATGCGTTCTCTTTCTTTTTTCTTGGTGTCTATTCTAAATTCACTGTGAAGTGATAGTCTAACAAAACTTCTTGTTCTCAAAAAATATCTTCTGGTCCTACATAAAAATAAATCATATCTTTGATGTGAAATATCTGTAAATAAAAATTATCCGTAAAAAGCGTCGATAGAGAGCCATAGCTATTCCTAAAAATCCTTAAAAGTATTCTTTGTTGGAACGGTACTTTATAGAATACTTAGTCTATGAATTTATCGATACGGTACGACGGAGCCCCATCCACTTCATTATTTGGGATGTAATGGCTACGCAATACTGCGCGCGCATGTTTTTAACAGAGAAACTTATAATCATCAGAATTTTTAATTTGACGGCGCACTGATAATGTTCTAGATACTTAGGTACTTTAAAGTAGGTATATTATGAAAAAGAGAAAAGCAATGATCTAAGTAAGTATTTAAATAACGTGAAGCGAATAAGGAACAAAATTGGGGTACCTATACATTAACGGGGTCTACATAACACAACTGCGTTACGCTGATGATCTGATCCTTATTAGCCATGTATAATGCATAATCTCGAGTCAATGTTATAAGATCTGTATAATTCCTCTTTTGAGTTTGGCCTAAAGATGAACATGTCCAAGTCCAAGGTGATGACTAACATGAACGGTGGTGTTTACCAACTCTTACAATAGGTGGTAACTAAGCCTTTGGACGTGGTGATTTTTTGGAACATTAGGTTCTTATTTCTGGGACATGGTTTGTCTATTGGAAGAGACTACCAAAATAAGGAAATCCCGAGATGCTCGGGCTGAGCGTCATTTGGCAAGCTGGAAAAAGTTTGTAGGGATCAGAAGATATCACAATGCCCAGGCCCGGGCCTATTGGGACCTGAAACCTGCCCGGGCATTTTAGAACCGAGCGGCCATCCGCTCTAAGAGGAAGGAAAACGACGATTTTAAATTTTGAATTGTTGTATTTTCAATTTTAACAATGTAAATTAGTTAGTCAATGACTTCTGAAGAAGCTCACCGCTCTCGGCAACTTCATCAATTATGTCGTAGCTATATATTAATTATTCATCAATATATCTTTTACTTCCGCCGCACCGTGTCATGAGAGAATTTAAATTATCAGAAGGACAGGCAGGCGTAGTCGCAGTCCAAGATTATGGGACTTCTCGGTCAATCGGGTAGGTACATCTCCTCGCACGCACTATCATGCATGAGGTTCTGGGTTCCATTCCAAGGTCGAGTTAAGTGTTATTAGGTTTTTCCATCAGAAATTTCTCAGAAGCAGCCCGGAGCTTTGAGGTTTGTGCCCGGTTGATGGTAGTAGGGTCATTACTTATAACATAGGACTTAAACATAACTGGCAAAATAAGGGCGTACTACATAAGTAGGCGTATGTACATAGGTGCACCTCTGCCTAACCCTTCGGGGATTAAAAGCGTGATTTTATGTTAATGTTCTTAAACATGTACAGCCACATGACTAATTATGCTATTCAGCCATCGGGGTCTCCGTGGCTCAAGTACAGTTTTAATTTAGTAACACAAGTAAATCATTCAGGCTCTCGATAGCTTGAATGGTTTGAGGGGTCATGACCCCCGTGACTGACTAACACATTCAGGGAAGCATGGAACAAAGGGGAGGAGGCCTTTACTCAGTAGTGGGTGAAATAAGGCTGCCGATGCTGATGAGTAGAGTACTGACAATTATATTATCAATCCAACGCTAAGGCCCAAGCCTCAACCCACAGGCTGCTCAAAAAATTATTGCGTTAATAAATTATTATGAGTTTTAGTATTGTCTAAATACAGATTTAATTTTGGTTTGAACACAAAAATAAATAAATAAATGAAGGAAGTAAGTATAGTTTATTTGTCCAAAAATAGACAACAATTATTTTAGTAGTATGGTGATGTTAAGACACTTGTTTCTATGATCTGATGTGAACAAGCAGACAATTTTTAGAAAAAAAAAGTAAGAAGTAATGGATTAGCAATATCCTTCAAAATTATTCAGATTCTGATTAATAGTCTGTTACGCAATTAGGGTGCTGTTGTAGGCGACACTTAGCAGATAACTTTATTTGACCTCTAGTCTATACACATCTTTATAGATTTTGTCGTGTCTTCGTGCTACACAACTCACCACTTCTGCTTCACCAAGCCGTCCATGATCCATGTCAACCAACTTTGGCGATTTGAACTTGTTTTGAACACGCTCGGATCTGGCAACACTGTGCTAACTTGATAGTTGGTTGACAAAGAGGAAGAGGGTGACACTATGCTGTGACAGACAACTAGAGATGGGCCAACTCGGATTAAATTCAACTCGAGTCAACTAGAATTCAAATCCATGTAACTCGAGTTAAATCGACTCGAATTGGCAGGCAGAATAAAGCTAACTATATACATTTTTGATACCACTTTATGCCATAACGATTGAACCGACTAAGATGAAACTTGGTATTAGGTAGCTGAAGATCTAAACTAATACATACTTTTTACACCAAAATTCTATTTTGACTTAGAAATAACTGGACAGGATTGTTGTATAAAATTAAATCTCTTCTACCTATCTGTTTTTATGTGATATTAAAATCTTACTTAGACCAAAGGAAATTTCAAGTTAAATTCGAGGACGAAAAGTCTAATCTATATGAAATGAACGCTCTACTCGATCTTTACTGCAGACTTGCCTAACGCTGATGAGGTGGTAACAGCGACCTACGCAGACGACACTGCATGCCTTGCGAGTGACAAGCAATTGACAATCAGGCATCTCAAAAATGACAGGTCCAGTTGAATAAAATTGATCTTTGGCTGAAAAAATTGAGAATTCAACCTAGTCTAAGTAGACACAAGTGACTTTCATTCTACGGAAGGGCGATTCTGTCCCGGTATACATGGAATGTAAACCACTGCCAAAAATTCACACAGTGACAGTAAAATACCTTGGGCTTCATCTAGACAAAAGACTTACCTGGGCCAACCACATTAAAGCCACGAAAAATGCAGCCAGAATTGCGGTGAAAAGTTTATCTTGGCTCCTAGGAAGACAATCAAACTTATCCCTTAGTAACAAAATACTTGTTTACAAAGTAAAACCAATCTGGACTTGCGGAATAGAACTCTGGGGATCGGCTAGCAACTCCAACATCGAAATTTTACAAAGGTTCCAAAATGTAGGCCTAAGAACAAGTGTAGGCCTATCAAGTGCACAGTGGCGGGTTTACCAGTAGGTTGACTAGGCTGGAGCCTAGGGAGGCAAATTTTAGGGCGGTGGCAAATTTGCCTCTTTTTTTTGCCATATGGAAATAAGAAAAAAACATTATTATTATACACCGTGACATTTTAGTCGTCTTACAACGGCAGCCCACTTCATGTACCCAATGACTGCTATCTACTACCATTCATAAAAAAATATAATTTTTTAAAAATTTGCGTAATCAAAAACATGAAAATATCACTAAGACGAATGACGTAGTTTGAAACACCCTGATAGGGAGATGAAATTAATGATGGAATGTAATGGTAGGTAGTTAGATATCTTCTACCGTTTGATACGTTAACATTATTAACAGGGAGGGTGTTTCATAATTCTGAAGCATTCATTATTTTTCTTTGTATCTATTATCTTAATTAATGGTAACAATGTTTTAATCGCGCCTAGAGGTATGTTATGACGGATACATTGAGTGGACCATCTTTGTAAGACGACTAAAATATCACGGTGTATACGCGGAGATAAGAAGTCTTGAAAATTTTACAAAATTACAATGTTTTAGTACCTATCTACTATATATACAGTACTTATAATAGGAAGCGACAAATTGGAACCGTGCACCTAGATTCTGACGTTTCATAAGTGCCCTTGCAGGTTTGTGTGAAATAAAATATTTTGCTTTTGATTTTATACCGAATACTCCAATGTTTGTATATGAAAAATTACTAAACGCTGTGACTAATTGAACTACCGTATGACTAATGTACTAATTACTAACATATAAAAAGACTAATTGTGAAAATGAGTTTTGAAAATATTCCAATAGCGTTTCAGTATTACAATTCAAATGAGTTAGTAGGGTAAATCCGCCACTGCAAGTGCACCCTGGTTTGTAAGAAACACAGAAATACACGGCCACCTAAATATGCCTACCGTAAAAGAAGAAATAACCTTCTAAACAGACAAGGGGAAATAATCCGCCTAAAGAGATGGCAAATCCTGAACTTGGACTAGAGACTTTATTATTGAACCACATAACGTGAATGTTCAAAGGAAGACCACGATAATTAATCTCACACGAAGACCCCATCTGATTATGGCAACAAAGCCGATCGCAGTTAAAAGAAGAAAAAAATAACTTAAAAATAACGCGGGTGAAACTTCGAGACGCAAGTTTATTTATTTACTTTAGTTATTTACTTATTATTATATCCAAAATCGTAACGAGGAGTGAGTACCGACAGACCAACCGACCGCCCGCCACCCATCAGCCCTCTCGAACTCGAGTTCGTGAGGTTTGACTCGAGTCAATTCGCGTTGCGCGCAAGTCGAGTTCATTCGAATTGCAACTCGGGTTGACCCATCTCTACAGACAACTATGGCCACTTTCCGAATTAGAAAAATAGCGCTGTGAGCGCTCACATCAATAATTTGCGTTCCGAGTTAGATATCGCGATCTAACAGTGCTCACTCAATGTTAAAACCTATTTATACCATATAAAACTTGTATAGACCACAAATTTCATCTTCTTATTTGATTAGGTGGCGATTCTAGCCAGAAGCACTATTTATAAGTTAGCTAAAACTATGATACGAATCAGAACATAACAGCACAAGTGTCATTTTTGACAGCGCTCGGAGCGCACGGTGATATTAATATAACGTGGTCAGCGTTATCGCAAGATGGCGCATGTCATGACGTCATCTATGACGATTCACAGGATGTCGTTACCTTGCTCACGCCAATTCGGAACGGGCGTGAGCACACTCCAATCGATATTATCATATCTCGGAACGTAGCCTATGTGGTTCACAATTCACAAAGCATATAATGGTTCAAAGTAATTACTTGACACTGGCTAAGTGCACAAACCGTGTGAAGCCAAAATGAAAAAAAAAAAAAAAAAAATGGTTCAAAGTGACAGCTGACACTACAAAACAGCCAAATTGAAGATTGTTTGGAATTGCTGACTTTTTCCATAATAGTCGATTTTAAACTCTATTTAAACCACTCGAACGCACGTACCATGAAGTGCAAAAATCTCACAATATCTGATTTGTTGAAATAATTCACACCATTCAGCTAGTCAGTTCACGGTTCACCCTTTTCTCAGTTAGTAAATTTTGACGTCTGGAGGTTGATTGAAATGTCAATGAGTTTTATTTATTTCTTAATATTTGCTATCCCTATTTTTCCCAATTAAAATGTGCAGTGATAATAATCAGGATAGTAATTAAAATAACGAATGTGTTTATGTCTGAAATAAATAAACCAGTAATTGGTTAGAAACATATTGTCCAATGTAACGAAATTTAAACATTTGTAATGCTTGCATAACAAGTTCGTGATGCCCGGCTATTGCGGTTAGCCACTTTTGTAAATATGAATAGTTTATATATCAATTTTTCACTGAATACCTGTTTAAAATTAAAAGTGAACACTAAACGTAAATTATTTTTGAGTAAAACTCGGAAAGATTACTATAAACTTATTAATCAGAAATGCGGCTTTAGCTCGAGCTCCTATAGTTATTTTCGCACAACAGACGCTCTTCAGGTGACCAAAGATGGTATTACACTCTTACCTACGCCACAAGAAGTAAGTTTATTGAATTCTTTATACCAATGTGCAGAAGTCCAAAGTGGGAAGTAATGGCATTACACTAGAACATATTTGGTTTAGTTTTCACCTTTTAGAATCCATTTACATGTCTGATTCTATAATTTTAAATGCATTAGGATACCAGACCTAATATAATTCTGAGTATTACTTCTGCAACATTGTCAGTATGAATATGAATCCATTTAGTAGTAGCAATAGTATTTGGTACACAACCTCCACATTTAATCCATATATATAACTACACTCAGGATGAGTGTAGTTCATTTTTTCATTTGTTTCTGTTAATTTATTACATAGTGTGGAAAATAATGAATGATTTATTGTATTCTAGGTCACTGTCATTCTGCGGAAAAATGAATTTAATAAAGAGTTTACAGCAGGTTCTGTTAAGGCATATGACTCCAACCAGCTTGCTTCAAACAGCCCTATTGAAGATACCAGATCGGAGGGTATTTGCACAATGTCTTCAGGTATCTATGAAAAAGGTTTTTATAAATGTTTTCAAGGATTTTATATCAAGCTGTAGACTATTGGTGATTGCTTATGATTGCTTACTATGCTGTTAGAATGTATTGTATAGGTGGCTTCAGACCACAGCTTTAGATGAGAATATTTTCATGTTTCATACTTTTTAGAGTGTCATATTTAAATTATTTTGGGGTTAGTTCACAATATATGTTTTTGAAATTTGCCAATTATCCATCCATATAATAAGCCATTTTATCGGATATTCAACTCGGCATTATGGAAATAATTATAGTTCATTATTTTATGTCCCGTACAGGGAGCCATATTCCATTTAATGTGACGTCACATAGCCTCTAACCAGTAGTTGATGAAGATGTTTCCAACTAGAACTCATTTGTCAAATTATGATAAGATGTTCAGAAGTTATGAGGCAACAGATAAACATACACAAAAACACACATAAGAACACACATAGGCATACATACCAGTCAAAATTATAACCCTCCTTTTTGCTTCACTGTAGTCGGGTAAACATGCAGCATGTACTTGGGCAGAACACTTGTGGACAACACCAGTCCACTGCAGGAAATTATAAACATTTGAGTTGGTGCAAGCAACTGCAATACCACTGCATTGATTATTTCTTCCATTGAAAGAACTTTGTCAATAAAAGTTTTTGATAGATTTTAGTGATTTCGTTTTGATTAATGAATCTATGTCAATTTTTTCCAGGACTTCTGATGGGTATATTTGATGGACACGGTGGGCCTCAGTGTGCACAAGTGGTATCAAAACGACTGTTCAACTACATAGCAGCATCTCTCCTTCCAATCGATGTCCTCAAAAAATTTCGAGATGGTGGACTACCACCAGAAAAGTTGGTGGAAACATTTAACGATAAGGTATTGGTGTTAGTAGACTACTACTAATATACTAAAATAGCGCTAGCATTATTTCTTATTATAATTAAGTTTCCTATGCAGAAATTCACTTTGCGATGCGTGCGATTGTGTAACATTCTTGAATACCAACTGCGAAATCTATTATTACCCACCTTGTCCCCAAGAGACTGTCCATTAGGGTAGTGTTCCTTAAACTTTTTGTGTTCAAGGTACAGTTGGGAAATCGGAAAATGGATAATCAAATTCTACACAATACTTATTATTCATCAACAAAACATACATTTATTAATCATCGCCTCGCTCGCGCGCTCTGTTTTTTTGCGGCTAAGTAGGTACTTTTCTTTCGCTTGTATAAATAATAAGAGATAGGTAACCCTATTTTTCCGAGGCACACCAACTAATAATGCCCACGGTACTCCGGTGTGGCGCGGCACACTGCGGAACATTGCAATCGAGTGCAGTATACAGATAGCTATATCTCTTCACCACACTTCGCAGTATGCTTCTATGCTAGTAGCACCTTTTTTGCTCAAATCTATCAATATGGTCTATTCAATAACATGTATAAAATATATGGATTTCAGATGCAAATGGTAGAAGATCTAAGGGATAAATATCGTAGTAGTTTTCAACAATATATAGCCGATCTTGTCGCAGAGTCTAGTGAAGTAAATGTCGAGAAGTCATTAGAGAAAGCTATATTGCGATTGGATAGCGATTTATCGAACGAGGTTCTAGAGAGTTACAAAAAGCATGGTAGAGTAAGTCAAAGAAGCCTATCTGTTGCTCTGTCTGGAGCAGTAGCTTGTGTGACGCACATCGATGGGCCACATCTGTACGTGGCTAACGTGGGTGATTGCAACGCAGTGCTGGGTACTATGGCAGATGAGAATGAATGGATAGCCAAAAAAATAGCCAAGGAACACAATGCAGAAAACTTTGATGAACTTAAAAGAATTTGGAATGAGCATCCTGACGGTGAAAGGAAAACTGTGATAAGAAGAGACAGGCTTCTAGGCGAATTAGCACCCCTTCGTAGCATAGGAGACTACAGATATAAATGGCCTGCAGAACTTTTAAAAAACCTAGCCGCACCATATTTCGGACCAAAGGCGGTACCAGCAAATTATTACACTCCTCCATATCTGACAGCGATGCCGGATATTTACTACCATCGACTCACACCTAAAGATAGTTTCTTAATAATCGCTTCAGATGGCCTCTGGGATATGATGACTCCATTGCAAGCAGTAAAATTAGTTGGTGAGCATATGAAGGGGAAAGTTTTCTTTAATCCGCTGAGTTTACCGAAAAAGAATATACAGTTAGGCGCCATTGATGAGCTGTTGGCTCATAGGAGAGAAAGTTTGAAGAGTAAGCCTAAAGATAAGAATGCAGCGACTCACCTGATCAGACACGCGATCGGAGGCACGGAGTACGGGGTGGACCACTCCCGACTGGCGCACCTACTGACGCTGGCGCCGGACGTCAGCCGCACGTTCAGGGATGACATGACCGTCACGATCGCCTACTTCGATCCTGAGTTTCTTAGACAGTGTCCATCATAGACATTTTAAATACAAATCATGTGCCTTCCTATTTTGGTTATATTTTATCGAGACGCCTCGGCAGCGGGACTGCGCCCCTGTACAACTGTAGAATGTAATGTCAATTTAGTTTTAGTAAACTAGCAGAAACGATGCTGTCAGCATATGTCAGCTCTACCTGAGTGCCTTTATTTAACGCTATCGTGGCGTCTCGGTGATACGTTAACTTTAATTTTGTAATGTTTTTGCCTATTTACATTTAAAGTAATATTATTATAGTGTTTTATAGGATTTTTTGTGTGTATTCCTATTATCAATATCGTTATTTTGTTTCGTTATTATTGTTGGCGTTCTTTGGAATTAAGTAATTTATTGAAATTCTGCTTAGTATTAGTTCGTGAATGAATTAGTCAATACTAAATAAAATTGGTGCATTTATATCTATTTTGTGAAGATTGACCTGACAAATCTCAACAAAACTAATGATGAAACGATTACAAGTAATCGCAGTAAGCCTGTACCGATTGCTCGTAATGGTGGACTATAGCCGCGGGTAATATTATTAAAGCTTTAACAGGAAAGATTCTAACAGAAAATGTTATTTACTTAGATCCTAAAATAATAGAAGAAATATCACAAATATTTTTTTGCCATCTCGACAGAGAACAATAAAACATAACACAATAACAGAACAATAACATAAGCAATAGAAAAACAAACTATTTTCCTACAATTTAATAAAATTACGGGTCTTAACGAAGTTGTCTCAAATGATTGTAATTGTAGTTTAACCAAAAAATTATACTTAACTTCTGAATATACAATGTTATTATCCTAAATAAGAAAAACTCTGCGTGTGATCAATCGTCACCAGATAGTAAGGAATTAATAGTAATAACTAAAATTTTAAATTAGGGAAATTACTTGTTAAGCAAATTGACTACCAACTTAAATTATTCGTATCGATCCTCTTATAATTAACTGACCTTATAATAATGTACGCTTTTCAAAATTAATGAACCTCTATAAATATTTGTGGCGTTTTCATAAAGGTGGTCGTAATAACTAAGTTGGGGTACCCCGATCAAATGGGTTAGATTAGGTTGGAACTGTAACTAACCACGCCCAAGACGAATTGTTCTCAGTAACTAATCTAGGACACCCTGACCATATGGGTTAGGTAGGTTATAACTGTGACCAATCGCACGCGAGCCAAGCTGTGTCGGCCAGTGCTACAACAAAGCTCGTCGCATTAACTCGTTTTAAAATGCCAAAATAGAAAGTTGAGATTTATAAGAAGGGAAGACAGGGCGCATTTATTATATTAGAGTGTTCTATTATCATTTTAGGAAAGCAAAATGGGAATTATTTGAGGTTCGATTAAATACATGCCGTATTCAAATAACATCTGTCGTTTTTTGACATTGTAAGAAATGGCTATGACACGGAAAATTTACATAGGGGGCTAATATTTGCGTAATCATTAATTTCTCTGAATGATATGACGCAATTTATCGCAAGTGTTATAAAGTGAATTCGGTTTAATTCAATTCACCAATGAAGGTAAAATCTCGTAACACAAGCCGCATATTCATTGGGAGACAAAATTGTTTTATTATCATCATTTTGTGTTGCGGGAATCATGTTGCTGGCAACGTGCTAATATTTTGTTTTCATGGCGATTGTTGCTCGACATTTTTTCCCCATCAATAGCTATGGCGCAATATATTTTGTGATGTTATTTATTATTAAATAAACAATGTATAACATGTCAGTTAAGTTTTTAGTGATATGGAATTTAATTAAATGCTGTAATAATATAATCCATCTCTAATAGTGTACATTGTTTTTAAATTTTATATAAATCGGACAAAGCTTAAATTTAGCTGCTAGTTTGGCGCCTTTAATGTTATTTTGTTAGTTATATAAATGCTAAATTGTATCGTAGGTTGTTATAATGCAATATTTATTGACATGATGATTAATTTGGAAATAAAGAGTTACTACAAATCCATTTGTTTTATTACGTGTCCGCGCATTTCCTAGTGCGAGCAATCTGCCCCGTTGCTCGCACTAGGAATTCCTGGTGCTACTGAAAGTTCTAGAGGACTGGCGAGTGCATACCGGATGGTGCAACATAGGTAGATCTGCGGGATAAATTGCGTAACACACTAACAGCAGGAATGGCTTTAATTTTGACAGTCCATTTTAATTTGTTGACAATGTTCATTGTGTTATTTACGTTGTTGAGCAGACACATTTTTCGAACATACGAAGCAATGGACTAGCAATATCCTCCAAAATAATGAGCAGACACATTTTTCGAACATACGGAGCAATGGACTAGCAATATCCTTCAAAATAATTCAGAGTGTGATTGATAGTGTGTTTCGCAATTAGGGTGCTGATGAAGGCAGCAAAAATCTGGGTATGGGAAGTACAGGTTTTTTTTTTTTTGGGTGGGAAATCATCAAATAACTTCTCCCGCTCTGGGTGGAGCGGGAGGGCGTGTCAGACTTTTATTGACTAAAACCCACCCGTGTTCCCTCAGTTGCCTGTATGCCAGGGGCCGCGGTATCTCTTTCGAACAACCCGCACCCCTGGCAGGCATCGGCCCTTGTGGACCCCATCAGTTGGTGCTGACATCTCTTTGAGGCGCGCGTGGAACACAACGCGCCGTCGACCCGGGCTTGGTCCTTACCGGACAGCGAGCTACCCATTACTCGCCGTCCGCAAGCCCGTGCCTAGGCCGGTGTGTGGCCGGTGCCGGGAATCAGCCTGGGATTCCCGACGCCCAGGGCGTCTCCTGCGAAGGCCACGGCTGTGAGGGCGCATGTACTGCATCTCCCTCACGTGCGTCGCCTCCCTCTTTGCGAGCATAACTGCTTCGCTGAAGGAGGCGACTGCTAGCCATGCACTCTCGCTCCGTACCATGGCCTGGACCAGGGTCGGACGCGAGAGATCGCCGCCGCCGATCACCTCCACGAGGACACGGCGGTGCTCCGCCCAAGCCGGGCAGACCTCCACCGTATGCTCCACCGTGTCCTCTGGGCGATCTTCGCAATGGAAACACCCGGGCGTTTCCTCCCGCCCTATCCGAAACAGGAACCTCCCGAAACAACCGTGTCCGGTGAGGACCTGTGTCAGGCGGAAGGTGAGGACGCCATGCCGCCTCTCAAACCACTCCTCAAAGAGGGGACTTACCGCCGCAATCGTGGCGTGCCCAGCACTGGGTTGCGACAATCGCACCTTCCACGTCGCCATGAGATCCTGCCGTAGCTCTGTCCGCTGTGCCGCGATTTCACGCGGCAGCGGAGTTACGCCCCGGCGTTTGGCCTCCTCGCGCCACTCCCAAGTGTGCGCGAGGACCTTTGCCTCCAGATCCCGTGGCGGCAATCCGGCAAGGAGGCCCGCCGCCTCACCGGAGATCGTGCGGTATCCCCGGATCATCCGGATGGCCATGACCCTATGGGCCGCCTTCAACCGGCGTGCTGGTTGGCGCCTCAATGTAGGCGCCCACACCGGCGCCCCGTATAGGGCCATGGCCCGCACGACCCCCGCGTAGAGCCTCCGGCAGGAGGCGTTTGGCCCCTCTAGATTGGGCAGGAGCCGCTTCAAGGCAGCCCCGGCCCGCTCCAGTCTGGGAGCCAAACGTCGGAAATGTTCCGCGAAGTTCCACCGGCTGTCGAGGACGAGTCCTAGGTACTTCATCGTCGACTCGACGCCGATGTGAACCCCTCCCACCGTTATCTGGGAACCCGTCAGTGGCGCATTCCGAGGACCATGAAACCACATGGCCTCGGACTTGTGCAAGGCCACCTCGAGTCCCAGTTGCCGGATCCTGTCCACGATTGTCGCAACCCCGTGTGTCCCTAAGTCGGCCGCCGCCTGGTACGACCTCCCTTGCGCCAGGACCAGCGTGTCGTCAGCGTAGCAAACTACACTGACGCCGCTAGGGAGGTCGGCGCGCAGCACCCAGTCGTATCCGATGTTCCACAGATGCGGCCCCAGGACCGATCCCTGTGGGACACCGCACGACATCTCTCGCCGGTTCCATTCTCCTAGGTGACCGGGGTAGATGACGGCCCTGTCCGTCAAATAGGCCTCGACCACACGACAGAGGTAGGTCGGCATCCGGTGATACCGGAGTGCCTCCCTTATGCAACTCCAGGGCAGGGTGTTGAAAGCATTGGCGATGTCCAGAGACACCGCCAAGACGACCCCGCCCCGGGCCACTGCATCCCCCGTCGTGAGAGCTCGCACGCGCAGATAAACTTCCAGAAACCTGGCCTGGTCCGTGATCTACACTCGCGAGCAATAAACTGGAATCACTTCATCGCGCGTTGCTCAAGACAATTTTTTACAATTTCATTGCAATGAGCTGTGGATTGTGGTATATCACCTGAAAGGTAATTTTGTTAGCTTTCAAATCATATCAAAAAGATTATGAATAGGAAGTAATATGAAAAGATACAATATATGTTATTTACTCCTTAATATTTTGTGTTACCCCCCTGGCCCTAATGACTGCCTGTAAACGGTTTTTCCATTGACCGAGTGAGTTTTCTGATGGTATCTTGTGGGATTTCCTGCCACTCTTCGACTAAAGCAGTTTTCAGTAGAGATGCGCAAAATGTGTCAGTAAAAAGAAATGAATGAAGTATATCTTTTCGCTTAGTGAAGTAGTCCACTCATTTCCTTCAGTACTTCATTTAGTTCAGCAAATCAGAACGAGTCCCTATCGTAGTATAACGATAGTGATTGACAAGTTACGACAAATGATGCACTTTTCTAGTTCAGTTTTATACGTAAGTCGATTTTTCTTCATGCTTCATACAGGCTTTGTAGGACTGTCAACCTAGAAATATGAATTTAAGCAAAACTATTTTTATTAAGTAAGTAGTATGTTTTGTTTTTTTGTTACTGATACTTAGAAATTTTTGTCTAGGCTGGCGCATTTAAAATTGAAATAGCGAAAAGAAAGACTGAACTAAGTGAAGTAGAGACACATTTGAATGACTACTGATTGAATGATAAGTTTATTTTGTGATATGAAGTAGTTCATTTCCTTTAATCGTTCGCGAACTACCCATGTCTAGTTTTCAGGTCTTGTATTGTCGCCGGAGCTGGACATCTTCCTCGTACCCTCCGTTCCTTTTCAGCTCGTCCCATAGAAGTTCAATCGGATTTAAGTCAGGGCTGAAAGCTGGCCAGTCTAGTGTGGGAATCCAGACTTCTACAAGGTACTGTCTAGTGACTGCAGCGGTGTGGCAGCGGGCATTATCGTGCATTAACAGGAAATCTTCGCCAATAAACCGTAGGGGACAAATGGCCTAGTATAATGTCGTTGATGTATCTTTCTGCGGTTAGCCTCCCTCCCCGACTCCCACCAGGTAGATACAAATATCAACTCCGTTTTTGCTTGAATAGATATCCCCGCCCACATCATACAGGACCGACCCCCGTATGCCACTGTTTCCGCGAATCGCTCCCCCGGTCTCCTATAGACTCTCTCTCGACGGACACTACCATGCAAGCACATCCTGGATACGTCCGAGAACAGGACTCGCCTCCATTGCTTGATATCCCAATCTAAGTGATCGCGGGAAACTGAAGCCTGGCTTGTCGGTGGGCTGGAGACAATTTAGTGGCTGGCCTTTTCGGGGTCAAGTTCGCTTCTTTGTGTCTTTGCCTCACTGTCCACTCGCTGACAACCCTACCTCGAACTTCTCTGCTGGACGTCCACGCCAGTCATTTGTCGATTTCGGAGAGAAGAGGTAACAATTGACAATAAATCGGTCATCTCTCACCGAAGTGCATCGCTGTCGTCAGGAACCTGGTCTCTGGACTAAGTTTCGAGTCTCCCTGAACCTTTTGTATACCTTCGAGACACAAAACTCAAATGAAGCTGTCGAGCGATAGTACGCTGAGACAATACTTGCTGGATTAGGATGATGGCTTGAGCGGCTTCTATAGGTGTGGTTTCCATTTTATTTTACCTTCAGTATTCTCAGTGACGTGAAATATTGGACTGATGATCAATTTTCATAAACGCCCCCTTTTTATAGGGTTTCAAGACTACCAAACAATAAGGTGTTTTGTTTTAAAAATTGATGTTTTTTGTTTTACGTTCCACGACATAAGGTGAATAATCTTTGGTTAAGTTATTGAAAGAGGTTGAGAGCTAACAAAATTGCCTTTCAAATGATATGCCACAATCCATAGTTCATTGTAGAAGGTGTAGAAATTTGTTTCGAGCAGCGGATGATGAAGTGATGCCAGTTTATTGCTCGCGAGTGTAGATAACTTGACCATCTATGTTACACATGGGCGAAATAGCTCACTGAAAAGAAAAAAAGATTAACTCTAAAGAGCTATATCACTCTTCTAGCTCACTCACTGGCTCTTCTATAGCTCAGTGACTCTGATGCCGACTGTTAGCTCATTTGGCACACGATGCACGCGCGTCGAAGGGAACAGCTCGGCTCGCTCAATAGTCATTGTCAATAATAGCTCTTTGGAAGTTGGAGTTAAGTTAAATAAGATTTTCTGTTTGTTTATATATATGTATGATTTTACGTAAACAACACGCAAAAAACTAAACAATGGTGCCGATTCTGTTGTACACCGAACTAAACTAACTAAACTATCACTAAAATTCCTTACTTTTGGCTATGAGAATCTTAAAGCTATTCTGCAAAAAAAGATCTCTAAATTTAAAAATAATTTTGACACAACTAAAATCGAATTTGACAAACGCGAGTCCACGTTTGCCCTACCCCTACCCCGTGATCTTTTTTAGAGCCGGAATCGCGCAGGGGGGGCAGCCTCAACGTGTTTTAAATGGATTTTTTTTACTTTTTGTATCGAAAACATGAAAAATTATTACCTACATGTTGAGTTTTAGAGGTGTATGGGGTCTTATAAAGGGGGTCGAAATTTTCATTATTTTTACGATAGGACACACCAATTTCGAGATATAAGCAAAAGAAAAGAAAAAAAGATACAGTACTGTATTTGCGCCCGAAGTCGAGGTGTCAGTGTGAATTTTAGTTCTTGACAACTAATTTTATTCCACACCTTTTTAATCGCGATTAAAAATAGTCAGATTTAGTTAGACAATCGAAATTTTATATTGAATAGAATAATTAATTTGACAACAACAGAATAGCAAAATTACCATTTTCACTAAATTAAAAACTCAGTACAATCTTAGTGCTGTCAAACTAAAATATAGACAAGTTGTGTCACTTTAGTCAATTACAGAATGGGAAATCGTCGTTTGCCAGGAATAAACTAAATTTTAGTGATTGCACCATTGCGGTTCCATTTTATAATGTGCCAAAGTATTTTCTACTTTAAGTCAATGGTCATAAAGATAGATTTAGAGTGATTTATGTCGTATGATATAGTCTATAACGACGTATTGTACCGGAGAGCTGTTATTGGAAGAACGAACGATGCGATCCGAAGTATTCCGAAGCGAGCCGAATGAGCCGTTCGGCTGGTGACTTCGGTCGGTCATCGGTGTCTCGTTGAAGTACTGAGCTAGTGAGTGAGCTAACTGAGCTAGTGAGCTAGTGAACTATTTAGCGAGCGAGTGAGTGAGCGAGAGCGACGACCATCGAAAAGAGCTAGCTCTTTTCTATCACTCGCTCATGAGCTACCCATGTACCATGTTACCTGGGGGTAACAGCTGTGCTCTTAGGACAACCGAGATTTAGTAGCCATTGGTTTAATGAAGATAAAGATACATTTAAAAACGGTAATTTCAAAAACTAAAAAACCCGACTGCTTTTCTGAGTATTCATGGAAAAGCCCTAAAACAAGAAACGGAGAGTCTTTGTACCCGATTGCACTTAACTTAAGAATCGCCAGATAAATTGTAACAGTCGGGACCCTTTCTAGAAAGTTAGCCGTCTAGTCAGTAGATTGGAGTAATCTGCAATGTAATATAGGTATGTGCTCTTAATTCACTAAGCCTCCATTTCTAGAATGGGTCCCGACTGCTACAATTTATCTGCTTATAAGCATCGCCTTAGCAACTGGCGATTCTTATGATACATACATACATACATACATACATACTTACATACATAGGTACATACTCTCGAAAAACATAACCCTTCTTCTGGCGCAGTCGGGTAAAAAAGAGTGTCATCCTCTATGAACTGCCAGAGACCAATAATGCAATATCATCAGCATATCGAATGATTTTACAATTATAATTTAAGCATGAAGGGAGATATTTAGTGTAAATATTACCTACATAGTATGGGACTAATTATGGGAAAACACTGAGCAAAAGGTGAGCTGGCGAGGCCACCTTCTTTTTCCCTGGAACTCTCAGCTGAAGAATGCGGCTTGAAAGAATAGTGCTGGCAATCTGAATAATATTAATACCAATATTCTCAGCTTACGCAAATTTTGCCTGCGAACTGGGAGGAGGACAGAATTATAAGTAGCTAAAAAGTCTAGAAAAATGGCTACCATGGACTCACCATACCATGGCTCTTCTCTACTGAGGGCCAGCCGGGACTCTGATGAGAAGATACCCACCCCATCAGTTGTACCCAGACTTTTCTTAAAGCCGAATTAAGTCGTTGGGAGCAGTTTACTATTTTCAACTAACAATTCTAGACGGGTCTTAATTTGGTCGATAAGAGATAGGTAAGAGCAATGGTCGAACGATCCTACGTAGCCCGGTTTTGGCAAAGGCTTAACCAATTGGACCTTCCAAGCTGGAGGAATATACCCAGACAAAAAACAAAAAAATATTAAGTCCACGTCCAGGTCCAATGTTGATGGCATTTTACACCCCCTTTTGTAATAAGTAAGCGAGTCCACCCAAGCCAGGTGCAGGATCCCTAACATATCTAAGAACCGTTTTAAGTTCGTCACGGGCAAATGGCTTATCAAGAGGATTATTTGAAGTTACAGAGCCTATAAAGTTTATTTCGCTTACACCAGGAATAGACTAGATTGGGGCGACTTTAGTGAAGAACTGGCACCCCAAATTTTCAGATAAGATGTTCGTGGTAGTAGGTTTTACTTTTCATTTTCCAATTTAATTTAATTTTCTGGATTTAGCCAATATTTTATTGATAGCGAGAAGATTATCCAGGTTCATTTCAAGGTTAAAAGTACTAATTCCTGCCCCTGATCATAGTAGTGCATTCCGTATCCCTCCAAAGCGGAATAAGGATTTTGCCTGTAGGTAATTTTTAGATGGCAAGCAATCATCGGCTTTCGCAAATATGGTGTTGGAAAAAGATGCAAAAACTTCTTGAGCGTTCTAAGCATTGATGGATGGGAGGGAGACGTAGGTCTAAAATGATTAAAATAAAGAACTCAATCCACAGAGTTAAACTGGTATTTAGATATGGGAGGGGAGGTTATTTCAGGAAGAATTTTAAATGTAAAAATTTCAGCCTTGCGTCACTTCGCGACGTATTAACACATATTTGGGAAAGGTTTCGGATCCGGACCTTGCACGAGCACTGCACCTAGGGCCATAGTCACTGGCGTCTGTGCGCAGAATAAAAGGTTGCTCGAAATCTGGCTGGCGCAGAATTTAACTCGTTGTGAGTCTCCGCTTGAGATCATTGAAGGCGGTGAAATTCCTTCTCACTCACCCGATTTCCAGGCTTTATTCTTCCTGGCTAGATCGGTTAACGGCTGGGGTACTTGTGAGCACTGTGGAATACATTTCCTAATCCAGTAACAGGTTTGTATAAATCTTTTGAGTTCCTTTACATCGCTAGGGGAGGCATGCGGCTAAAGAACAGCAGCAGAAGTCGACCGATTAGGTTGCCGCGTTTGGTCCGTGGGTGGATCTCTATATAACAAGACTCCTTCATGCCTCGGATAGCATGTAAAGCTGTCATAACGGCTGTCATTCTTGAATCCGTCATTCGTTGCGGGTTGTCAGAAGATCGAAAGACCCAATAAGGGGTAGGTATACTAGTATTTAATAAGTCGCTCCATGTGAAATACTGGCAGTTGACTACCTCGTTGGTATAGTGGTCGCAAGCGCTACTGCTGACATGAGGTCCTAGGTTCCATTCCCAAGTCGGCTAAAGAGTTGGGTTTTTCTGGAATTCCTCAGTAGCAGCTGAGTCTGGATTTGTGCGCGGTTGGTGGCAATAAGTTCGCCCCCTATTACATGGGAAGGCGTGATGTTATGTTATGTTCAGCTGCATCCTGTTTGGCTGGAAGCCGACCCCAACATGTTTGAAAAATTAAGTAGTCGCAGTTCGGGCCCGCGCCGTTTGTTTTCCTGAAAACGTGGTGTAACCCGACTTGGGTTACCGGTGTGCCTAACCTAGTGAGAGAAGTTCCCATAATAATCCATAGTCAGTTTTGCCAGGCAAAATCACGCCACGCTTGCTCTATGACTTGCAACTATAATGAAGGGTCACATTGACATCAAACTAACCTACTCAACGATGGGATTCTCTAACTCAGTGTAGCGAGCACACTTTCGTGACGTTCGAGCGAAGCGAGCCCACAGATGGTACGACCGAGCAGGGCCTTTATTCAAGCAATGAGCGAGCGAAGCGAGCCCCACATTTGACAAGCGAGTGCAACACACAAGCATATTCTAAAATCGAGCGAGTGGAGCGAGCCCACCTACTCCACGAGTCAGTTTTCAAACCAGACAAGCGAGCGGAGCGAGCCTTTCCACAAGAGCGAGAGGAAAAAACTTGTTACGAGATCAGCGTGTACAGTAAACCTACCCTCGCCACGTGTGAGCGAAGTGCAGTAGGTGGCGTTCACTACGTATATTCTATAGTGTGCACGCTTCGTTTGCTCGTAGTTAAAGTAGGCTCGCTAAACTCGGTTTTCTTCTAATAGAGGCTCGCTTTGGGCTTACTTCACGTGCTGGTTTTGAGAGGGAGTTCGCTTCATTCGCTCTTGTCATATGCAAGTGCGCTCGGCTCACTCCGCTCGCTTATTGCTTAAGTAAGCGCACTCACCTCAGTCCTGCGAGATAGGGCTAGCTTCGGTCACTCCGGCAGTAAAGTGTGCTCGCTTCATTCCCGTTTTTTTGTGAGAGAGGTCGCTTCGCTCGTTCTTGTCGTGTATAAACTTGGTCGGCTCACTTCTGCCGAGGATGGGCTCGCTACGCTCGCTAGTGTTAAGTGTTTGCTCATCTTGTCAGTAAGCGCGCCCTTCTCGTTCATGTCACTCGCATTCCCGTGTGAGCGCTCGCTTCGCTCGCTCTTCTATTGGCTAAGCGTGCTCAACGTGCTCAGCTTGTAAGAAGTTTTCACAGTTCAAACCTCACCTGCCTTACCGAGGACTGGTGTAAGTGACCTGGGTGTGCAAGTCTTTGATCAGTAACTGCCGTGATGTGCTCGCTTCGCTTTCTTAGGACGACCCCGGATGTTACGGCTCCAATAAAACCTCACCTATATGCATAGAGGGGTATAACATTAGGATGTTTTGAAATATCCTACTAATGTTCTCGTAATGCGCACGCATAATTATTTGCACGGCGCCACCGATTTTTATATATGGTGGTTTTCAGTTTTCCGGCGCCAGCCTGGCTTTTATATTCGTTCATAACCAGACTTTGTAAGGTTATCGTGTTCTTTATGACGTAAACTTTCTTCGATTGCCTTTACTTTTAAAATTACGAAAAGATTTCGTCAATTATGAGGCGAAATATGTTTTTATAGAGTTTTGTAACAACTATGGTTCCCGATATTGCTGTAGCCATTGTATTTGCCCGATAGTAGATTTAGTAGGTTCATTGCATTCCTTATGAAGTAGGGGAGATGTAGGTATTGGTGGTCAGTTAAGCGGGAAATGAAACAAAAGCAAATCTATAACTCAACCATTTATTGCTTTACCTATATTATCTTTGTTTAGTTGACTATCAATCGAGATCACCCTTAATCACTTTGGCCCATTATTTTAGGAACTATAATTATAAAAAAAAACAGGTTTGATCACCATTGTTAACATCGGTTGGCAATGGTGATTAGCGTGCGGACAATAGTAGTCAACACATATCGCCTAAATAATTGCGGGGAGTCCCATCCAGTGCAATATGCATGGGTCTAAAGCCCACAAGAAGTGCACCGAAATCGTTTTGCTCGAATTCGGCACACAAAAGACACTACACACCAGGGTTTTCTACATCATCATCTTCGATGTCCTGGCACAAGTCAAATGAATAGGGCTACGATATTCCGGCTCAACAGAAGCTATCAGCGTTGACATGGAGGCAAAGTTGTTGCCTCCATCTCAGCGCTAATAGCTTCCGTTGATCATCATTCATCAGCAGCAGTTGATGCTGAAATAAAGTCAGCAGCAACTTGAACTACGATAGATTCTGATTGAAAAACTTCAGCAGAGTTTAATTCTGCTATCTTTATCTGGTTTCAAGTGCACCCGTAGCAGACATTACCCATTTTTTTACTATGTTCTCGAATTCCTTACCCCGACCGAGAGGAGATTCCTTGTCTATTTTCTTCGTGTTTATTTTTTGAATCACTCATAGTGAAAAATAGAGGGTCGCGCGTATGCGCATGAACACGCAGTGTGACGTCATACGCAAAACATTTCTTGTTATAAATTGCTATAAATATGACTATCTTTTGAATGCTCAGCCATTACTCTAGTACTAAAACTCTCGTAGTTATTAGCGTTTGCAATCTTAAATGTTTTTGTTGGTCAGAAATATTGAACCTACTGTCTGTACTCCGAGTGAAAATACATTTTCACGTTAAAAAAGCGGAGGAGGTATCATATCCACGACTGCTTGGACCTTCATCGGATCAGCTTCAATACCTTGGACCTTTATCACACGCCCTAATTAAATAACTTTTCCTCTGGCAAATACACATTTTTCCCAGTTTGCTTTGAGATTGAATTTACGTAGGCGATCGAGCACCCGATGCAAATGCTGTAGGTGTCAGAAGGTTTGCGGATGTCATCTTATTATGCTACAACTGACGTCTACTAGTCTAGATAGAAAACTATCCATCAATTATTGAGACGTCGACGAAATGTTCCGAATGGTGAAACGAATGCAGTGTTGTGCCTGTACTCTGGAGCGACTTCCACTTGCTAGTACCTAGATTTTAGATCGGTGGACATCACACAGTTACTCTTTGAGGAAGATAGGATGTCGTCCATTAATAGATATTTTTCCGTGCGCGTTACAGCGTTTAATTTCCTAAATTATTCTATATTATTCATCGTTCTCCTGGCGTTTTACCAAATTATTTTCGTCGGCGCAATATGTGCTTTTCACCCCTAAAAAGAAGAGACAAGATTTTAAGATCCCAAGATCTATTAGTTATTATCTCAGTGGTCACAAATTCATAACTTTCTTCACGAAATTTTCCTCTTTCCTCCGTATCACATGCCCATTCCATAACAACCGATTTCCACACAATTTATTTGTTACCGGTGCCACTTTCAGACTTTCTCTTATGTACTCATTTCTTATTGTACCAATTCGTGTAACAATACACTTACCTCTTATTTCAACTGCATGCAATTGCCTTTCATTCATCCCTATCGTGGCCCACATTCTGACCCAAACAAGATTCTTCACAGATTGTTCCCGTGCCACCTTTCATCCATCCAGTTTTAATTCTGTGCTTAATCGCTCATCTTCTTCGCCATTGTTTTGCACGAGTGAACCGAGATATCCAAAGACGGAGCAGACTGGGAGAAGCCGCCATTAAGCCGTCCGATTTCGGCGGTGGGTTGGGTGGTTCCGCCGAAATCGGAGGAAATAATATTCAGTTTTGGTACTGCTGATTTTTAAGCTAACATTCTCCAGCTCCTGTTGCCATTTATCCAAACTGCTCTGGATCTCAGATACATCTTCACCAATTAGAACAATGTCATCGGCAAACAGCATGCATCAGGGTGCGACTTCCTATATGTCCGGTCGTTAGAGCTTATATAATCAACAGGAAGAGGTAAGGACTTAAAGCTCTGGTCTTACCATTCTCTTTGATGCTGTGACCGAATTATTCTGATACCTGTCACCAATGTAGGGCTCGCTAGGCTAGTTAACATAGTAACATTATCAAAGCCACACTGAGTGTGCTGAAACTCTTTATTTCAGCTGTCTTTTTATTTGAGCTTCTGTGTAAACAAGGGTCGTGTTGTCTCTAAAAACAATTTAACATAATAACACGCCCATATTCCTCGAAGGGTTAGAGAGAGATGTACCTGTGCCATCAACCAATCCAAACTCCGAGCTGCTACTGAGAAATTCCAGACAAAAAAACCCAGTTACACTGCTCGACTACAGAGCCGCACCCCGGCGGACCATGCGGTCCTGACATCGATATCCCGGTTAGTGGTCGCAAGCGCTACTGCTACTACTAGACCAACGAAGCAATCAAAGCAACAACCTTCACATTTTGGCCACAGAGGTATTTAATATTTAATTACAAAAGTAGGTAGCGAACAGAAAGATTGCCACATATCCAGTTGTTAGTTCCGACACACTGTAATCTTCTGTGAACAGTTTGAGCTTTAAACCTCTAATCGTCATTCTCTCTGCTAACCTAGCAGTCTGGGGACAGAGTCCGTGTCGAATGCCTTGGCCGAATCGATAAAAAATGCCAGAACTTCGTTTTGTTGTCAATAATATTAATAACATAGTTGTTTTAGTAGTTAAACATTGTTAAAATAGGTATATTTTCACTATGTTGTCAATATTATTGACTCGTGAGTCAAAAGCAGGAAATATTCAGGTAAGTTGGTTGGTATAGAGGTTTAATATAAATAAAAAACAACGTTAATTTCAATTCGTTTATTATTAATCATCATTATTATTAAAAGTGAATATTATAATAATATCTATGAAAGTAGGCGAATAATAAATTACTATTTACATAGAAAGAGAATAAGTAGGTATTATCAGTTATAAATAGGTATGATTACAAATCGGTGGATGGCGACTCTGCTGCTGAATTTCAACTTACAAATATTTTGCTAAATTATTATTCGACGAATAATAGTTACTTACATGTTTTTAACTTTTGGTACCGCCGGTCCATTCTGTAAAAGTTTCACCGTGAAAAGTTAGTGAGCTTTTTATTCTATTTGATGTTAGGGTTCAACAATATTGACAGGTCACTTCAAGGTCACTTCACCTGAGTTTTCAGGTGAGATTTTTATAGAATAGATCGACAGCTTACTTAGACGCTAGGCACCCTTTGTATTTAGCGTAGGCGTTCATCGAACGTTTACGCTGCGTTAACGTGACGTTAATGTCGCATCAAAACGACGTCAACCAACGCCAGATGGTAAAAGAAAAGCACCCTCAATCTCATTATTAACTCAGTCAGCTCGTCGCCATTATGAGATAACAGAAACAATGATAAGCTTGCTATTTCAAAGTAAATTTAGGTTTATAAAGTTACAGTTGACTAAATATTCGTTTGAGAAGTTACATGGAAGTGAGGATTCGTACACATAGAATCGTTATTTAAGTACCTATGGTAAATAGGTTTTTATGAACAATTTATAGGTACGAGAAAATACATATAGGTATATCTCATGGTTTTGCCTTTAAATATAGAAAACATTATCAACGTGGTAAATGTTTTTAAATACACTATAAACAATAAATGAGGTCTTTGGGTACAAAAATCTATACCTAAGCTCCTCTGTGATAGAATAGTGATCCAAAATGCCTAGGTACTTTTATTTAATTACTTCTCTCTTTAGCCAGGCACAAGAAATTCCAATTAGGCGCCTTCGTTATAAAATAAATTAAAAATAGGTACTAGTAATTAGGACAATTATAATACAACAATTTTTGTTGTAGTTATATTTCATTTAACAATCAAGTGTCTGTCGAATCAACTATGAAGTAAGGTGAAATTAAAAGATTTGTTAAACATTTCTAATTAAGTGAATTATCATCCGTGCTCGATCTAAATATTATTAGGATTGGCCTAGCATTCTGTGACTAGATTTCATTGTCACCTTCGTCAGACCTTGTGCTAGTTAGATACTTCACATTTTCCTATGTGCTGAACACCTTGGTTGTTATACATACTTCCGTCCACGGTGGCGTGGCTAGTTCAATCTAGTTCGAGCAAGGCGTATACCTACCTGTTCCCCAATAAGTACAGAAGTATGAAGTTCTCAAGCAGTAAAATAGTTACAAATGCATTTGGAGCAGAAATTAGCTACTGAAAAATACTATTTCTATATAATTTATTATTATTTCATAGTAATGTATGATTATTTATTATGATTATTTATTTAAGTTTCAGCATAGGTACCTTTAAGATAAGGTCAGATTTTATAGCCATAGGTAATCAAGAGTAGAACAAGCCGGTGTAACTCAGTCATAGAGCATGTATTTCAATTTGATGTTTATTTACCCGATTGTTTTTTGAGTGGTGAGTTACACGGGGTATTCTTAATTCAAGTAATCGTTATCATTTTGTCCGTCATTGTCATTCTATCAGCAGTTATATTATGGGTAAATAAATCAAATATGGTGTACAAAAGTTAACGAATCAACAATAAGAAGTGGAGAATGCACACAAATTAGATCTCATACAACGAGACTACAGTTAGGCATTACACGCATTAAATTTATAGACAAAGTGGATGTTAAGTTTAGGATTGAAGACAAAAGAAATAGGACGTAACAGAAGTAATAGAGTAACAAGTGCTGTAAGTATAAGATACATTTTAATAGTCCAACATGAGATCCGCTACTTAGATAACCTATACGAAATGCACAGCCCGCGACAATTTCCCTACACTAGTTCGTTTGAAAAACGTATCTTAACGTCTACAAACACTGTTGAAAGACACAAATTGACACGTGATCCAAAACTACCAATATAAACTTACCTAATGTTTCAGAACTTCAAACGGACAATGTCATCGCAATACATAGCTGAAAGATTACGAAACGCGAAAGTTCACACCTTAATATAGAATCCATTACGTGTATCATAAGAAGTTTAGTTTACTTTATAAGCAAAAGATAACAATTAAGTTCGTATAAAGCTGTAGGTAAGTTTCTTACATGATAAGTAGACTCTTATCAACTACGTTATGTTGAGAATCTCTAAACGGAAATATCCAAAAGTCCTCCAAAAAATATTTATAATTACGTGAAAGAGGATGGAGAGAGAGATGTAGGTAGCCCTGTCTTAGGGAGTAAGTTGTGTAGATAAAGGTAGAAACTATATATTTGGCATTGATTATACAAGTAAAGATTAGTGCTCTCCAAGAAAAGTGCTAAAAGTGCCGCCGAAACGACTCCAGGCGGCTGAAACGTTACAATCGTGCTATAATTTCAAAGTTAATATGTATTACACAAACTACATCATCTACTACTGCTCTAACACATGGATAACTTGTCATAAACATAGACACAATGAATTAAATAGATTTATATGTCCTCGTGATAAAACTCGCCGAAAGAATTGCGATGTATTAACGCGTCGCGCTCGTCTCAACAATCATCATTTTTAACGTTACTTACACTATTTTAAATCTTTTTATTACAATTTCACACAATCCTCCCTCATCATCGAAATTGTCTTTTTTTACTCCTAACGAATTGCTTTTTCCAATTTTCTACGTATTTAAAATAAATCAACGCCTAATTCTTAAGTTTATCATTTAATTTACGATTTTCATAAGTTTAAAAATGTTGCATCTCGTCTTCAATGTAGTTTCCAAAATTGTAGACGAGCAAAATTTAATATTTGATATAAAACGGCACACTTCGTTTTAGGTATGGCTTTGCCATATCTGCACTCAAATTTTATGAGAGTATTTTATATTATAAATATGGGGTAGTAAAAACCCAAAACGCCTGTACGCCAAAATTTTAATATTGTCTTAAAATGCAAATTTAACGTTAATGGGGCGCAACACTTAAAAAACTAACAATTTATCAACAACAACAGTAAAGTGATAACGTTATGTTATGACAAAACGCATAAAAAATACCAAAGTTGTTACCGTAATGCCAGCAGGGTGCGCTGAGCGACCCCGTGGGGAAGTTCGCGCAGTCTGTGTGCTGACACCTTTACGAGTTTATCATTGTAAATTTTGTTGATGACGTTAAGATTAGGCGAGTGTTTCACAAATTTTAATGGTGTTTAATTTTTTTTTAATAGTAAGTTATATCAAGTGCCTCGTGCACTAACGACTAGCTTTACAGCCGTTTGCGTTGTTTCAGGTCATTCTCTCGCACGGAGTTAACTTTGTTATGAGCGAGCACAAGCTCAGTCTAACAAGTTCCAATGGTTTTGTCAAATATTCTTTAATGTTAATTTTTGTTGCATTACTATTAGTTGGGAATGTAATGAAAGTTCATCATTTACATCAGAAACAACATAATTAAATTTGCCAACACGAACCGGATGGTGAGGATAAAAGATTACAAGTTTATTTTGCGTTAATACTGAATGCAATTTACAATTTGTAAATTTTTTAAGGACTCCATTCGTCAGAAATCATATTTACAATAGGTAACGCCCTACATGAAATCATTGGGGTTGTAACCGTGTGAATGTGGATTGCTGGTAGTTAGGTACTAGATACCTTCTCAACATTTTCCTATAAACCGGTGGTAGGTATTGTCTTGGGTGGTAGACGCACCGAGGTGAAACGTAATGTACCTTCGTGGCTTATGTTAAGGCTCTCAATGTGCAACTAATTTAAGTTGGAAAAGTGTCAGGGAGGTTGGCACATTGCCTGCGTGGACATGGACACACAATTATTTCGTTACATTGCGATCGACGAGATGTGTACATTACCTACCTATATCACAAATAGATACTTGCGCAAGTTACAAGCTGGCTGTAGGTATCGAGACGAGACACATTCACAGTATTGTTTTTCAGATGTTAAAGTTTACATATAAGTAGGCGGAATTTAAAAACAAATTCAAAAACCTACCTCAAGATTTTTTTTTTGTCCAAACATTAGGAGTAGAAAAATATTTTTATCATGCAGTTTTATTAAAATGTTTTTTTTTTTTAGATCAACTCGGAGGTACCAAGTTATTCGCAACTATATTTTCACCAAGTAGTTTTCAAGAAGGTACATAAGATGTTTAGTACAAAGTTTTTGCGGGCGAATTATTGTTGTAAGTAAATAATCTTAATGATTAATAAATAAAGCCTCGGTCCTGGCCTGGTATTATATTGGCAAAAATTACTGAAAATAATGTTGATTAATATTCATCCGTCGCCTATGATACAGCAGATTACCAAAATACTTCAAATTCAATTAATTCAGTTTAAGAGCTAATTGGCTAATTGTTTAAACTAATTTAGGTGTTGAGTCAAATAAATTTAAGGTATTAAGTAGTAAGTAACCACTTATTGATGACAATTGAAATATTAAAGAGAGAACAATTCAGTTCATCAAAGGACTAAATCGAATTAAATCATTCCAAGATTTAAATGAAGACAAACACGTACAGTAATTGAATACTCAAACACAAGCGGCGGAATGATATTAGCTTAAGTAAATGTGAAGTCCGGCGAGAGGATGACCGTCGATTAATCGCCTCCAAGTGAGAGAGCCTGAACGATGCGGGGGTCTGCCTTGCTCCCCTCCCGGAACTCCTCCAGGGTCAAGCGGTCGTCGTGGTTCTTGTCCATCTGGTCGAAGATCTTGTCGACGCGCTTCTGAGGAGTGTTGTCGTCCTCAGGCTGAGGGGTCTGGCCCTGTAGGCAGAAGAAAGGGTCACAATGAGAAAGGAAGACGATACAAAATTGTTGTGGACGTAGGCAGAATATTATGTAGATTGTACTGAATTTATACATTCATAAAGTACTAGCATTTCGCCCGCGATTTCGCCCGCGTGGCATTTTGGCCCCAGACCTGCTGCGTCGCATCCCATCGCACGCATGAACTCACTTTTTTACTTTTGCTCGTCTCCTGCGGGTCGTAGCGTGATGTTAAATAGCTTATAACCCGCCTCCATAATTGGGCTATCAAATGCAAAAAGTGTTTTCCAAATCCGAGTGGTAGTTGCAGAGATTATCCACCACAAGCAAACTTCCAAACAAATTTTTCTTCTTCATAATCTTGTACAGATTGGACTGGGACTGTAAAAGTGTAAGTATTCTAACGCCTTGATTTAAATAATATGTCGTCAACGAAATGGTAAATCTTTGTAATTAGTTATGGGCACGCCCACCCTAAATTATTTCAAAAGCTTCATCAGGGGTGGCAAACAAATTTTAAGGGCCTAATGCAGCTCAATTTAATCGCTGCCTCTACAATACGGAATGCGCCACTCTGCTACCTACTTATTGCATGTTAACAATCATGGCTGTGTCACTAACAAGTATGGTAGTAATTTGAAATTCTGCCACGGAAATAAAACAATATCTCAGAATAAAGAGAACAAAAAACAAAATATCGTATCGAACGGAACGCGTTATATCCCGTCAACACAACTGTTTAGCAAAATTATAGCACCAAACATTTCTTAATTAAAAGGTTCATTCTACTTTCACAATTTACTAAATCTCTTGAAGTTGAGACTTTTCCGGTATTAGCTTTTCAAAAACTTTTTTTGCTAAACAAAATGTAGAAGGTAACAGGCTTTTGCTGAAATATTTCACTGCTACTAATCGGAAGTGTAAGTATTCGCTACAAATCACTATAATATCTTTAATGTGATGACATTAAAGAGAGATTATTGAGGAAAATCCATGTGTTACGCTGAAATGTTTCTAATTCGTGTTGAACGGTAATTAATGAGGAAAAGGACGACAGACTCGATTACATAGCTAAAGCTAAGGAAAACAAAAGCAAAGTAAATACGGTTATTAAGCAAATGGGCAGCTATTTATTTATACGTACCACCATCTGATAGATCGCGTCGACTATGTTGTACATTTCATCCCTTGTGATGTAACCGTCGTTGTCCACGTCGTAGAGCCGGAAGGCCCCTGAAATTTATAACACCAATTAACCTGCATAAATTTTCACTACACAGGATAATGTAGGTAATTGAAGGAAATAATTAATGATTGGGAAATGAATGCTGTACAGTTCATCTGCAAATAATCTTCAGTTTAGTTAACTGGATAATTTCAGGGATGCATTATGTGGTTCGCGTAGGCGTACTAATTCATTTACATACCTATAATGTGTTTAGGTATTAGTTATTGCTATTTCATTGAATTGTATAGATACAATTGTAATTAACATACAAATGATTGGAAATGTTAATAATCTCCAAATTAAATATGTATATATAAACCTTATCATTAAATACGTACAGTGTAGCTTTTCGTCGAGATTTCCGCGTGACGTCACTGATAGTGCTCGAATAAACTCCTCGAATTCGATGGAGCCGTCCTGAAAGGAAGAAGGTCATTTATTAGATTCCACGTTAAGCTGTCTACACATCTAAGCCGCCGGCATGAAGCCAGTGGGTTAGTGCTTCAGAAGGTCAGTGGGCTTCAGAAGGTGCAGGATCGTTCAAATCAAGCCGCCGGGCAAGCCTTGCCCGCCGGGTTCGTGCGGGCCAGCGGCTTAGGTGTGTAGACAGCTTTATGGTATTGGTGTTACAGATTAACGATAAAAAGATTTCACAAAAAAGGGACAAATGTCCCAGAGAACCTCAAGAGACGACTTAACTTAGCCCGATATTTTTGTGGTATTCTATGCTGCCCGATATATTCTAGAGTAAATAAATTTCACATCAACCGAAGCTTCCCGAGCGAAATCCATTACGAACTGCCCAATAAAATAACGTCATATGAATATTAAACATTAAATCAGTTACCTAATATTAATTAAGGGCCGTATATTCTAATTTTAATCATGTGGAAAGTGTGCCATCGATTTGTTTGAAGCAGTCTAGATTTCTCTCGGTCATCTTTAGCAGCAAGATGCTCTTATATCATACTCCTTGTTTTTTTGCGTTTTTTTCATTTTTCAATTCACTCTTTTTTCAATTCACTCTTCAGACTTGTACTTAATCAAAAAATCTTAATGGTACCACCATGATTTTTTAACCCCTTCCTGGGGAACCACAACAACATCTGACAGTAGCCTACCAACAAGGCAGACGTCAGGTTTTGTTTATACATAACGGAACAGAAAACTTAAAATTATAAATATTATAATATAAAAAAAAATAAAAATAGTCGTAGGAATGTAAATAACTACACTACTACTACTACTTCTACTACTACTACTACTACTACTACTACTACTACTTACATTGTTTTCGTCGAACACCCGGAATACCAGTGACGCAAACTTGCTTGGGTCGCCTTGCGGAAAGAACTGTTTATAGATCTTAATGAACCCCTGGAAATACGAAATGAAGATGTAATTATAACTACCACGTAACATTGGATTTATTTTATAGGTTTTCATTTATTTTATGAACGAGTGGAAAAATAGGAGATTAGAAATAGATTGGACTTTGAAGGGCTGAATGGATGGTAAATGGACATGTGGTGTTATGCGAATGGACAGAATTAGGAAAAATGTAGGTATTATTATGCATATATGAGTAAGTGTACGAAAAAACCAAAGAAATGATGGATGATTTGCCTGGGAAATTATGACTACGGAGATGATGGCTCATTGGAATATGGATAAAGAAGATAAGGTCCGCCAATAAATAAACAAGGATAGTGGCTAAGGGGCGAGGAAGGGAACAGTAGATTGGAAGATGACACTAGTGTATATGTAGGTGAAGAGGGCCAAATAAATATGGTTTATTTAGTCAACGTTTTGTGTCGTAGGTCGTAGGTACCTGTTCCGTCAGGAGCCCGTTTGGACAGTCCTTTAGAAATCCTTTGTGCCTAAAACAAAAACAAACCATTAATAAGCTTATTAGCGCTACGACTAACGAGAATACCTTAATATCCGCAGCATACATACCAAAGCCGGATTTCCTTTTCCGTAACTGAAACAAGCAAAGAACAAATAATTAATTAAATTCATCGAGGTACTAAGGAAATGCATGAATGTCTTATGCATCACGAGAACTAGGTAGGATTGTCCACAAAGGAATATGCTTTAAACAATGCTTATTCAATTGTTCCCAATGCACACTCTTATGCATTTTGAAACCAACCAACATGGGACACCAAATCAGGGTCAAATGATAAATGTAGGGAAACACTAATAAAAATTGGAAATGCGACCTGCAAAGAGGTGAAATGGGAGGCTATTGATTGTATAAAAAATCTTATTTCTTGAGTTAATAAACTTCAAACTTGGCTCGAATACTTTTCTAAATTATAAAATTGGTAATTTTTTTTTAAAACTATAGCCGGGTTAGGTTGTCCTTAAGTTTGTATGGAAGTATTTTAACGTGTGGTCCGATTTACTCGAAACGCGGATCTATACTTGGGATTGGAAATAACTAATACAGTATCTCAGGGTTTTTTGTACATCTTGGCCTAACGTATCGAAAAGGGGTAGAAAACGTTAGAGGGTTATTTTATTGTGTGGCTAGAATAACTCAACAATTGGTACAAATAACCTTTAGGTCTAATAATAGAACCTCCATAAACGATTTTTCAAAACACAACCACTTTCGGTGTGAAAAGGGATATTGTAAACAATATCCCTAAACCCCCCCCCCCCCCCTATCCGTAAATTTTCAACTTGAAAATTTACCCGAATACGAATTTAGACAAGAAAATAATCATACATAAAAAAATATATTTTCAACATTGGTGGAGCCTATTACATTTTGTACGGGAAAACATGCAATCTACGCAGACCAAGTTGCGGGAAAACTGCTAGTATTAAATACTTAGAAGGATATTTGTGTGTCTGACCGTAGCGCGTGCCTATTGCCTGTGGCATCGGTTTTGCCCTGATCCATAAATTCATTCTCAACAGCGTGGGCTGTTATTTCACGAAACGTTTAAAGAATTTGGTGAAAGAATGTTTTTTTTTTTTATTTTCTACGGTAGAAAGTTCGCTTTTAGACAGGAACGTAATACTAATAATACATTAGGGGTGAAAAACCTATTGTTCTTATTTGATGCGGTAACAAAGAGACATCTAAAACACAAATAACATTGTCTGAAAATGTAGATGAACAAAAAAACGTTCTTTGTTGATTTCCTGATCGATTTGCATGACCATACATACCAGGCCACTTAGAAAAATTTGCGAAAAAAAGGTTTTTAGATACGAGAGACTGGCTAGATATAATGTATTTTCAAAATGTGATTATTTGTAAGTAAAAATAGGTACGTTCCAATTTCAAAATTTCCCCCCACATTGTTTGCGAGCAATTAAATTATCGTGTCTCATTAAAAAATGGATCTGCGCCGGGAACATTTCCGCGCTATGATTTTTTACGATTTCAAGTGTCGCGTGTAACCAGACGAATCGTACGATAGACTGCAAATGGCATTCATGTATGAAGGCCCTTCTAAGGCAACCGTGTATCGTTGGTATAACGAATTCAAGCGCGGTCGACTAACTTTGGGGGATGAAGAAACGAGTGGTCGCCCTTTGACGGCTGTTATGGAAAAAAACGTGTGCTAGCAGTGAAAAATTAAATCCATGACAATAGGCGAGTTACATATCAAGAGATTCAGCACATACTGCAGATTGGATCGGGAAGCCTTCACGAAATTCTACACGTGCATCTTCACGTAAGGAGGATAGTTTCACGCTGGGTGTCACAACCTCACCGAAGCTCGGAAGCAGGCCCGGGTGGAATGGTGCCATGATATGATCAACAAATTTAAAACAGGTTCATCTCGGCGTGTTTACGACATTATTACAGGGGATGAGTCATGGATTTATCAATACGATCCAGAAAGAAGCGCCAGTCGACGGTTTGGGTGTTTCAAAACGAATTAACGCCTACCAAAGTGAAGCGATCTAGATCTCGATCTAAATCTATAGTGATCTAGAAGCGCGGGGAAGATTTAGATCGCGAGCTTTTTCAATTTGACTGGCTACTTGGTGTCAATTCCTTTACGGAACCAAAGAAGCATCAACGCTGAATGGTATACTACCAATGGCCTGGCAGAAGTTTTCTCTGCTGTGAGCAACAAGCGACCAAACACAGGGCTCCGCGGGCTGCTTCACCACGACAACGTGCCTTCGCACACCGCGCTCAAAATGAGGGACTTCCCTGACAGCACACCGGTCAAACTCCTGGGTCACCCTCCTTACAGCCCTGACCTGGCACCGTGTGACTTCTTTTTATTCCCGAAAATAAATAATCAGCTCAAAGGGATACTATTTTCGTCGCCGGAAGATGCGCTGTCAGCGTTCGAGCAGGCTGTGAACGAGATGTCTGCGGCAGACTGGAAAAAGTGTTTCGAAAACTAGTTCAGACTCATGAAACTTTGTATAGAAGCTAGTGGAGAGTACCTTGAAAAAATGTGCTATAACTAAGCAAATATTTTTTTAATAAATCAAAAAAATATTTGCTTATTTATAGCACATTTTTTTATTTCCACAAAACTGTCTGAGTGCCCCACGTTTATTGTCAATGACTTTTTGAATTCTTCGTTGTTATTATGGTATAGTTTTGTAAATCTGAGTTTCTTATTTACAATACGTATATGCTTTACCTAATCAACATTTTCATTATATTTAGAATTGAGTCGCCTCCCCCGTAAGCCTGGGATTAGGACAGACGAAAAAGGCGCTGAATGTTGTATACCCAAGAAATCCTAGTTATTTCAGTAAATGACATAATAGGAATTAGAATCGGCGTGCAATGTAGCAAAAAGAATTGTCATGAATATTATAAACACGTCTAAGCCGTAAGTACGGTCCACACAGTGGCAATAAAATGTTACAATTCTGCGAAATGGTTCACTGTTGCAAGTAATGTAATATTATATAACGTCTGCAAGCTCTATAAGGAAATTACCTCCATGTTTAAGGTATTTCGTTTATTTTCGTAGATTAGATTTAAAACTCCTATAGGTATGTGCAAATGCCTACTTTCAAAGGTCGTGAAATTTTATGTTTTGATTAAAAAATCGGCATGATTGAGTTAGTTTGCATAATTACGTCGTAGGCCTATTCACCTAAATTTTCCACTGTTGAGGGTTTCTATCATCGCTGATCCGTGTGAAACTGTCGTATTATCGCTCAGTTTTGAATATTTATGGCTAAGTGGTATCATGGGTGAATTTAAACTGTGGATTATAATATTTTAATGGTGAGGTTATAAGAGAGCGGATAGCGGTTAATCTCATGGGAATACATCATTGGTTCTGGTTCGTATAAGGTTAAAATGAATAAATTGATTATTTTCCTAATTGTCCCAATAGTAATTGGATCACGATATTTCAGAGAAATAATGAAATAAAGGACTGTCAATGCAGGTCAATAAGAAAAAAAATATTTTACAAGGACTGAGTGAAAAATAAAAGAATGAAATGAAACACTGACGTTCCAAAAATGGTAGAAGGTTAATTATCCCAAATAAATAAAATATCATCTTAAACATTAGATCATACAAGGTACCAAAAGCCCTTGTTATATTCCGCCATCATTGACACAAAACCCACTGCCTTAGTGAGTCCGGAAATGTGATCGAATCGAAACTCATCATTTATACAGAATTAGCAAACCTAAGACACATTTTATCAGAGGGAAAGTGTTTATAAATATTGTCTCTAGGCCGATAATCTCATCATTTGGTGTGTGTATGGGAAAACGAAGATGTCATTCGTGCTGGTCAGTAAATCCTAAGAAAAATTGTTTAAAATAATGTGTCAGTGAAGTTTTAGCTATCGTGTTGTGCTTCAAATGTGATTTAACAAGTTGTGTTATTGTTCTAGGTTTTAACAGTGGCCAGCTTGGCATTAGCAGATGCCGGTTATCAGTACAATGCACCGGGTGGGACCTTCGGTCTGCCAGGTAATCAGCCTGCAAACTTCCAATCAGGACATAGTTCACAGCATCACACCGCATTATCGAACGAGCATGAAAAACCGTTATCGCACTCGATTTCGTATAAGGATTATGTTTATTTGAAACAAGAAAATGGACACAATATCGGTAACCATGGAAGTGTAAATCATGGAATTACTAACAGTAGAATCGTTGCAGCACCCAGCATACAAACAACTGCGGGTCTCATTCCGAACAATGGATACGTGAATGCAGGCTACGCACAGAGCTTTGCACATACACCGACTGTGAATTTGAACAATAATTACGCACAGAACTATGCACCAGTTACTAATTTCAATAGTGGTCATATTCAAAACCTTTTACCAAGTACCAGTGGTTATTCACAAATCTCAACAGAGTCGGGTACTAATGCAAACATGGGTTACGCGCAAAACCCGATATCATCCGCAGGTAATCTAAATACGGGTTATTCAAAAACCTCATCAGCGTCTGTTGGTAATCATTTGAATAATGGTTACACATACACTTCAGTACCACTCGTCAATAACAATTTTGGTAATGTCCAGACTTTTACACTATCTGCCAAACCCAACTTAAATACTGGTTATACAAATGACTGGGTACCAATCGTCAATTCGGGTTTGAGCCACGGTTACGCCAATGCGGCCGTACCAGCTGCCGGTTCTAATTTGCATACTGGTAACTCACAGACTTTAACATCTTCGGGCAGTGCAAGTTTAAGCAATGGTTATTCAACATCACCTGCTAGTAGTATTCTGAATACCGGTTATTCCCAGCCCTTAGCACCAACTGGAACAGCTAGTTACAGTAACAGTAATGCTCAGACATCTATATCACCGGCTAGCGGTACTATAAATAATGACTACTCTCAGACTGTGGCAACATCTGATAGTGGTAGTTCTAATTTGAGCAATGGTTATTCCCAGGCATCATTGTCATCAGCTAGTGGGAATCTGAACAATGGTTATTCGCATACACTAGTCCCATATTCCAGCTCGTCTAGCGCGAGCAATGGTTACGCCCAAACTTCAATAACATCTGCTGGTGGTAATATAAATACAGGGTACTCTCCAACTTTTTCGCCATCCAGTAGTGCTAGTTCAAGCCATGCAGGTTATTCAGGAACTTTAATACCGTCAGCTGTCAGTGGCACCAATAACTATAATTCAGGCTATTCCTATTCCTTGCCATCTGGCACCGCTAGTACAAGTAATGGATTTGCTCATACTGCTATATCATCTGCTGGTTCTGCTCTAAGCACAGGATATTCACAATCGGCTACTTCCAATTTGAATTCTGGATACTCACAAAGTTTAATACCATCTGGTAGTGGGAGTTTTAGCAGCGATTATAGCCAGACATCTATACCCCACACAACCACTCATTTAAATACTGCCTTCGCGCAGCCTACCGGAGCACCTGTCATTTCTTCACTGAATAATGGTTATGATCAGACATCCACGACACCCTTAAAATTTAACCTTAATCCAACATCAACCTTCGATGCTTCTATAAACAGTGGAATTGTTCAAACATCTACAGGATCTTCAAATTTGAACATAGATTTCACGCAAACAGGTTCAAATAACAATTTCAATGGTAATGTTAAGACTGTTAGTGTATCTAGTAGTGCACTGATTACTCCGGCGGTGTTCAAGCACATTTATTTCCATGTCCCTCCACCAGAAGTAGAAGAACAGAAAGTAATTCGACCACCTCCACCATCGAAGAAGAACTACAAGATTCTGTTCATAAAGGTGCCATCACAAGAATTTAAGTCGAATTTGGCCCGTTTGAAGCAAATAGCTGAAATGAGTAACGCAGCCGCTACCGTTGAACATAAGACTCTGATTTACGTGTTGGTGAAGAACCCGGAGACTCAGCAACCGGTTGTCGTTCCAAAGCGGGTTCCGTCGGAGCACGAGGTGTTCTTTGTAAAATACAACGGTAACCCTTTAGATATAGCGGCGGAAGTCAACGAAGAACTCGAAAGATCTGGGACAGTGCAAAGTATTGTTCCTTTGGAGCCAGGTTTACTGAATGGAAAGAAGTGAGACGATGAAACGCTATCACAAAGGTATCATGTAGTTTAAAAGTGATAAGCAATTGAATTGAAAATAATGATTGTAAACTTTAAGTATGTAGATCACTGGAATTGTGACATTCATAATATTGTCCAACATCATGAACAATTAAAACAAAGAAACCACCAACTTATTTTGGCAACAAAAAAATTTTTTGTTGCCAAAATAAGTTGGTGTTAAGAATGTACTTTTATTTTATGGTAAATAATTAAGATAGTTAGTATCTATTTTGTATTTCATGTATCCTGTATCCTCCCGTATTTTCGTTCAAAAGTATATCGTGTGTCGCAACCGTTTGTAAAGTATTTTAATATTATTTCACTTTGTGTACCATGTGTGTTAATATGTACATATATGATTTGCCTTTATGCGAAAATCCGCCGAGCGAATTGCTATAATTATTCTTTAATGTTTGTACATGGTTTACTTTCGAACATTATGTTTGGTTTATTCGCACATTAGTAACAGCACATATTTACAATGCGATTTTTATGTAACGCAGGACAAGTCAATTAAAAATGAATCCAGATTTAGCCAAAGTTTGTGTTAAGTTAATTAAGTAATTTATTAGTTGCTAATGAGAATTATGATAATGGAAATTATATGTTGTCCATTTCCATTGTTCACGATCAGACATTGTACTCTACAAGTTGTGGTTTAAATCCATTGTAATGAAAGCTGATTTTCAGCAATTCTACTGAAACAGGTAAACAAATGCATTGTTATAACTTTGTTGAAGAGGAAACTGTTGTTGTTTGGTTTGCGGTTTCAAAGTGTCACACGCACAGATTCACGAATAGAATACACAATAAACGTTGTGAAATACAATATTGCACCAATCCGCATTGAGACCATTTATACTGTGTTAATAAAAATGTATGTAACATTCCCCAAAACCATGTCTATTTATTGTTGGTATGATTGTGATCAAACCAGTTTTTAACCATCAATGTTTATATGTAAACAACCTAAATTTATGTAGTTATATAACTGAATTAAGTAATATGTGAAATCTTACCATCTGCAGCACAATTATTGAAGAAAATTAGATAATTAAAGTTAATAGATTGTTTACATTGCGTTTTTGTATAAATATTTATGATATCGTGTGAAAGTTTTATCGACCGTGACAGGTTTTAAATCGTTCCCAAAACCTTACGTTCATTGCTACTACTAATGGAAATAATGTTCCAACAGTAAGTTACGTAATAAATAGTGGCCTAGTGTGTAGTTTAAATTGCATTTAATATTGGAGACAAAATGGATGTCAACGAGAGAAATTGGAAGGGTACTCTCTTTGTCCGTTTTTTTCGTTCGTGTGTGTGGAAACACATACGAACGAAGCAAGTTAATTATGAAGCTGATTTTTAATGAAGACTTTATTTCCACGAAGTTACATGGAAAGTGAAACTGTATAATCAGTCTGCAGCGCTTATATAAGCCAACACTGCCCAAGCGAATGTCCCGCCCCCTTCCTTATCTCGACACGTTTATAGTTTTACTTCGTTTATTAAAGCAACCGTTCGGAGATTAAAGATACGACTTTCGAATTGATTAGGAATTTTACTGCGTTTGTTTATGTTACATTTTATGTCGATTTTCTTAGAAATTACTTAAAGTCTTCTTAGAATTTGTTTAATCTGCTTTTACAAGTTCTTTTTTTTAAATTGTTTTTCGAGACTTCAAGTTTTTTAGTTTCGTAGAAGTTTTTGCAATTAGCTACGAAAGCCCTGTGACATAATGCGTGGTTAACAGAGTATACATTGGATATTTGAGTTAAACTAAGCAAAAGTTCTACTGTAAATAGAGTATCGCCGCCTCTCGACTATTTCAAGACCTGTCATAGCCCGCTTAATGAGTCTGAAAAGGGATATTCAATGGAAAACACACCGGAATGTGACAAGCTTTCTTTAACAATTAAACTGTCTTTTGCAATCCAATAAAGTAAAATGATGAATGAAAGTGTTATAAAGATACGGAAACCTTAAGATATATAAAAAGTTGAAAAGAAAACGCAATAAGTATTTTTGTAGCAGAAAAATTGATTATTCAAGTTGACACAATTTGGCGCTTTGAAACTGCCAAAACCAATCAAATGTAACGCGTCATACCATAGATGTTGTTTCGTGGCATAGACTTTTTACTCCTACTCCTAGACACTCCGCCGTCTTTTGAGTTGTTCCAGTTTAATATACGTAGGTATGGCTGTAATGTATGGCACATCGAACATAATAAAAAGTTTGGGCTTGTATAGCGTCGTCTCGGTCACAGTTTGGCTTTAAAGAGTCGTCTCTGTGTTTTTTTTTTTTTTTTGTTCTCAGTGGCCTGTGTGCCAGGGGCCGCGGTATCTCTTTCGAACAGCCCGCACCCCTGGCAGGCATCGGCCCTTGCGGGCCCCATCAGTTGCTGCCGACATCTCTTTGAGGCGCGCGTGGAGCACAACGCACCGTCGACCCGGGCTTGGTCCTTACCGGACAGCGAGCTACCCATTACTCGCCGTCCGCAAGCCCGTGCCTACGATGGCCGGGAATCAGCCTGGGATTCGCGACGCCCAGGGCGTCTCCTGCGAAGGCCACGGCTGTGAGGGCGCATGTACTGCATCTCCCTCACGTGCGCCGCCTCCCTCTTTGCGAGCATGACTGCTTCGCCAAAGGAGTCGACTGCTAGCCATGCACTCTCGCTCCGTACCATGGCCTGGACCAGGGTCGGACGCGAGAGATCGCCGCCGCCGATCACCTCCACGAGGACCCGGCGGTGCTCCGCTCAAGCCGGGCAGACCTCCACAGTCATGTCTCTGTTACCCTTCATCTTAGCGTAGCTATCAATACTATTAATATTATAAATGTGAAAGTTTGTACGTTTAGAGATGTTTGGATATTTAGTTATTTGTTACTCAATCACGCAAAATCGGCTGAACGGATTTGGATGAAATTTGGCATGTTGTGTGTGTGCGTTGTATAGTTTGTAACCTGGAATAACACAGGTACGATACTTTTTATCCCGATATTATTATTTTAATTATAATTAATTAAATTTAATGATAATTTTCGACCTTCACGCGGCCGAAGCCGCCGCCGGCAAAAGCTAGTAGCAAATAAGTTTGTTTTCAACATGCAAATTTGATTCGAAATGCTCTGGTTTTTTCACTCTCACGCAGGTAAACGTGGGTGAGTCTTTCTAAAACTCAAGGGTTCAGATTCAGATTCTGCGGGATAAGTTCTTAACACACTAACATTAGCAATGGCTTTCATTTTGACAGTTCAACAACATTCATTGCGTTATTTACGTTGTTGAGCAGACACATTTTTCGAAAATATGAAGCAATGGATTAGCAATATCATTTAAAATAATTCAGATTGTGATTGAATATGTGTTACGCAATAAGGGTCAGTAGGTATATTTGCGTATACCTAGCTTTGATCACGGGGAGGTGGTAAATCGTAAACAAATTAGATTTAGTGGCCGCCAGGACTGACCTTTGCCAAACAAACGGAAATTACATCCTTATCTCTTTCATCTTGGCCAATTAATTCAACGTATACTTGGCATTAAATAGGTGTAGGTAGTTACAGCCTTGCGTCCTTCTTATTGTGCAAATCAACCCCTAACGGGGTGGTTGTTTACCGATTTTTAAAGTGCAAGTTTGATAGTTACGTAAATGTGATTTTAAAACGTTCAAAAATCATAAATACTTTACTCATGTGTACTTAAACAACATATCAACCTAAAATCACAAAAACGTTTTTGCGACTTTGAGAAAAAACCTACTTCACAAAAGTTTGGTATCGAAAAGAGTATGTTCTTAACATCATACAACTTTATTGAACACTTAGGAGAGAAACACTTTTAATCTTGGCATAATTGTTAGATAAGTATAAATGAGTCAATGATTCACTCGACTAAATGATTTTATTCCTGTAAGTAGGATTGTACAAACACTTTAACACGTCCATTTTAAAACTAGATGAGGTCGGCCGTTTCCTATCTGACTACTCTGAGAAGAAAGGCCGAAACAAACTCAGAGGTCACAGTCTCTTTTAACGTCCAGACATAATCTTGGTCAGATCATTTGGATTAAGTGGTCTTTTGAGAAAAGAACCGCACAGATTGAGTGGACCTGTCCAGTTAGTGCACGCATTTATCAGTAATCATGCAGCTCAACTCAGAACTTAAGGAGCTCAACGATTCTACGAATAATACCAAAGGAAGGATATTTGGGTAGGTTGTTCTGTTTGGTAGACTGTTTTTAATGCTATTAGAACTAAATAAAAATCAGATTTTAATGAAACTTTGTTTGGCTGATGTTATATCAACCGTCAAGTAGGTTTATATTCAATGCATTCGTTTGGGGATTCAGTCATAAATATACATATACATATACATATATATATTCTATATAGCTGCAAAGCTTATCTGAAATTCTGGAAGTTTCGTAGGATTAAAACATTGATGAGCACAAGACGGTGCGGAAAGTGGGATTGGTCGTCGCTCAATACTTTACACCACCAAACTAGGACAGGGCCCAGGGGGCAAACCAAGCAGTGAGGTTCAGCTTTAGGTTTTTTTTAAACAATAATAATGGTATAGTTGTAGCAAAATGGTGTATTTTTTCTAATTACTTAACATTTTAGTTTTGCTTGAGGATTTTTTATTGACACTAGGCTATTTCGCGATAAAATAACATACAAATTACGCTTGTAATCCCCGAAAGGTTAGGGAGAGTTGTATTTCGCCAGTTATGTTTAAGTCCCGTGTAGTAGATGGCGAGGCTATTGCCGTTAAACAAAAAAAAAAAATTATACCTAGGACCTTATCCAAAAAAATTCTCGTCTCCTCTTCTTAAACCTAGAGATTTTCACCGAACGTTAATAAAATATTGCGTTCTATCGTGAATCAAGATACTCGCTATAAATCCCATTCTAACAATAAAGTACGAAAACTTTCCTTTCTATAAATAAAATCGGAATAAACCAGCATTGTCATTCGTATGATATTTCATTTGCATGTAAATTATTCGGAGTGGCCGTTCATCACAGCGAGGTCGCTGGACTGGAAAAATATATGAAAGAATCGCGCTGATTTTCATGGATTCTCTAGAAGGTTAAAAACAACCACAGGTCAAAAACTAACCTAGTCTATTGCTTTATTTTCTTTGGAAGCGTATAGATGTTGAAATAAAAAGTAAGTTCAAAAACTAAAACCTGACTACTGAAAAATCACGCTCTAAAAAGTATGAAACGAGAAAATAGTCTCATCTGAAAGCCGTGGTCGTATACCACATTGCCCTAAAGCTTATGATCCCTTGCTACTGCTAAAATGTTTTGATAGTTACAAAATAATTTTAAAACACACAAAAACCATAAATACCTGTGTACTTAAACAACATATTGTGTACTTAAACGATAGGAGACGACACGACGTGTGCTACCGTTTTTGTTAGGGTAGGTGGCATACGACCACGGTTTAACCAGCGGACGATCAAGACGCTTCCGACGATACCTCATTTATCAAATTATGATTAAGAGTTTGGAAGTAATGAGAGATCAGATGTACTTTCATACACACCTATCAAAACATAATTGTAAATAGCCTTCATATAACTGTTTGCTGTACTAAAATAATGTAATAGTTAAAAGATTTATTTATTGATTTATTAAAATTAAACATTAGGGAAACCACGCAGTGACATGGACCATTTGGTTGTATTGTACTTACCCGTACAACCAAACCGTGCTGTAACACAGAAACTACGTGGTAAAAAAATTACCATGCTAGTAAACATGTAAGTAACTCAAGTACCGTAGTAAGTTAGACCTTGACTGAAAGCCCGACTAAGCTAACTGAAAAAACCTTGAAAAAAAGCAATGGAAGGTATTCGGCACTCCATTGCTTCTACTAAACTGTTTAAGTACTCTGTCGGCTGCTAGTGTTTGTTAATCGTTAAACACAACGAAAAAGTTAAATGGTCCGTGGTTTAGATTAAGTAACTAGGAACAGGTACTACGATTAAAATTTAGGTCAGGGTTCAGCTTAATCAGGATGAAAACTAGAAGATGAATGCATATTTCAAGTACCTAGGTAGTTGCAGTTGTATGGTTGTTCCAGAACTCCTAGTTGAGAAGTTCTGGAACAGCCATACAAGTGCAAGTAATTCTCTTGAATTCACACCATTGAAAGAGAAAGCACCTATGCTATATTGGAAAACTTTCTACTTATGTATTTCACTAAGTGGCTTATGTTACGTAAAGTTAATATGAGAGGAACTACTTGCCTATCGTCTGGCAAAGGAGCAAGGGATCCGACGACGCTACGAGCAATGTTGCCCAAACGCATTAAGTTTATCTACATGCGACGTTTTTCTCCCCTCGACATAATACTTTGAAAGTATACCACTCTATGTTTTATAACCCATAAAATCTTTACTGAGCCCTAGATAAAACTTTACAGCAAGGTAAACTGCTTGTGACATTTAGAATGTACCCTCAGCAAAGCTTTTAAACTCGGCTTCGAAAAGTATGTGTTTGGACATGGCCAGGTTACAGTTTATATTAAAAACGTCAACAAAAATTCGGATAAAATTTAAAACCACGAAGTTGAAATTTATCGATAATTACACACTCAACGAAAAAAGATACAACGATCTGAATATATTTGATGCAATACGTTAGTTATTCAGGGAGCATGTTTCGCATATAATTTTTTACTGAGATAGAAAAATAGAAATGCCTTTGCAATAAATCCAGGCTGCGGATTGTTGCAGCCGACCGAGCTACTTTTTATGCCATATCCTATCCTCTCCACTTCAACCGTTGACATTTGCTTCCCTTGCTTTATTTCAATTGACTTTATGCCTTAACTCCTGACCGTACGACTATCAGCCACAAAGTTTTGAATTAGAAAACTTTTGATTGGAAGCGAGAGATCCACCTGTGAACTTTCAACAACTTTGTTGGTTTTTTGTCGCAATGACCTCGTATTTGTTGGGGTTCTATTTGCAACTATTAGCTGGAGGTAAGATTGCGGGCGCAGTAAAACAGCCGGCCTAAACTGGAGCCACGTAGCACAAGACCAAGTCAGATGGCCATTTTTGGAGGAAACCTTTACCCAAACTGGGGTTCTTAAAGCAGTATTTTTCGGGAAGAAAAACACCTAAGTACACTTAAATTAAATTAAACTTAAGTTATCTTAACCCACTAGAACATAACTACTAGAAAAGAGAAAATTGTGCAATATTAAGGCAGGAAATAAAAAGCGTTTTGTTATTACTTGTTATTTAAGGTGGTCTCTCTCTGTCTATTTCATCCCCAAAAATAATAAATTCCAACGAATAACAAATTTTATCAGTGCTGTCGCAACGATTTACTAAATAGAAAACGATCATAAAGTTTTTGACCTACTCCACGAGGACAAATTGAAAAGTGATATTTTCAATTGGAGTGCACTCAAAGTTATTGGAGTACCTATGGTATTGTTTACTGTCATGAGATAGACATTCGGCTTTTATGAAATGAAGTCCTCTGCGAGACTATTTCGATGTTTTCCAGTTATCCGTTTCAACGAATTCATCTAAGTGACGTAAATTGATTGTTTGACGTTATCAAGTTACCGTTCTGCGACGCCTGCCCACGGTTTATTGAAATTCTGTTACTGATCGACATTGACTTACGCAATACAAAATTACGAAGCTAGCTATAAATAGATTTTAGTACTTACATTGCCATCTCTAATCCGATAAGTCACACGTTTAGTAATTGGCAAATTCATAAATGAACGATAATAAATCTTACATTTCATAATTTTAACACGCACTTTATAATTAAACATGAATGATGAGATTAGTTATGGAAAAATTTCTGGTACGCAACTTGTTCCGGGTTCGCACTCACTGGCACTTGAAGGTTATTCACCAAAATGCGTCAACTGAACGCTACTATTAAAAATGACTGTCTACCGCTTCAGGCTTCATTTTCAGAATCGGAAAGATATTTTTGTAATGGCGCTGTCATGGCATCCTTTTACAGCGTTCCGCTAAAGATAGATATCTTCAATTGCACGTTTTTGAAATCGTTAAGTCACGCGTCAAGATATTTTTGAAAAAGGCGTTGTCATGTTATCTTGTAACGTTAAGGAAATACCTCTCCAATTGCACACCACTGAAATCGTTTTTTGGCTACTCTCATTCTTAGAAGGAAACCTGTAAATACCATTGAACGGTACGCGGCCATGTCTTTCTGAAATGGCTGACCGATTGCCACTTCTGGTTGAGAAATTTTGTGGCCTCTGTCAATGACTTTGTTTCTCTACCGGTTCACCTGGTCCTGCAAGCTCCGAGGACAGTCCTTTAGCCCACTGATCGAATTTAAGGGATGCAGCAGCCAAACTGTTACCTTTCCTCGGACCTGTAAGTCCTAATATAAGCTGGTGTGACGGCATCATTGTTTCACTCGAATTACCTCATTTGCTAGATCCACCGCCGAGGATTGCCTTAACGACCAGCCAAGTACTGCCTGCTTCCAGTGGATTCACGTTTCATTCACTAGGACATCTGTCCACCCACGCTGGGCCTTTTTGTATGCGGTTGCTACTCCAGAACTTTTAGAACATCGGCTATCCATTCTGAGAGCTATGGGACTTGGTTACAGCATGGCACTGAATGCATGACGCTGACGCATAATAAAAGTGCGCAATTATTGTAATAACTTGCATTTGGTCTATTTTCATGGTTGCAACACTTTGGTAATGTAATGTTAACCCAGAACTCGTGCGAAGTATTAGACTAAATGTAAGATAATAAGAAACTATTAAGTTTTGTTTGAATTCCATTGGCAAGCGCGTGTCCGCGAATATTGATGAGAGTGAATGAAGTGAATGATGTAACCCAAGGTGCTGCGTGCTCAAACCTAAATTGGCCTTGAAAGGAAGAGTAGCTGTTTCAATTCGGTCACTTTTCAGTGCACATTATTTGCATGTTCAAATCTAGCTGAATGATTACTTGATTGTGATCTTGACCTAACTAAATCCTTAACGACACGCTCAGTGGCCCACTAAAGAAAAGAAAACAAAGAAACATATGGTAAATTAATTACATTTACTTTCTTAATTCAGTATAGAAAATAGAAGTTGTGCTAAGCCGTTATCTATGGGTTAAGAATATTTGAGGTATCGCTCTGATTTGGGCACGTAATTCGTCAATGTTCACCCACGAAGTATGTCATAACATTATCGATGCGCTTTGGCGTGATAACTCGCCACAAATAAAATATTCGTGTGTACGTATTCACACGAATATTAATGGCGAATCAGCTTAGCATTAGACAATGGAAGTTTTTAATAGATTGGAGTGAATCAACCCCGCAACCGTATGTGTGTTTTATGTAAGGCCAGTTACATCGAAAGAAATATAGTATGAATATTATCTAAATACAATTTTCGAGCTATATATTTTTCTTCATTATTAAATTTAACTTCGAATTCTTTGGACACCGAATAAATCATTCCTATCCTGTATGCAGTGGCAGTCTGAAAATCTATACAATTGAAAATAAATATATAAATCTTCACTACAAAATGCGCAATTCTATTCGCATTTCTACTTATAATGGAAGAAATTGAATTGACGAAATTATAGAACACCTTGAGAGATAACTGCATCCTAAACCACATTATTTAGTCTAGATACTTAGAGAAGCGAAATTTAGTAAACCTTTCAGTAACTTGTCAACATTCTGAAATTATTTTCTGCCTGTCTGTGTATTCTGTTTGTAACCTGAGAGGCAGTATAAATATAATTTTAGGACGATATTGTATTTCAATTAAGAGCAAGTTTTATCTCAATTATGGTGAAAGGTCGTCTACCTATGTATGTGCTCGTAGGTCGAATTTCAAATTCTAGAAAGGACGTTACTTAACTTAATTTAGAACTTATTCGAATAAAAAGTTTATATAAACTGGTATGCTCCATACAAATCAATAATAAAAAGCACTAAAGTGTAAGAGGGTCAATTTCGTTTTATTTTGATATTATTTTACTAAGAACCGATCTTTAAGAAAGAAACCGGTCTTTAAGAAAGATGATAGAGAATATCTAGAAAACTATCGAACCATTGCCCTTGTTTCAGTTATTTCTAAAATATTCGAGAAACATATTTACAGAGAACTTAATAATTATTTAGAAAAAACAATATTATAGTTAAAGAACAAAGTCTTCAGACCTAATAAAACCATAAATCTATGACTTTTTAGACTTTGTTATGGCTAATATTTACAAAAGAATACCTGTCTGCTCTATCTTTATGAATATGACGCAAGCTTTTGATTACGTTGACCATGATATAGTTGGTAAACTGAATATCTACGGAATAAGAGGCAACGTTCTTAAATTAATTGAGTCATACCTCAAAGGCCGAAACCAATATACTGAAGTAACTAAAGTGAATGTTCTCACTAAGCAAGAAGAAACCTTTATGTCCCATAAACGAAAAATAAACTATGGTGTACCTCAAGGCAGCGTTCTGGATCCACCGCTATTCATATTATACATCAATGACCTTCCCAATGCTACAGATAATCTAATAACTCTGTTTGCGGATAGCACTATTACCATCAAATGTAAAAACAAAAATTCTTGCGAAGATGGCATAAAGAGCACATTGACCTGTGTTATGAATTAGTTGAATGTAAACAATCTAAAAGCTAACTTAGGAAAAACAAAGATAATGAACTTCAGACAGCGTATACCAATACAAAACAACCTTAACGTAAATTCTGACACTTTTAAATTTCTCGGCTTGTATATTGATAATAAAATGACTTGGAAACCACATATTGAACAATTATGCAAGCGAGTGAGTCGATCAGCTTATGCCTTACATGAGCTTGCATTTAAAATAAACTGTGGAACACTTATTACGGTAGCCTATCACGGGCTTTTGGCATCCTCAGATATGGCATAATTTTTTGGGGGAACTCCACCAACAAAGATCATGTCTTTAAGGCACAGAAACGGTGCATTAGGGCTATGTTCAGTTTGAAATCTACCGAGAGTTGTGTACCTTTCTTAAAAAGTACAGTATTTTTTAGCTTTCATTGTATATATTTTTTTTTTTTTTGTGGGTGGGAAATCATCAAATGACTTCTCCCGCTCTGGTTGGAGCAGGAGGGCGTGTCAGACTTTTACTGACTAAAACCCACCCATGTTCCTTCAGCTGCCCGTATGCCAGGGGCCGCGGTATCTCTTTCGAACAACCCGCACCCCTAGCAGGCATCGGCCCTTGCGGGCCCCACCAGCTGCTGCTGACGTCCTCCTGCGACGGGTCAGTACAGTGGCCCCGCCGCCAACCACTTTTCGGCCGCAGGGGATAGGGAGAGCGGCCAACGCTATACCGACACTCCTCTTCCCCTGCGGCCCCACCGCGTCCGCCATCAAACGGTGGCGGCCCCGTCCAGGCTACGGAAGGGAAGAGCGCTACTCAGAAGTACCGGCACTCCTCCTCCGCCGCAGCCTGTAACCCTCAGCCGCGATGCCTCCCATTCGACATCGCGGCCCGCCTCAGTTGCGATGCACCTCACCGCAACCTACTTTTTGGCCGCTACGTCGTCGGCTTGGAGGCACAAGCCCTGACGAGCGGCCCCACCTTGGGGTTCCTCTTCGCTTCACCGTGGGAGGTGGGACCACGGTTACTGAGCCCCCCCGCAACGACAATGCGGGAACCCCACTGGGGGGGATTGTATATATTTGAAGTAGCTGTTTTCGTAAAACAATATTCTGAACTTTTTCTGTTAGCATCTGAAGCTTTCAATCGTACTCAAAGAGATTATAGTCGTCTATGTGTTTGCAAAACGAATACTGCCTTAATGTATAAAAGTATTTTTTATATGGCATCAGTCGTTTATAATAAATTGCCAAAGGAACTAAAAGAAAATTATGTAATTTTTTTTAAGCATTTAGAAACTATGTTATGTCAAATGTTATTATAGTGTCTCAGATTTTCTTGCCGACATAAAGTCAGTCGGTCGGGGTCGCCGGAACTGACAACTCTGAGTAAGGCGTGTGTTGCTGCGCGGCACCGGTACTCCAGGCACCGCAGGTTCCGTATCGCCCATATAGCATAGCCCATACGGAAGCCATTTAGGCTGTACGAGGGGATAAGAGCGGCGAAGACTGCCGTCCGAGCGGAGGTCCTGCGGGCCAGGGGACTGGCCCGCGAGGAGTCACTGGCGACTCTGAACAGAGACGGTGGTCACGCCCCTACAAAACGGTGCGGGACAGAATCCGCCCGTGGGCTCCCCCGCTGACGCAGAGTCCCCGGCCCCAGTTCGTGCAGGACGTGGTGAGCGCTCTGTTCTCTTCGTGAGGGGAGCATGCTCCCCGCCCATGGCTCCGCCTCCTACGGTGCCCGATGCAGACCACACCGACGACGACGACGATGCTTCTGAGGTCACCGAGGTAGAGTTGAGAGTGGCGGTACGTAGGCTGAATGCCAAGAATACCGCCCCAGGACCCAACGGTTTGCCTGGGAAATCCTGGGTCCTGGCCTTAGAGGCTCTCGGTCCTCGACTAAGGGCTCCTAAGCGAATGCTTGGAGGAGGGCTGGTTCCCACTTCATTGGAAGACAGGGAAACTGGTCCTCATTAAAAGGCCGGGGCGCCCTGCGGTGTCTCCGTCCGCCTACCAGCCCACCGTGCTGCTCGACGAGGTAAGCTCTTTGAAAGAGTAATTGCAGACCGCCTCGTCGAGCGGCTGGTGCGTGGGGCCGGATTTGGCGGAGAGCCAGATTGGTTTCCGCAGGGGACGTTTCACGGTGGACGCCATCATACGCGTGCGAGCCCTCACGACGGGGCATGCTGTTGCCCGGGGTGGAGTCGTCTTGGCGGTGTCTCTAGACGTCACTAATGCCTTTAACACCCTGCCCTGGAGTTGCATCAAGGAGGCACTCCGGTATCACTAGATGCCGACCTACCTCTGTCATGTGGTCGAGCCTTATTTGACGGACAGGCCCGTCATCTACCCCAGTCACCAAGGAGCGTGGAACCAGCGAGAGATGTACTGCGGTGTCCCACAGGAATCAGTCTTGGGGCCGCATCTGTAGGACATCGGGTACGACTGGGTGCTGCGCGCCGACCTCCCTAGCAGCGTCACTGTAGTTTGCTACGCTGACGACACGCTGGTCCTGGCGCAAGGGAGGTCGTACCAAGCGGCGGCCGACTAAGTAACACACGGGGTTGCGACAATCGACGATAGGATCCGGCAACTGGGACTCGAGGTGGCCTTGCACAAGTCCGAGACCATGTGTTTTCATGGTCCTCGGAATGCACCACCGACGTGGTCCCAGATAACGGCAGGATGGGTTCACATCGGTGTCGAGTCGACGATGAAGTACCTGGCACTCGTCCTTGACAGCCGGTGGAACTTCACGGAGCATTTCCGACGTTTGGCTCCCAGACTGGAGCGGGCCGGAGCTGCCTTGAAGCGGCTCCTGACCAATCTAGGGGGGTCAACCAGCCCGCCGGTCGAAGGCGTCCCATAGGACCATGACAATTCAAATGGTCCGGGGATACCACACGATCTCCAGTGAGGCGGCGGGCCTCCTTGCCGGATTGCCGCCATTACGAGTTTGACATGCAAACAGTCAACAGGCTTCGGATTGGCTTCTTCCGACTGAACCGAAACCGAAAAAATCACGCCAAAGTCGATCAAAAGTTAAAGTCATGTTGACTGTTTTCTTTGACTATCGCGGTGTTGTGCACTAATAATTCTTGCCGGAAGGTCAAACGGTAAACAAAGAATATTATTTGAGTGTTATGCGGCGTTTAAGACAGCAAATACGACGAAAAAGGTCAGATGTGTGGAAAGAAAATTTTTGGATTTTGCACCACGATAATGCGCCTTCGCACAAGTCCATCACTGTGAACGAATTTTTGACCAACAACTCAACAAATACCATCAACCACCCCATCGAGCAACCAACTTTATCAAATCAGCCGAAAGAGGTTCACCTTATACACCAGATATGGCTCCTGCCGATTTCTTTCTTTTCCTTAACTCAAATGACCACTTCGTGGTAGTTGTTTTCATTCGGTAGAAGACATAAAGGCGAATTCGCGGCGAGAACTGAACTCAATTCCAGAAAAAGCGTTTAAGAATGTTTTGATGATTCGATTATTCGTTGGCGTAAGTGTATCGTTTCTGTAGGAGCATACTTTGAAGGTGTTATAATCTAAATTTGGATGAATAACTAACATTTTGTGTATTATTGGTCCTTTCCCGATACTTTCTTGACAAAATAGTATCGGGTATAAAAACACGTTTTTCGAGAGTTTCTTATTCTTCCCGATATTTTTTGTACTGGACCACACCAGGGAAGCTCCTGGTTATTAAAATTGTAAGTTCGAACTTTTTTATGTCTCTTTGACCGAAAACAAGTTTTACATCATATAAGTAACTTAACTTTAAATACTCTTACGATCGCTGTACTGTCGCTGCTCTCCCATAAGTACAATGTTTTCTGAGGACACGGTGGAGCATACAGTGGAGATCTGCCCGGCTTGGGCGGAGCACCGCCGTGTCCTCGTGGAGGTGATCGGCGGCGGCAATCTCTCGCGTCCGACCCTGGTCCAGGCCATGGTACGGAGCGAGAGTGCATGGCTGGCAGTCGCCTCCTTCAGCGAAGCAGTTATGCTCGCAAAGAGAGAGGCGGCGCACGTGAGGGAGATGCAGTACATGCGCCCTCACAGCCGTGGCCTTCGCAGGAGACGCCCTGGGCCTCGGGAATCCCAGGCTGATTCCCGGCCACCGTAGGCACGGGCTTGCGGACGGCGAGTAATGGGTAGCTCGCTGCCCGGTAAGGACCAAGTCCGGGTCGACGGCGCGTTGTGTTCCACGCGCGCCTCAAAGAGATGTCAGCAGCAACAGATGGGGCCCGCAAGGGCCGATGCCTGCCAGAGGTGCGGGTTGTTCGAAAGAGATACCGCCGCCCCTGGCACACAGGCAACTGAAGGAACACGGGTGGGTTTTAGTCAGTAAAAGTCTGACACGCCCTCCCACTCCACCCAAAGCGGGAGAAGTTATTTGAAGATTTCCCACCCAGAAAAAAAAAGTACAATGTTTTGCGTGCGTTACACTGCGCACTACCGCCAACAACGAATATGCACACAAAAAATAAAAAACGTTTCTCAGAAAATGTTTTTGCACAAAGTTAGGTCCATAGGTTGATGTACACGATGCGTAGGTGACAGCTTCGTGATGGGTCTTTTTACACCCTGTATAAATCATCATTCATCATTCTCTTGCTCTAATTATATACATATGAACATACTAACTATCTGTGTGCCAAATTTCATCCAAATCGTTCAACCGTTGTTGCGTGATTGAGTAGTATATATCCAAACATCTAAACATACAAACTTTCACATTTATAATATTAATAGGATAGTATAAAAAGATAACACAGCTGGTCTCATATTATTACTGTAATAATATTATATCGTCGATCTTGCAGAATCATAAACATAATAAACATAACACGCAACAATTCACCTTTTGTCAAATTATTATACCTAAACATAGATTGGGATCAAGTAGAAACATTTGATCGATTTCTTGGCAGCTGGCAGTCAATAATAAAGAAGGTAGACTGAAGTACATTACAAAGCAAAAATTTTAAATGTTAGCGAATTGATGTAGGTAACAATTCTATCCACCGGTTTTATTCAAAGAATTATTTGGTCTTCCAGTTTATTGGAAAGCATTGTATTATTTGTTCGTGTTAGTGTCTAAAGAAAGTTGATATTCGATCGGAATGCCAGTCTGTGGTTTTCTCATGGGAAAGTATTTTAAGGTGGCTCCAGGAAGGAGGAGACGATTGGTTACCCTCTAGGCCCGCTTAGGAATAGATACAAAAATATATACTAGAGACCCATCCCTTAATCGCACGGTTTTAACGACTCGACTGAACATCGTGATTTCTTTGTTATAATATATGCAAGTTTATTAATGTATTGTACACATAAATCTTCCGGAATAAATTCACTAATTTATCATTGAAACTGCATCAAAATACGTTGTGTAGTTCAGTAGAAAAACGCGTTCACACAGACAGACACGAAATGCTCTTTAATTTAATTTGTCATTCATTCATTTCAGCCGGAAGACGTCCACTGCTGGACATAGGCCTCTCCCAATTTGGGGGGCTTGCCATAATTGCCACGCTTGAGCGGCGGGTTGGCGATCGCAGTATGGTGGTAAAATGCATAGAGAATGCTGCTGCCCATTCTCTAGTAAGTCCCTTAGTCGCCTTCGATACCCACGGGAAGAAATGGGATGGTGTTATTCTTTACGTCCGGCACCACACGGAACAATTATTATTTCATTTATAATATGTAGGTATTTAAAATTAAAGTATTCTTAAGTTTGAAGCTAAATTAATTAAAAAACAGCGATGCAGTGACCCAGTTAAGCCCTGGATTAAGCTAACATAAAATTAATTAACTAGGGCTTTAAATAGTAGCGGAGCTGTCCTACAATGTCCGGTAAAGATAACTTTTTTTAGACTTTTAGATGTAAGTATCTAAGGCTCTTTGGATGACGACTATTTGGTCGTGATACCCTAAATATTCGGCATTTTTTAAAACGAACATAATTTGGTGTAAAAAATAAATACATATACACCGTGACATTTTAGTCGTCTTACAACGGCAGCCCACTTCATGTACCCAATGACTGCTATCTACTACCATTCATAAAAATGTTTTTTTTTTAACATTTGCTTAATTAAAAACATGAAAATATCACTAAGACGAATGACGTAGTTCGAAACCCTGCTATGGAGATGAAATTAATGATGGAATGTAATGGTAGGTAGGTAGATATCTTCTACTGTTTGATACGTAAACATTATTAACAGGGAGGGTGTTTCATAATTCTGAAGCATTCATTATTTCTCTTTGTATTTATTATCTTAATTAATGGTAACAATGTTTTAATCGCGCCTAGAGGTATGTTATGACGGATACATTGAGTGGACCATCTTTGTAAGACGACTAAAATGTCACAGTGTATTTAAACAAAACATTATTAGTAATAGTGTAATGTTTTCTTGGACCATTATCCAATAACTCATGTGCAACTTGCCTTTAAATAATTAGGTTAAATACCTAGGTCAAACTGTATCCTCCTAACTATACCTAACATTAATTTGTCGCCGGGATAACTGCGACCATCACAACTGTCATGATGTAAGCAAGTTGTTAATTGCTGACATAAATCGTCTAAGATTACAATTCATGTTTTAGAGGTTTGTTAGATGAGGGCTCTCGAGGTCTTCGTGTCGTGCGCTCCGTAATGCGACAATAGGCAAATGATTTCATTTTTTAATTTCTTCCTTAAAACCAAGCCTTAAACCTAATGCGACATCATCATATTCCTGCCGCTATCCCAATTCATTAAGGTTCGCGCAACATGTCGTTTTCTTCTATACTTCTCTATTAGTGGTCATCTCGGTAGTCACCCCATTTCAAGCCATAACAGCTTTCACAGCGTGAAAGATAGTGACGTTGGATGGAGTGTGTGAATTTTCTCCCGACATTTTTCTAATTTCTCCGGATGATATGCCCATGGCACTCGATTTTTCAACTCGAGGCGTGTAAGGGAGAGCACACAACAAGCGGACTCCCCAAATGCCAACCTCACCTGCACGCGGTCCACCCTGCCACTGACAGACGAGGCGCTGGCGGCCGACCGATGGCGGTATAACCACCCAACAAGCCAACCTAAATTCTCGCTGCGAAAGGACTGGCTCTGCGGTCACCAACCCGCATGCCCAGCGTGGTGACTATGGGCATCTAAACCTCCAATGGATAAAGTGCCAAAACTACGGCAGAGCAGATGAGTCCTGGAGTGGAGACCGCGTATCGGCCAACGTAGTGTGGGACGCCGTCCAGCTAGATGGACCGACGACCTTAAAAAGGTGGGTGGGACAGGGGAAGGCGGAGGATAGAGTGTTGTGGCGCTGCCTGGGAGAGGCCTATGTCTAGCAGTGGCTAGCGATAGGCTGAGTTGATTGATTGATTGACTCGATTTTTACACAACTTTTCAGTTGTTGCCTTTCATTCATACTTTTTGTGAACCCAACATTCTGATTCTGATAAAACATTATTCAGCAGAGGCAACAAGACTAACCATGGTTTTATATATCTTCCTCTTAAGTTTAAGGGTAATTCGAGAGTCTCAGATTGTTCCCGTAGCCTGATGCAATTTCATACATGCAGTTCATTCTGCGCTTAACAGCTCGATCTGTCTATCTTTATATACATCTTTGCCCCGTACAAAGCGATGGCGAAGTAGACCGACATACTGAAAGTCCGGAGCAGACTGGAAGAAGCGTGCAAAAAGCCCTATGGCTCCGTGAGGTGCCGGACGTAAAAGAATAGCACCATCCCATTTCTTCCCGTGGGTGTCGTAGAAGGCGATTTAGGGACTTACTAGAAAATGGGCAGCAGCGTTCTCTATGCATTTGACACCATACTGCGATCGCCAACCCGCCTGCCAAGCGTGGCGATTTTGGCAAATTCCCCTTTTTGGGGGAGGCTTATGTCCAGCAGAGGACGTCTTTGGGCTGATATGATGAATCACTACATAGTATAAAACAAAGTCGCTTTCTCTGTCCCTATATACCTATGTATGCTTAAATCTTTAAAACTTCGCAACGGATTTTGATGCGGGTTTTTTTAATAGATAGAGTGATTCAAGAGGAAGGTTTATATGTATAATACACCGATCTCCACGCGGGCGAAGCCGCTGGCAAAAGCTAATGAAAATATAAAGGAACTTTAACACAATCACTTCATGTGAACACATCTAATTAGACATGAACTTCGTGATACGAATTGCACGGGTGTACTCACAGGTGTTTTGGCGAGTCGATGAATGATAATTAAATCGATGGTTTACCTTTTCCTACGCGGTTGGTGTTGTCTTTCAAAACTTCCGTTAGCTTCTTGTTTCTTATAAACAAAACCAACAATCGTGTCAATTACGTCCCGAGTTTCAGTTTAAGTTTGGTTACGGAAAGTGATGGTTTTGATATCTAGAAATTCATATGGATCGCGTGAGTTGAGCTCGTTTTAAGACCTTTATGTGTCCTTCCTTTATTTATTGATACATCTACTTGTACAGGTAACACACGAAAAATTTCCTTTACAGGTTGTCGCATTTTTGGTTATACTCTCAATGAATTTTGCCATTCAAAGTTTTCCTATAGAGAATGGATTTTCGGTGAAATTTAATCCTATTTCTCCAAAAGATGAGCTTAGACCGAGAAAATTCGGCACATTGTTTGCAAAAATTCCACAAGAATTTAAAGTAGAAGAGAATATCAGGCGAGAAGAAGTTCTCAACACGGTCTTGCTTCCTCAGAAGCCAGAGGTGGCGTCAGGATATTCGAATCAAGTGGCTAAATTATTATTTCCTACTGCGTATGCTTATAATAGGAATAGTAATAATCTTACGAGAGCGTTGGCAAACCAATGGGCAGGTTTGAATTATTTGAACCTGCCCATAGTCAAGCAGCCTTATGATGATTACAAGGTGTTAGTTGCTACTGCGCCACCGAACGTGCGCCTTGGTGGTGACAATAAGCAGACATTCATATATGTTGTATTCCCTGATGATGGATTCAGCGACACAGGGGTTTTTAATGTACCTGTAGTATACTTTGTTAGTGGCAATACTGTAAAAAATAATTCCAGAAAGAGGAACGTAGATCCGATACTGATTGTGGACAGTAACCGAACCGTTACAGGAATAAAGAGTAAAGAAATTGCAAAGTTCGTCAGATTTAAAAATAAATCGTCCAGCCACTTTACATACTTTCTACCACGTTACAGATTAGTTTAGATGTATGTCTTGTAAGTTTTAAATATAATTATGTACGTTCCTGATACCTTAGTCACCTTAGTGTACAGTTTAACATCAATAACTAATTATGTTAATTTCGTTCCTTGAATAAGATCCTTTATAAAAGTCAACGTTAGTTTCATTTCTGATATTATCACCAAATTTGAAGAAACCAAGTGTTCTGGACACGTCTAACAAGTTATTTGATGTACCTAGGAAGGGTACAGCGAGTAAATTTAATGAGACCTCCTCAATACCAGTGGAATTTTCATCTCGAGACTAGTGGTGTGGTGCCGTCACTTGGAATGCAGTTATGTCTTTTGCAGACAACCTTTAGCGTACCATGATACCACCATCTTGTATTATAAGTCGTCTGCACTGTTATCAATAAAATAATAATTATTGTGATTAGACATGCACGGAGAATATATATGAAACCCGCCCGAGTGGTAGCCAGTCTTTCATGGAAAAATTTAAGGTCAACACATCTGTCTGTAGTCTTTTATTAAATAACGTTAGTAAATTGTTCTATTCCAAGCTCACAAATACCTTTTATGATTAAGTTGGTTTTGTTGTTGGAAAACACAGGATAGTCGGGGCATTCAAGTCAACGAAATTACAATAACTTTAGCAAAGATATCGGTCAATGGCGACCTTAATCTAACTTCAACAAGAAAGTTAAATTGTCATTCAAGGTGTCAGTGTGAAATTGGATACAAACGAGTTGAAGTTGGTCCAGCTGTGGAAAATGCGTCCGGTCCTATTTTGTAAGGGTATGAAATAATAATACAGTTGTTTTTATATTGGTATATTAATTCTAAACTGCATTCGTAGCATCCATAAAATCTTTAATAACGTGTATATTATCTACGATAGCTATCTATCGTAGATAATGCATACATATACGCACGCGTATATATGTTACCGTAAAATTATGAACATCAAGTTTTATAATCTACTGCGACCCACCCCGGCTTCGCACGGTGTTAGTGTATGTGATGCATATTGTATAGCTATAGAATGTAATTTTTACATTCTGTGTTATCTTCCAAGATATCTAATACCTTTAAACGAGCAATTCTTGTATAAATAAATATATAATTTGAATCTCGGAAACGGCTCCAATGATTTTCGTGAAATTTAGTATGCAGGGGATTCCGGTGCGATAAATCGGTCTAGCTAGGTTTCATTTTTAGACAACGTTAAAGAAAAAAGAAAAAACGGCATCCAGATATTATATTTTAATTAATGATAATATATTGTATAAGACAATTTTAATCTACAATAATGCATGCACAACGTATCTAACGTTAATGAATGAGGAATAATACTGTATTGCTTAAAATTGGAGTTAGACATATACTATCGCATTTTCTGTAGACCTTTTTTAAGATATACAATTCCGTATTTAGAGCTATCTCGTAAGGTTTAGCCAGCGTTAAAAACGTATGAGCCCAAAAAATTTTCTTTTATGACACCATTATATATCTATCTTTGAAATTCTCTGCTTTTCTCTGTATAATATGCATGAATTATACATATAAACCTTCCAGAAGACACTAAATGACAGTGAAACGATAAAAAAAGGAATTTAAGCAACTTAAGATCAAAATTACCGAAGATTTGTGGGGCATGTCTACTAAAGTTTGTCAATCCATCATTGAGACAATTGCACCCTATTTAGCATTAATATTTAATTTGTGTGTAGATCAAGGGGTTTTCCCGGATTTAATGATGTACAGTAAAGTTATTCCACTCTTCAAATCTGGAGACAGCAAAGATACTAATAATTATAGACCCGTATCGATTTTGCCGGTTTTCAGCAAGGTGTTTGAAAAAGTTATGTTAAATCAAATGCTCAATCATTTTAATCGTAATAACATCCTACACGATCAACAGTATGGTTTCACCAAAGGACGTTCCCAACCGACGCTGGTGTCACCTTATTAAAACACATCTTTCCCGCATGAGAAGAGGCGCAGGATGCAATAAGTATCTTTTGCGACCTATCCAAGGCGTTTGATTGCGTGAATCATGAAACACTTCTCTTGAAACTTCGGCATTACGGACTGGTGTGAACTTGCGCTTAACTTAGTAAAATCGTACTTGAATGATAGACTGCAGCAAGTTCGATTAAATGGTGTGAATTCCTTGGGCTTAAAAGTCAAAATGGGTGTACCCCAGGTGGTACGTCTTTTTAGTATATATGTATAATGGTTTACCTTATTTACTAAAAAACCGACCCCAAATGGTGTTATTTGCTGATGATATAGCACTGATTTTTAAAGTTAAGGGACGTGCACAGGAGCTTGACGACGTAAATAATGCTATAGTTAAGGTCCATAATTGGTTTACTGTAAATAATTTGGTATTGAATGGAAAGAAAACTAAATGCACAAGATTTGCGTTACCGAATGTTAGAAGTAGTGAATGTCATGTTGTATTGAATAGGGAGTTACTAGAATTCGCTGAACAGACGGTTTTCCTAGGGATCACGCTTGACTCAAAGCTACAGTGGGGTCCTCATTTAACTACACTTGCAGGGCGGCTAAGTTCTGCCGCTTACGCTGTTTGGAAGATCCGCCAATTAACTGACGTGGATACCGCGAGACTGGTCTATTTTAGTTACTTTCATAGCATCATGTCTTACGGTATCTTGCTATGGGAACGGGCTGCGGATATTGAGTCGATATTTATTCTGCAAAAGAGGGCTGTCAGAGCCATCTATAACCTCCGCATACGCGAATCTCTAAGGGAACTGTTCAAAACAATTAACATCATGACGGTACCTTACAAGATACAAGATTCTTTATTTGTGGAAACATGAGTACACATACAGAGCATGCAAGTTATTAAATTACATTATAGTTTAGATCAGTCATGTTTGGCCTTAGTGGCGTACAAATATTTAAATTTCGTCATCATAATTATGTAACAATTAATCAAGTAGTCAGTCAAATAAAATTGTGATCATAGCAATAATATGTTGCTGTATGTACGGATTATGTCAAAGATGTATTGATAATACTGGTTACTTACACAGTATTAGATGTTGTCATTAAGAAATTCTAGAATACTGTAGTATGCTTTCCCTTCTAACAGTATCTTTAATTTATTTTTTAATTGACGGACATTAAGCTCCTTCCAACTATTTGGGAGTTTATTGAAAATTTTAGGGGCCAGACAGAAAACACTCTTGTGCATTAATGCTGTTTTCGATCTATGTAGACAGAGAATACTGTCATCGCGTCTACTATGGTTGCGATCGACCACTTCTGATTGACGTGGAAATAAGAGCCGATTTGATTTTACAAACATGACAATGTCTAAAATGTAAAGGCAAGGGAGAGTTAATATTTTATATTTTTTAAAGTAGGGCTTACAACTTTCGATTGACTGTAATCTAAACATAGTCCTGATGCACCTTTTTTGGGCTTTGAAGGGTACGTCCTTGTCAGTTGAGTTGCCCCAGAAAATGATTCCATATCTTAAGTGTGAAGAAACCAAACCGTGATAAGCCATGAGCAATGATTCAGTGTTAAGTACTGAGGTCAGTTTGAACAGAGCGTAACAAGAATTATTAATTTTTTTACTGAGTTCTTCTATGTGTGCTTTCCAGTTTAGTTTTTTGTCAATCGTCACTCCAAGGAATTTAGTGTTGTCAACTTCTGTAATAATTCTATTATTGTATTGGACGTTAAGATCAGTCATCATTGATAAACGTTGACTAAAGTGCATTACGGTAGTTTTATTAAGATTAATTTTTAGATTATTATTATTCATCCAATTTATTATTGATGTCAGAGAATTATTAATGTCGTTATTGTAGCTATCTTTGGTATTACATTGAATTGTGATAGTGCTATCATCAGCAAAGAGTGTAACTGGTTGGTCTACATGTTTAGGTAAGTCATTTATATATACTATGAATAGTGGGGGTCCCATCACACTACCCTGGGGGACTCCATACTTGACTACTTGCTCATGCGAATGAAATATTTCTTCACATTTAGTTTTAACGTTTATCCTAGATATCTCCGTGACCTGTTTTCTGTTATCCAGATATGTTTTTATTAATTTTAGAACATTGCCTCTTATACCGTATGCTTCCAACTTATTTATTAAAATATCATGCCTGACGTAATCAAACGCCTGGGTCATATCACAGAATATGGTACAGACGGGATTGGTTCTATCGACATTTAGCATAACTTTATGTAGGAAATCGTAAACAGCCATATTTATAGTTCGGTTTTCTCTGAATCCTTTTTGTTCGTTAACTAGTATATTATGTTTTTCTAAATAAGCACTTAATTCTTTATATATATACTTTTCAAAAATTTTGGAGAAAACACTAATAATCGAAATAGGTCTGTAAAATTCCATGGATTCTCTATTTTCTTTTAAAAAAATAGGTTTTACAATTGACTTTTTTAAAGCATCTGGGAATATGCCAGTACTTATACTTAAATTAATCAGATGGCTTAAATGTGTACAAATTTCTGGAGCCACCAACTTAACTATTTTTGTTGATATTCCGTCATGACCCACGCTGTTCCTATTTTTCAATAGTTTGATTATTCTAAACACGTCCTGCGGTATACAAGGGGGCATAAAGAATGATTTTTCTCTATTTGGTATATTTGAAGTATCTTGATTTCCTGAATCAACAAGTGGGACGACTTATTCAATGAAGTAGTTGTTAAATTCGTTGGCTATTTCCTGGGGGTCTGTTATAATGTCACTGTTTACTTTTATTTTTGTGATAAGATTTCGTGGTATGTTATGTTTTGAGTTATTGATAATTTTCCAACTGGTTTTAGATTTATTATTAGATTGTTTTATTTTATAATTATTCTGTGCATATTGAGTTAGTTGTATAATTTTCTTAAATAATTTAGAGTATTTAGTCAATCTATATTTATTAGTTCCATTTGGGTCACGTCTGTATTGCCATAAAAGTTGTCGCTTTTTTTTACTGCATAGTGATACCCACTTAGATTTATTTGCCGTATGTATGATTACAGATACTTCAGGAAAGCATAAATGGTAGAACAGTGAAAATGTTTCTATAAATGTATTGTAGGCTATGTTAGGATCACTTGTTTCGTATATTTCAGAGAATGACAAACTACGCAGGCAATTTTGAAATTTTGAAATATATTCTGATTTATAATCACGCCTATTCATACGCCAGCATTTTAGAGTGCAGCAGTTTTTGACAGGTATTTTTATTAATTGCGCTGTGTGGTCGGATAGCGCCTTACAATATTATACCTTGTCAATATATCTATGTAAACATTATGTATGTTCGGAAAAATCTACATCTTATTAGTAAGATAAGTGATAGGTACAATTTTAATACTAGAAATACGAACAAATTAGATCAACCTTTTCAGATTGTCTAAAGTACACACTTACTGTGTAAAATGTTTTAATAACGTACCAGTCGATATTCTTGAATTAAATGAAACGAAATTTAAATCATGCATTAAACGCACACTATGTAGACAAGCATATTATAAGTTAGATGATTATATCGTAGATAAAAATGCTTGGCTTAATGCTGGTGCTGTTCCACAGCCACCTGGGCATACTAGTTAAAATTTCAATATTTGAAAGAGAAGCTTGCTTTTTTTATTTTTTCTGACATTACGAACTTTTTTGTTCATAATATTATAATTTTTGTGACATTACGAATGTTTTATTTTTGCTGAACCAAGTGTTAGTTATTATATACGTCAATATATTATATATTTAATTATTTTTCTTTCTTTTAGGAAATCAAATTTTATTAATATTTCAAATAGATTGCAAACTATAGTTTTGTATAATTTAGAAGCATTTTGTTTACATTTTGTAAATGTGAGTACCATGCATTCGTTTATTGTGTTGTTATGATGTACGTTGACTTGAAAAAGCATGGCAGTTGAGAGTATGTCATGCTCACATAAATGTCTCACTGATGGTGGCGCGTGTGTTGAATCATTCGGTTCCCAACAAAATGGTTGAGCTGGATGGTGCTGATCCACGCGTCAAGTTCGTGAACGGGCGCTATCGGTTGAGACTGGTCATCTCTTAACTTCCAGGGCATAATTTATCTTGTATTTAGAATTGCTTATAATTATTTTTTTACATTGTTCTCACATACAGAAGCAACAAGAATAATGTTCCCAAGATTTTGTAATATTTCAACTTGATTTTAAAAGAGTTTTGGAATGGGCAACTAGTTTCAACTTTCCAACTGATCGACTTTTTGACAATTCAAAACTGCCTGTAAATGGTTTAATTGAAATAAATGCTTTGAGTTTTGAGTTTGAGTCTAATTACCATCTAGATAATGCAACTGTACACTTAAAAATATATCTTTTATATTTATTTTTGAAAAGCGTGATACAGTCTGTTACAATAAATATAGGTAATTGTACAATTTAGGGATGAATGACGATATATATTTAGATATATTTAGGGATGAACGAGGTTTTGTAAGAGGAAGCAGTAGCTCAAAGAAATTTCTTGTATCCTAACTCTTTCAATTAAAGGAATTTTGGCCATTAAATATACTAGTTATGTACCTACCTATTAAAGTAATAGACAGTTGCGTACCAATATTCAAGTTTCATAAATTATTAACCTTCCCATGCCTTTATATTCTTGAATTAGCAATATTTGTAATAACTAAACGTTTCTATTTGCAACTTTAATAGAAACTAGAAAATTAAGTACAGCTATGAGATCTCAATACCAGAATGTAGTCTATAATAAAATACCTGACCAAATTAAAAAAAATGCCGTTGCAAAAATTTAAAAAACGTTTTACAGAATTCCTTGTAGATAAATGTTATTATTCTGTGCAGGATTTCTTCAATAATGATTGTTTGTAATATCTGTAGCCTGTACCTTGTATTAAATTTGCATCCTAGATTAAGGCAGAATGTACATGGATCCTATTATATAATTTAACAACTTATTTTTATGTACCTACATTCTAAGCAAATAAAGACCTATTATATTCTATTCTAAACGAAATAAAAATAGTTAATATAAATAATTTGTATAATTTTGGTTTATATATGTGGTGGATAAATAAACTAACTATTAATTAGGATTGTCAGATATGAGGAATGGAATGGAGTGCAAGCTACTGTTGGTTAGGGTTCCTGAATTCTAGACTCAGGAACGGGACTTAGGCGTATTTAACAACAATTCAGAAATTAAAATAAGCCGTGAGAGCTAAGAGATGACCAGTCCCAACTGGCGGCGCCCGTTCACGAACATGACGTATGGATCAGCAGCATACAGCTCAACCATTTTGAAGGGAACTTAATGATCCAACACTAACTTGGAACGTATAACTTGGATAATCACATAGGATACTCTTCATCCGGGTAGTACGTTCCCGTGGAATAATTACCGACCGCGACTTGGCCGAAGCCGCTGGCAAATGCTAGTAGAAAATAAAATTTAAACTGAAAGTTGCTTTTCAAAGCACGAGAGGCAAAACTTCAATATTCTTTATTATTCTTACTTAACATTAACTCACCGTCGAAGTGGTTGCGAAAAATTTATACATAATCCCGAATGTCAGGGAGGCAACATTTTGTCCGATATTGTGTACGAATCATGACGCTGAACGAGGTTTCTTTTGATCGTGATGACTATATTTAAGCGAACAATAAGCTTGCAGAACAAATGCTCAACATAAACAGTTATGACATAAAAGTGACCCTTGTCGAACCATTTTCTTATTATTCCCGAAATATTTGAAAGGTCAAAAAACATAGCGATTGTTAAGGCGACGGCTAAATGCGTAAGCAGCACCGTTTTAACCTCTTCCCCGAATTCAAAGTTCCTTGGGAACGAATGACGTAATTAATAGAAATGATTAAAACGCTTTACGGTTTGTCCTGTTACATTTTCAATATAAAATTTGATTACATAAGTAAAGATTGTCGGCTTTCCTCCTTTTTGTGTCATTCACGCCGCATGTTGAATAAGGGACCATGACATATGAAGCAATGTAGGTAAGTTATCCATACATTTTTAGGTACATGTTTTGTAGTACATGAGGGACTTACAAAGTATGCATAAGACCTTCGAAGATAAAAAAATACTTAACTAAGTATTTTTTTAGATAAAAAAATACTTAACTAAGTATTTATTTATCTTCGAAGGTCGGTGGTAAGTGGTTCAGGATTATATAGAATGATTGCAAAGAAATGGTCAAAAGAAACCCAGTTGGGATTGTCTTGGGTTAGTCTCTCCTACATTCAGATTAATCAGTAATCTACCTAGGGTAGCAGCGATTCACCCAACAATTAGTAGGTACACCCACACCATGTAAATAATTATGCATACTTTGTAAGTCCCTCATGTACTACAAAACATGTACCTAAAAATGTATGGATAACTTACCTACATTGCTCATATGTCATGGTCCCTTATTCAACATGCGGCGTGAATGACACAAAAAGGAGGAAAGCCGACAATCTTTACTTATGTAATCAAATTTTATATTGAAAATGTAACAGGACAAACCGTAAAGCGTTTTAATCATTTCTATTAATTACGTCATTCGTTCCCAAGGAACTTTTCTGAATTCGGGGAAGAGGTTAAAACGGTGCTGCTTACGCATTTAGCCGTCGCCTTAACAATCGCTATGTTTTTTGACCTTTCAAATATTTCGGGAATAATAAGAAAATGGTTCGACAAGGGTCACTTTTATGTCATAACTGTTTATGTTGAGCATTTGTTCTGCAAGCTTATTGTTCGCTTAAATATAGTCATCACGATCAAAAGAAACCTCGTTCAGCGTCATAATTCGTACACAATATCGGACAATATATTGCCTCCCTGACATTCGGGATTATGTATAAATTTTTCGCAACCACTTCGACGGTGAGTTAATGTTAAGTAAGAATAATAAAGAATATTGAAGTTTTGCCTCTCGTGCTTTGAAAAGCAACTTTCAGTTTAAATTTTATTTTCTACTAGCATTTGCCAGCGGCTTCGGCCAAGTCGCGGTCGGTAATTATTCCACGGGAACGTACTACCCGGATGAAGAGTATCCTATGTGATTATCCAAGTTATACGTTCCAAGTTAGTGTTGGATCATTAAGTTCCCTTCAAAATGGTTGAGCTGAATGCTGCTGATCCATACGTCATGTTCGTGAACGGGCGCCGCCAGTTGGGACTGGTCATCTCTTAGCTCTCACGGCTTATTTTAATTTCTGAATTGTTGTTTTATTTTTGTTTTAATTACGGACGCTTTAATGTGCACGTCTTTTTACATCGTTCTCACATTGAAAATTTCAACATAATGATTGAAACAACTTTCTGTAACAATACCATGATTTTAAAAGAGTGTCCATGGAGTTTCTTGCCCATTCTTCTCCATAGGTACCTACGCTTTGGAATGGGCAACTAGCTTTAGCTTTCTAACTCACCGACCTTGACAATTCAAAAGTGCCTGTAATTGGTTTATTTGAAATAAATGCTTTGAGTTTGAGTTTGATAAACTATCTGTGCGCCAAATTTCTTCGAAATTCGTTCAGTAATTTTTGCGGGTTTGATTAATAAACATACAAACTTTCACATTTATAATACTACATACAGGGTGTCCGGTATTTAATGGATAACCTTGTAATTGTTCATGGTAGAACTAATGGCCATTCAGATAAAATATTTTTTAGTTGTATTTTTTCTGTAACCAAAAATTCACAAAAAAATCAACCGATTTCCGAAAAAAACACTAAAAAGTGAAAAATAACTATAATTTCAGAAGGCGGTGACAACAAATTAAAACCGACTTTCAAAATTACAGTTATTTTTCACTTGGTAGTGTTTTCTGGAAGTCGGTTATATTTCTTTTGGATATTTTTTTGCCAGCGGCTTCGCCAGCGTGGTGATCGTAAATTATCCCACGGGAACGTACAACCGGGACGAAAGATATGGTACTGACACTGGTATGAATCCAAGTTATAAACAATATCGCACACCTAGATCTAAAGGGAGCTAAGTCAAAAATTGGGAGTTTTGACTTAAGCTTACCATTGTATTCCCTAACTCACTACCTATCGACCAATTAAACAGATTTAAAAATATTTTTGTAGTAGAACTCGCAAAGCAAATATGTATACAGATAACTTCTCCAGTGCACAGGAACACTGTAAACGGTTTTTGACCGTTTCTGAAAAAAGTGTTTTTTGAGTTAACTTTGTTTAGATCTAGGTGTGCGATATGTGTGCCTCATCCAAATCCGTTCAGCCATTTTTTCGTTAGAGTAATAAACATACTTACAACATTTTACATTTATAATATTATTAGTAGGATTGGGTTTATTAGTAGCTCTGAGTCACAGAACTAAGAGCCACCTATGTTGGAAAAACGGATACAGTTTTATGGAGGTGTTCGTCCGAAGTAGAGAAACTGTGATGAAATAATTAAGAAACGCTTCCAGGCATTTTGTATAGATGGCGCGGACGAATTGGTTATGTATTCGAGACGCGATGTCGCTTACGACGCGCCGTGATTTTTGTTGGCGAATTGGCGATAAAAGTTATGAGAAATATGTCAAAGTCAAAACATTGATTTCAAATAGGGACTTAAAAGGCATTGATTCTAGCAGCTCCGGATCTACGATTTTTCGAACCAAGGCAGAAACATGATAGTGGCGCCCTTCTCTCCAGCGTTTGAGATAAGTAAATTAATTAGGTGTGGGCCTGTGTGGCGCCTTTTTCTTACAAGTCGACGGTGAGCGAACCGGGCTCCGTATGCTAGGCGCTTTGTGGAGCAAGTTTTTTAATTTTTAAGCATACTATATTAAGATTTTGGCGCCCCCAGAAACTGCCACCCGGGGCAGGTGTCCCGGTTTGCCCACCCTAGATCCGGGGCTGAATTCTAGTCGCCCCTGAGAAGAATGTACAAGAAACGTATAACGTACGTGAAAAGTATTTTCTTCTAAAAGAACTTTACTTGACACTAAATTTTTATTTATGGAGAGCACACGCATATGGTTCCGGTATGATCAGGTCTTATTCATGAAATATAGTTCTTTTAACTCTAGAAAACGTGGTATGTTAACGTCAAAACATCATAATTTTACAAAGGTATTATTAACACCTATTTACATTTTGATTGATGAAGATGAAGATCATCAAGAAGCATATAAACCTATTAACAAAGAGTTTGAACATAAAGTAAGATTACTCTAAAGCAAAACAATCCTTGTTGGTTCTCGGAGCGCGTAATTTCATGCTGATAGAAAATCAGCTGAAGAAGGTAACCCTTGCTAAGAAAATAATTAAAAACCCGTTCGGTGTAATACATTTTATGTAACAAAATTTGTTTACTAGCATATTCTTGGATAAATATACAGCTTATACGGAGCAGCGTGGAAAAAACATGGTAACTATATTAACACTATGGTGAAGTAGGGTAAATAGATAATATATCCTATAGATATACCACACATGAATGTTCGCATCATTAGCTTTATATTTTTAAACATTACATAAAGGCAGAGATGATCCTAAAAGTACAACCATATACATTATATTATTTATGTACACAAAAACACATCACATTCCATTCGCACACACACGCAAACCGTGCGTGCGTTACAGAGTATAAAATATGGATGTAAATGTGCCATGTACATTTACATCTATATTTTATACTCTATAACGTATAAAACTCCAGACCTGGATCTGGAGGTCATTACCATTTCCATCTTAATATGAGCACGTATACAACATGGAATTTCAAATAAAAGCAGAAAAATCAATGAAGTCCAGAAGGTCGTACATTATAGGAATGAGCTGGTGTACATTTATATCGGTAAATGATCACAGGCTCACGATAGTCACATCTATTACATTTAGGTTCTTAAACCATCAAAAAGGGCAGACAGAACAGCGAAGACTATCGTGAGCAACTGCACAGGATGTTCTTGTCTGCCCTAGCGAAGACACTCTATTATGCGTATATGCTAATTCATCATACAGCTCGTGCTCGTATAAGGAAAGAAGAACCATAAAAAGGTCTAAGATCAACCAATACACTTGAAGAATACATTTTGAATAAAGAAATGTCGAATCACAAATGTAGATGAAAAAAATGTGTCAAAATGACTGCGCAAAGCATTCAATTTTAGTACAAGGATATTTTTTTCCCCTTATTTGTCAAATTTTTACTATCCTCGAAGAAAAAAGTCAGCTATAAAAGACTTCGGCAGTAAAAATGAGATCCTATAAGGCGTTTGTACTTCGTAACGACATGACAGAGCAACCAAATTAAATTATTTGAAACTTTGGCTATTTAAATTGGTGTCGTTAAATCTAATGGATGAATCCTTCGACAGGATTAAGTATCACCAAGTTATGATGCGAGTTAACTTTAATGGATTGCCACTGTGAAACAAGACCTGGAGTCTGAAATAATGATTAAGACAGATTATTTCAAATGAAGATCAGTACCCTAATTGCGTAACGCACTATCCATCAAAAATCAGAATCTGAATCATTTTGAAGGATATTATTAATCCATTGCTTCATATGTTACAAAAATTTGTTTGCTCAACAATGTAAATAATGCAATGAATGTTAGAGATATGTCAAAATGAAATCCTTTCCTAATGTTAGTGTGCTACTTAGTTTGTACGCTCAGTGTGTCTTCGAAGATCTGTTTAGATTAAATGTCGACAATATATTGAAGCCTGAAGCGGAGTTCAATAGGTAAACATAGTCGGGTAACAATGCATAGAATTGACTGGATTGGGCGCTCGAATGCTCAAGCAGTAACTTTGCGAGCAGGTAACCATCTCTAAAGCACACTAAAACCCGCTTGCACCACAAATAACTAAATTCGTTTAACGCTAAACATATTTAAATCATCAGACCATGTTCACGTAAAAATCTTTTATCGCGCACTGGATTTTAAACGCTCGGTGTTGAACCAAGCATTGAGATTCAAACAGCGTGCATTCCAGCGCGTCGAATGAACACCGTTCGACTTTCAAGTCTCGGCCGCGAAGCAGTGCGTTGAAGATCGAGTGCGCGATCTCTGTCACCTTCAACTAATTGACAGAAACAGAAAAATGAGAAGAAACACGTTTAGCACTAAGAATTAACTTTTGAAATTTCGTTTGTAATTTCCGAGTAGCAGCCAGGGGTTCGGTTTTTGTCCGGTTGATGGCAATAGGGTCTGGTTTTGTGTCCGGTGAAGACCTGCGTCATACTGAAGGTGAAGACGCCGTGGTGCCTTTCAATCCACTGCTCAAAGAGGGGACTTACCGCCGCTATCGTGGCGTGCCTAATACTTGCCAGGGGTGCGGGTTGTTCGAAAGAGGTACCGTGGTCCCTGGCACACAGGCAACTGAAGGAACACAGGTGGGTTTTAGTCAGTTAAAGCCTGACATCCCTCCCGCTCCACCAGAGCGGGAGAAGTTATTTGATGATTTCCCATTCTCAATAAAAAAAACCGTGAGATATTTTTCTCCAGGCAGACGTAATCACGGATAGAAGTAAGTCTCGGATAAGCGTTTGTAGCGTAGGCTCGACTAATCTTTGCGATTCAATAAGACGTGCACTGTCCTTAACATAAATAAACGTTTGAATACGGAAACACAACACTCATTTGGTAAATCCACATACAATTATCGAAAATTAAATTGCGTGTTAAACACGGTACCTATCTAGTCGTATATTTTAAATTTTAGTTGGATCTCATCTATGTGCAAAGATTACCTTTCGATTTCCATTCTATCAGTTAAGTAGGTTTCTCTAAAGGAGCCCGGACCCTCAGTCTCAAGCAGATTTGAGAGTACATTTTGGAATTAATTTCCATGAAAATACGTACGTTTAATGGACTAGAACTGTTTGAGCCCTTTCTCCATTATTGTGTTTAATCCGAATAAATGGAAACTGAGAAGTTACCAACGCTAAACTGGAATGGAATTATATGCTATGTGCGCGCGTTGTACAGTTTAAAATTGAATGACTGAGATCGGTCTTAGTCGCATCTTTGACAGTCGAAGTATGCTGCATTCCACATTGATTGTGGCAGATGAGGTATCGTAACCAACTCCCGTGCAGACCAAAGTTATCAGTTTTTAGTTGATTATACTTTAGTGCGGCTTACTAATTGATTGATGTATTGTGGTAGATTGTGGTCATCTGGTCTCTATCGGATCCCTGAGACACGACCTGGAAGACTTAGTGTAAAATTGGCTGATGGATGAAAATTTATATCCCAGCTAACTTTAGGAAGAGGATAAGGAAAATATACGAACGAAGTTAAAGGATGAAATTTAATGAATGACAACTAATTGATAGATGTGTTTGAAAACGTGATAGATTCTAATTGAAGTGGCTTTCCATTTAAGATTTAGGTAGTTTACTTTGATACTACGGGTCACATACGTAAGTCTTTCAAAATGACTAGGTGCAAAAAAAATGATTGATTTGTTTTACGAATGTACCAAGAGCGCAAAATTAAAACACGTCCAGGAATGTTTTTGTCAATAGTGAAAGATGGTGGAAATAAAGAAAATCTTAGAACAATCATCCTAACATGAAATTAACGGAAAAGAAGACATAAATATTAGGAAGGTTGTTTAATCTAACCATCGGGAAAATACTTTGAAAATTCTGTCACTTGTGAAGAGCGAGCGGTGCTAGACAAAGTAATGTTATTGGCTGGTTGGAACTGCTACCCATAGGTGGCCCATAAGACCAACTTTATCTGGTTCAGCTTTGTCTGGTTAGCCTGCACCCTTGCATGTCTTAAAGGTGTCATTGGAGGCCCGGAGTGTCCAACACGAGAAAAAAAGATTCGGCTGCGTGCCGAATAGATCTTATTTAAAAAACAAGATCTAATTTTATCTAAATCTAATTAAAAATACGCTGGAAGGCCTCCCACAAGGTGGACCGATGTCCTTGTGAAGGCCGCAGGCATCCGCTGGATGCAGGAAGCACAGAACCGGTCAAAGTGGAGGAGCTTGGGGGAGGCCTATGCTAGGCAGTGGACGTCTTTCGGCTGAAATGATGATGAATGTTGAAATAAAAATACTGGATATTTTTCGTCTCAGCTTTAAACCTTTTCAAATCAAAATTGGAAGTGCTTATTAAGGGCGCTCATAATTAAATCGGGCTGAATATTCCACCGTGTGAATTTAGCCTGGAGGAATATTTTCCGTTGGCATCAGAAAGTTCTCATGTAATCAACTCTCGAATTTCATAAGACTTATTGGCATAGGCGATAACGCAAAGCAAAACTTGTACTACAACTTTATAAAAATTCTTGACTCACAAATACCAACGAACTTGGCTAGAACTTTGAAATTGTAAAGAAGTTTAATGCCGCTACGCTGAGAATGGATTCCTGAAATTCATCGTTGAACTACGGTCTTACACGTACAAGAATTAATCGTGAATATACTTTACAAGTTGCCTAGAGATATTTTACAGTGGGAGAAATTCTTACAGTAAAATTTTGTCTTGCCGTCTTATTCTGCAAAGGTTTTTCACAAGAGAGCTATTAAATATTCTTTAAACAATTTTAAAACAGGAAATTTTCTGTATTCAATTTGTTTCGAAGTTGTTATTCAGGTAATATTATTTACAGAAGGAAATTCGAGCTTGATCTGAATAGTGTTAAAACTACGCGTTGCCGTTGTTTTTATTATTTTAAATGTAAAGATTAAGCCGATCATCATTCTAAATCATTGTTATGTTCAAGATGTAATGAATTTTTTGCTTGTGTATTACAGTCAAACCATTTAGAATTGGATTACAGTTCACAATAACGTTATTTTAATATGTAAGCAAAATATTATTTTGGCTTTTTATCCTTATAATTTAGGTACATACTTCCCTTATGTAACAGCATTTTTAGGGCTGGAACAGAATAAGATTTGCCCCCCCTTTGAATTAAAATAGAGCCGTCTAAATGTACAAAAACGAAAATTCATAAACCAACAAAAATATTTATCCAAAGAACCTATTAATACTCAAAAAGAAGATTGAAAATGTGCACCATTTAATATTATACCTTTTTTCGGTAAGTCGCAGCATTCATTTTTGTACGATCAGTATACCTATTTAGCAAAACAGCTGCTGGAAAGATGTGAGTTTATTTCTAGTTAGGACGTTAGTGGATGTTCAAGTTAGTTACTTACTGAAAGAAAAATATACTTTGTGGTACGTATCACGTTACCCGGTAAACTAATAAACTTATCGTGTCTTTGTTATTTCGTGCTGCAAAGGTAACTTTGGCAAGTGTTAATTTAATTTAATACCTGTCCGTTCATTTCTCGTAGGAGATTGGCAATGCGAGATTTCACATGATAAGTCTAGTGTGGCAGTCAAACAAGATCTAGTTTTCGAGATGGAGGTTAAAATAATGCATGTATTTATTTAAATCGAAAATTCCTAAACATATTTAAGATGAAGACGTCATCTTAGGGTGTTATACGTTCTATATTCAAATATCGAATCTCGAAGCAAAATATGTAATAAAATGTTTAATTGAGTAGATAATAATCATTTGCGCTATGCACACATAAGCATAACGATCACGACGATAACTAATCAACACATCACGCACACTATAAACCTATTATTATGGTACTGAAAATGGCTTCTCAAGGAGCATATAGTGTCACGAGTATATCTTTACACAAGATTTTTTCTCGAAAAAAGGCTCGAGATTTCGAATACCGTGATTGAATTCTCTGCTCGTAACTTATTTTCAGTTTGTATTTCGTTTGAAATTTTACCAGATGTTCAGTCTTCCAAACTAAACTTGTTTTAAAATAAAGAATTAGTTTCGCTGGTCCTATTGTGAAATACGGAACTGCTGTGTGTAGGTCCTGGGTTCGATCTAAAGGTAGGGCAAAGTGTTAGACAGTTATTATCCGCTAGGCATTCTAAGAAGCAACCCGTGGTCTGGATTTGTGCCCGGCAAAAAGGGGAATAAATAGGCCCGCAGACTTTTTCATGGGACTTGCACCTAACTGACAAAATGTTGGTGTTAATTTACGTCTGTTCATCCCGTTTGACGAAAACAGGTATGATGTTATATTACGTAAAATACATAACTATAAAGGCTTCTTCAAACAGGCGCGACGCGACACTTGTTGAACAATTTCCATGAAGTTTTCATGGAAATTGTTCTACGAGTGTCGCGGCGCGACCGTCGCGTCGCGCTAGTCTGCACGAGCCTTAAAGTGTAATCAGAGAGGATTGTCTGCACTTCTATTACGTATTCAACTGCAGTTTAATGTGTAGGTATCGTAAGCCGAGATTATATTAGAGATCGGCTCAACCGTTGGCTGCTCGGCTGCTCGTCATTTACGACCCTTGTGTGCAATTGGATGAACAATAAAATACCCTGAGAGAGTTCCGCCACTAAACTATGGATCGTTAGTTCGTTAGTTATACCATGTCAGACACCAATTTGCATGGTCAAATGATCAAATTCCCTTCCTCAAATGATCTAGCCCTGATTATTTCCGGATTTTTATATACACATTTACATCGATGAATTTTATTTAAACAAACACATGATTTACTTTGTAAATTATTATACTTGTAATGTAAAGCAATAGTGCTTTCATTATTGTGAATGTGATGACTGTGTGGGTGTTTTTTTCTCATTTAGTGTTAATCATGGTCTGGCAGTTTGAGTTATTTATGCGGCCTACCTAAGTGTCCTTTCTTTGGTATTGTTCGCCAAATCGTTGAACTCCTCAAGTTCTGAGTTGAGCCTCATGATTACTGATAAATGCGTGCACTGATCGGACAGGTCCACTCAATCTATGAAGCTGTTTCCTCAAAAGACCATTTCAGACACCAATCCACATGGTCTTCTCATGATCTGTCCAAGATTATGTCTGGACTTTAAAAGAGACTGTGACCTCTGAGTTTGTTTCGGCCTTTCTTCTCAGAGTAGTCAGATAGGAAACGCCGACCTCATCTAGTTTTAAAAATATGATTGACGTGTAAAAGTGTTTGTACAAATCTATTTACAGAAATAAAATCATTTATCATTTATATTCTTAAAACTGTTGGCTCATTACAGTTGTAGGCGTTACGCTAACGATGGTAATCACTGTAGTCAGCTTCCCAATTAATTTCCGGGTCTCATTTATTTGCCGACACATCCACGAAAAGTACGCGATGGAAAATTCGGTGTGCTTACGATTGCAATGTTTTTTAAATTACCTATAACGTATCAGGCCGAAATTACATCGTTAATGTTCGGCAGGTGTACCGACAACGTAATCGTGGCTAACAAAACGCGTATCGTTGCTACCATTACCGAAATTTCGCGCGAATCCCAGCGTTTTCGTTCTATATTTCCCCCATGCCGTGGGCGAACACCTATTCTAGTCTAAAATTACTTTTTAACCCTCGGACTAGGACGTTTTATTGCAAAGTGGCAGGTAAGCCACTGCCATCTCGGTTCACCGCAGTCGTTACTCTTTAAAATGAGGATTAAAAATGATAGTAGCGGCGATGGGCCTGTAATCTGGGCTGTAATTGAGAGATTTTACTGCACTGTTCTCAGCTTAACCACTAGGTACTGGTTAGGTGTGCTTTAAATATAATATAATATCTAATGTAATGACACTGATTACTTAAAAGTCTCTACGTAATCTGATGTAATCGTAACTGTTTTAATGTGGTTTAGTTAGGCTGTGGCGCAATATTTTGAAGTGTCTTTTACTTATTTGGCTTTTGCCTTATCGTGCAAAGATAAGACAAAAGACGTAGCTATCAATCGATCACTGTAACCCTCGCTCCTTCTTTTATCTATTTACTACAAATAAATAAAATGGAAACGTCTGTTGTACTGAAAACATAACAGTTTCTTAACGTGTGTTTGGTTGTTCCGGCTAATCTCCGATACGATTGGCCCGATTTTGACGGGACTTTCACTAGCAGATGTTATATGAAGTAACTTAGACTTAATTTAGTAAAGGAAAGGAAATCAAAAGGTATTAATTTCACGTGAACGAAGTCGAAATAATGCCTTTCACATCAAGAACTGTTGACCCATGGTTGTCTAATAAGGCTCAACACACCGCATTTTATCAAGCATAAACCAGCATCCTAATTGCGTAACACTTTTAATCAGAATCCGAATCATTTTGAAGGTTATCGCTAGTCCATTCTTTCTTAAAGCCTCCAGCCAGGTGAGTGCATCTCCTTTGAGGTACGGGCTTCGGCTCTGGGCGTCACTGGTAGGGGGACAGCAAGTGGGGACAGGCTGGATCAGATTTTCATTATTATTAGCAATCGGGGAATTTAACTCTACAGGCTCAGCTGCGGCGTGGGCTGGCACTCCAACGAACAAGGGACGGTCGGGGGCCCGACCCTTGATATGTTGTTATGTTGTATATATACGAGTCGCGCGGTGATTGCGCGATGTAAGATTTGTGTGATGTCAAGTATTTGATGCGTAGTTCGCATGTGGCGTTGTAGATGCCGCCACACCTATATTCGAAAAAAATGTCTGCTTACCAACGTAAACAACGTCATGAATGTAGTGGGACTGTCAAAATGAAAGCGATTCCTACTGTTAGTGTATTACGCAATTACCCGTCAGAAATACCGTAGGGAAGTTACGTACTCACTGTAAACTAGCTTAAGGGATATTTTCCTATTAATGTTGTAAAGTAAATAGTGGAAAAATATGGACGCTAATGTAGCTTTATCTAATTAAGCCCTGATAGCACCGTGGAGAGGTAATCTCTCGTGAGGGTGTTGCATGATGAGAGTCGGCTTTAATGAGTATACAATACTGTTAAAATTTAAATCGTGCATGTCAGAGGGTTACCACATTTCATTCGGCGAATTGGTGGAGGTAAATAATATATTGTTCTCTTTATAGTATTGAAGGTACCTACACGTATTAACACTGGCTAGATTGAGTTTTGATGCCAGGCTTCATATGTTCTACATTCTTAGAAACACCTTTATACCTTCCTATTAGAGAGCAGTAGTGGCCCAGTGGCTTGATGACCGTGACTTACAAGTTGTAGGTCGTAGGTTCGGACCCAAACAGGCGCTTTACTTTGTGTAAATTATTTCTTTACCACTGCTCTCAGAACGGTGAAGGAAAACATTGTGGGGACACCGACATGTCCTAGAACCAAAAAAATTAAGACATGTGACATCCACCAACCCGCACTGGGCCTGCGTTTTGGATTATGGCCTTCCTCTCGCCGAGAGGAGGCCTGTGTCCCAGCAGTGGGAACGATATAGGCTGATTATGCTATGCTTTAGTATTATATGCCTGCTCTGCACAGCAGACCTCCTCAACAAACAGAAATGAAATGAAATGAAATGTTTATTTATGTAAGTTGATCTTAAAAGACACTTTTACACGTCAATATTTTGTTGGTCAATATTTTTTTAAACTAGATGGCGCCGGCATTTCCTAGCTGACTGTTCCCTGAGAAGAAAAGCCGAAACAAACTCAGAGGTCATGGTCTTTTTCAGAACCTTAGTTATCTTTAAAGTAGGCACTGCAAGAGATTTTTTTATTTCACACAACCTACATTCAACTTTCAAAATTCAATATTCATTTATGAATTTATTTTAGAGCTTGCCTCCTACGTGTCGTCACTTTCAAACTAGGTACACTAAGACAAACTGCCGCTAATTTATGATCTACTTCGAAAACGTCTGTTACCATATTTCGGTGACGTAACATGATTTAACTGTAGAGACATTTGAACCCTCAACATAATCGAGTTCTCCTCGTTAACATTGGCACACTTGCACGGCTACTGACGCGTTTAAAAAAGTGACTATTTTTTATTATTCCGCAAACGAACTGAGGTCAAATGAACAAATATTTTGAAATATTAAAGAAAATGCGGCCAATAGGTACTTAAATGGTACCTTCTAAATGAAGATACTCTCATAAATATTCAAAATAACGCAATAATGACGCTGTATTAGGTCGTTTAGTTTCTAAAGTACAAATGGTACAACGAAAGAGCAGTATGTGGTGCATCACAGATCGCGTTACGTTACCTCGTGTCAGGGTCAACTGTTTTGTTTTTATAATTAGAGAAATAAAAACGGGTTTTTTAACATATTTATTAAGTGTTTATGATAACTGATGCCGAAATTATTTAATGTTAAATTCTCACGTAACTTGTATAAAAATCCTTTGATATTTTTTATTTAAATGGAAATTAACGAGAATATCTTATTTGGAGGAACGTGAATGAATAATTGCAGAAAGAAATAAACAGTCGAAAAATTGGAACATCGACGTTGCTCCGAACAATTTAAATGAACAAACACCAAACATAAGAATATCGTGTCATGTATGACTGAAGCTTTTGTTAGAGTACATAAATGTAACTGATCGCATTTTGAGATAACTTTTATGGATTACTTTCACCATTCGAGATGGCTCTAGGTACCTATATGTTTAAAAAAAAATCGTGAATGTGCATTACAAAAGTAAAATGAAAGAGACACGGGCATTTCGAACCGACACACGAATTAGTATCGCCTTATCAATTCAGTTTATCGTCTCCAACGACATTAACATATTACTTAAGGTATTCGGCGTCTGGCGACATTGATAAATTGGTAATTTAGAACATATTCTACAACGATAGATCATAAGTAACATGGTTTTGGAAATAAGATAGGAGATAGGAGTGGAGCATGTAGATTATAAGAATTTGTTGGTGAAAGAGTTTTTAAAATCTTACGGTCGAATAAAGTTTTATAAATGTCTTACACCGGATCTAAGCATGGTTTGACGAGTTTGGGCCAAGACCACGTCACTGTTTCCGTATACAGATTACACACACACACACCGGGCCAATTGTTCCCCTAATGTCCTTTCTTAGCAAAATACACATTGAATTATAATGGTCTCAATTATTAGAATCGAATTTACACGCCATTTAGTTTAATGTAGGGAGCCTAATGGATAATTAAACCGTAAGGGAATTCATATACATTACACGCTGTCCATTTATCTCGGCGATCGAATCCGGTTAGCCATATAATTAAATCGTTGATTAAAGTTATGTCACAAATGACACAACGTGAGTCACATTTGAAATCTAGTGGAATTCCAATACATTCTAATCCCAAAAAAGTGAAATTTAATTGATAATTTACAAGTGTTTAAGTTTGTTACCTTGACGAAATTAAAACTTAAGACTAATGGACATTGAAGGTTAATAATCTGTTGTCCTTAATTTACTCCGTAATGAGAACAATGTCATAATTGAGCCTTAAATATAAAAATATACTTTCAAGGGGCTGAAACTGATAGCTACCGCCGAATTTATTTAGTAAATTATTTCCGCTCAATTATTTTTTTGACCTTAACTTTGACTGACATGATGGAAACTGAAAAAATAAAAGGTTTTTAAAATAATTTCCCGTAGGATTTGGTAGATGTTTTTTCCTATTGGAACATAATTTTAAAATGCGTTACTACATATTTTGGTGTAGTTGTATCAATCAATGATAATGCATGGGTCCATTTTCCTTGGTAGGTAGAGCAGAAAATGAAGAAGCGTCAGTCAACTTTTCTATTAATTGTTAACAATATTTCAAGCATAACATAACGTTTAGGCGTGTGTTATAAGTGCAATTTTGTATAATAACAGATATTAGCTTAGCACTTATTGTGTTATTATACACAATAAGTACTGTTCATTTCCATGTTATGAGATCTTATTCAGCACATTTTAATATGAATGCTGAGACAACGTGGCTGCACAAGCCGACACAATCGAAAGTAACGTCTTAACTTTGTGATTAATGTGTGTATTGTTTAGTTTAGTTGGTGCAACACTAGTTTAACTATGTTTTATTGAAGAGTGACGTGGTACGACTGCTGTGCTATATACTATCATTCACATTTTTTTTTGCATAATATTTGTCAGGCTGGTATTATTATTACTCTAAAAAACTGTAAAAACCACAGCTCGTTATGTAATAACGTCATCTGTCGATGTGCACATCTATCTAAAGATTGAGATAATCAATAAGCATTACCACAGAAGTCAAGGTGAGTGTTCGTATCTAATAAAGAGCAGCTGCCGGTAATGGAATAACCTTTCAGGAGGTACGCCTACAACACTCGTCCATATTCCTCTCGACATTTCTTAATCGATATCGAACTTAGATTATTTTATTACTCCAATTTACAAACTTAGACCATTCATTAAAACGGTATCGTTCTATTACATCGATACGCCTAATTTTCTAAATTAAAATAGCAAAGATGAAGAGAATGGAAGGTCATGTTTACATCACACCAGGGAGGCATTTACGATCTTGTTGCAACATCAGGATGCATGTGCCAACTTTTACTTTGCTTTGTAAACATAATATATTTATAATAATAGTACAGACAATATTTTAAATGTAAAACAGAAAATAAGCTGAATCCGCATACTTACATATTACAAAATGAAGTTATTATGTAAATTGTTATGCAAAAATGTATATTTTTACTGTTCTTGTATAATGTTACAAACTTTGGAAAATATGTTTTGGTACCCACTAGGTAAACTACATATTTATGAAGTCAGCAGCGTTACAAGTTAATATTTATGAAGTTAAATATGACATCTGTTTTTGCAACAATTTCACAGAGATACCTACCTACTATAATCCCAGAAAAGGTTAAAGATAGCGGTACCATTTTCCTTCTTCACATAGCCTGAGTGCGAAGGATTATAGGCATGAGCCCGCTTAAAAAAGGTGTGAAGCACTATTGGTATGTTATTGCACTAAGGGGATAGTTGTTATAAATAGGTTTTTGGGGTACAACCTTGTTCCGACCGTCCGTGGGTACCGACGATAGAAGCTGACATCAATTCTATGTTCATATTGTATTCTGTTGAAAATATTCAAACTTTGCTATAAATACAGTAAAAGTAATGTTTGGCCAATATTTTGATGTTTATCTGAATTATTTGTGGAAACAATCTTACTGAGTAACTGTCTCTTGAAATGTTTGTAAAGAAGAAAACTTATATAAAATTAAGATTATTCACAACTGTTAATGAGAAGGTATAATTCGTCTTGATAAATCGAGGATGTGTTGAACAGCGACTGGTGAACGCGAAGCGCTCGCCCTGACAATTCTCTATTATTCTTGAACATTGTTGTAATTGAATAAATCTCTCAAGATCATTGAGCTCCAAGCTCAACGATTTGTTCAATAACAACAATGTTCTAGCAGAGCAAACGGACCACAGGCAAATCGTGTCAAGAACTACTCAAGTACTTAATGGTATAGTTTTTGATCACTCATTTTAATGATTATTAATCTTATAATATTAATCAACTTCTAAGTCCCTTGACTTACAAACTTAAAATGGACCTTCATTGTAATTTTCCTTAAACAAACCTGACTTCCATCCACTATTCTAACTACATCATCATCTGCCTAGGCTTTTCCCAATGACGTTGGGGTCGGCTTCCATCTACTATTCTAACTTCAGGCCAATAATGTTGCTGGTCCCAAAACAGTTAAATCAATTCACTGGGACTTATGGGGCGTAATTGCCCGGTTTATTGCTAGCTATTCTAGACCCTGGCTCACTGAGGTTACAGTCGATGCTTGGCCATGCATTTGCGAGGGAAGGTTAACGTACAACTAAGGTATGCTTGCACCACAAATCACTAAATGCGTGAAGTATAGAATCATCGCTCTGTTTCTATCATTCGTTTGAATATGACAGAGACAGAATTATGTTTTATATACCTATGTTTGGGGCTAAAATAATTTAGAATTTGGGTCTACGCTCGCACGGACGTAAAAATATCACAGCGGTATTTTTTCGTGCTCTGGATCTTCAAACACTGCTCAGCGCCGAGAGTTGAAAATCAAATTTATGACGCTCTGGAATGCACTTTATTGGATTCTCAATGCTCCGTATAACATCGAGAGTCGTACATCCAGTGCGCGATAAAATCCCGTCGCGATATTATTACGTTTATTCGAACATGGTCTAACTGTGCATTGGTAGTAGTTGTGTGCAGCTAAGTAGTGGAATCTTTGTTTCCCGATTGCTGTAACTTAGAATCTTCAAATATGTATGAATAGGTTACTTCTAGAAAAAACTAAGGTAATGTCGAATGCCCATGTAACACTCACTCTCATGAAGATCGGAGACTATACTCGAAGTTGTAAACGACTATGTTTATCTAGGACAAACTATCCAGTAAGGTAGGTCCAACTTCGAGAAAGAGGTCCGACTTGGCTGGGCGGCGTTAGGGAAGCGACGCAATATCTTCGCGTCCCACATCCCGCAGGGTCACAAAACGAAAGTCTTTGACCAGTCCGTGTTGCCAATGGGCCATATGACACTGAAACCTGGTCGCTCACAATGGGCCTCATAATAAGGCTGGAAGTCACCCAAATGGCAATGAAGAGGACTATGCTTGGAGTTTCTCTACGCGCTCGGATCCGAAATGAAGAGATCCGCAGGAGAACCAAGTTAGCCGACATAGCCCGAAGAATTGCCAAATTTAAGTGGCAGTGGGCACACATTGCTCGCAGAACAGTTGGCCGATGGGGCCTGAAGGTTCTGGAGTGGCGACCGCGTACTGAAAGACGTAGCGTTGGAAGGCCTCTCACAAGGTGGACTTGGTGAAGGCTACAGGAATCCACTGGATGCGAGGAGCACAGAACCGGTCGAAATGGCGGTGCTTGGGGGAGGCCTATGTCCAGCAGTGGACGTCTATCGTATGAAATGATGAGGATACTTCTAGGCACTTGCCTAGAAGTAACCAATTCACCTAAGCACCATCTTCAACCTCATCCTTGCTCCTCCGTAACATACACATTCACACATCACGTCACATGCCTACACCTCACCTGTATTATAAAAAAAATATAAATAAAATAATCTTGTTCCATCGACCAACATTTAACAAAAAAAGAGATAACAAAATGAAAGTCGAAAAATTAAGTAGGTATGTCAGAATTCTAGACTTGTTATTATTTATTCATTCAAACTGTCTCTCATTTGATGCTTTTGACCTTTTTCTGCGAAGGTTTCGTTCATTATGAAGCCATCTTTATCTAATCGAAAGTTCCTAAGTAATGGATTTAAAAAGAATCGAATAATTTGTACTTAGTCGTTTTAGAATTTGAACGCTTTAAATATTTTTGATGATGACGTGAAGTCTCGATCCCATGGGGAAGTCATGGAAAGGTCCTGATGGTATGTATTTACGACTACGTACACCATTCATCCTATTTATCATAGGCATAATAGGTTATACCGCAAATGCATGATTCTTCTCACATTCTCGTCCTTGTCAAGCGACTTTTTATTCCACTCGAAATTAACAATATTTAGTAAACGCAAAATTCATTTTATTTCTGATTTGCGATGCGATCGACTATCATGATGATTCCAACGACGTAACTTCTAAACAGCTCCTTTAAATAACTTGGGAGATATCGTAGTTTTAATCCGCCGAGCACATGCAAGACCACCCAGAAGTGGCTGACATTTCGCGCGAAATTTGACAATTGTTCTAGACTGACAAAGGGTTAACGGTTTACGTATAAAAATATACATTTATGAAATATTAAGTCGATAATGTAAACACCGAAAATTCTCTAGAAACTTCTTTGAAATCTTTCTTAGCTCTGATTAATTGCATCACATAGGAGGTTTTTTTTTTACGTTGCCATTTATATGGGGATTAATTTATTTTTGGATTTTTTCAAATAGCTGTTTGTCTTCGCTAAAGTAGCGTGCGTCTGTCTGAAGCTAAATGTAGTCAGAATAATAATAACGTTTCATATACTTAACGGTTCTATACTTAGGGCAATCATTATTTTAATTCTACTTTATGCTGCTTCATATTGGAAACATTGTAGGTACATATGTATGTATACAGAAATGCATACTTTATATAATTAGATTACAGCCACACATTCGCAGACTATAGGTACATACTACATTAGGTGTGAGGCAGTCCAAGCAATAAGAAAGTTACAACAATCAGTGGTCGGTTAGGCTTATTACACACGTGGCGCATGATATGATTTTCCAGGGTATTTCTATGTGTTGTGACTTAAATTAGGTCAACCCTTTATTTTCAGCGAGGGTCGTGAGAGGAAACTAAAGGATTATGGCTAGTGGGGGCTACCAGCTTAACTATCTGTAGGTATATCCGGATAATGAGAACCAAATATTGCGGTAAGTAATCCAGCTGTCTGGATTAGAATTATCCACTCACCTGAAAGTATAAACAGGTGTGAAAGTATACAATTTTCGTTTCAGTACATACCTAATGCATTTTTCCCAAAATATGAATAAGTAAGCACAAAGTATCAAGAAACATTTTCTCCTACCTTTCTGCTATCGCTACCAAAATGATTTATGATTTATTGTCATCGCTGGTAACTTTATTGAACACTTTATAACAAGTAGTTGTCTGCCAGCCTGTCGTTGGCGGGCGCTAATTAAGTTGCAGTGTCTGCGCACTGCGTACACTTAAACCTGATTGCCGTTCCATTAGTACATTAAGATATTGCTATATTGATACAAGCCCGAAATCAGTTCACATCCATTGTATTTGGCAAATTGCATCGTAACGGCAATTGGCAAACCGTATTGCACCAATTTAGAGAATTCATAATGATAAAAAGTGATGGAATAAAATAAACAAAAGGATTGCTTCACAACTTCCTCGCTTGCATGCGGGTATACCATGTGGTCGTATCAAGAATTCTTATGCAATCGTTTTACGATTGCTGGTATTACTCTCACACGGTGAGCGTTGCTCGAATGCCGCTCGACTGCCGCAGCGACGTCCACAACTTTTACACCAACTCAACCGGATGTAAAGCATAGCATTAAGACGCCGTATATTTAACTATCAAACTGGTTAAATTCACTTCAATAAAAAAGATTAACCCATGCTGTTGAACTGCCGTAAACATCTCAATATCGCTGCAACAGATCAAGAGACCCATGAGAACACTCTTACGTAACATCCATGGAGCCTGTGCTACCAATTAATTAAAGCAGATAATTAAGTGATAATTTGTTAAAATCTACAGAGCCGCGATGTGCAGGGAAGTGAACGGCCAGATGCAAATGGCATTATGCCACTGTAATACAATCTTGCCGCTCTGTTTAAAACAATGACCAACACGTTGCTGTTGAAACACCTGTTTATAAATAACTAGCAAAAATATTTCAGTATCGGGTATTTTAGAGTAATTGAACTAAGTCCATATTTAGTATCTATCTATCGTCCATTAAATTTAAGTGAAAGGAAATGGCGCGTCTTCGCATAAGCGTAACTGTCGCGGTAAACGCTCGGAGCGCTATAAAATGTTCCGTTGTTCAAAGTTCTTACGTTTTATTGAGCTGTTAAATTGCTGTAATAAAGGATTAAGAAATATTGTCTCGGCATAATGTCCGCAGTGATAAACATTTTTTTTAAATTTAAGACCTGAACAACGAACAATGCAACATGATTTAGATTGGTCCAACGAATCGAGCACGAGATCAAGCTTTCATTTGCGCGATTGTATTTACAATACAAAGTTCGCTTATTGCATTCAATTGATTTCAAAACCTAATGTTTCAAAATCATAAATAGGTTCTAGGTATTCGAAATTGGTTTATTCGGGTGTGGCAATCTGTTGTGACATAGTAACTGGCGACGTCGCCTATAAAACGAAATCCTGAAGAGCATTCTCAAGTCTGAAATGAATCATCACTTAGCGAGAGTGTTCTTAACACTACCTTGAATTATAAATCAGATAGTAACAAGCACGTAATAAGGCCTTCACACTTTTTGGCACTGCATTGCTTTATCATACATTCTTAATTCGAAGTGTGCCCTTTGCGACAGTGGAATGGCGAATTTCGTCCATAGCACATGCAAAGTATAATCAGCCTATAATGTTCCAACTGCTGGGACCACTTCTATGTGAGAGGGAGAGGGCTATAATCCACCAGGCGGGTCCAGTACGGTTCGGCAGATGTCACGTGTCTTCGAATTTTTGGTTCTAAGATATACCACACGATGTTTTTCTTTCACTGTTTTGAGAGCAGCGGTGTTGAAATATTTTTTTACAAAGTAAAATGATTGTAAACTAATTGGCTGATTGCTAGTAAACTGATTTGATTGATAGTAAACTGATTGGCTGATTGGGTAGAACCCACAACCTTCAACGGCCGTTACCAATGGGCTACCACTGATTTTTATCCGGTATGCTCAATCTCTGTTTTTCATTGGATCAATGATGGCTTTAAAATTTCCCTGTAAAGCCCGGCACAGGAAACTGGTAGGTTTTGTGGTATTCTATGTACATCTTTGTTGTGTTTATTCAATACCTAAGTATACTTAGAACAAACAATTTAAAGTAAAAATCCATGAAGATAGAAAAGCATAACGACCTGCGACAGGAGAGTTACACCTTTTCTATTTCGTTTTAATTACTCACATACCCACATTTTGTTAATAAGTATTTCATTAAAGCTATTTTAGTACGTAGCCTTTTAATACGTAGTAAGTCTACTGCAAGACAACTAGTACTAGGCTAGTTTTATGTACATCCAGCGAGGTATTTAATCGTCTAGATCCCCGTAATACGCTTCAGTAATTCAGGAGTTTAATTATTTAGGCGACCAGTCGCAATCAAGGATGGGTTACTTACCGTCGGATTGCGGCTTAATCGCCCAAAATAACAGCTCCTACAGAAATGAGTAATGCGGCTCGATTGTGTTAAAGTACCTACGTTGATAATGTTAACAAAGGTTTCTTAATGAAACAGTTTTTATCATTGTTTTGGCAGTTTTTGACAAAGATTAGTTACAAAATGAGGGAGATTATCTTGTAACAGGTTTCACAATGCAGAGTGCAATCATGGCATACGGTAAGGATTTTTTAATGATAGTGTTATTATAATTATTGCTCGTGAAAATACTGCGAAATAATTAGGCGTTTAGTGCCCACTGTGATCTAGATAAAGTAAGGCTCAAGGAGTTATACAGCAAGTCTACCTTTAAAAGAACTATAGAACATTTTACGCACGAACTAACCATAATCTTCATTCTGATGCGGGTGAAGGTCTAAAACTCAATTACGACTCAATCTTAACTTTTAACATGACTTGTCGATAAATCCTGACATATTCACTGCTCAAGTTAAGATGGATCGAACCGAACTTTTCGTGCAGAACAAAAGATATTTAACCCAAACTACATTACAAATACGCATAAATATACGTCTGACAATTATTTTTGTGGACAAATAAGAAACTTAAACAGCAAATGACGCGAAATTCCCGAAGAAACAAAGCCTAAACATAAGTTTACCAAACAAGACAGATAATAAATTCAGAAGATAAGTTATTACAGCGCGATCGAATTGCTCAGAATTCACGATAATATTGTGTACTTGTATCAGAGTAATGTAGCTTCACGGAAACCATTTCACTGCTCAGCTTTTGGTACGCTTCCAAGCTTCCAACGTCTGGTTTGACTTACTTCTACAACGTTTTGTCTGTGGATCAATTATTACGATCTTTTCCTTCAGAGGCCAACATAATTGTAGCAGTACGACGAGCTTCACTGGTTTCGATTTTCAGTGGCTTTATAAGTGTGATCAGAGGAGTAACGTGTTCGTACCTTCCGGCGTCCGGCGGCCGGTCCAGCAGAATGCCCGCCTTCTACGTGGGTTATCCTGCACGTTAAATAAATTATTCAACACCGACAGACCCTCCGCAGGTTACTCCGTCCCTGTTCCTCCTAATTCTTCGAGCAGGGTGCAAGAGGGACGCGTGTCCGTTACGTAAACGTGTGAAAGAGTCGATGATGAGTACACAAAGGATTCCATTTATCATTCTGAACACTGTCATTTGTGAAGTGTTTAGCGAGAGTCGTGCCGCGTCGATAGCTTGCATGTTAATGGCGCTTACCTCCATAAGATAATAATATTACGCTTTTTACTGCCGTCACGGGGTCATAGTGAGGTGCTAAAAATAGCTCTTCTATTTTGTGAGTTATTCAGGTTGAGTTTACTGTAACACTCTTGATTCTGAGTCATTAATCAACCCATGTCAGAAACGTCGCCATTCGCTACAACAGCACTGAAGCTTAAGGGAATATTGTAGGGTACAACGAAAATGGTATTTATATGTTGGGCTCAAAGCTGTTTTAATTTGTCCCGTAGCCTTTAATTACAAAAAATAATTTTAAAAAGGGTTGCGACATTTTCGCCAAGATTTATATTAAGCTATTTACTCCCATGTAATAAAAGGTGTTACAAAAATGTATGTTTTTAGTAAAAATATTTTATTAAAGCATACACATTTATTTAGCAAAAGAGTCAAGAAAAAATGCCCTAATATTTGATCTTTTTTAACAAGAAAAAAATACAACCGAATTGAGAGCCTCCTTCACTTTTTGAGTTTCTAGTTGGTTAAATAAGTAAGATCGATGTCACGCGCAGTAAGATATACCGCTTCAATTATTCGATATGATTGTCTCAATATATAGTTAGTTGCCATAACTAAAATACTGCGATACATTTCTATTGATGACACACAAATGTTGACATTTTCGATGGTCGTGTATCTTTTGCAAACCACCTGCTATCATTTTTATTTTTTTTATTTTTAAATATATCATAATTAAATTAAATAATCAGACATTACGAACAAATATATAAAGTCAAAAAGAGAAGAGCTCACTAGGCATCAAAGAATTCGTCCGCATCGCTGTCAGTGGGAAAAGTGTCCAAAAGGCTGGCAGCACTGCCTTGCTATCCGTAAAATTGTATGCGTTGACTTTCTTTTAATTTATTTGATATTCATGTCGCACGGCTTGTGGTTGGTTACGTTTGTCTTTTGGTTACCTGTTACCCAACTTTAGCATTTTCAATTGCAATCACAACCACCATCGTAAAACGCCTTCTTTGTTTGATGGCTACATAAACTTTATAAACCTACGTATTTATTTATACGTTAACTCAAAAACCACTAATCAGAACTTGACCATATTTATATATATTTATATTTATACATTCTTGTTTGGTGTGAAAGGGTATACCTAATTACCTTTCACACCAAACAAGAATTTTTCAAATCAGAGATTAAATGACGGAGTTCTGAGGTTGTTACCTCAGAACTTTTTTCAATGTTTGTTAACATTGAAAAAAAATACAACCGAATTGAGAGCCTCTTCCACTTTTTGAGTTTCTAGTCGGTTAAATATTAATATCAACGCTATACTCGTGTATAGATGAATAGTAGAAGTAACTAATGTTAAATTTGGATTATCTTCAATTTATCACAGTATGTGGTCGGATGTAACCAGTAGTGTGGGATGTTGACCATTCACCGGTGACGTCATTTAGTGAACGTTGGCTACGATTATTCTTAAGAAGCATTTATGGTGTAACAACTGGTTAGGGATAGCGATGGACCAATTTATGGATTTGTACCGCCGAGTATGTTTAGATAATTACGGTGAGAGCCCGATCACGCAACGTTCGAAGAAAGGAGGCGTGTGACTTGAAGGCGACCTTTGAAGGTCATTTTCTATTGAAAAAAGGTCTCACAGTGTTTTGAAAAAAATCTTCGAAACTAGTCATTCAGATGTAATGGCGTGTCATATCGGAATGAGGTCGAATACGAGTGAGCAACTGCGGCGTCCAGCACGTCGTTATATAAACAATTAGGCGTTTCGTGTGCGTTAGTATTCTTTATTTTATTTTCTTTATTTCGCGTACGGCACTCATTAGGCAGTAACTATGTGCGGGTTGTAATTGCGGCCTTATTATCAAGCAGTTTGTGAGTATGTGTCTCACGTTTCGCGTTAAGTGAAAAGTAGTCAAAACACTGCACATGGCCGGCCCCGGCAGGTTCAGAAGAGAGCGAAAGTGGGTTTGCTACCTGATGTAATTTTTAAATCCACGTCTGCTACAGATAAGACTTTAGACCATGTTGTAAGAATTATTGATCCACGTGTAAAAGTTTACTTTAAAAGAATGACTAAAGATTGATTAGATTAAGACTGAGGCTGTTACGTAAAGAATCTACCTAGTTCAGTATCTAAGATCTGTGTAGGGATCATCACATGATAGAATCTCACCATCGATAAAACGTTTAATGAACGTGCAAGTATCAAAAGGTTAAAACGAAATTATAATTTCAAACGCATTAGCGATTGAAATGGTTTGAACTGACGGCACCTTAATGTGTGCTTCTGTAAGCGCACGCGCAGATTGCTGCTAAGATAAATTGATCACGGCGCGCCACTTTGTTGTTCTAATGAAAGTTACAAAACTTGTTCGCTACAGACATACACTACATACCGATTACTCCCATCGATACGTTTAGGTGGCTCTGATTATATAATGTTTGACTAAACAGGATAACGCTACTCGGTCTAGAATCACCATATAAGCATGCAGATTTGAATGTCTGACTAAATCCGATATAGGTTATTACTTAATCACTGTTATATTATGCATGGCTTGCGTTGCAAAACTGTGTTGAACCGCGTGAATGCTCTTCGTAAGGTTTTCGAGGGAAAAACGAACTCAGGACGCGGAACAGCCACTTAACATATATATTTTACATTTTGTTAGTCTGTGCTGCGTCCCATAGCTGGGCCCTTTGTCCTTTCAAACCTTTCTGTCTTTTGCGTTCCTCTTATTACCATTAATTATAAATTGCATAACTAACCGAGAAGCACAAAGCCGGCCTATGCCCAGCAGTATCAATTTTCAGTTGAACGATGGATGACATAACCGTATTTCACAAAACATTTTATGGTCATCAAAATATTCGCAGTTTAAGGATAGGTAGATTGACCTAATCAAAGGAACAGCAGATTTCTAAACGAAGTGGATTACCTAATCAACAAAATTTTAGAATCACAATGCCAAGCACGGGCGTCGGCGTCCGATAGAAACATGTGCTTATATTTGGAAAGGGGATTTAGTCAGATCTACCCACGCAGTAATGTATGTAAATTCGTATGCAGTATTGCAGATGTTAAGCCAACAGTTAGTGGTAGTATGTGCGTAGATTTGAAAACGTTGTGACTTTAAATGGGTCGCCAAAGATTATGCCTTTATAGTACCAGATTTTGTTTAGTAAGTATTTATCTGATTTCTTAGAGTTTACTATGCGTGTAAGGGTCTGAGTAGTAAAATGTTTAGACACGGTCGGTCGTACCAATTGAATGTTCTTTATGTTGGTACCTACTTCTACATATGTGCGAGGAACAGTGATCCAACGGTAACGGCCGCGACTTACGAGTTGTAGGTCGTAGGTTCGAACCCAGCCAGAAACTTTACTTTGAGTAAAGTTTTTGGCTGGTTATTTCATCACCACTACTCTCAAAAGGGTGAAGGAAAACATCCTGAGGAAACCTAGAACAAACCTTCGAAGACATTTGACATCTACCAACCCGCATTGGGCCCGCATGCTTGATTACACCTTACTCTCGCTCACCGAGAGCAGGAATTTTTTCCCAGCAGTGGGAACATTATAGGCAGATTATGTATACATGTATATGTTCGAATTCGAATGTCATATAAAGCTACAGGCGCTCGATAACGTTAATTAATGCGACGTTTCAGTTCCACGACGAATACCTATAATTTCGAAATGTAACAAATTTACCAGTACGAGGTCAACCTAGACGTCCTAGGACGGAATAAACTATTTCGGACATTTTCATTCGAACGACTACATTAGGTACCTGCATATATGTACAGTAGCGGTCATAAGTGGACTAGCAATCTCAAAAAACAATAGATTGACAATTCGATTTAACTTACGACTTTGACTTTAAGTAATTTTTATACTATTGACAAACACACTCTCATACTTTTATAAATGATTGTATTTCATAAATTCAACCGTTAAAGTATATAACACTAGCAGCGTAGTTCCCGTTCCTGTAAGAATACGAGGATAAAATATAGCTTAAGTTACTCGGTAAAGATGTAGCTTTCTAACGGTGAAAGAATTTTAAAAATCGGTGCAGTAGTTTTTAAGTTTATTCGTTACATACAAAAATACAAATCTTTCCTCTTTATAATATTAGTGTAGATGATAGCTTAGCGGTTACCGTACTAGGGTTAGAGCGTTTGTGCGTAGCGAGTCGCGGATTCGAATCCCACGCGCGGTGATAGTTTTTTTATTGATTTGAAAAACGCTTTTAACTATAGTTTCTTGTTCTGTTCGTCTTGTTCACTAAACTCGTAAGACATTATGATTATATCTCAAAAACCTAAATAAATTTAAATGATATTAAGGTACAGTTAACTTACAACTTATTTTCCGCGACTAAATAGAACGTTGTTGGTTGTTATTGTGTACTAGTGACGTGTGTTTAATCTATTAGCGGTGTTCTAGTTCATTTTAAAATGTAAGCAAATTTAAATATAGAAATGAAAGCAAATATTATTGCGCTGCATAAAAGTGTACTTAATACATATATCACAAATATCTGATACAACCGGATTGAGTGTGAGTATTATGATTTAATTATTTTACTAAACATTTATCTAATTAAAGTATAACTGCAGATCCTTGTAGTTATTTTTTTGAATCGTTTTATGAATATCATAAGGTCTAAGTATATGAAAAATATAAAATTCCAAAGTAAATTTATTTCCTAGATTATTCTACCGATGAAAATAACATAACCTGTATAACCTGCCTCACTGTTTAGCATTTGTGGATTACGAAAAAGCCTTCTACTGCGGTCCCTCCAACTGTGCCAGATCGACTATCGGTACATTGAGATGTTGAAGTGTCTGTACGAAAACGCCACTATGTCAGTCCGACTCCATGTCAGGCCATCGTTACGGGCGCTTCGTTCTCCGTCTAACTTACGACATACCGTAAGTTAGACTGAGAGCGAAGCGCTCGTAACGACGGCCGATACTACGGATTTCGCTTAGGGAGTAGGCCCCCTGGACCGGACCTCGAAACCTATACCTCTGCAGCGAGGTGTTAGACTGGGAGACGTTATCTCTCCGAAACTCTTCACCGCTGCACTGGAGGATGCCTTCAAGGTTCTGGACTGGAAACGGGCTGGCATCAACATCAATGGCAAGTAAATCACTCACCTTCGGTTTGTCGATGATATAGTTGTCATGGCTGAGACCATGGAGGACCTCAGTACAATACTCAATGACTTCAGTAAAGCTTCCGTAAGAGTGGGTCTTAAAATGAACATGGATAAGACAAAGGTCATGTCCCATGCCCATGTAACACCTACTCTCGTAACGGTCGAAGGCGCTGCACTGGAAGTTGTGGACGAGTACGTTTACCAAGACAAACTGTCCAGTTGGGTAGGTCCAACTTCATGAGTGAGGTCAATCGTCGAATCCGACTCGGCTGGGCAGCGTTCGGGAAGCTTCGCAATATCTTTTCGTCCCACATACCTCAGTGTCTCAAGGCGAAAGTCTTTGACCAGTGCATATTACCAGTGATGACATATGGAGCGAAAAACTCACAATGGGCCTCATAAGAAGGCTTAAAGTCACCCAAAGGGCAATGGAGAGGGCTATGCTTGGAGTTTCCCTACGTAACGAATCAGGAATGAAGAGATCCGCAGGAGAACCAAGGTAACTGACATAACCCGAAGAATTGCCAAACTTAAGTGGCAGTGGGCAGGGCACATTGCTCGCAGAACAGATGACTGATGGAGCCGAAAAGTTCTGGAGTGGCGACCGTGTACCGGAGGACGTAAAGTTGGAAGGCCTCCCACAAGGTGGACCGATGACCTTGTAAGGGCCGCAGGACTCCGCTGGATGCGGGAAGCACAGAACTGGTTGAAGTGGCGGAGCTTGGGGGAGGCCTATGTCCAGCAGTGGACGTTTTTCTGCTGAAATGATGATGATGAAAATAACATTATACTTACTTAATATTTATGTGAAATTTCAATTTTCAAACATTTTATTTCTAAATAGTAATACATATTAGTATGTATTTTGCTTAGTAGCTTAACAGTACCCCTTTTGTGGTCTAGTGAAATACTGTGAATCGGTGAGTGAAAAGATATAAGGAAGATGGTAGCCTTGCCCGTCGAAAGTAAAGTGGAAGACAGGTCATAAAATAGGCGCAGCAACAGCAAATGTTCAGCGAATATGAAACAAGTGGTTTCATAACGACAAGACTGCAACTGAAACATGTCTTTACGAACCGTGCGCCGTGCACTCCACGCAGAAGGTTTGCATAATCGGAAACCAGCTCAGAAACCATATTTAACGGAAAAACATTAACATTAAGTTATAAATTACAAATATTTGTTAATTGTATTGTGACAACGAGTCTGCATTTGTTATATTTACGTAGGTAGATTTGCGTAAATTATTGTGGTTTCTTTAGAGTATCCACACAATAGTATTTACAACACAATATTATTTTATTACTAAGATACAATATTTTAAGCCTGATTATCATAGCTCACCAATTAGATACTTTACTTCAATAAATTGTTCTTTATGAAAAAAATAACTGTTTCAAAAAGAAGTTATTATTAGTTACGTTTATACTTTATAAATTATAACGTTAAAAATTTTTGTAATCACTTATTAAACATTTTTATTCTTAATCCTTTATTTAAATAACAATGTAAGTAATAAAAAAATATTATTACATTACTATTTTATCGAATAATGAAATAACAGATGAAGATTATTATTGAAAAGAAAAATAATAGTCTCATTGCGAGGATTGAACTCAGAACTATGAGTCTCTTAATCCCAGACGATACGCTACGAGCTAACGGAACTTGATATGGGCAGGTGAATTTTAGCAATAGTATGAACCGACCAAGTTCATGCGTAATTACGTACTCTGTGCGACAGTTTTTTTTTTATTTATTCGACGCCAGCGTGTGAGTTCTGAGGTGTGCGTTCTGTGTTGATACATTACTTATACACATAGATGTAGGTATGGCCTGGACCGCGCGTATATAGCAATATGACCCTTGGTGTGCTACAGAATTTATGACTTCTTACTGTACATAAAAGCCCAAAGGAGGTATTAAAGGAGCAGCTTTTTTCTGTGTTACTGTGCAGAGCAACGGTTATTTATTACAGTGTGCCAGGACGCATATATAGTCACTTTGTTACGTAATCACAAATTCAGCAGTGATAGTTTTCTTAATCTCTTTGGCGAGAACGTTACTATAATAGTTCATGCCGTGGTAAAATAGAAATAAGCCAGTCAATCAGGCCAGAACGGTCCTAGGATGCGCTAGAGACGCAATTAACTATCACTAATTATGTAATATTGGCCGTCCTCAGTATCACCAAAATGAAAGCGCGTTGTGGGATTTAAAACACTCGGCTCAGCACCGAAAGTTGAACATCCAACAGCGATTAAACAATAATGTAGGTTTCGCCCAGTGTTAGTGAAACTGCACATAATTACGTTTGGCAGTGCTAGAGCCTGTTTTAATGTTAAGACACCATACTCCGCCGACTGTGGAGTCGTAGCCATTATTATAAAGTTCCCCACCGTTGTTCAGTTCCGTCCTATACCGAGGTACTGTAATTATCAATAATTACAGTACCTAATAGCTGAAACCGTAGTTTCATGCAACCCTAATGAAGTTCTACGGCAAAATGTTGGAAATTCAAATGGGTCTAGATTATTTGCTATATCGACAGGTAGTGCGCCTACATGCATTTGATTGATTTATGACCCAGTAACTGACAGTATGTAACGATCTGCCTACTGTAGAAAGTAGTGGACCACGATTATTTAACGTCTTTAAGTTTTTACAATACTTACCAACAAGAAGAAAACGGTAGCAAAGTCTCAAAGTGCGGCAGTACGGCTGCGGACTTAGAGGTCCCGTGAAGCAAAAAGTGTAATTGGGTTGCAAAATTTCCTTTAAAAGCCCGAAATTGGAATTGTGCACGATAAATGGCTATAGGCTCGTTATATCGATTGCCATCGGGCTAGAATTGTGTAAAGTTTCATAAAAACAGCTCCCACAATATGTGCTTTGGAGATGAGATTTTAGATTTTCGATATAATTGAACATTTTGAAAGATCTAATCATCATCAGGCCCTATCATTACGTAGGGACCACAGTAGACCGCTGCTGCAGACGTTTTATCATTCATATTGTAGTATGTTGGAGTAGATATTCGTAATGAATTACACCCATGAAAGTACTTGACTTTGTCGTGAGATAATAAATTTGCAAATGAAATATTCACTTCTCGAAAAATATATGACAAAAGATGGTTCTGTTTTATTTATTCACATTTTATTGCAAAAGTAAAATGTCGTATAAAGTGCCTCATCCCAGTATATCTCTGCTGGCATCTGATCAAGTATTGGGCTAAGCAAAAACACGACGAATGTTTATGCAATAAACTTATATTGAGCCATCCCTACTTCCAGAAATACCTACGATGAAATAAAACCCGGACTAAAATGATATTTTCTAACTTGCTTATAGTCTAAAAGAACGCTTATAGGTTCTTTGATATTATTATATTACTTACCTAATTAGAAAAATCGGATTGCTTCGACGGTATCAGACCTACCTCTCGAAATAGGAATTAATTTTCTCACTCTTAAATTCCTCAGATAATTTTACAGTTTATTTAAAGGTAGGAATTTTAAATTGATCAGACTTTAGTAGAAGCTGCCCGGATACCTAACGTATTATTCTCCATATTTTCTTGCCCAAAAATCAGGAGGACTTAGCAATACGTACAATAATGGACCCAACGATCGTTGGGTCACACATCAGAGGATTTTTTGTTAAAAGCATATAAACGTACATAGGTAGGTACTTAAATTGTTCTACATACAATTGAAGCAAGCAGCATTTAGATTCGACCGAAAGTGGACTATTAGTAGACAACAAAAATAAGTACAGAAGAGAGCATCATTTAATTATTTTTAAACACAATGCCTCCATCACCGCACATAATTAAATTGTAACCGCATAACGTTATAAACATTTTTCATCTAGGCTTGTTAAACCATTAGAGGAGCTGTCGTGTGATTTTAAGATGACAATTAGCAAATGAACTAACTGGCGTGGAAGCAAGGCCGCGGCGGCGGCGGGGGGCTCAAGTGTCATTCTACTCGCCCTTGCACACTTTGATAACACTGTGCCCCTTGTACGAGTTTTGTAGTTAATTCCAAGCTTACTGCTGGGAAATGAACTTTGTGTGTGTGTATATAGTGTTCTTTGTTTTGTTCTCTACGTTCAAAAAAAAAAAACAAAACCACATTATTTCTGCATTCCTGTGACGGAATTGTGAGTTGGAAAGAGATCACCCACATTCTGCCAGTAATGTATAAGTCTCAAGTAATAGGCAACAAACTTATTATAATTAACCGGGCGCAAATCCTGTTTGCTGGGTGTTACTGCGTATAATGGAAATATCCAATGATACCAGTCACGCTTGCAACTCTGGCCTAACAAGGCAGACCCACTACATTAAAACGGCTAACTTAGTCTATAGTTTCAGTTCAGCGAAAACAGGGTTAATGACGGTCCTTTTAACTGCTGTCAACTAAGTTAGCTTATCTCTACAAATTCTACGTAAACAGTCATTACATTTTTTATTTCATCTGTTTCAGATCAACTTGGATGGCAAGTTTATTTTATGGCATCGCTCCAGCCATTAAAATAAGTAAAATTATCACTCAAAAGTTTCGAACGAGAACGTTGTAACATTAGTCTGATTCTCAACTTTTTATCGTGCAAGAACTAAGTGTCGGTACATTATTTACTTTTTTACCTGTGTAAGTGGTAGAATAAGTTAAAGTAAGTGGTTTTATTATGATAAAGTGGCAGTGGGCTGCTCATGTTAGTCGAAGGACTGATAGTCGTTGCAGCAAATCAGTCCTGAAATAGAAATGGACCCCTGCAGATGGACCAACCCTTAAAAAGGTTGCCACTGAGCCAGCATGGTTTTGTCAATACATGTGTTGGAAACGATACACGTTCGATTACCTGATTCGATATGCTTCCGACAGCAAATAGCTGTGCACTCAAATAGTGATCGAGTTGTGAAAATTGAGCTCCTAAAATTGAATATTGTTCGATTCGATACGAAAGCGTATCGTATGTTCGTGAATGACTATGCAGGATAGACTTGATGTATGTATAGAATCAAGTCAATCTAACTAAACAGACAGCTGTGCTGCTGGGGAGTTTGTTGCGCCACTTCTCCTTCACAGCTAAAGCACTAGGAAGTGGCGAAGGGCGGGCGTTTTGGGGGACTGTCTTATGTAATTTTGACATTCGAAAAGTGCTGATTCTCAGCCTAATTTGCATAAATGACTTTTGATTTTGATTTTGATTTTGAGACTGGATGTGGACGGAACACAACCGGGTGTGATGGCGCAACCTGGGAGAGTCCTATGTATGTACCGTTTAGTAGACGTATTTCGGCTGAAAATACGTTAAATGGAGAAATATTACCAGATTATTTTAACAGTTGTTTATCTGTGACATGTAACATAATTATAACGTGAGAGAGGAATAAGAATTTGTGACGAATTCCGCAGAGTTACTCCGACGCGTTGAAGACATTGCGGCCCGAGAAATTAAGTAATACTCGAAAAGTAGCTTTGCTGTATATACTTTAAGAGTTAGGAGGCGTAATCATTAATCATCGTTAACTGTTGGCTGTTGTTTTTAGTGCAGCTGTTGGAAAATCAGCCGGGGTAACACTAGATAATGGATGAAAGTACGCGGTTATATGACATTCGTATGCTTCGTAGTAATTGTGCTACGAAGCGTTTATAAACATTGTCATAACTATGAATTCAATTCGATTCTCAGGTCTTTACTGCATTTCATAATGTTTCTAGGCTTGAAATTAATGAAACAATTATGGACCCTTTCGGGCACGAGAGGAGAAAGAGCGCTTACTTATTATGTTTACTTATTGTGTTTGTGTTGTTTGTCTACTTGTATTTTATTTGATTTTTCTTATTCTTCATTAAATTAAATATTTGAATATTTAATATATTGAAGTATTTTGATAATATTTAGGCTTTATCTATTAGAATTATAAATAATACCTGCTTGAGTAAGTAGGTCTTTATTATGTTATACCTATAAAGTTTTATTTAATTAGTTACTACCGTCAAATACCCACACATTTTAACTGCTTACTCCTATAAGATACAAATTGTTAAGAAAATAATACGTTTAGTTAATTACCCACTTAGCTAGTTCCACAAAATATTGTAACAGATTACAAAAATAACTTAACATTAAACCTGATTAAGAGTTGCGGTGAAATTCATTTAAACCTCGTAAAAAGGTTTTGTTTGTCTAATTTCACAAGCGTTTTATAATCCGATTAAGCTGGATTTAATTTGGCGTTTAGTGAAATAATTGAAACCCTTGGCAATCAGCCTGATACTCGAAAAAGCTCATTGCTTTCTAGAATATTCGTTGCTGTCTAACATTCTAATAAAACGAGATGATTAATGTGACTTGGTAGCTAGCACTAACGAACAGACTGATGCAATAGGACAAAGAACTATGAAAAATGGGTGTCGTATAATATGTGGGCGCTGCATAAGAAATATGATTTTGTGTATACTATTTCAGTCAATGTAAATGGACGTCTGTATATTTTATGACTGCCGAAGCTCGATGAAGAAATAGCTCATTTCTATAGCACCTCTATTTTATGCAGGGTTGTTATCTTCGCCGCGATCGCTGACGCCCGTGCTCCGTCTTCGAGGTAGAAATTACTTTTGATGCATTCACTTTAAACTTTAGAACAGGTACGCTAGATTCGTTTTTATTTTTATACAGCAGCATCGTCTTAAACAACTCGTCTTATTTTAATGAAAGCAGTAGAAAGGACTGACGAATTAACGGATCGCATGAGACACTATTTCTACTTGAAGAGATTATCAGATGCCTCAAAGAGATATCAGCACCAACTGGTGGGGTCCACAAGGGCCGATGCCTGGTTGCGGGTTGTTCGAAAGAGATACCCTGGCCCCTGGCACACAGGCCACTAAAGGAACACGGGTGGGTTTTAGTCAGTAAAAGTCTGACACGCCCTCCTGCCCCATCTAGAGCGGGAGAAGTTATTTGATGATTTCCCACCCAAAGAAAAGAGATTATCAGATTGAAATATCATAATCAGCCTATGAAGTTCCGAGTGCTGGGACACAGTTTTCCACTCTATAAGAGGCACTGGACCATATCCCACGACACGGGTGCAGTGGTATGTGGATTTCGCACGTCTTCGAATTTGTGGTTCTCGGACATGCCATCTTCACGATGTTGCCCGAGAACAGTGGCGATGAAATTAAATACCTACACGAAATAAAGTGCCCGCCTGGGTTCGATCTCTCGACCTACAACTAAAGTCGTGGCCGCTATCATCTGGCCACCACTGCCAATTGAGATATAAATAAGTCAGTAAATTTTTATAGTAAACTTATAAGTAAGTGAGTCTTGAAAAGGTCGCGCCAAGGTTCGCGGTCTAACTTGACGTATGTAACGTATGGAGTCGGTTGGGCAACGTGACCTCCAGCGGATAATGAGACGCGAGGAGAAAAATATTATCATAACTATTACCAACTAAATCATTACCAACTAACATTGCCTACCGCTGACCGTTGTGAATAGCCATAGTTCAAGGTAACCGTCGTTCTACTAATTGATCAAATAACGTTTAACGGCTGCGATTATGGCAGGTTACAGTTCAGTGTCAAAATGTAACTGCGTAATGTCAGTTATATTGCACCGAAGCTGTACTAAGTCCGTGTCCATTTAATCGATCTGGTTAAGAGATTTGTTTTAATTATTTCTCCGTTCAAATAGCGAAGCTGAGGTCATTTTGTAATCTTTTAAGCGCCTTAACAGGAGGGTCCGCTCACACGGATGACGCAGCCAAGCTATTTCATATAGACTAAGACTAAGACTATAGCTTTTGAACGCGGCTTCGCCCACAAAGGTCGGAGATTTTCCCACGGGCACGTATTACTTCGATAAAAAGTGCCCTATGTGTTAAGCAATAATTCCGTAATGCATTGTTTTCACATAACCCGGGTTGGTTTACGTGGCGATTCGAGTCGGCATGGTTTTTTCCGACATATTCAAAAATTATCGTCATATTTCAACCAATTTACACAAAACCTTAACAAATTATACACATAAACCTATCTCATGATTCACTACGTCTATTGGTGAAAACTGCATGAAAATCTGTCCAGTATTTTAGAACAGACAGACAGACCGAGGCGGCGGGGACTTCGTTTTATAATATGTAGGTACCAATGAACAAAACTTAGTGTAAGACTTACATACTATGTACCTAATCTCTTTCGCAAGTTGTTCCAATATATTGTCATTTCACTTTTTTAAATGTATTGCAAACTGTTGTTAGGTGAGTATCTAAAACGCGATGTGATATAAAACGTAGGAGTTTATATTGCAAAGATGATGCATTACAATCCGCCCTGTGTCTATTAATATTGAGCTAACAATATTATAATATTAAGCTTGAAATTTACATAAAACTTTTTTGATTTTAATATTGTGGCAGCCATTTATGAAGATAATTAAAGCAATAAAATTCCTACATACAATTTTATTGTTTGAGTAAGATGGAGATACATTCACCGTTGGCATACGGAAATAATAAAACGAATTGAATGCCAGAATGCTTTAGTAATAAACAAGTAATTAGTAATAAACTCGTAATTATCGACCTACGTTTATAAAATACTAGCATTTGCCTGCGGCTCGCGTAAACAAGTAACCTCCTTCGCCATATCCCAGGCTATATATATCTCTGCAAAATTTCATGACGATCGGTTCAGCGGTTTAGGTGTGAAAGCGTAACAGACAGACAGATCACCAGACAGAGTTCCTTTCGCATTTATAATATTAATAGGGATAGTAGGCATAATAATAGTAGTTATGTGAATGTCGAACAACAGAATGAGTTCGGTAGTCCTATTTATACCCGACAACGTTGGAGCAAAAACGACCCCGACCGACCCTTGCTCGTTGAAGTGCCAGCCCGCGCTGCAGCTGAGCCTGTAATTCCCTGATTGATAATAATAATGATGATAAATTGATCCAGCCTGTCCTAACTTGCTGTCCCCCTACCAGTGACGCCCTGAGCCCAGGCCCGTACCCCACAAGGGGTGCCCGCAGTGTGCAGTCGAGGCGGAGATTTCTTGAAAACGATCAAAAAGGTGGTTTTTAAAACCAGTGTATCTCTTTAACCGTAAATAATTTTAAAAGCAAAAAAATATATGGTATTTTCAAGTTTATTTTGCATACACTGATAGAACTCAAAACATAATAAAACACACTTTAATGCATCAAAAAATCATCAAAGTCACCTCTTAATTATCTTTAAAATCGGTTTATCCCTTCAATAACAATTATAATTATAATAAAAAATATACCATAAAATTCCAAATGCCTATTTATGATTAAATAGTTAATATCTAATTTTATGCGATTTTATTTGCACTTTTACGACGTACGTTTGCTCATTTATCATTCGAATTCATTACAACAGATTTTAACCCGTATCGGATTGCAATAAGAACTATTATCGCTCATAACGACATTATTTAAAGTTACCAGGGCCTTAAGTAGTGTTACGCCCCTGGCTTTAAGTTGACTGTATGTTCTTGTCCTATTATTGTGTTCGTGCCCTATTATTATGAGTGTATGGTACTTGAAATAAAGGATTTATTATTATTATTATCATTAAGGCAACCACAGGAAAGTCCGGTTAAGTAGTCACGGCCTCTCAAGGTCAACTACGGGATGCCGTACACAAAAAAAAGCAAAAATGGCTAAATGCACAAACCGTACGAAGCAAAAACCCAAAAAAAAACAAAAAAAAAACAGTAGAAAGCTATCCAGGGGCGTATCAATAGAAAAGGGCGCCTAGGGCACGCATTACATTTGCGCCCCTTCTTAAATGATCTTCTCGGTCTGGAAAGCTAGGTCGCTTAACCTTTCTTGACCAATTATAACCTTCAATAAACAAGGTATTACTTGCAACTTGCTAAAAATCGCTTGCAATTTTAAGAGAATTTGAATAGAAATAGGCAGATTTGGAAATACGCTTTCATCCCCGTAGGTACTGCACATTATTTTCAAGTAACTCTTCAGATTTCTTAGGTATACCTTAAAAAGAAACTTCAATAAACCATTGAATACGGTTACCTATAGGTAACAGTATGACATGGTTTATTGAAGTTTTTTTTTTAAATTTAATAATTGGCGACTTTTTGCGCTAGGGGGGCAATAGTTGCCCAGGGTTCTTGCCCTGCCTGCCCCACCCAAATTACGCCACAGAAGCTATCATAAGCTTGAGGCATGAAAACATTTACTTGTTTCTTTTTAGAACATGATTTTTCAGTACATCGTTCGGTTTTAATTTTTGTTTGTACTTTGTTTAATACCAATAAAATCTTTTTTCATTCGTTTTGCTGCTGCAGAGCAGTGCTCTGATGGATCTTTAAAATAAGAGTACACTTATTTTTCAAGAGCAAGGTACTTACTAAGGTTCGTTTATAAACCTTCGTTTGTATAACAGTTAAACTCATAGTGTAAACTAAAATCTAGCCAGACAACTAATGTATACAAGGTGTAAACGAAGGTGACGATAACACGACAGTAAATAAAATTGCATAAATCTGATGCCGTTCCCAGTCTGCATACGAAAATTCAATCAAATATGTTCATTAGTTTATTCACTTCAGCTAGTGTAAGTTTGGCAGAACCCAAACTGGGCTCATGACTACGATTTCATCATTTCAACCAAAAGACGTTAACTGCTGGTCATAAGCCTCCCCCAAGCACCGTCACTTCGACCGGTTCTGTGCTACTACTGGACTACTATTTAGTTTGTTTGAAAAATCACTTTTGAATTTCCATGTTACGATTTTTATTGATTTTTCCAAAATATACTCTTAATTATATTGCCAGTGTTTCCATTTATTGTCGTTTTGTTGTCACCACATTGTGGGGCTTGTGGCTAAGTAATCACAGCCACACCGTTCGATCGATCAGGTTAAGCTACACTTGCCACGGTTGGTCCGTGGATAGGTGATCATCTTGACACACCGAGACCCCTCTGTGCCTCGGAATGCACTTAAGCCGTTGGTCTCGGCTGTCATTCGTGAATCTTTGGCAGTCATTACGGGTCGTTAGAAGCCCGATAGTCTGATAACTAATCAAGGGGTATCGTATTACCCAGTAACTGGGTTGTGCGGGTCAGATAGGCAGTCGCGCTATGTAAAATACTGGTACTCACCCGCATCCGCCTTGACTGGACGTCGAACCTCACATAGATGAGAAAAGGCTAGGTAGATTAATTGAGTTTAGTCACTATAGCTAGTCAAAGATTGGCAGAATCCAAAATCGGACCATCCCTACTATTTAGTTCGTTCGGTTTACTTGTTTTGTTATACAACCCTAATACGAGGAAGGAAACGTGACCTATTCAGAATTAATTAGATCCAATTGACAACGACGTACGTATTAATTAACTGCAATACTCCGTGATTGGAGCCATCTTCAAGTACAATAAGTTCTATAAAATGACCCAATCAATCCGTAATTATTTGTAGCGTTAGATTTTCTAATCAAGTTTCATTGGCTTCTTCTGTAATAAAGTGTATACAAGTGAAGCCGTAAAAAACTATCGTCAATAAAATATAGTTAGTACAACCAGTGTTGGAGTCGGAGTGAGTAATTGAATGTTGAAATCAAGACGAATAACTCCAAGTTTGATCTGGTTTGATTAAGATATACCTATACGATTCTATTTTCACCCGGATTATGATATATCTGATTATTAGGGTTATGATTTTGACCGGTATGTGTGTGGCGCCCTCTAGAGTAAATAAAGTGTATTAATAAACAATTTACTTCCAAGTTAAGGGCTTACTTACTAACCGAATTTAATTATAAATAAATTGTGAGGTATCCTCAAAATAAATTTCAATTCCAAGAGTTTCAGATGTTTGATTTCAGATCATACTTTCTTGTTTCACACTTTATAGAGTTTGATTTTTCAGTGGTCGGGTATTAGTTTTTGGATCTTACTATTTTTTGTTCCCATATAATCTCATAAAACTTCAGCCAAAATATACTTGAAAAAACTGAATCCTCGGAATAATTCACAGAGAACTGAAAACTGATGCAGATCACTAACAATTATCATACTTATGTAGTACTTTTCTCAAATCTGTCTCGTCCGATGATGACTTATATGCTCAGTCCTTAGTTAAATTACACCTACTGTTCTTATATAAAGCATTTAAATGCTCATTATGCGGGTGCACTCAAAATATTCGTGGGTTCCCTTTGAATGTGAGCTCTGCCGTTTTGCACAAGATATTTAAAACGAATTCTGTGCTTTTCGAATGCGGGAGGGTATCAAGTTACTGTAACCATATCGTTCGTAACGTCGTGTTGAGCAGAATGGATGGCATGCAATGAGCAAAACTTTACGATATAACTTTGATGTGGAATAGACGAACGAACTTGGAAACGGAACAGAATAATTTTTCCAATATGCTCAGTTGCTCAGTAGTAATCTCACCTTCAGCGCCCCAGGCACATTCGACTGCCCCGAATATGGTTAGTCAGATGCTGATTGGGGTTCACCTATTAGCCCGTCATCATCTTCCTAGCCTTTCTCAACTATGATAGGGTCGGCTTCCACGCACAACGGACCGAATGGGAGTGCGGAAAAGGGAGTCCCATCATCATAGGGTTGGCTTCCAGTCTAACCGGATGCAGCTGAATACCAGTATTTTATACGGAGCAACTGCCTATCGACGGGCCGGCCACATTCGCCGTAGAACCGATGACCGTTGGGGTAGACGTGTTCTTGAGTGGAGACCGCAAATCGGAAAATGTAAGGTAGGACGCCCTCAGTCTAGGTGAAGCGACGGTCTGCGCCGGGTGGCTGGTAGCAACTGGATGAGAGTTGCCGAGAATCGAGCTGAATGGCGTGCAATTGGAGAGGCCTATGTCCAGCAATGGACTGCTGTTGACTAATGACGATGACTGCCTGTCTAACCTCCACAACCAGTTATTAGGTATTACCCTTGGTAAGACTGGTTGTCACAGTTTCGGGCTTCTGACGACCCGTAATGTATGGTCAAAGATCCGCGAATGACAGCCGGGACCAACGACTTAACGAGCTTTGCGCGGCACGGTAGGGACTCGGTATGTAAAAATGGTCACCCTTCCACGGACCTACCAGGCTGTAATTACTTAACCACAGGAACCAAATAAGCTTAAGTTATTAGACCGATTTATTTTTCTTCCTTTCTAAAGGCTATTTATTTAACGAAAAGCATTCATCATGTAAGCTCGTCAGTGAATATGCCTGTGAAATAATTACAGGTTTATCGAAATCGTCCGACGAGACAGCAAGATGTAGATAATCGATGTTACCAAATTTGCCTCAAGCATAAGTCAGTAATTACGTAAACCTAAATTAGAGTTTTAAGGCATTCAAATCGATACTGAAAGTGGTATAGAACGTAAATAAGAAACCATTGAAATCTAGTTTTTTATTCGGCAGGCCAGTAGGTATTTATAATTATGAAAGAGTGATACTGGTTTTGCAAATACCCAACAAAGTATTTTAATTAATAATTTCGTATAAACAACTGACAGGCGGGTTATGTAAAGGGTTCGAGCGTCGTACTTCGTACGTAATATGTACCTACATAGTTAATCATCTCGCAATGCGTATAGTCGATGCAATTAATTTATTGGAATTTACGATTAATATCGGGTACCCTTTATTTATCCCGCAAACATCGCAGTTTTTAAACCTAGCTCACTTTGATTTTAAATGCAGTTCGGTCATTTTTATCGCTTAATGCGACCTGCTTGGGATGCTGAGGGCCTACGAGTACACGAACCAATTTTTTCGTGTATTCCTTGTGACCAGACGAAAATGAAACCAATTAAACTGAAGCTACGTTCGTTAGACCCAATGGTCATTACATATATACTTGTACAAAACTAGCATCCATTCATAACCGGAATACTTTTAAAAACAGGTTTTATTTTAACAAGATGTGTCTACAGTGACAGTCACTTTTTTAACGCTCTCCTTTCTCTGTGGCTAATAAATTAAATTGTACAATGCTTCAGCATTGTTTAAAATTATAAAAAAAGGATGACCTGCTTCCAGATAACTAGCATTCGCGCCACAATATTTTAGAAAGGAAACATTGTTTGTTATTTTCCCTAGTTTTCAAACTAAAGTTATGTTGCTCAATTTCGTCGAGCTGTGGAATGCGTTGAGCAATTTATAGTGATCGGGTGTTAATGTGATTAACGAAGATGATTTCGGAGGTCGAGCTACGTTCATTACCAACTGTAAATCGCTTATTGCGTTGCAAACTGATGTGTTAGCTCGTGTTGACATTGCGCCCATTACAGACGTTGTCCCATAATACAAGCAGTCATTAACAGTTAACTCAGTTTTATCATCATACACGACAAGCTGGCTTGTGTGAACATAAGAAAAATAATAATATAGTAAGAACAGCAACGCAATTGCTTAACAGGATTTTGTAATCCTTAATAAATCCTTTGTATTTTGGAAATTCGTAAACAGTTGCTTCTTACCTATGTAAAAAACAATTGACCGCTTAGCAATGTATAGGATTGCCATTGTAAGAGTTATTCGTAGTTATGTCAAGGTATAGTTATACCTTGATGGTTCCTAATGTACCTATGCCAAATACTCCTCCGTCCACGTAATTGTCGTAAAACGGGTCACGAACTTTTTGCTTCACGTGTTAAGTATAGATATGGAATATAGCATCTGGTATCGATAGCACGCGTTGTGGTCGAAGCTACTTCCTTCTCTATAAGACAAGATTCCTTAGCCTTGCACTAGTGTCACTACAGCACACATTCCATTAATTAGTTGCTTAAACTCATTTAATTGTAAGTACCCATGCGTGCAAGCAGATACGGCACGGTTGGCGCAGCGGTTAAGCGATTGACTGTTGCGCTGCGTGTCGCGGGTTCGATTCCCGCACGGAACAAATATTGGCATTTTTTTTTTTCTCACCACAATATTACAAAATACATATTACATGGTATCAGAGTCAGACAACATTTTAATATTGTGGGAGACTGGTGCCTAAACCAAGCTCTAGGCCTGTATTTCAGGACACCAGGTCTCCGCCCTTTTACTAATAGATACATTTTTTTTATGTACTTGAACACTGACAACCTAAAAGAAAAAGAAAGAAATTACATTATAAGAAGATGGGTGGCTCGAGTGGATATGACCTACAAGTAGCTGTTCGGGGTCTGGCTGTTTGTGTATGTGAGTTTAAATGCTTGTAAATGCACCCACAATAAAGGAGCAATTCCTAGTGTGGGGCAACGTGTTAAGAAAAAAAAGCAGTGTTATCGGTGGTATCGGCCCCGACTTACAAATTGTAGGTCGTGAGTTCGAACCCAGGCAGCCACTTTACTTTATTTCATTTCATCACCACTGCTCTCAAAACGGTGAAGGAAAACATCGTAAGGAAACCGGCATGTCTTAGAACCAAAAATTCGAAGATATTTATTTATTTATTTATTTTTAAAACTTACACACACTATCTTTACAGGATGACCCAATACAATAGTGGTTTCCAAACACACACCAAATAAATTGCAAAATCAACTTACGACCTACAATAAAACTCAAAACTTTAAAAATACCAAGCAACACTAACTCTATTAACTGAAGTCAGACTGCAGAATTATATATAATACCTACCTATGTAATAATTATCAAACTAAACCCAAAATACAAAATCAGACTTATCACAGAATGTTAATATTTAAATATAACTAACAAAATTCAACAAAACTCTTGCGAATTCACTCAAATTGCACGAAAATATGTCAATTCTTTCATGCACTTCGTTTAGTACACTTATTGTGCGGGTGAGGGGTGTTTTTGACAGCAGATTGGTTTTGGCAGCAGGCACGGCCAGCAGTGGCGGTCGCCATGTGACATCTACCAACCCACACTGGGCCAGCGTGGTGGATTACGGCCCACTCCTCCTTACCAAGTGGACCTGTGTCCTAGCAGTGGGAACATTATAAGCTGATTAAGCTATGATTATGCTAGGTATGTTTTTTACTTCAACCGCATGGCGAGGATTTTCATCAAGCTTGAAAATTTTGCCTGTCGGTGGAATTAATGGTGATTTTCAATGCATGCTTCAAAGATTATTTGCTATACGTGCAAGCCTGGCTGAAATTCACGAGTATTCAGTCAACTTGCAGTCCGTTCCGTGATTTTATCTCTCCACTTAGCTCTTAGGCGCCACTGCATGTGTACATACCTTAGATTTCCCAAATGGTGCTAACCAGACCTTTAAAGTTAATCTTTATTTGAAACTAGCTGACCCGGCGAACTTCGTACCACCATATTTTATTTCTACAGTTGCGACTGAGAAAATAAAATACGGAGGTACGAAGTAAAATCAAATCAGTTTGGTCGATTGTTTCGTCAAAGATCTGTCAAAGTCTTCTGTCACATACCGTCAATTACTTTTTGTATTAGATTGTAAAAGTTTATTCTGATGAAATATATATATTTTTAAAAATTTCTTACATAAAAACCTTGCCCTGACAATAAGGAACACATAAAAAAGTAAAATTAAGTTATGCGCGCACATACATTTCGGGGATTCATTTTTATTTATATAGAAGATTTATTCTGATCAAATCTATATAGGTATTTAAAAAAAAATCTTATATACAAACCTTGTCCTGTCAATAAGGAACACATAAAAAAAGAATCATCCAATTTAGTGCAGTCGTTCTTAAGTTATGCGCGTACATACATTTCGAAGATTCATTTTTATTTATATAGAAGATAGATAAAGGCTTTATTTCAAATATATTTATATGTTATGGTGGTAGGTGTGAATGTCATTATTATCATATTAAATCACAATTCAATCGCATGGACAAAGACTGTGATCAGATGAAGATAATCAAGACGGAAAACATGACCGGTATTATTAATCCACTTAAAAACAATTTGTACCTAAGTGTTGATATTCTAATTTAAACAATGAAACCTGCGTAATGATTACGTATATGGGAATAACAATAGGATAACATACGTAATACTTAAGTGGATCCGGTGTGTTGTAATTATTAAGCTAACATGATTAATTATCCGGGACCGTCGCATACCGCAACTGATTAAAGGGTTCCTGGGATGCGGATGCTGGAAATTTGCTCTGCCATTGTAAAATAATGTAGATAGTTTGGAATTCAGGACATTTCTTTAAAATTACCTTAGCGGAAAATATCCCTAGCCGCCTATAGTCACCTTATGGGCAATTAACCTCGCTACTTTTATATTATAACCATGGCATCTCTTTTTCTACGCTAAAATAAAATTCGTGGGTACCGAGAAGAAGACGAAAGGAAGAGACAAAAGCTCAAGTGATAACGTTACATTAGAACGTGTGGAAACTGGATTAAATGCAGTTACTAAACTAACATTGACAATGTACTCAGCTAAAGGTCACATGTTTCTTTCCATTATCCGCTTAAGACATACGAATACACGGGGATCCGATTCCAGGGGCGGGTAGTGGATATTGTGACACAACTGATTATGCTATCCTATAATAGGTAATAGGTAATACGGGCTGTTGTCCGCAACTCCACGTCAAAGCGCGTATTTTGCGTACGCTATCCTATCCTATAATGCCTCTCTCTATAATTTGAACACTGTTGGGACACAGGCTGGCATGCCAAGTGCAGGTTGGTTTAGTGTGACATGTCATGCACAAAATTATAACAATGTTGCAAACGAGTATAATAGGGTTCTTACGATCCTATGAAGTATTAAGCTTATATAACGAGATATATAGTAACGAATAAAGGGAATTGACGGATCTCCGTAAATTCCTATCAATTTCAATATTCAACATTCCAAGGGAGCTATCTAGCTTATTTATTTATTAAAAAAAATAAACTGAAAAAATAAACATTTCCTTGGAATATTGACGACACTGTATTTTCCTAAAACCTAAGGCAGTGCCTTTCGTTCGTACTAAGTTGATCATATCAATTCACACTTTTACGGCTGGAGATGGCAAAACCCATCTTTTTCCTATCACAAAAATAATCTTCGAATTACCTAGGCTCTTTAAATAAGCAAGACTACTTTGTTTACATAATATCAATATTTAATCATCAATTAATCATAATATATCAGCTGAAAGACGTCCACTGCTGGACACAAGCCTCCCCCTAAAAGGGGGGGTTTACCATAATCGCCACGCTTAGCAGGCGGGTAGGCGATCGCAGTATGGTGGTAAAATGTATAGAGAACGCTGCTGCCCATTCTCTAGTAAGTCCCTTAGTCGCCTTCTACGATACCCACGGGAAGAAATGGGATGGTGCTATTCTTTTACGTCCGGCACCACACGGAACGATACGATATCAATATTATAATATGTTTAATATATGTATTTATTATAATATATATGATATAACGATATCAATATTATAATATATTTAATATATGTAACGACATCCATTTAATTGCCAAGTATATGTGTAAAAATGTAAATTCTCGAATCGCAATAGCAATATGCATAATTAGGTAGTTAGAAACCGAAATATTTGTTTAAAATAATATGTATCTATAAATGTAGCCATAGTTGGCCTACTACTAATATTTTGGCGGTCAAATAGAGTTACATTTAATTAAAATTACATTTCAGTAACCCAAATATTGGTTATTAATAAGTGTTTGTGGAGCATCAATCAATTTGTGTGCAATTTTGAATAAGATGATTATTGCGCTTTTAATAATACCTTGATTGAATAAATCTTTAACCCTGATCAAAATATGCCCATCAAGGTGAATTTATTCCATAGTTAACTACGCGCACGGGCCGATCGATCAGGACAGACTACGCTTATTGCAGTTGGTCGGTGGATGACTGACCATCTCTACATATCAAGACTTTCAAGACCCCTACGTGCCTCAGAGAGCACGTTAAGTCGCTGGTCCCGGCTGTCATTCGTAGATCTTTGGCAGCCGTTACAGGTCGTCAGAAGGCCTGAAGTTTGCCAACCAGTCTTACCAAATCGTTTCATGTAAAAGACTGGAAGCCAACCCCAATATAGTTAGGAAAAGGCCAACAGACGAACAGTTAAGTTACCTACTTCCTTAATAATCATGAATGTAAAGTAGCTACACGTTTCAGCCATCCTACATTTTACTTGGTTTAACTCGCTGCGTGAAGATGCGGGCTCCAGATATAATTACCGTGTATTAAACTAGAATATTTGTTTACACAGCATCGCTGTTGACGAAGAGCTAATATTGGATATTTCCCATATTACCTTTTACCTACGTTTACCATATTTTAGTTATGTATTCTACGGACGTTACTTTTTATGAGTATAAACGGATTTCTTTAAGGCTTTCGGTATAGAATTTTGGGTCTGGATTGGACTAACAGGGCTGCCCTATTTAATCTAAATTCATAACAACTTATTCGCTAAGTATGAATAATTAAGGTCATTCAGTATATTCTAGTAGTAATTGGATTGATGGCAATAATGTTCACATAAACCCAGTACCGTAAGTTGTTGTGAAGTAGGTACTAGTTCTGGGCTATTACGCAATGTAGGACAATATCCTAGGATTGTTGGGATGAGGTCTGTGTCTAGCTGAAGGAATTCAGGGATAATATAATTAGCACTCTATTTCTGGGCCAGTAACACAATCATAATAAAATTTATGTAACTCGGTTGGAATACGTAACGTAGAATAAAGCAATGAATCGAAGTGATTTTGGTTCTTCGTGTATTTTTACTGGTTATAATATAAAATAAGCTGCTGTCCTAAAATCAAATAAGGAATAGTTTGACCATTCTAGCGTAGTTCATTTTACCAATCTCAAACGTTACGTAACTTCAAACAAGGGACGAAAAGCATTTATTTGGTTTATTAAAATAAGGGTATCAAAATTAATCTAAAGTAAAACACTTGACACCACTTGACGGAGATCAACAATCTTTTTCTTTTCACTTTGTAATTTACGTTCTTCTTTTGACGTAAAAACAATGGAATTAGTCGGTTTTATTATTGTGCAGAAAAATCTTGTGTTTCTTGGTACCATGACAAAAATGGCTAGTTTCTTTTTTTTTGTCTTACACATTCGGTTTTAAAATAGTCTTGGAGTTGACAAGACAAAACTTATTTTGAACTAAATAATAATTGGACACGTATATTTTGAAATATAGTGGTACCTAACTTTAATACAAACTAAGAAAAAGTTCATTACATGTACTTAAATGTTAATTGTGTAGGCGCGGGATATATTTTGCTTTTCTTTTATCTGATTTTTCAATAGTTAGATAACTTTTATTTGAGGAATAAATCATTCAAAATCAAAAGTCATTTATTCAAACTAGGCTGAGAGTCAGCACTTTAGGAACGTCAAAATTACATAAGACAGTCCCCCAAAACGCCCGCTCTTCACCACTTCCTAGTGCTTTAGCTGGGAAGAAGAAATATGTTGGTTGGACAGCTTTTGTATAGAAAATATGCCAAACTGTCAGATTTATTCTTATAGTCCAGTGATGGGCAAAGTACGGCCCCCAGGCCAGCTTCGGCACGCGGAAGCATTTAATCCGTCTCGCCGACGGTCCTTCGACATGAATAGTATATGGCCCGCGATAATTATAATTTGACGGTCCAGAAGTATAGAGTAGATTCTACTTAGTAGAATAATAGACGCATAGGTAAAGGAGCCAGCTAGGCTAGCCTTTTCGTGCTACTGAAAGTTACTTCGTCGCAGCTCGAACCTGCATTCGAAATTATTATGGCAAATCAAAAGCAATTTAATATGTCTCACACGCCTACCATGGGCAGGGCCTTCGAATAAAAGTTAAATTGCAATTTTTTTACATTTATGCAAGTGTGTAATGCTGTAATGTTTTTATATGATTAAAGCTTCAACACAAAATGCATTTTTCCTATAATTTTGGCCCTCGTCTGAAATTTCTTAAACTTTCTGGCCCCCCCATTAAGATAGTTTGCCCACCACTGCTATAGTCTCTAGATCTAGTTATTATTTTCATGAAACATTAAAAAATTCGAGCACCCGCGCTGCGCTTGTTCTAAAAATCAATCAATCTGCCTAGCCTTTTGCCAACTATGTTAGGGTTGGCTTCCAGTCTAACCGGATGCAGCTGAATACCAGTATTTTACATGGAGCAACTGCCTATCTAAACTCCACAAACCAGTTACTGGGTAATACAATACCCCTTTGTAAGATTGGTTGTCAGGTTTTCGGGCTTCTGACGCACGTAACGACTGTCAAAGATCCAAGAATAACAGCCGGGGCCAACGGCTTAACCGGCTTTCCGAGCCACGGAGGTGTCTCGGTATGTAAAGATGGTAACCCATCCACAGACCAACCCCGGAAAGCGTAGCTTAACCTGATCGATCAACCTGTGTGGTTGATATTACTTAGCCACGAGCCCCTCTAATAACATCAAAAATGTTGAAAATATTGTGATGTAAGTATTTAAAGTTCCCAAAATGTAGGAACCCACAACATGTAATAAATAGGAATACCTACGTACCGTAAAATGGGGTTACTTTGAATCGCGAGGTGACTTTGTTAAAAACTTCGTTTCATTTTTAAACTTAAATTATGCGAATTTTTAACGCATCCTTTCATTATTTGTTTTACGGTTGGCAACATTGAATGTCACTCTCATCGTGTGTGCAGTCGCTGTGCATCAAGAGTATAGTAATAATAATGAGAGCTGTGCATGGATCAGTGCCGATTTGCGAAAGAATACATAAAATATATAAGTACTCGTTTTGTGCAATTTTAAACCCTCAAATAACTTCTGAACTACAAATCTCAGTAGAGTTAACTCATTAAGTGTATGTAATTCATTGGATCGGAAGTTTATTCATCTATACCACCGACGTTTATTGCAAATCATAACCACAAATTCACTAGTTTTTTGGCGACGTATTTTGTAAAGGGTTTCATTGATCACCTATACGAGTTTACTTTGATCATTGATCAATGTTACCTCATGAAGTAATTTCTGTTGCATTACATAGATTGATTAATGATCTTTAGTTTTCTTACTAACCATGATGTATTTTTGTTGTTTTAGCATCATGCCAAGAGTGTACAATAAGCGTTTAGGGGCTCGTAATTACCGCAACTACACCGAAAAGATTTTGAGCAACGCTCTTACGGAAGGAAGTACTTGAAAACCATTTGACCTTACGTGGAGCATCTGAAAAATATAATATTCCCTATAGAACAATATCTATATAACAGAAAACCGAAACACGTGTCTTTTCATTATAATTAAAGTGGATTATTTCGTAAAATTCCTTTGTTTTTCTTTATAAAATTAACCCAAAAGACATAAAAAAACGTTAAAAATCCTACACCTACCTACGGACGGATTTTCTTTTCTTTTGTTTTTGATCGGGAATACTTTCGAAATCCGTAAAAAAAATGGGTGGTATCAAAGTAACCGCTAGCATAGTTAAAATTGTTCATTCATGTTTTTTTTTTAACAAACGAAAAGTATAGATAAAACCGATATTTACACTTTTCTGTATATTTTTCGCTCGCATGTTTTAAGAAAAAAAATCCTTTTAATCCTAAAACTGATCAGTCACCCCATTATACGGTAATCAGCCTATAATGTTGCCACTGCTAGAACACAAGCCTTCTCTCTGTGAATGGGAGTGGACTGTTATAAATCCACCGCGCGGGCCCAGTGTGGGTTGGTCTACATATATCACATGTTTTCAAATGTTTGATTCTAGGACGCGCTGGTTTCCTCACGATGTTTTCCGTTTTGAGATAATGAAATAATTTACACAAAGTAAAGCCCCTCATAGGTCGCGGCCTTTACTAACTGAGCCAGCATATATAATAATAGGAATGTTCTACATTATAACAACTACGAAAATTTCAGTTTGGCCACTCTGTCACCCCTAGGATTTTTACGTAACTACAACGTCCCAAACGTGACATTGGCTAACTGCACAAACCGTGCGAAGCCAAAACCCAAAAAAAAAAAAACTACAACGTCATCCTCTGGGACACGTAGCAGGGTATGTGAATTCAAAGTTATAAATATCCCACTTTTGGTATAATTAGGTACATTCTAGCGGAACAGTAAAAAGCTTTTTATGTACTTAGTGGTTACCTACTTTGTAAAGAGAAATAATTATTTTGAATAAGCGAAGAGGCACTGGCCAACACTGAGAGTGGTCCGTTTCCCTCTCGTTACATTTCTACAGCACTCTTGCAATTAAAAATTAAGCTGAAAACCGGAAAAATTAAGGGAAATTCATGCAATTCGTCGAGTGAAAACATTTTTACGTCATTTATTGACGTTCATTTGTAAAAGGGATGTAATGTGTTTATTGTAATCTGACTGCCTCGTTGGTCTCGTGCTCGTAAGCGCTACTACTGAACAATAGGCTCGCCCGCTATTGCATGGGACTTAAACTTACTTAACTGGCGAAATGTGGGTGCACTAATAGGTACACCTCTGCACAACTCTTCGGGGAAGTAAGGTGTGATGTTGTTATGTTTATTGTAATAGCGTGTATGTTTTCGAACTGCAAAGCGTATTCCACATATTTTTTGTGATGCTCCAAAAAAACGGGATGATGCCTAAATGATATAGCAAGCTTTCTCCAGCAGTAAGTAGGTAATTCTGACATTAAGTTTATTTAGTTTGTTTCACTCGTAAGCATTTCAGGGTTACAGTCTTGATTTGGTATCATTAATTTACGGACAGAAAATTGCCTGGTTTTGTGAGGCTTTAAATATTTTCGAATAATTAACATGTACCAAGGTATTTTTCGTATCGGATACGAAGTAACTCGAAAACTGTTTGACTAAAAACCTATGATTTTATTATTCAAAATAATTGACTACTGTAAATGATTTGCTGCACGAATTTACTGTTTAGAATATGAGGTTTAAAATAGTTCCCTATTCATCTATCTACCTACCGAAATAATAATAAGTATATATTTTACAAGTTACCCCAATTAACTACATAAATCAAATGGATTCAACGAACCCTTTTCAGAGGTCACAACAAGGAGACTAGACATTGACCGTGTGCGGCTATGCTCAAGAACAATAACGACATCCCAGCGCTCCTGTACTCACACTGGCATCCATTCAGTTTCCCAAATGTGTTTGTGTCAACTTTACATAGGTTCTGAAAATGCTAACAAAGCAAAAGAACAACATTTTCCGTATCCCATGTCGGTTATTGTTTCAATTTGATACTTGTAGTTCAGCAGTTGCAGTTCCCAACTCTACCGCTGTATCAACTATAACAAAGTTGCAATGAGTATGGTCAAACAAAGCAATTTACCGAGGGCTTCTCGCTAACCGCTAACCGAGGAAATCTGTTTGCCCTGGAATTAACAACAAACAAGTTTTATGATTCAATTTCGCTATTCGTGAGCTCTGTAGTCGTCAACGAAAATAAAAACACGTCCCACCGATATTGTATCCAGTAAACAGCCACATCTTTAATGTATTTCCTCTAACGCTGATTAAAATCTTTGTCTGGAGCGTAAATTCCCGCCGAGTTATACAACCGACCAGGTGAGATAGAATTTCAGACGGCTGATGCATTATACGGAAACCAACACAGATATTGATTACAAAAAAAAATCGATCCACTTGTACGGTTGATGCGTCCGAGCCAATGTAGGCTGTAGTGCACGTGGATATCGAGCAAGGCGGTGCGTGCAGGCGAGCGGTGGTCGCTAAGGCAGCGTATCGAATGCGCCCGCGCCGGCTGCGGACCTCGGCGAAAAGAAAGGACCGTATAGTTGTTAAATAATGACGATAGTTGCATGTTACCGAGTGAAATGCTCGTAGGGATGGAGTGTTCTGACGAGATGAGCACCTTGCTATTTAAGAGCGGGTCGGCATGGCGAATGTCATCAGTTAACACAAGCTCACAGCCACAGGAACATCTCCAAAAAGTGGATTTGTTCTAATCGGTTGCAACACTCGACTTCGGAGTAAAGGTCTTTAACACTCGGAGCCGTCTCACCCAAGCACAATATGCGCGCATTTATGGTAAGCAGCTCGCGGTATATTTACTTCATTAATTATTTACTTTACTGTTTGGCACATGCGATTTATAATTAATTTTAAATAATAATATTCTTTCATTAAATCAGTGTTCCTAATGTGACATTTATACAGAGTATAATCAGCGTTTCAGGAAGTTTGGAACTGAAGTGAAGTGTTCAGTGATTGGACTATCGCAGTGTGCCAAATAGTGAAAATAAATACTTCAGTGACGTTGAAGTGTAATAGTGAACTAAAACTACTTAATTAGTGTTTGTGAATAATTTAAAAAATATTCATAATTAATTCGAGATTGTGCTTATAGGAACCACATTATCGTCAATAAAAAATTACGAACTCCAAATTAAAATCAATTAAATTCTTGGAGCATTGTATGTACCTTTTTTCGGTTTTAAAAATCACATCACCCTATTTCTCCAAAAAATATTAATTATATAATAATCGAAGCACGGTAACATTTTCCAACACAACATGAATTTTGCCTCTTGTGAATTGCCAGTAAGAATGAAAGCCAAAAGAATAGGGAGCAATGGGGATAAAATATACCGTATGGTACAATTAGAGCAACGGCTTTCATACGTGAGCATGAATTAAGTGGGCAGCGTGGGCAGCGCGAGCCTCGATTATGTGGATCGTATTTGTACTCAAACTCATGAAAGGAGCACTCGATCATTATTCACTTCGGGTGCGATCTCCATTTCCCTGAGTCCATTTCCACACAACCACTCTTTACATGCGCGCAATAAACGTAACTCGTCCATCTGTATTCCAAGACCCTAGCACATACAGAAATCAACTACCGCAAAAATTTCCCGTGTCCCTGTTGCAAAATACATACAAAATATTTCTACTTGTTTACGACTACCGCATATGAGCCGATCTTACGTCACAACACATTTTGTACAGTTTCTTCAATTAAGTCACTTTCGTATTTGTTATACTTATTACAAAACTTACATGGACCATCAAATATATTAGATAATTATGCTTTGCGAATTGATAATGCTGCGTGTTTCATACTTTGTACAGTTTTAGTCAACTAGTCAGTGTGTTGTGTTACCTACTTCGCAGACATCTTGCACTCCGTCTCGGCTAATCTGATGTGGTTACCTAATGCTGGTACTAACTAAAGTAACTGACGGCTACATATAGGTTTTCAAACAAATATGATATTGCTTTTATTACAGTAACCAAGGTTCAGTCAGTTTACATTTCCGTTGATGCTCATAGTCATAAGAGTAGGAAATGAAATAATGTATTGAGCGGAGTTCACACCCGGTGCCGCGTAATCGCTCTGTGCATCGGACGCGTCCGCCTTTTCATCCGGGGCTCGCTCTCGCCCCGTGCTCATTATTCGAAACTCGATTAGCTACCTCGTCCTCATCCAATCATGACTTCATGTCGTCAGCTCGTGTCCAATTTCATAGCTTAGTAATGTTTTATGTGGTTAATGTTTTTTGTTGTTTGTTACAGGTACTGGCCTGCGTGGCGATGGCTTACGGCCGCCCCGAACCCCCGGTAGGCTACAGCTACTCGGCTCCCAGCTCGGGAGGATATAGCTCGGGTGGACATAGGACCGTGTCCGTCGGAGGAGGACACTCTGGCGGCATCTCCCTCGGCGGAGGCCACTCTGGAGGCGGTCTGTCCTTCGGTGGTGGCCACTCCGGTGGCGGACTCTCATTCGGTGGTGGACACTCTTCTGGAGGACTTTCTTTCGGAGGTGGTAGCATCGGAGGTGGTAGCATCGGAGGTGGAAGCATTGGAGGAGGAAGCATCGGAGGTGGATTCGGGGGAGATGCTGGCGGATTTTCCGGTGGATTCAACGGTGGTGCTCTCGTGCAGAAACACATCTACGTCCACGTGCCACCCCCAGAACCCGTTGAGCAGAGACAGCCCCGTATCCCTGAAGTCGCTCCTCCCCAGAAGCACTACAAGATCATCTTTATCAAGGCCCCGACTCCTCCCACCCCCACCGCCCCCATCATCCCTATCCAGCCCCAGAACGAAGAGAAGACCCTCGTATACGTGCTCGTCAAGAAGCCCGAAGAACAGCCCGACATCGTCATCCCCAGCGTGGCACCCACTCAGCCCTCAAAACCAGAAGTATACTTCATCAAGTACCAGACCCAGAAGGAGGGCGGTATCGGCGGTGGTATCGGTGGTGGCGATGCTGGCGGCATTGGAGGTGGTATTGGCGGTGGCGCTATCGGCGGCGGCATTGGCGGCGGTGACCTCGGTGGTATCTCTCTTGGCGGCGGATCTGGCTCTGGCATTAGCGGCGGTTCTGGCGGCCATGGTGGAATCGAAATCAGCGGTGACTTCGGTACTAGCGGCGGAGACGACAGCGGATCTGACGGACACGGCGGAGCCACCAGCTCCCAGTACGGACCTCCCGGACACGTGGCGGGACCTCTTCACTAAACGAAGAATAGCTCTGGTGGTAGGATAATAAGTGGAGTTATTTATTGCTAAACGAAAATTATGCCAGTCTTCAATCGCGGGTTGTTTCCGCGATCGGGAATGTTCGAAACGATCCTGCCACCGCGCACCGCAGCACGCGGTCGAACGCCCTGTACATAGTCACCTGCACCGTGTTCGCCCGCGAGCTACCCTACTACATAACACGACTCATCGATTATCTCATCATCGCCACTCATCTACTTGTTATTAGTGCACAGTGTTAATGTTGTTCGAAAGAGGCATTTTACTGCGACTGTTATGTTATGTATTATAATATAGCTTTTTTATTTTTATAATAAAACCAAATGTGATGCTTAATCTGTTTATTGGTACCTCTTGGGGAATGGGAATTCACAATGGATAATTGCGTCACTTCCGAAAATAGTGGTGAAAGGTTGCCCCGTGAGTGCGTCGTCGGAGGTGAGTGCGGCCCGGAGCGGGTCCTTTCTAGAGCTTGCTACGACTAGTTTCAACATAAAATCGAAATTTGAACAATCAGAGAGGTTACGCAACGCGTAACGAGTTCTGGCGGCGGGCGAGTGGCGGCGAGCGGCGAGCGGCACTCACGTGTGCTCGCCGGTCCGACTCGCTCTCATTAAATGACCGCCTTAATGGATCATACGTGTAATTACACTTTCATATAAGTTAGTTGATGTCGGAGCGGTTACGTAAATTATCCGTTTCTTCACACCGCCGAGCCATTAATATTTTTATGGATTAGGGTATCTCCAATTCTTACGATTTCACAACCCATAAAGGGTACGTGAAATGGGTTCTATCTTTTTAAAGGTTCTAATAGACGAGCTTGAATGAGTTTTGTAAACGCTTTGATTAGTTCATTCTGGAGACGTGTAGTTCCATCAATCCCTGGCTGTGGTTTGACAACAGATAGAGCGATGACCTTTCAATTAGTTTATCAACTTGACTTTGAGCCATTGATCAAAAGATTGATCAAAAGAACAATGTCACTTTGACCACCATATGGCATAGTAGTAGCAAAAATCAGTAGTAAAAGTCTATAATAAAGTCATATAGACTCGCCCTCATAGTCTAGACTAGAACTCACTCATAGTCTAGAACGAACACCATTTAACAATAAAAGTTAAACGAACTTTTAGAAGCACTTGAAAGATTAACTGAAGCCTATCGTTTGTCTTTATATTCTGCCGTAGAAAGCCACGAATTACAAAGTGAGTCCACACCCGGCCAAACTTAGCGCAAACTAAGGGGTAAACAAATAAATAGGGTAAAACAATACAGCCTACGCACATTGAGAATTCCTTCACTATATTCCCCTTTCCAAAGATAGTATTTACCGGCATTTGAACGCCGAGGGCCTTGGTACCTCCAAACAATAGTCGATATTTACGCGGGGATCGCAATAAACTTCTGGCTACCTTTCCCTGCCCGGCAAGAAATGACATTTTGTATTGGCAACGTGCCCGGAAAGTTACGCCCGCCCACATCATTGGATGTGGTTTGCTAACTCGCTCGATACTCGCCGTCGAGATACGGTGACGCCGACGCGGGTACTGGCGGCACATGCAGCTTACGTTGATAGATCTAATCCGACACTACTTATCTACAGGAGACCTTCGACTCGATATATTATGAAAGATCTATAGTGTTGGCGGACGTTGAAATGTCTGTAAAAACTTAATATTTTCGGATTCATTTCTACAATTTCATACATTATGGAAATATAGTGGAAAAGCTTCAGTGAGATGAACACGGAGAGCTCGGAAACCAAAAACAATCAGAGATCGACTTTTTGTCTAAAGAAATTATGGTAAACCCCACCAACCAAAATGGAATGGCCGATATTTCGAAATGGAATCGAGGAAGATCGTGTAGCCAATTAAAACTACCTTAAGGTATAAATGAGTCTCGCGTTCTATGCTAGTGGTACTGCTTATATCTTACAGAAAAGTGCTCTTTTCCCAACCCTTACTTTAAAGGCGTTTGAAAGTCCGTCCTTGTTACGCGGCCAAGAGGTGGCATTGATAAATGGAGCATTTCTAAGTTTAATCTTGAAGTTGTTCAGGGAGCTGCACTAAACTCATGTTTTTACCCTACTGCGACAAAGTTAACGTGGAACTTTAATAGTTTAAGGTAAGGTTAAACGTAATATTTCCTGTAGGTAAAAATAGTTTTTAAGCACCTAATGATGTTCTTTTCCTGATTTTGCAAAAGTCCAGAGTTGCCACACATTATTAGGAAAGCCGCAAGCGGCGGGCCACTTGTTAACTAGTATTCATGGCTTCATTTTGTACTTGCACCGATTGGCTGCCAATGACCGCGTCACTGCGGTATGCTTCTGCATATAATGATCCTGAGAAGTCTTTATGTGGCTCACAAATATAGAGATGATTAAAAACCGAAACTATGATAGTTACCTAAAAGTTTTTGCCATGCTAGAGGCGATAGTAACACGTATTTTGTGAAAATTTTAATTGGCTGCGTAAGCCACGTAACGGTTCAAAAGGTACAGCCCGTTGAACACGATGCCTAAAAATGTAAATAGCATAAGCGGAGCGACTCACTATACTTGTCTATCGTACCCGCTTTAATAGAGCAGCACCCTTACAACTACTATGAAAGACGACCAATCAAAGTGGCGGCTTATAACCTAGACACTGAGAAGAATAGATGGGAGACCACTATTCTTTCCAAATGTCCGGCCATTATGCATTCATAAAATGTTAGTCGTACCTATTACTTACTGCGAAAACTTTTAGGTTATAAAAGGCTCGGATGTTGTTATTTTAGATAGTGAATAGTTAAAGATAAAGGTGAATGCTTTACTATAAGATATAGAGAACTTAAGAACTCTAGTAATATCTTATTTTACAATTGTGTGTTGAGGAATAACTTTATTGAATACTGATAATAAGACAAGCTAGCTAATTTTAAGTGGCTAGTGGAATAAAGGACGGGTCGCATGCATCACTTTCGTACATTTTCTATGGAGCAACGCGTCGAGTGCGTTTTTCCATAGAAAATGTGCCCGCATGTAATGTATGTGGACCGCAAAGCACTTTTTGTATGAAAATGCGTTGCGCCGGTTCTGTTGTTTGTTTGAGCGCACGTTGCGCTTGGCTAAATCAAGTCGGTGCGTCAATCATAGCTAGGTGTAATGGCGACACGTCAAACATCGCGATTTCTGTTCTTTTAATAATTATAATGTTCATGTATCATCATTGTCTGCTTAGCCTTTTCCCAACTACGTTACGATCGGCTTCTAGTCTAACCGGTTGCGGCTGAATACCAGTATTTTACATGGAGCGACTGCCTATCTGACCTCCACAACCCAGTTACTGGATAACACGATACCCCTTGGTAAGACTGGTTGTCTTTCGGGCTTCTGACGACCCGTAACGACTGTCAAAGATCCACGAATGACAGCCGGGACCAACAGCTCAACGTGTTTTCCGAGGCACGGAAATCTTTACATACCAAGACCTCTCGGTCTTGGTCTCGGTAAAGATATATGTATGTTAATGTATATGTACACATAAACACATACCCCTACACATAAACTTACCAGAATAACAATGCTCTAAAATTTGGAGCATTTAGAATCAAAATGATGGTAAAAATTTAACTAAATGGTCACAGTTATACACGAAAAAAAATCTGTTTATTTCAGTTAGTTATGATGACCAACCTCGGTAGTAAGGTAGACAAAATAAAGTAACACTAGTGTTGCGAGAAGAGCCAAAAAGTAACGATAGATGCATCAATATATAACAAGAAAATATTGATATATCGGCATTTTCTAAAAGTATTTTTATTCTATGAATGCATATTTTGTTAGTTTTTGTTTATGTATACCTATATTGAAGGTAAGGTTAGCTTAAAGGCTAACTATTCTTTTCCGTGCAAGCAAAGTCAAAACATAAAAAAACAGGTCTTCTTTTACGGCTCTGAATTCCAGCGGTTTTAGTCAGTGGCGACAGCCGTTTTGCTATGAAAATTTTCGATACTTGATATTTTATATCGAAATAATAGATATCGACAAAAATAACGTTATATCGAACAGAAAATATTCATGTCGATACAACGATATTTTTTCTAAAAGCCTTGTCATACATATTTTGCTTTGCAAAAGTACTGGTATATTACGAAACTTAAGTACATAAATGTCATTGTATGTCGCAATCTGTGTGTACTCGAAATAAGGCCCCCAATCCCTTTCCCTCTGCAAGCCGGATATTGCCTGATATAAATACGTTTATTACTACTGTTACAATAAACAGAATTTAGGACACAATCTGAACATAGAATACAATATTATATAATATGATTAATAGGATAAAAACATTCGTTTCGAAATTAAATGTGACTGTTACGAATATTGCAATAGAAAACAATTTTAAGGCAAAGATAATGAAGTAAGTGTAACATAAGTAACATGCGGGGACATTTTGTAGAAAACTGTTAGAATCATGTAAGAATACAGCCTGCCTATTAGGATAAACCAGAGCTGTATGGAAAATACACGTCATTAACGTTTGTTAATGACGTGTATTTTACAAACAATGGTTGGCGTCAAAAACGTAAAAAAAGAACCATTTTGAGGGTCGTTGAAGAGCAGTGTCGGACGTGGTAACGGCTGTGACTTACGAGTTGTTGGTAGTAGGCTGCAACCCAGACAGCAGGTTTATTTTGTGTAAATTATTTCGTCACCGCTGCTCTCAAAACAGTGGAGGAAAACATCGTGAGGAAACCAGCAGATCCTAAACTAAGAATTCGGAGATATGTGACATTTGTCAACGCGCACTGGCCGCGCGAAGTGGATTAAGGCCCACTCCCTATCACCCAGAGGAGGCCGTCCCAGAATGAGAACGTTGTAGGCTGATTAGGACTGTATGTTATTTAAGGTCGTCACGTGACGTCACGGTATGCTTTGTATGGTAAAACTGCTACAGTATTTAGGGTGAAATTATTGAACTGCAGTTGGTTTTAATCTATAGCGCAATTACGAATCAACTTAATTAATTAAGTGTCAGCACGAACTGATAATTAGTTCATGTGAAATTGGGGCGCAAACACATGTTATATACGTTCACTGGATGTGAGCTTCCCAAGACATAAAATAACACCTCATCCGATGACTGCGCTCTACATTTCTGATCCCGTGCATAAACATTCTCGACATTTTCATATTTACCGCAGAATAGTCAATAACGTAAATCCTAACTTTACGATTATTTCACTTTTATTGTTTTAAAGTTATACATATATTATTCTTGTCTTGGTCCCTTTGTAACTATTGTCGGCAGGTACGTCTATCTATCGGTTAATTCAATGAAGTTTTTCTTATTCTTGATGTGAACTTTCCCTTATCGCTGTCGCCCGGCTGGAAATAATAGATATACCCCAATTTCGCTCTCTTGCCGATTCGGTTTTTTTACTTTTGTAAACAAGGAATGCTTTGTAAACGGGAATTTGGTAACATTATGTCTTACCAGATTTTTCTCGCAACTCTTTTTTCTTTGTATTGAGATTAGGTTTTCATTTTGTTTTATCATTATTCTTGTAGTTGCTGGTTCGAAATCTGCACCTGGCATTAAAAATATTAATGTAATAATTAATTTTCGAAATGTTTTTGGTAATTAAGTAAATCGCAACTTGTCACTTTTTAATGAGGTCGTTATAGTGCAGTAAAAGCATGTCACGGTGAAGTATAAACTGAGTAGGTATACTGGCATTTGAGGTAATCACCGATTTAACAAGGTAATTGCAATTTCGACGCTTTCTAAGTTACAAAAGAAAAAGAAACTACCTACTAATCTTCATGAATCATCTAAAGCTATTGTTGGCCAGACGTTTTAACGTTTTTCTTCTGTTTTTGAAAAGCGCCGCCCTCACGATGCTAGAGACTGTATTAAAAAGGTTTTTATTCTGAAAGCTACTTCACCTGTCGCGCCATTGTTGGTCCAGTTCCGCCCGCGGACAATGAGAGCTTTGAGCCTTGTATAAAAGTTATATATTTATGTTGCTAATAGGCATTAAATTCACAGCTAAAACCCTATTCAAATACTATTGGAAACTATTAGAAAATTGCAGTTACTTTCATTTCCGTGTTTGCAGCTTACAGGTAAAATTAAGCTGTCTGTTATTTGTTGTTGTCTCCAGTTTCGCAATTCTAAATAATGAAAATGAACTCATAGCCGTATTAAAGTTATTTTCATCTCTTCGGAGTCGATATGATTTACTTGACGTAGTTAGGTCTGTGCTACATACATACATAAACTGACGCCTTCTTCCCATGGGCTAGGCAGAAACTACACAACGCCACCTGCTACGATACTTACATACAACTTATGCCTCGTTCACATTCATACATCTAGTCCTACACGCACGCCGGTTGCGAGTACTACACACCTGGTCTTTCTGAAGATAATCACGGATATGGTTGTGACCGCAATATGTTCTCGTATCACTTCCAGCGTTTCCACTATGCTAATTAGCTCAATCTATCTTTTACCTTCACTAGGTTCAATAAGTGTGGCTATAAAATAAAGGAAAGTTCCAATTTTATTTTTCGATTATATAAGTACCATTATCACAATGTTGAGCAGAAGATTATTTTTGAGCACCAGGGGCAGGCGTATTATTAACGCCCTGAGCATGTTTAACGTGTAATTTGACTTGTACAGATTGAGATAAACCTTTTCACACTGTGCACACACATTTATTCTAATCGCTTTATTACACTCGCGAAATCGTGGCCTTAGGGGAAACAAGGAATGTAGTACAATAAATAAATAGAGCTGCTTTCTGTGTCACGCGACGCCAAAAGTGCGGAAGAAGGAATGTGTCAGTGCGTGTTGGTACATTTGTTTTCTCCACAATTCAATACAATTTGAATGGAACATTATTTGCATGACTAGTCGTGCAAGTTCACGTGACAACAATACCGATGATTGGCGTGACGCGAACACAAATTGTGGGTGGAAATCGAAAGTGCTGACGTCACGTTCACCCAAATTAGCTATATATTGGCAATATTTAAATTCGTTATGTGTTTCAAGTAATAAATGCAAAGTTAACGAGAGGAGCGGTTATGTTGTCATTCATTTACGACTTACGCAATCTGACACTGCAGGACATACATACGTATGAATAGAATAGTGTTATTCAAGTATTTCGCCACTTTAATATTTACATTTTTAGTCGCTTCCGTGTAATAAATAGACCGCGTCTAATCATACGTCTCACACGTACCGAAATTCGACTCAGGCGCTATTTTGGTAGAAGGATAACTGCCGCTTGTTGTTCATTATTATGTACCTAGTAAAGCTTAATAAATTGGCAAATACCAATCAAGCGTTATTGTGACTGTTCGAGCGGTATAGTGAGTTCTAATAACGACAAATACCGATGACAATGCCACAGCCACGCAGTCAATTGACAGGTAGTAAAACCCTTGCCATTTGCAAAAAACTTAAGAAATTTCGAACGGTTTTTAATTGACAAATACAACTATCATTCCTAGGTAGGATTTTTGTTAAAACTTTTGCGACAAGCACTAGTAGTATCACTCATAGATATTACTAGTATATTTAGAGAAGTAACAATTACGTACGCCTATTTACAATCACGTAAAAAAAATCATCAAAAAAATCGGCCAATTTCACGTTACTTTTACTTCGTGCGTTCATACTAGGCCCCTAAAGGTCACAATAAAATAACCTCTAAAAAGTGTCAATACTCTGAATTTAATGGAATAAGTTTTTTTACGATAATAATCAGACACGTTTATATAAATATCCGGTTCCATTTCCTTGATATGATGCTTTTGTTTCATAATATGTAATCATGTTCAAACAAAATTGTACCGTTATTGTTACTGCCCAATACATAAAACATTAATTTAAAAACGATATTTCTAACTCAGCTTTGGATCTTGTATTATGCTTTTAAACGTTATGCTATGGTGTAATATGTTTTTTTAAGTCTGGTTTTTTTCTAAGTGGTGCTTATTATTTATTTTTCCAGCTAATATTAAAAATCACTATGCCATAGTTAATTCAACTAAGGACTGATTTTCCAATAAACACAACTTTCATCTAAGGAATAAATACTGTGACTAATATGACAAACTGGCAAGCCTACTTTTAAGTACACAGATAAAAGTTATCTGAATAGTGAAAAATCAGCCCTTGTAAGCCCGTATATGCATATGCAGTCATGTGTACATATAATTGGATTTGCTATTCTTGGGACATACGTAAACTCGCCAGAACGATTTTATTGTACGGCTGATGCAACAATTTTGGAATAGAAAATTGATTTACATCTCCAAATTTAAACGCCAAGGTATTGTTATATGATCCAGTCATGCTCGCAAAGTTCCTTAAGAATAATATATGACTTTTGTAGCAGAGCAGGTGACTTTTAATTTGACACACATCGTACTTACGTCCAGCATTTCAAGAAGAATAATACGTACACCTTCTCATCAGAATATTTGATTCTCAAGTACCATTAGTTTAATAGAGAAACGCGTTCTAGTAATAGCGGTCTTAATCTTGGATCCCGAAGCATCTACTGATCGTAAACGTAACAGCCGCGGATAAATTGAGACTCTACTATATGGGATTACGAATCATTCTTGCTTGGACCTTCGGAATGGTTTATGTCATTTGTTGCTCTTCGCTTGGGCATGGTTATGGGATCTGTGAGCGGTGCTTGCTCCCAAAATCCTAGATAGGAACCATCAAATAATATTGCGCGGTGTCAATTTGCATCAAATATAGATTTATTACTAATAGTAATATTATTTTATTCGTTGTTTAACTCGTGTTTACCACGAAACTCTGTGATGAAAATAAAGTTGTGTTGGTCGTAAACTCGACTTATAAATTGTTTGTTACTGTGTCTCAGTCTATAAACAACGTAACTTGATGCAAACGTGTAGAGAATCTCAGGACAAGATGCAACTGTAGTGCCATTGCATTTTTCTGGCTTTATGGAGTTAAAACACTTACCTAACTACCTACCTAACTTGCCGTCATTATCTGGCAAGCTGATTAAATAGATGGTGAGGGTATCCTCAAGGACATGTTGATTTACGCTCAGAACTATCGAATTGCATCAAAAATCGAAATTAATCAAATTATTGTAAAAATATTCGTGGTGACTATACATTTATCGGCCTAATTTTACATTTGATATTTATTTTAAACTAGGCTTAGGGATACACTTAAATACGAGTCCCAATTAGTAGAGCATATTTACTAAATAATTATGTCAAATGTTGAGGTAACATTATGCAGTATTAGAATCGATATCTATTTAAATGTTTCCCTTTATCAGCCTGTATGTAGATATAATCGTATTTTCTAATGAAATATGTATGTATAGTATCCTCTTTTTACACGACCACGGCGAAGCAAATAGGAGGGCAATGACTTTTACTGTTATGTATGTATGTTCATCTGTTCTCTCATAACTTTTGACAAGTGAGGTATCGTTGGAAGCGTCTTCATCGTCCGCTGATTATAGGTGATGATTATGTTACTACCTATGTGTCGATGGAATATGGCGCCCTCTAGACGACATAAGTCTCGGAAGTAAGTGGAGTTCACGTTCAAGGAAAACTTATAAAATTAATAATTGAACTGACGTGGCACGTGTAATTGCTACACGTGTCTCTATGGGTTTCCATAATTGGGTCCATATTTCAAAACGGACCCATTTAACTTCGTTGTTTAGTTAAATCTTAACATTATTTTCCGATAGGTAGATAGAAAAATATATTTCACCAATTATGTCTAAGTCACAGGTGAGTTAATGGCAACACTCAAGCACAAGACAAACTTCGGGCAGCTCCTGAACATTCTAAGTGGAAAAACCCAAAAAAGGTTTCTTCGACTTGAAAATACAACCCAGAATCCCGCATTCAATGAGCAAAAACATAAAAAAATAACAGTGAAAGCATGTACTTTCAGTGTTCTTTTTCACATTTTCCAGACCCCTTTCTACTTCCCCCTTCAGTATTATGTAATAGTGAAATAATGACGGGAAATATTATGTAATGATGAAAGGGGTGAAATCGAAAGGAATCCCGTAAAAACCCAGCAAATGCGTAATTAGCACAGACAAAGCTCGTTGTTAGCCTCAGAAAACTGCTCGAATAACTTTCGTATTGTGCATACAGTCTGCATAAAACCCGTGTCGTTTACAGGAACATCAGGATACAAACTATTAGGAGGACCAAACTTGTGCCTGCAGAAGGCAAACTAACTTCACGCAATCGCATTAGGACTGTCTCGTTTACGTGATTTCATTATGGGCTGTAGGTACCATATAGTAAATCAGAGAAACTACCACCATGAAGCTGTTGCACTTACGTAGCTTCAGACGTTTCATAAGTACCCATTTAGGTTTAAGTGAAATAAAATATTTCGATTTTGCTTCAGAGGTCACAGGAGTAAAACAAAGTCAAATTAACATGTCGTTTTCCGAAATATGTTCCTACTATTAGGACACAGGCGGTCGACCACTTTTCAATTTCACTTTTCAACCTTATTGCTTTACATAAAGGTGAAAAGTGATCCACCGCTAGTGTTCGCCGTTGTACCTATACACAAGCGGTAGTTCGGTAAAAACTGACCCTGAGTCGCTGCCTCTTAAAGCTATATCCGGGAAGCACGTCAGTTCATAAAAACATTAATAAAGTAGGTATAAGTAATTTTGGTTTATTAAATAATGTCAATTAAAAAAGGATATCTACTAAATCGTCAGTTCATAAAAAACAGTAATACAGTAGGTATTCAATATAATTTTGGTTAATTAAATAATGTCAATTTAAAAAAGGATAAAAAATTACACTTATACACTAAAAACAGTGATATTCATAATATTAATACTAGAAATAAGGACAAACTACGTGCTCCCTTTCATCGGCTTTATAAAGTTCATAACTCATTTGTTGGGCTTGCTATAACTTTTATAACAAGCTTCCCTCTTCTTTGCTAGATTTACATTTTAATGCGTTTAAAGCTAAAGTAAATCAAATCTTTGTTATAAGGCGTACTATCCTATCAACGACTACTTAAACGATAAGAATTGTTGGTCGCTGTGATTAACTCAAGAAAACGTTTGTGTTCTTTCACCAGAATTAGCTTGAAGGTCAGTAGTTATACTGACAGGTCATATAAGTTACTTCATATCATTGTTTATTTTATTTGACTGTATAAACAATTTCTTGTTTTGAATATTTTTTTAATGAAATTTTCATTTATTGTTGAATGTTAATTACTTACCTATTATTGTATTGAATCAAGTTCTTCCAACTTAACAGACAGCTGTGCTGCTGGGAAGTTTGTTGCGCCACTTCTTCCCAGCTAAACCACTGTGTGGTGAAGGGCGGGCATTTTGAGGGACTGTTTTTGTCCTTTTGACGTTCAAAAAGAGCTGAATCTCAGCCTAGTTTGAATAAATGACTTTTGATTTTATTTTGAAATACTAGCTGACCCAGTGAACTTCATACCGCCAATAAAAGTTGTCTGAACTTTTTGTGGGACTAACACACGTAAATTCATTTTTATATATAGATTTTATTTATATTTTCTCACCTTTTAAACCTTTCTTGGACTTCTACAAATATTTCAAAACCAAAACTTGCCAAGTCGGTCCAACCGTTCTCGAGTTTTTGTGAGACTAACAAACGTCACTTAATTTATATAAATGTCACCGTATGCTTGTGAACACCGTTAGGTTATAATTTCTCTCGCGAGATTATAAACTGTCGATAAATTGTGAACTGCACCATACTGCTTACCGACCGAATAGGTTAGGTTAGGATAGAAGTGCGCGCGAACCGACCGAGCGAAGCGAGCGGTGCTGCGGCATCGGCCCCGGTGAGCGCTACTTCCAAGTTAGTAGCAGTTACTTGACTATTTAGTAATAGCGCAAGGTACTATCCGTCTTGATACGAGTTCAAAATTTGACGGTTTTACTTCGGTAGATTATAATCTACAGAAAAATAATGTGTTAAACTGCAAGCAGTATGTTACGGTTCAAAATGTTTCGACAATTCACAATCTCACGAGATAAATTATAATCTAACGGTATTTACAATTTTACGGTGACAGATGTTTAGATTTCGCATTTCCAGCTTTAAAAATGTACCATCGCATCTTTCCGGAAAGAAGATGAAGAGGAATCACATATTCCTTATCCCAGCTTAAAAGATGTATATGATATGTTTTGCTGACCCTTTTTCTCGGTGCGGTATCGAATCGATATCTAATACGTGGGTTATTGGCACCCCAGATAGGAAATTGTTACTATACGTATGTGTGTGTCTAAAATACTCTACGGCGAAATATGTTCAGTCGATTTGATATCAAAGATTTAAAACACATAGGGACAAGGGACTTTCTTAATTATTTTTGTATTGTGTTTAAGGAAATTCATTTATATTGGGAGACTAAACCCACGTATTTCTTTTTTTATGAAATTGAAGTGACATTCCTCATTACGCAGATAAAACTCACTGCTACCACATATACTAGAAATCGTAAAAGCGATTTGGTATTTAAAAGTATTGAAATGCAAACCAAATTATAGGTACATTTTTTTGTATTTTCAGGTTGGAGCCGAAATGCGTTCTGAATATAAATCCAAAGTTTACGATTATTATGTGAAAATTCTTTCAGCATAACTATTTAATTATAATATTCCGATTAAGTATTCGAAGTCACGGCAGCTTAAAATTAAATATGCGTAGACGCCATGTATAGTTTATAGACGTAATAAAAAGGTAGGTCTTTAATTACCTATCGAATAATATTCGCATAACGGTTGCTATTTCTAAGTTAAATCTGTTAGTTTGTTAAATATGTCTGTTAGGCTGGCCTAATTTCTACGAGGTCAGCTTTATCCGTTTGTTTGCATGACTATGTTACAACAATGAGTCTACAGTCTGTTGACTAACCACATACTATACGTCGACGGCGCGTTATGTTCCACGCGCGCCTGAAAGACATGACAGCACCAACTGGTAGGGTCCGCAAGAGCCGATGCCTGCCAGGGGTGCGGGTTGTTCGAAAGAGATACCGCCGCCCCTGGCACACAGGTAACTGAGGGAACACGGGAGGATTTTAGCCAGTGAAAGTCTGACACGCCCTCCTGCTCCACCCAGAGCGGGAGAAGTTATTTGATGATTTCCCAAACTCAAAAAAAAAAAAGAACCACATACTATGTGCCCAGTCTAGAGGTAGTTTGATTCATACCGTATGCGCATCGGACAGCGTCGCTTCATTTCCTGAAGATATCCGGTATAGGAGTATGTAATCTGTAACATCTAATTAATGACAATGAAATACTACTACTACTAGCACAATTATAACCGCTTCCCTATTGTGTGGCAATTTCCGTTTTTACTTTAAAACTGCGCGATGCATACGCAAACGTTTGTAAAACTTTCTGCTCTCAGTTTTTGCGCGCGAGCCGCTGGGAGCTGATCCAAGCGCCTCATTTCTTTTTTAATGCCGCTCGCAATGCTCGTGAAACAGGTGGGACTGGTTCGAAGCGAACACAGCGCCATATATCAGGATCTGTCTACATATCAATTTTTCCCGCGACTTATAGCAACTGGATGCTTATAAAAACGACGAGGCGCATCACATAAAAACTTTTATGTTGAATAGTAAGGAGGTATGCCATGTTTTAGGGCGCGGAGAGATCGTAAACTTTCGTTTTGTCCATGAAGTTTGCTGAGATTGAGTTGCGACCTTCAATTAGATAACTATCTTTAAGAGATTAACAGGCTTATTAAAAAAAAACTCGCTAATCACTGACTAGCCACTGTTTAGCTTATCAATTGGTTACCTCCTAATCAATGATTAACTTTTCTTTATTTATAAACGCTAGTTTGCAGATGATTAGTAGCGAAACGAAATAGAGGTGAAATTATGCGTTCAGCACAGATTATAATCAAAACAGTCGCCTAAAAACCAGATTTTAAGAATAAAGTTGTCAAATGCACGATTTTTGTATCTGTCGTGACTTTGACAGACTTAATTAAAAATTTCATCGATTTATTTTGATTTGAAAAATATAATTTATTATGTCTATTTCATTGTGTTTGCGATGGTAGCAATGAAAATAATACGCTCCCATGATTGAAGTAAACAGAAAAGGTAATAATTATATCCTCTGAATTCCTATCTATTTTCTATTGTAAAGTGACCGAATTAATGATAAGCAGTAGCCGATATTAGCTATGTATTTACATGTTCTTTACGCTTGTTTACATGCATATTCTCTTTTAGAAACATATGTAGGTACTTGTGCCTATTCTATATAACTTCCTATTGCTTTTGCACTGCGGTTTCAGTGTATTTTAATAACAATTATTATACTTGTATACAGTTACAATTTTCACTGCTATCAAAGCTACTAGCACGTAGCACCAATCCTATTCATACTTGCAAAGACGGCAACGGAGGAGACTCTTAGCAAACTTTAAACAGGGCACCGGTGGTGTTTAACTATGACAGCTACAAATCAATAGCTTAGCGCCCTCGTACCGCTAAATAGCGTTTATAAATAAGTATTTTGCTAATCGGTTAGTTAGCAATTGATTAAAAGTTAAGAGACGTTTATAAATAAGACCGTTATTATAGTTTATTCTCTTGTTGATGCTGTGCTATGGCAATTATTTTTAACAATTTAACTTTACGTTAATTTAATGTTAAATCCTCTGAACATTTTGTACTTTGTTCTTTCACTGAAACCCGCAGTCCTTATCGCCGTTTTTAAATTAAAATAATATTATGAAAGTCAGGGAAATATTATTTTCTGGTAGGTAATACTTTTCAAGACAAGCTCGCGTTCGCTGTACTGTCGTCATTTGACAGTGACTGGGCAATTTTCAATTGTAGGAACGGTTAAAATTATATGATTCCTTTTGCTAAACTCATCGCTCTAAACAGCGAATAGAATCCTTGTTCTTTAGAAATAGATACCTGCCACCTGCCAATAATTTTCCGAATGAGATGTCTCGTGTATTACATGTTAAGGGGTTATAGAGTTTATCGATGCTATCTTCGAGGTTAGATATGAGGTTTCATGCATAGAGAGAAGCGGTTTTCCGGTTAAGGTACCAACCTAATTGTGTGTTGGCCCCGGACACCCGGAAACAAGAAGGTGCAATATTCGCATGAAAAGTTTTAATCGACTTCTTTATTTGCCATCGGTTTGCACTTTTATTGTTCTTCTTCGACGGTAGAATAAAACAGGGCTTTAAAAAACTGTTCATCCCAGATTAAAATGAAATGGATTTCAGAGATAAATAATAGGGGTTTATATTTACCTTCCTTCTCGGGTTTTGTCAAAGGAATATTACCACTGCAGCGTGACATATAATGCGTCTTTATGTTTTTAAACATTTGTGCCTATCAAAGCTGCCTTATTTATCAAATGTACGTTACTGTCTCATATTTCAGACAACGCGATTAAAATACTACTTCAGCTTTAACAGTATTTTGCGACTCTCTATTTCATTTGAACTAAACCGTTTTAGCTAATTGTTCCCGTTAGATGTACGGCTGACAGCGGTACAATTTATGGCCCAAATTCAAAAGCAATCTCCAATAGGAGAATTCTGTGATCATGTACCAGGTTTTGAATTGAGTGTTGTTTATTTCTAGTGTCTACAGTATGTTGCGTTAAACGAGGGATTACTTCTAGGAAACACTGCCTTAGTACCTACTTACGATAATGAACAATTTTATCAGGGGAACCACTGAAAAATAAAAAAAAACATGTTTCATACAAAATGCGATTAAATACCTACGATCAAAAACAGAACACCTGTATTTTGTCTTCATATTTCACAGTCGATTCACCAGTAAAAGTAACTATTCTCTCTTAAAGTATCTTCCTCGTTTAAGGCGAGGTGAGGCCAGCGCAGTAGGCATTTAAAGCTTACCTCAGCCCCCGAAACGAGTAGCGAGACGTAACTAGTTACGATGCGCGAGCGACGCGCGCGCCAGGCGCGCCAAGTTGCGGAAATAAGATTTCTTCATAACATAACGCCTGTATTCTTTCAGAGGAGTTGGGCAGTGGTGTATTAGTACAGTAGTGGTGTAGTAGTACGAATTGTGGGTACAATTCGCCAGTTATGTTCAAGTTACATAAAGACTGGAAGTAATAATCCAATTAGGGTGATCGTCGTAGTTTTTTAGTTGCACTTTTTTATTTATTTACGTACCTACATACAAAACTATGTACCGACTACGGTACGTACCGAGATATGAAAGTCTAACAGTAAACTACGCTGTTAGATTTGCAACGCGCTGAGTTGCACTGTGTTGGATTCTCAACCTTCGGCTCACTATCGAGAGTTGAAAATCCAGCGCGCGAAAAATCCCGCCGCGATATTATTACGTCCGTGTGAACGTGGAATTATATTTATTATTTTTCTTTCTAACTGATTTAGACATAGTTACGTGTTACCTGTCATGGTTTTCGAGGCCGCTGATCAAAATGTCAGTCCAAGATACGGCTGCGAAACTTTTCGAATTTTCCATCCCAATGGGTGTCTTTTTCCGGGTTTTTCGGGTTGCTAAAGCCGATGGTGGGGTCAAAATGAAAATCCAAGATGGCGGCCAAAAAAGTTTAGAATTTTCCATCAGGGCGTAGGTACTGGATTTTTCACTCTATTGGATTCTCAACCCTCGGCTAAATACCGAGAGTTGAAAATAAAATACATTTGCAAACCGCAAATAGTAGGTTATCTATAATAAATAAATATAGTAATCTATTACGCGTAAAATATAATGAATGTAGGTAAATAATAATACTGTTAAACCATCCTTATTCGTTTTTGTTTACTAGCCTTTGAAGAGCCAACGCTGGATCGAAAGTTTTTACTTTCTGTAGTTTCCCATTTTGTTTGACAAAACATTAACTACTTTAATTTCCTACGAAATAAAGCTTGTAAATAATTAGATATACATAAATATACCTGTATTTAGTTTATTATATACTCTAAACTTACATTTATACCTTATATCGAGAACATAATCAGTCGATCCCAACGTATGCTTGGATTTGTCATTCGTAATGGAAAGGTATTTCAACGCCCACATACTAAATTAGTTCTCTGCAATAGCCTTACAAGAAGCATCCTGGAATACTGCAGTGTGATATGGAGGCCTCACTACGGAACCCACTCGCTGCGGATAAAACGAGTTCAAAAAAGGTTTATCCGATACCTAGGGTACTCAAAGGGAAGGCAATTTAAATATCTCTCTTACCTTGATAAACTAGGCTGCTTTAAAATGAGTACACTGGAAGCTCGATGGGAGCTCTTGGATTTGAGATTCGCATATAAACTGCTCAATAACACCATTGACTGCCCACAATTGGTATGTAGGTTCAATATCAGAGTATCCCGTAGACCACCTCGCAAACCTATAACACCCTTAGCTCCACCTCTTCGCCGTACAGTGTCTGGTGCTAATTCGCCTAAACACCGCATGTGCTAACTTATAAACGAACGCAGCGACCTGGTTGACGTCCACGCATACTCAATATAGATGTTTGTTAGACGTAATTAAGTAATATTAGTTTTTAATATAACTATGTAGAATTTAAGAACATTAAGTCGTTAAAGATAAGTTATAATCACAAAGAGCATTTTGCATGCGGTGTTTGCCTGTAATTGGTTGTGCAGTTAGATTTAATACACTATTACTTTTATGCTCCTATGTGTATAATATCTGTAACAACTGTTGATGAACCTTAATCATATAAATAAATAAATAAATTATATACACGTATTATTATTTGCAAACAATTTTTTGCTCTGCCGGTAACAGATCATAGCGGGGGGTGGCGGGTTCGAAAAAATGGCACATATCCGACCTCCAACACGTTCCGCTCGGGGCTAAACGACACGGGGCGCGCGTATGTAAAGGTAAAAACACTGGATTTTAGATTTGTTATAAATGTAGTTTCATAGTCCATATTATGTCGGCCGGATTTCACCATATTTTTTATGACCTTTATTATGGTATAAGTTTTATTGTTCAAAGCCTTATATAACTCAAATGAAATAAGAATCTGATCATCATTTAGACTTGTCTTTGCGATTTAATTGAATGCGGTAAAGTGCAAGTAATCGTGTATCGCATTGGCCGGAATATCTATGTAGATCAAGGTGTGAACTATGTAATATATTTTTTTCAATTTTTTTAATTCGGTTTATCTACTTATAAAACAATACAAAACGACGTTTTTCCGGATCACCCCGCCTTAACTTACATAATGTACCTATACGATTTGTCGTGTCTACATCATGTCTACACATAGATATTCTGATGGCTTATACCTACTTATGTGTGTCTGTCAATCCGTCTGTAAAGGGTTGTGAATGGCATTCGTCTTTGTATCTTCTCTGTGGACACGTGTGGTGTGTTCTATGTGTACTCATGCCTCTAATGAGTATCTTTGAAAGTAGGCTTACGTTCATTCACTATATACAAGACGGTCGCCTAAAGAACTTTTAAACGAATGCCAAGAGTGTTACTTGCTTTAAAACTTCTTCTATGAAACGTTAGTGTCGTATGTCTTCATTAAGGTGAATCTAGTCCACATTTTTCCCATACAAACTTCGGGAGTGTATTACTCCACTGTTCGACAATGTACACACAAAAATTAAACATGGTGTGATTTTGTCTCAATATTAATATTGTCTGTACGGAAACAGAATACTAAAATAAAAAGCCATTACAAAGTTAAGAGCAAACAAAGATTCGTTTTTCTTGCTAATTTAACCTAACTTTGGGCGTGTTTAAGTAATAAAAGAAGTGTAAAATCTGAAAAACCGGTACCGACAAAGCTCAAATATCGAAAAGTTCAATAAACTTTATTGGTAATTGATTGATGCAGTGGTTTTTACATAAAACCCGATCTTCCGAAGGATTTTTCTTAATTTTTACGCGCCTGTTTTACTATAAATGATCCTGCATCTCACTCAATAACGTTGTGCGTGTAGACTAGCGTCTAATTGCTCATCACTAAGACAGCATGCTTTTTAGCCAGGCCCACCAGTGAGTTCGAGCCCGCGACTAGGTTCCCCTTAAATCAAAACATAGAATTCTACTATTTTACTAATATTATAAATCTGAAAGTTTTGTATGTTTAGATGTTTGAATGTTTGTTACTTAATCACGCATAAACGGCTAATCAGATTTGGATAAAATTTGGCACACACATAGTTTGAAATCTGGAATAACACAGGATACTTCTAGCCTGGTAGTACGTTCCCATGGGATAATTTTCAATCACCACGCGGGTGCAACCGTTGGCATAACCTAGGAATATATTTTTAATATGGGTTTGAGTTTTTCTTTTACTTTCCTGCCTGCTTTTCTTTTAATTTAGTCAGATAGTAGGCTAAATTTGGTCAAATAAAACTTTAAGTACAGTGTTACATAATAAACTTTTATCTGCTACCTATTAGTATCTTCGGTGGAGACTTAAAAAACTCCGCAAACGAGAAACGAGTTGCTTCAAATATTTCTACAGGAACTCTTAGCATGATAAAGAGAATGAACGTCAATTTGAAGTGACAATTAAATAAGTCAAATAACAGATAAATGTCCAGTCTATAATATAAAAATAATACAATCTGCCATTTTCGTGAATTTATGGGAATATAAATTCGGAGAATACTACCTTACGTAACCATTTTCTTAAGGCCGTGCCTACAATATCTAAAAGTGCCATGGCCATCTGACGGTATCCGTTCTATGTAATTTTAGCTTATCACTCTTTGTACGAAGCTTTAAGGATTATTGCCTTTGAGAAATCTGCCTGACGACGGAAAACAATGAAATTCATTTCTGTAAACAAAATGGCCCAGCGTTGTCTACACAAACTCAACCTTTGATGGCTCAACGTAGACTTTTGTAGCGAAGTTTTATACGGTTTACAGTTTTAGCAACGAGGAAGTTATATGAAAAATTCGACAAAGGTTATAATCCTCTTTCGTACATTTTTATTAAAGTTTCAATCAGACAATTAGTTTAGTTTATCACAGTAGAGTATAATTCCATTCAAGGCAAATAAGCTTGTCATTTTAAGAATTTACTTAAATTTAGTCATTTTTGATTTATTTGATGAGGCTAGTTTCGGTGTATAGACTCTTTAATGAGTTATTAGATAAATACTCGGAGTATATTTACGTAAAGTATTTTTTTTTTGGCAATCATTCAAAAAAGCCCTTTCAATTATGTCTGGAAATACAGTACTTACTTTCATTTTAGCAATATAGGTAAGCTGATCACAGATTATGAGAGATAATTTATCGTCTATTTATGGTCTAGTCAGATACACCTAATGATTAAAGGCTGACATTTCATTAACGCATGTGTTAAGATACTGGACCACTGTCGATAGATAAACTCCGATTCAGAGTAACTAAAATGTGTCTTTTCCCAATAGCCAACACTGTGGAATAATTGTTATTATTCTCAACAATTGATATATGAATGCTCAGTCAGAAAATGCTTCTTTTTTATTTGAATATGAACTATTTTCTATATTTTTATTTTATTTACACCTTGTTTTATGTGCGTACTACGTTCTCCTATAATTGAAGGAGCTTACGTAAAATAAGCTTATGTATTATTGTCCTTTCTATTGTAGCTGTGTGTCCTTCGTTAGAGATCACAAATCTCTATATGGTAAAGGCGTTGTTTTCGTCTATGTTTCTGTGCTTATTTCTTCTAAACCACGCAACGGATTTTGATACGATTTTCACTTACATTTAGAAAATTTCTTCCGAAAGGTCCATGTGTGTAGTATAATCTATCTATATATAGTAATAATATCGTAATGCGTGTAATAGTAGAGAAAAGCCGAGAATTTTAAAATATTTAATGATATCTTTAAAAAAAACATATTTTGTCACTTACGTACATTGCTAACGCAGGCCAAGCCTTACAAGATATATCGAAATAATTAAATATCGAATTTGTATATGTCAAATAAGTCTACAGTAAAGTCCGGGATGGCATACGTCTATCACCACGATAACACGATTACCATTTTTTACTTTTACAGATTACTAAATAATAATGGGTTCGTTACGAAGCTATTTTAAAATGTCGATGAAAATTGCCATTTTGTATATCATACAAATTTAAAATGTGTGCTAATTAAGGCAGCTTCTTTGAAATGTCATTCTTGACTTTAAATGTATTTAGTTTTTTAATGAATTAATAAGGGACTTACTAGAGAATGGGCAGCAGCGTTCTATATGCATTTTACCACCATACTGCGATCGCCAACCCGCCTGCCAAGCGTGGCGATTATGGCAAAATCCCCAATTTTTTTGGGGGACGTCTATCGGCTGAAGTGATGATGATGATGATTATAATATTACTTGAAATAACGTTCAAATGATATAATTTTCATATGCAATAAAAACAAATTAACCTAATTTCATGTGATCCCATGTTATATTTCATATAACCTTCTTTTGCTCTAATAACATTAAGTATAACGTTCGTTTCATATAATTTTCAACGTGCATATTGCTCTTTTTATAGAGCGTTCAGTTGACCTAATCTTAAAATTTACTCATTTATGTACAAAATTCTGTAATGAATAAGTAATATTAGGTAAGATCATACTGTTGTAACATCATTTAACCCAAATGATTCACCAGCAATTGAGGGGATGTGGCGCTCGGCGGCCGCTGCCGTGGCACGAAAAAAGAATGTGATTTATTAATTTCGTTGTTGAATAAAGAAGTTAGATGGCTAATTTTTAGGCTGGAATTTGGCTGGTAGACAGATGTTGAATCCCTAAAATTTATAATGTTGTCCATTTACAATATTTGTCGCTGAGTTATCAATTCAGAAGTTAATATACATATATATCGGTACGCCTGCGTTGTATTAATTTGCATTCGTAAATTGACGCTGGTTTTTTAGTATTCTGTGGGAATAGTAAAGACTATGAATTAATCTAATAGAAGCTGTTCTATTAACTCGTTACCTACTTAAGACACGGCCTACCCTACCTAAATCAGATAAATATGTAAAACTTATATTATTTTATCAATAAACAAAAAATCTTTATTCATAAATCAGCGCCACCTGTCGAGCGTCGGTCGTATCATTAGTATTATCGATACAATATCCCGTTCGTTCATGCAATTTCACGCAACTTCGCATTGCGATGCATTAGCGACGCTTAGAGCCTCGGGAGAGACACGAAATATTCGTGTCTCAATGTTTTTATGTGTGCTGTCGTGGTCATGCAGATTTATTCAGTGTGCGTTCCCTAAAGCTGGTTATGCGACTATTTTAAAAAGTAGCATTGTTTCATTGAATTGTGACTACATAAACAACCATAATTTCTTTGTCGTATTATTTTCATATTCCGAATAATTCGGACGCCATTGTTTGCTTTGATTTATTTGTTTTGGTTGTGAGCTATGATGGCATGTATTTAAGATTTTAACATTGTTATTTAGTGTGTAAAATAGATAATATTCACTGTGAAAGTTATTCAGGTGGTGTGTGTAAAGAGAAAAGAAAAACATATGATTTCTTTTAAACTATCTAGCGGTGAAAAAAAAATCAAGTATCGTGAAAAGTAGTTGCACCTACACTGGATTTGCAATTAATAGGTACAGACTATAGGTAAAGTCAATCGTAAATTCAATACAAAACCAAATAATATGATATATTTAATTACCTCACAGGTTGCATGCTATCTCAGCAATCGGTTGTTATGATTTTTTTGCCTTTATTTTCATTTCTGCCTACCCTGTCTAAAAACTCTGTGCACGCCACTGCATACATTGTAAGTAAGTTTATGAATTAATTTGTAAAATAACTTACCGGTCATAAGTTAGAACATTTTTGGCACAAATCGTCGGCATTACTCAAACTTAGGAGAGCCTAATTTTATTGTTAATTCAATATGTATCATGTCTATCAGCTCACACACCTTCAAAGGGATGGCCATATTAATGTAGGTACTGTTAACTGAAACACTATCGCTCTTCGAAAATGATATCGCAGTCTTGTCTTAATTGGGAACCCGTTTAAGTGATTAAAATTCGTTTGAACCTCGGGGACTTGGAGCTCGCTAACTAGTAGTAAGCTGCGGATGGATATATTATATGCATATATACGAGAACTATCTCCCTGGATATGCTTTGTTAATTTTGATTAGGTATCCGATACATGCAGTTACAAATGGTGCAATTAGATTGCGGTAAATCTTTCTGAAATTCAAGATTTCCCGTTATTATAATAAGTAAGCTGTGGCAGTGCCGCCAGGCTATTGGATCAACAGTGTTGCGGAGGAATTTCATTAATAGTTTAAGTTAGGTTAGGATATTGACGTGCAAAAGTCATCCGGTCGGAGTAGTGGTAGTAAGTTCAATATTTTTCTGACCGGCAAAAACATGTAAGATTTCAACCGCTAATTACTACGAGAGTTTTAGAACTAGAGTAATGGTTGAGCATTCAAAAGGTAGGTCATATTTATAACATTTTATTTAGCAGGACATAACTTGCCTATGACGTCACACTGCGGGTACATGCGGATGCTCTCGACCCTATATTCTTCACTATGAGTCAAATTTCTAATTTGTGTAGCGCAAAAATGTGTTTAGTTAGAGCACTGATTCTGGTGTCTTTGTCAAGAGTTAACAAATCACTGCTAGGGCAAAGAGAGAGTTACCAAAAATATTGGCCTAAAAAGAGTTAAAAATTAATATGAATTTGACAAAAGCAACATAACTCCATATGTCGTCTCATATTGGCCGTAAATATATGCTCAGAAATGAAAAAAATCCCAATCAAAGAAAACTTGCATCAAAAGGAATACAATGAGTCTAAAAATTAGTGCCGACCAAATACAATAGCTACGATTGCCGTACCTAGCTATTATATTTGGTCGGCACTAATTTTTAACACGCTTTTATTAGGTCGACCTGTATGTAAGTAATTATGTAATGGGAACTAAGGTAACTAATTTAACCATCTTCCAAGGGTCGTAGCATAATGAAAATTGGCAGCTGTATGTAGTTCTGATGACAATACAATAATATGGTTCTGTCGAACTGATCTGATGATGGAGCCGGAAGATATGAACTGGAACTTCATGATGGTAAATCGTATCATAGCTGTTTTGGATTTCTTAGGAAAGTCTTGTAATGAACTTACCAACAGTATCGGGAACCATAGGAACAATTGTTAAAAAACCCTTTGTGATAACATATTTCGCCTCATATCGGCTGTAAATTTTTTCGTAATCATGAGCGCGCTCACATACGACAAGAGCGAGCGTAGCGAGTTCTCTCACATAAAAAGCCACTGAAAGAAGCATAGTGTATTGCCGAGCGAGCGAAGCCAGCCCTATGACGCTAGGACTGACCAGAGCACGCTTACTTAAACAATGAGCGAGTGGACTGAGCCGAGTGCGCTTGTACATGGCAAGAGCGAGCGAAGCGAGCCCTGCTCAAGACCAGTTTGTAAAGCGAGCAGAGTGACCTGAACTACCCTACGAGCGGGTGGCTACATTTTTAGTTGGAATAAAGCAATCTTGGCGTTATTGTGCCTGACATAAACGGCTATGGATTATTATGGGAACTTCTCTTACGGTGGGTTCCCGCATTGTCTTTGCGGCGGGGCTCACTAGCTGTGGCTTGCCACGGTGAAGCGAAGAGGAACCCCGAGGTGGGGCCGCTCGTCAGGGCTTTTGCTCACAAGCCGACGACGTAGCGGCCAAAAAGTAGGTTGCGGTGACGTGTATCGCAATCGGTCGCTGGGGTGGACACGGCGTGCCAGGTGTTCTGGTTCACCGGTGATGGCGGTTATTCCCCTCCGAGGAGGGTACGGTGACGGACAGCCGCGGCGGGTTCGCGGATGGTTTGCGTGTTCCCGTGTTCCCGCCACAAGCGGCACTGGAGGACACCGTGGAGTTTTAGTGGGTAAGAGTCCCACATAACTGCGCTATCTCCCCGTGGTAGCGCAGTATGCATGAGCATTTCTCCACGTAAAAACAAAAGGTTACCGCTGTGACTGCGCCTGCTTATTATTTTTTACAACTGGCGAAAAATCTTTACGCAGTGGTTTCAGTGCATATTTGGTGGAGGTAGTGATGCGTAGTTGCCACTTTATTAAAACCTCTTTGCGTTCAAATTAAGGTCAACCAGGATCAACAAAAAAAACTGTGATTGTATTAAATACTTGTTATAATTATTTAAAATACTTTCTTTGTGGTATGACTGAGAGTGATGGATGTCTTGAGAAGGTGTCTATTGTTCTGCAATGTCAACCCTCGTCGGCTTCAGACGAAGTTAAAAACAGGCGACCTGATTGATAGTTTAGCGATAATCATTATTCATGATTGAGTCTTATCTACATAGTATCCAAACCCAGTGTTTTTGTAATTAATTGTAAAACGTATTTTAGAAATTACCCACGACCTTGATTGGTCTGTTATTCTTCAAAGAGAGGTTTTCCTAGAAATATTTATAAGCCGATTTGCTCGTAGTATAAATTCTATTCAAGGAGCTTCTTTACGAAGAACTGCATTTGTTGTAACATAATTCTAGAGTTAGATAAGTTTATTTTTAAGCAGTGGTGGTGGTCGACTGGTGATGGCACCGACTTGCGGTTAGTGGGTTTGATCCCAGCCAGGTGCTTTACTTTGTGAAAATTATTTCATCATCACTCTTAAAAAGGTGAAGGAAAACATCGTGAGGAAACCGGCTTGTCTTAGTTTGTGGATTCTGAAGATCAGAGAGACATCTACCAACCCGCACTGGGCCTGTGTATTAGTTTACTGCCCACACCCTCTCGAAGAGTGGTCTGTGTGTGTCCCAGCAGTGGGAACATTATAAGCTGATTAAGCTATGATTATGCTAGGTATGTTTTTTGCTTCAACCGCATAACGACGGGGTTTATAATGCTTGAACATTTAGTCTGTCGGTGGAATTAATAGTGATTTTTAAAGCATGTTTCATTCTTGAGGGGCTTGTGGCTAAGTAATATAAGCCGCACGGTTCGATCGATTAGGTTAAGCTGCACTTGCCGCGGTTGGTCCGAGGATGGGTGACCATCTTTATATACCAAGACCCCTCCGTGCCTCTCAAAGCACGCTAAGCCGTCGGTCCCGGCTGTCATTTGTGGATCTGTGACAGTCGTTACGGGTCGTCAGAAGCCCGAAAGTCTGACAACCAGTATTACCAGGCATATGGTATTACCCAGTAACTGGGTTGTGCAGGTCAATACGCAGTCGCTCCATGTAAAATGCTGGTATTCAGCTGCAACCGGTTAGGCTGGAAGCTGACCCCAACATAGTTGGGAAAAGGCTACGGAGATGATGATAATGCTCGTTTCAAATATGAATTATTAGGTCTTAAAGATTACTTTAAGACCTAATAATTCATATTTATGGAATACTAGCTTCTGCCCGCGACTGCGTTCGCGTCAAATTTCGTGCTCCCCGACCCACCCCGTCGCTCGCCTCGCCTGCCCGTGCGAGTACTTCGTATTCGTGACTTTTTTCTCTTTACTCGGCTCCTAAGGGTCTTAGCGTGATGTTACCTATAGCCTCGATAAATGGCTTATCCAACACTACAAGAATATTCCAATTCGGACCAGTAGTTCCTGAGATTAGCTGAGATTAGCTGAGATTAACTGGGGTCACCGCCCTTCCCCGTCATGACTGCCCCCCGCGGTACTATGCCTTGCACATCATAAATGCGCGCGCAGTACTTGATAAGTATTTTGCTGCGATGTATTTTAAAACTGCGATATCTCCTAAGATATTCATTAAAATCGAATGATGTGAAGGGCAATTTTGTTTTAAATTAAGTACTTGTGATGAAGAACGTATTTATTTGGATAAGGATTAATATCATGTTTATAAAAACGCCTTCGCAAATAATGCATTATTTTAGAACAAATTTGGTTAGCATAAAAAGGTTATAAGTAGTGAGCCAACCTTACAAGATAGACAATGCTATCGCTGACTTTTTTTTGAACTTTTAAAGAGGAATGATTCTGTCATACATGATTTTTGCGAAACTCATTGTGAGCGACCACGTTTTAGTACTATATGTCATCACTGGCCACACGCACTGGTCAAAGACTTCCGTCTTGAGACACTGCAGGATGTGGGACGAGAAGATCTGTCCAGCCAATTCGGATTCGACGATTGACCTCTTTCTCGAAGTTGAACCTACCTAACTGGACAGTTTGCCCTAGGTAAACATAATCGTCTACAACTTCGAGTGTAGAGTCTCCGATCTTCATGTCATACAGACTCTTTAGCACCTCGATGTACCGATAGTTAATCTGGCATCGTTAAAGAGACGGTACTACAGCCCAAGTCTCGATCGAATTAAAGGCTTTCTCGTGGTCCACAAACGCAAAGCATTGAAGCAGATTATACTCTTCGGTCTTCTGTATAACCTGCTGCATCGTATGAATGTGGTCCACGATCCTATAGCCTTTTCAAACCTGCGCGCGAGACGGTACTCTTGAAAACAGCTTGTAGACATGGCTCAGAAGTGACCATATTTATACAACTTACTATTAACACACAAAAAACAAACAATATAAAAATAAAGGGTCGCCCGCACGCATTGTGACGTCAAAATGCAAATCATGTCTTGCTTATATATTTTTTATAAATATGACTTATCTTTTGTATGCTCAACCATTACTTTAACACTAAAAGTCTCGAAGTTTTTACATGTTTTTGTCGGTCAGAAATATTTCACTTACTACCGTTAAACCGAATGATAAGACGTTTTCATGTCAATAACCTAACTTACCTAAAACACTTACAAACTAAAACATAACTGGACCTATGTTTGTGCTAGGGGTATTGAGTCCTGACTGAAAAGTGACGTCACCCACACGTCGATTGGCCGTCAACGGGTCGACTGCTGGACCCGACAGGTTTTTGTTGCTAAGGTGCTACACCTTAGGCAACACCTTTTTGGCTGTGCAGCGTTTCCCAACACCTATTTATTTCCTAAGAAAAAGGAGCCTGAGTAACCATGTCAAGTAATATAACATAACAATACATTGCTATGGAGTTTTTGGCGGGATCGCGTTGGAACATGTCGCACGAATTTTCATTTTCATGGAATTTAGTGAAATAGCGAATTAAATTGTATAATTTTGATAGTGAATTATTCAATTTAGTTACATGTGAGTGCACAAGTGTAGTGAAGGTGAAAGTACGTGACTAACGTGGACTTTTCGTGTTCCCCCCAAAAACTCCTATTATGTTGTTGTAAAGTTACTACCGCTTTACAATAACTTTGACTTGACTGACTAAAGACGACTATGATTGTTTTGTAACTTCGTGCCTGATATTGGGCCATTTACTTGATCTAAAAGAAAAATTACTTGATACTGGCTAAATGCACAAACCGCGTGAAGCCAAAAAAAAAATACATTGCTATAGTTTGTCACCAATAGGCAGTTTAAGTGGGTTCATCCCACGCAGGCTGGCAACGGCGCATTTATAGCGGTTTTTCATGATTATTTCATTAAATATATACAAAAGAAAACATTTTTTTCAGCCATGCACTAGATGATTGGTATTTTCAAGTTTGTATATAATTTTTTTTTTTTTATAATTTATTATTTTGTCAATTATTTTCTATTTGCATTACTTAGTGCGATTAAATGTTATTATTAAAGAGTAAATGTTAAAAATAATTATAAATATCAACGATCTAGTGCTTGGCTGAAAAAATAGTACTTTTGTTTGTATTTAATGAAATAATCACGAAAAACTACTGTATATGCGTTGTTGCCAGCCCACGTAGAATGAATGCTCTTAAGTAGTTTCCACAGCAGTCATATAACTGACGGGTTGAATTGAATTGGGAAATAGAAAATTGGAAAAGATGTCAAAGAGCCACACTACCCAACTCTAGAATATGTAATACCCAATTTTATTTTGTGTCGCCATTGAAGCAGCACTATGCACAATGAAAAAAAAAAGAAATCCTTGAAGAGCTCTGTTTCAGTGGAGGTACTGTCTGTTAACATATTGTTTTGATATCCGTTAGTATTCTGTCGACATTTGAAAATTCACATTTCAGTTTGGCAGATGAAGTTTCGAATTTCAAACACAACAGCAGGCTTTATTTCTATGAAGAATAGACAGTGCTTTTTCAATACAAAGTGACATTTAGTTTCTCCATTTTTGACATTGCACCGTGGATATCCTTCTGCAATCTGTCATTTTAGCTTGCGTTACTAACGATCTTTGGCTAGGTCCTTATCAATGTAGACTATTTGAAAAGAATTTTTCTTCACAAACTGTCAAAATCACACTGACAACAAACTTTCTACTCGACGGCCACAAAGTATACGATTATCTACAAAATCATGATTCGTTTAGTACGCATATCTGTGATAATTATTAGAAAAACATAGCTATCTTCTTCTATTGTTCATCATTTAGTTAATAGTCACGTCTATTCTTCCGTCGACAAATCGGTGCTCGTGCTGGGAATCGACTGGGAATCCCCACGCTAAGCAGTCGCACTTGGGGCCACGAAACCAACAGGGCTAGCAAGGCTGGCACCTGCGATCTCTCTCCGGTCGTGTCAGCCAGCCCGCCAGTTGAAGGCGTCCCATAGAGTCATGGCCATCCGGATGGTCCGGGGATACCATACAATCTCCAGTGAGGCGGCGGGCCTCCTTGCCAGATTGCCGCCGTGGGATTTGGAGGCAAAGGTCCTCGCGCGCACTTGGGAGTGGCGCGAGGAGGCCAAACGCTACGGCATAACTCCGCTGCTGCGAGAAATCGCAGCACATCGGACAGAGATCATGGTGACATGCACAGTGCGATTGTCGCAACCCAGTGCTGGGCACGCCACGATTGCAATTGTAAGTCCCGTCTATGAGGAGTGGATTGAGCGCCACGGCGTCCTCACCTTCCGCCTGACACAGGTCCTCACTGGACACGGATGTTTAGGGAAGTTCCTGTTTCGGATAAGGCGGGAGGATATGCCCGGGTGTTTCCACTGCATCGATCGCCCTGAGGACACGGTGGAGGTCTGCCCGGCTTGGGCGGAGCACCGCCGTGAACTTGTGGAGGCGATCGGCGGCGGCGATCTCTCGCGTCCGGCCCTAATTCAGGCCATGGTTCGGAGCGAGAGTGCACGGGTAGCCGTCGTCACCTCCTTCTGCGAAGTAGTAATGCTCGCGAACAGGGAGGCGGCGAACGTGAGGGAGAGGCAATATATGCGCCATCACGACCCTAGCATCCGCAGGAGACGCCCTGGGCGTCGGGAATCCTAGGCTGATTCGCATAACTCCGCTGCTGCGAGAAATCGCAGCACAACGGACAGAAATTCTCATGTCCATTTTGTCTTTCGTTTTTAACGATCTTTGTCTAGGTCCATAAAACTGTAGAATATTTCAGAAGAAAATTTCTTCCCAAACTGTCAAAAATACTGACAAAAATCTTTCTACTCGACTGCCACAAAGTATATACGAATATCTACAAAATTATGATTCGCTTAACGCATAACTGTGAAAATTAATAGAAAAACATAGCTATCTTCTCCTATTGTACATCATTTAGTTAATAGTCATGTCTATTCTTCCGTCGACAAATCCGTGCTCGTGCTAAGCCTGCTGTAGTTGTGTTTGAAATTCAAAAATTGTTGTATTGTAATACATTCATGAAAATATTGCAAGGCAATGGAAATTAATACTGTACAGTATCTTAATAACAGAGCTCGCATTTCAAGGGAAACATCATTTCGTGATTCGATTCCCCGTACACGTTTCATGGATTCAATTAAACAAAAATATGTCCCGTTTACAGAAAATATGACGACATAAGAACTAAAGTCTGAAATGATTTGTTTAATTACTTTCCTTGCTTGATAGTCGTGAGGTAATAAAGCTAAAGCAAAACGCTCGGAACATTTTATACCTACAATTAAATTGTAGATGAGCGAGCATTGTCGCAAAACAAACTCGGGTGTCAGGAATGGGAAATACCGACACCTTAGGTAGTGAAAGTGGCCGCAAGCACGCAAGCCCCGACCTCCAACTCGCTACCCTCAGAGGGAAGCAAGGCGGGGGGGGGGGGGGTGGTGAACACCGCCGTTGTCAACCAATGTAGGCAACAAACTAACACCCGCCACCTATTATATCCTGCTAAGGCTTAATAATTAGTGGTTACTCTTTGACTGTTACAAATTGAGCGTATACCCCGTTGGGTATACCCTCGTGTAAGACAGGTAGATGTACCTGTCGTACACGATAAACAGTCCCACCAACTTTATTTGGTAATCTAAAGTTGGAAGTACAGCTTTCACATTCGTAACCTTACAAGAAGGATTCAAAGTACAAACAATAGTAATTTAGCGAACGTTCATGTAAGTGAGATGTGATCATTGGGAGACAGGGCCGCGCTCGCAGCAGTTTCACAGAATTTCCCCGCTCATTCCGCTTGTTCGGAACTATTTGACATTATAATTGTAAACGACTAAAGAAAAGTTTTGTGAGCGAAACCGACGAAGTTTTTGAACGTTTTCCTTACTTGAATATTTTGGCGTGTTTTATATTTTGTATTCAATTTTGTAATTCTGGGAGCTTTGAGTTTGTACAATATAAATTGTAGATGTAGGATAATAGTTCATTGTTCAAACTATGTGTAATATAAGTATTAATTTTTGCAAGTATGAATACTTATTTTAATTGGGGGTTTGGTTCTCTTTTTACTATATTACGTACTCGTACGTATGTAAGAGGCAGGTCGGTGTAATCGGGGGCTACAGCGGCGACGGGCGAGGCGACGCGAGTCTCTCGTCGCAGCCGGGCCGGCGCCGCCCGACAAACTTCCTCACTTAACTTCGCCATAAAGCTAAGTTCGCCACTTATTTGGGAAAACTCCGCAATTACTACACGGCTAAGATCCGGCTCCTTCTGAATTGAAGCTGTTATTTATAGACAAATAAACTTCAATTAACATAACTAATTGAAATACTATCTTGATTATGGATTTGTCTGGTTATAAAGGCATGTGAACTAATTTGCTAATAAGCTTTCTACCGCCGTGTCCGGGTAACTCGGGGCTATTATTACCATAAATTCATACGACTACTGTTTTGGTTTGAGCAGAGCGGGGCAAAATTTCCATATGTTTGTCAATCCACGTGGTTAAACGGATTACACCTTCAATAAATTAATTTATTATGCATGAAATTTACACTTTAGTCCTATCAAATAATGAATCCGTTGACACCATTTCTATAGGAAAGGATTAAACTTAAAGTTGTGGATCCACAGTTTTATGCGGATAATCTGTTTTAATTGAGGAAGACACGTCTACAATGTTGCAAAGCTCAAAAAGGGGATTTATCTGTTTTTGATCTATCCACAGATTAAGGCAGCGACCATGACCCAGTGTCTTAACGATAATTCGTATAGTGATTAAGAAGTTACGAGGACGGGCGCGAGGCGAGGTGGTGTAGTCAGCGAGGTGGTCGTGGGTGCGCGCACGGCTCATGGCGGCGCGGCACGCACCGCACTTTCATGAATCAACATGTTCATGATCATGTCAGTGTCGCATTCACTTCACTTTACCATTAATACCTATTTAGGCGCCCAGTCGATATGACGACACGAAACCGAATCGCTTCGTCGCGTTTTTGTGGGGGAGTTTTATTTTCATACCCGATAAAAATAGACCATAAAGGTTCACTGTAATGTGTAAGTTTTTCACATTACCGCGCTGAAATTTAGGGGCGTTTTGGTTATAAATTAGTGTAATAGATGTCAAATGGATAACTTACATCAGTTATTTCTCAGTGGGTACTTCTTTCTTGTTTTTACATTATGCAAGCGATTTGTTTTCACTTGTTATTTGTAAAGGTTCGTTCGTTAAGTGAGTGGGAGCCCAGCACCTTATATATTTAATATGCAACGTAACAGGTAGCGTTACGAAGCTAATCTTGGATTACTTGAATACCTCCATTAAGCTGGTAAGAACCAGCCCGAGTTAAAAAGTTACAAGTGTATTAAATTGAAAACTGATTTCATTAATGTCACAATAATTGGGGACCCGCCACACGTATAATATTGAAAAAGGTTGTATTAAGCAAAATATATTATAGTAAAACAAATTCATTGTGTTGTTCAACAGTAGGTAAAGTACCTTTTGCAAAGGGCTACTTAATCTTTATCAGTAACTGAACCTTTAACAGCAACGAAACGTTAATTCAGACCTTTTGCGGTTTCGTGTATATCTACCATGCACAATAAAATCATACCAGAACGATTGTTCGCGGTGCCTGTAATTACAATTCGCACGGTTGCGACCCCTGATGAATCGATTTTCACTTATGGTGCCACTCGGCAAGAACGGGACCTTATTGAATCGACTGAATGCGCAACTTAGCCGAGCTTAGCCCGGACCGAATTTTGCAGTACCACTATCAAGAGGTTTACTGCGGTGACGTAATTAGTTAGTTGCCTAGACACAAAGACTTAAGTCCGTATCCAGAAATTTCACTACGGTTTTTTTAATTAATCATGAAAGAGTATACCGGGATCATTTCATCGATGTTTGAAAGTTTCTGTTAATTAACAGGCTTGGGATACATAGAAAGGGTGTGGTTGCGCCGCAAATGAAAATGTTGCGTCGCATGATGCCGCATCTCTCCCGGCCGCGCACGGCGCACCGTCGCGGCACGTTCGCAAAAAGTGACTCGCTTTACACCGCTTTTCAGCGGTTTTTGTGCCCCCTTTGCATAGCTAATAGGCACAGGATTCGAACCTGATTACAACCCTCTGAAAAAGTTCCGTCTATAAAATTATGCAAAATATTCTTGTTTCGTTCAAATTCTATAGAGCTGTTGGAAACAACATGTTTACAAATATATGTTTTTCGTATTGTGTATATCTGTAGGTACTTGATTGTCAGTCCGTGGAAACAACAACTTTATTGTCAAACAGTGTGATTATGCAATGAAACGTCAACATTCAGCGTTGTGTAACTCAACTGGACCCAATAAGCAAATGAATGCATTCATTACGAAACATCAGTTCAGTTTAATTTTAAATTTGAGGCTATAAATCACCGTGAAACAATCTAAAGTGTTATCTGAAATGAGTAAGCTCGATAAGGTTTTTTTTTAGTAATTCAGCGCTTGGTTGGCGAGACGAGCGGGCGGCAACGCGGGCCTTTTGAAGTCGCACGCCCGTGGGCCGCGGTATCACGATAAGACCCGCACTGAACCATACAGCAGCGGGGCTGTCGAGAAGCTATTCGTCTTGACAGCGAAGGGATTGCACCGCTAGTAACGGAACGTTGCCATAATTCTAAGCAAGTATCGACGGGCTTCCCGAATGAGTTTGAATTGGTTTTTTGCCTCTTTCAAAGGCTGTTAAAACACTAATTTATTCTCGAATTTCTCTAAATAATCGTGTGAATCAAAAGGTACGGGTACTCACAGTATGTTGCAGTTGTCAGCCGGTCGATGGTGTCTTGTTTTAGTTTCGAATTTTTCTTGCCCATTTTCGTTGAGGTCGATTATCTGGCACCAGGTAGCACGCACTGAGTAAAGTCTGTGTTTGTCACTGGGTGACGTATTACATATTATTCAACTGCGCCCGATTCACTCCACCTGTGGACAGGAATAATATAATAGAATACAGCTTAACAATAACAATCTACTGATATCTACGTAAGGACGAGTATTCAGAACTTCTAGTTTTTATTACACACCGTGACATAATATGGTCACGTAGTGTCACAATTTGTACGAAGCTGCGTCAACAAGGTCCCTTGCTTTTCTACCTCTCTTTGTCTAACACAAAAACTTCGATATCTCCGTCCCGCTCTGTATAAATTATAGCTGTTTTCCTTCTTCTGAATATTGTAGGGTGAGTAGCGAACGGGGCGGCGAGACGTAAACGAAATACTTATTTTAGCGTATCTTCGGCGAAAACAAGCCATTTATAAGATGGCGATAAATCAAGTACTCTCATGTTGCTGTGTGTAGGCAATATTCATACGAAAAGTCTAACTCATAACTGGTTATTAATTTAATGGCGAGGATATCAAGTAGATGTACGAAACGTTTGAGTGATTATAAAGTAATTTGATGTACATTGTTAAAGTTTTTAGGCATTCAGCTGGTCAGATATCAAAGAGTTTTCGTCATTATCTTGATTTTATCAACACAGCATTACATAACATTGTTTCCCGGAAGGGGTGGGCAGATGTGTACCTATAGTAGGTACAGCCACATTTCGTCAATGATTTTTCAGTCCCATGCAGTCGGACTTAAACATAACTTGACTATATCAAAGTAATGTCAATACGTTATTAAGGTACATAAAGTAGTTAGGTATATCATATACCTATGTTTGAAAACATGGCATGTTATCGAAACAGTGTTTTTATATGTATGTGCATATTGTTATTACTATAAGTATACCTACCTAATTTATGCTCTAACATAAATAGACGTCGCGGCTATCACCCACCACGCGTGAATAAGTCTGTAGAATTATTGGTAACTTCATTTCAATCTTATTCAGATAGTGGCGTTGCACCAAGTAATCAAATATTCAATAGCGCTCGCGAGACAAGCGATATTCGACTTTATTCAATATTAAGTGAAGAAAAGGAATAAACAATGACTAAGAATCAAGAAATTAATTTCAGCTGAGAAACGTAATAAATGGTTCCCCGGCGGTCGTTCTACTGAAAACATTATAACGATAAAATATACCTTTCGGTAAGATTTGTTATTACCTTTTAGTTTAACTGTTTAGTATTTATCCTCCAGGAAAACTGAGCATTCTGGCTCTCCATCACACTATGACTACCGAATTATACACTATTTATTCGTTTTCAGTTACGATATCTGAAATGAGGAAGAAAATCTCTCGTTACTATTGAACGTGCGCGCTAAACAACGCTAAATATTCGCGGAGCACTTTCGCTTTTTCATTAACGCTCGAAGCAAAGTTTTGTTCGCTAACTCTATTACATCAAAGTTTCCTCTGTAGGTAACAATCCTTCTATTTTAATGTTTTCAACAAAGATGATTCATGGAGGAAAATTAGTAATAGCATGAGTTACAGTGTGACTTTACACGTATACTTTAGGATGGGTTTTTATTATCGAAATGGCGTCGTATGCGGAGCGGGGAAACACTTTACGTGATGATTTTTTGAGGCGAAAGTGTGTTAAACACATTTAAAGTGCACTTCGTGTTGTATGTCTAGAGAATAGGGGCGCGTGTAGTATACCGATACATTCTTCTAAAAGGTTTCTGCTTTGGTGATAGCGTGCCTGTTTATTGCACAGTTGCAGTTCAACCCTTGAATAGTATAAGTTTTTTTTGTCAGATTTGACATAATGGGTTGGGATGCCACAGGTAGCGCTGCACGACAGGAAACGAAACCTCATAACGTTCAAAGTAATTTGGTAGGAATCGTGTTTCGCGATATCGTATACAATAGACGTATTAGCTAAATTGCTGTGAATGAGTCATGTCTTATGAAGCTCAATATTTATATAGTTTACCGACTCTGCAGCATATACGTACAACGTATCTTCATGAATAAGTTGGACCTAGTACAGAAACTAATTAATTACTTAATGAAGGCATGGTTAGCCATGGCTTCCTGACTTGTGCTCTAACTTCCGTGCTGCAAACTCTTTATTTAATACATAAACTTTTCCCAATCTTTATGCTATTATTAGGATGCCCACATCAATCTATCATTAAGTTTTCAGATATGATTGATAAGCGCATGTCATTTTCAAGGTATTACTTTCTTTATTTACTTTACTGAAACCTGGCATTAAATAATCAGCCTATAATGTTCCCAATGGGACACAGGCCTCCTCTTAGAGGGAGTGGGCCCGCGTGGTGGGCCAAAAATGTATGTTCTGACAACGACACTTATGACCAAAACGGTATGTTCTAACATACCTTTGAATTTTTGGCTCTAGGACATGCCAGTTTCCTCACGATTGTCCATCACCGTTTCGAAAGCAGTGTATTTTACTGCTTCGTATCTTAAAAATGTTGTCCAACTAAGTGAAAATTTATAGACTGTGGTAGGTACGGTACACATTGGAGAGTAAGTCGATACCATTCGTGGAAAAATCTCTGTGAAAAGTGAAAAACGTCAAAAGTGCCCAAGTTAAATTGTTTTGCACTCCCCTCTGCGATAGTTTGATACTAACATTTTGGAATAAAAAGAATAACAAAATAGTGCAAACGGGGAAACGTTCGTCGGTCCTATATGGTTGTCTTTGTCTTTTCTGAACCAGGTTTGCTTTTTCTTTTGTGTTCATTCAAGCCACTTTCTACGGAACGAATTTATGCGTTTTCGTGCAATTTTGTTTTTTATGATGTTGTTTCGATATTCAATGGCGGTTGGTGTCACTTCACTTTTACAGCCCTATAAAAATAAACGTCAATTCGCGTTAAACATTGATTAATAAATGTCACCTGCTCGTCATTTGACTGTCGACTTTTATGATCGCAAAGCTGCACTATGAATTTAATTTGATGAGTATTTTCGTAGTCCCTTTTATGATTGTGTCTTAAGTTATTTTTTACCTATCAATTATACAAGGTTGTTTAATATCGAAAACAATATTCGGGTATACCTAAATAGATATGTAAGTTTTTAAATATAATTTGAAACCAACAACTGTTTTATTTCAGTTTTATTGGTTTGTTGTTTTATTTGTGGGTTCTTTATATGCCACTTAGATAATCAAAAAGTATTAATTTTATCTTAACTGGGCATTAAACAAGTAATAAAACAAAAACAATTTCCTAACACAATATCATGTAAAAAGCCATTATTTAGGAGTCTTAGTAATATTGTGTCATTTATAATATTTCAAACAAAAACTGAACAACAATGCTCATTAATCATTGTCATGATAATTAATTGACCTGTTCCAGTATTAAAGCAGAAGGAATTTAAAAATGCCTGTAACTTTACGTATATGTTCGCGGTACAGAAGGTATTCCGCCGATGGAGATAATTATTTGTTTAGTAAAAGTTCAATATCATCCACTAATCGAAATTTTGAAAGAAAACAATTTTGAAGGAAAATTTATCTAAAAATTAAACTCTAGGTTAACTTTGCGACTTTATAGGTTACGAGCGTAGCAAATATGAGATCGGCTACGAGCTACGAATGCCTACGATCCGAGCGGATCTAGGCTGTTCTGCTACGCTCTCGATCCGCTACGATACCGGCTTCAGCCGAGCTACTTATATAAATACAGAGATCTATATTGTAGGTCTCGATAAAGTGAATGCATTCATAATTAGGCCTACCCAAATGTCCTGTCTTTGGTATTGTTCGTCAAATCGTTGAGCTCCTCAAGTTCTGAGTTGAGCTGTATGATTACTGACAAATGCGTGCACTGAATGGACAGGTCCACTCAATCTGTGTGGTTCTTTCTTCAAAAGACCATTTCAGACACCGACCCACATGGTCTTCACATGATCTGACCAAGATTATGTCTGGACTTTAAAAGAGACTGTGACCTCTGAGTTTGTTTCGGCCTTTCTTCTCAGAGTAGTCAGATAGGAAACGCCGACCTCATCTAGTTTAAAAAAATATGATTGACGTGTAAAAGTGTTTGTACAAACCTACTTACAGAAATAAAATCATTTATCATTTATCATTTATCAATTAAAGCGACTTTCGCATAGCAATTGTGCACAGCCAACACGAATATAAAACGTAATGAGTTATTGTGTCACTACACAACACATACTGGCTGTATCCATTATCACTATAATTGATACAGCCACAAAACATTTTAAGATACTCATAAACATTGTTTATCTCATTTTGCTGAAAACTTTTATTTGTGCAAATAAATAAAGCAAATATTTTGTTTTTTCGATCAGCAGAACGTAATAACCAATGATTGTGTTGTTCATTTGTTTCAAAATATTCGAATAAAATGTTACGTCCAAAAAAGGATTCAATTAGTAATCGCCAGCGGTTAGAGTCAGTCGTATGTTAGTTGTCCTAAGAAATAATATGTACCAAATAAAGTGTCAGCTCTCAAATAACGTAACATAAAGATACAAACACTTAGCCTGTTTGTAGCCGTCCGTAGATAAACAACATCAGAATATCGAATAACAACTTTATGTACTTTTGTTTAGACATAAATAAAACCTTTTTGGGGATATTATGCAGAAGATATAAGTTTGTGTATGAATTTATCGTTGGAGTGTATAGGTGAAATGGAAGGCGACGGGGTATTCTGCCATATGTGTGTGTGTGTGTTGATCACGTACGCCCCGCCTAACTTCACAAAATTACGTGTGTCCGTCCGTCGTTATAGGATGCCGAGCGTCTCTACACGCTACGGATTATAGCCTCTTAAATTATAGATATATTTTATATGGGCTCCCTATTTAATAGAACTAACATCTACATATTTTCTGCTGCTATTTAAATCAGGTCAAAAAAAATGAAATAGATTTTTTCCATGACGTAAACTCTCGGTTTAAGCCAGGGATTAGAATTGTGCCCGGCATGCCGATAAGCTCGCTCTATATAACATGGGGGCTCGAGCGGACTTATATAGACGAGCTGCGGTGTTGGGCTACGGGCCAGGCTCTTCTCCATCGAAAACGACCAATTGGAATCATGCACCTAGCTTCTGATGATTCATAAGTGTCCAAAGGCTTGGTATTGATTCTGTCCGGTTCTAATTTGGAACTTTTATTATATTAACGTTTCTTTCTATATTAAGAACTTCGAAACCACGTATTTAGACGGTCGGATTTTAAACAAATGTACCACACTAAAAATGCATTAAAGTCATTTTATGATTCCAGCATTTATGTTTGAGTGCAAGCCCGTTGACCTGTCTATTGACTTCGTTACTGTCATAATTACGAGGACATGTCCACGGCAGCAGTGCTATTTCAACGATCTTATGTTTCAGACTTATTATTTAAAACTTATCGACACTACATTTTGCAGTGTCTCTTAAAAACAAACTGTGGTTCAGTCTCTTCCGGACGGTACGGTGAAAATGTTGTAATAAGGTATTATTAAAGAAAAACAATATTTAGAAACAGCGCTTTTCTAAAAATGTTCGCTGTTTTAAATAAATAATTTCCGTAGAAGCTTTTGCAATGGATGTCTGCTGTCAATTTTATAAATAAAACCATTATTGAAAACGAAAACAGCCTGCAAAAAGTAAAGCGGCCGATATAGTCCCATTTAGATCAGTTCAGTTCGAATCATAACCTGTATAGTAGACATGAATCTATATGTGATATTATCACAACCGATCCAATATTCTGCTTCCCGATTTAACTTTAGTTGTTTTAAACGTAGCTTTAAAATCACACTTTGGGATAGTTAATTGGTCTGGGAATAGATCGATCATCTGTTTTAGGACTATCTATATTAATGTTTATTCTATTAGTTTTGTTAAGCCAATATTGGTGTGTTCAATAGAGTGTTGTGAGGACATGTCTCTGTAAGGTTTAAATGGTTTATTAAAAGATTAGCCGTAGAAAGCAATCTGAGCAACTAGAAGAACGAAGAAAATGTCAATTTGCCTTGTGTGTGTGTGTTTTTCGAATCCTGTCTTGGACTTTGGGGTTGTGTCACATTCTACGAATAATATTATAAATGTGAAAGTTTATATGTTTGTTGCTCAATCGCGTAAAAACGGAGGAACGGATTTGGATGAAATGTGGCACACAGAAGCTGGATTAATACATAGGATACTTTTATCCCGGTAGTACGTTCCCGTGAAATAAGAGATGCAGGCAAAAGCTAGTACCATATATATAGTTCAAGGTGTGAAAAACGTGCAGGTTCTCAGCAACCCCATTTGCTATATTATACACTAACAGCCTTATTTATAAAAAAAACTTGCTTATCACTGGTTAGCCACTGTTTAGGCTCCTTAATTAATGATTAACATTTCCTTATTTATAAACGCTAGTTAACAGGTGATTAGTAGTTAAACGAATTAGAGGTGAAATTATGCGCGTCCAGCACAGGTTATAATCAAAATAGTCGCCTAAAAACAGAATTTTAAAAGTTGTCAAATCCACGATTTTTGTATTTGTCGTGACTTTGGCGGACAGAAAGTCAAAAATTTCATCGGAATTTTTATTTAAATAAAATAATTTACTATGTTAATTTCATTGTATTTGCGACGGCAGCAATACGCTGCCATGATTGGAGTAACAGGAAAAGGTAACTCTAAATTTTTATCTACTTTCTATTGTAAAGTGGCCAAATTGATGATAACGCAGTAGCCGATATTGCTATGTATTTACATATTCTTTAAACTTGTTAACATGCATATTCTCTTTGAGAAAAATATGTAGGTACTTGTGCCTATTCTATATAACTTCCTATTGCTTTTGCACTAGGGTTTCAGTGTCGTTTAATAACAATTATTATACCTACTTGTTTACAGTTACAATTTTAACTGCTGCTATAAAAGCCACTACTTAGCACGTAGCACCATTACTATTCAACCTTGCAAAGACTGCAACGGAGGAGACCATGCTACGTGAAAAAGACGTGGAATGAGATTGGGATGAGAAAATAATGGCACCCGTCTTTGGAGAAAGAAGAATTGGAAATAAAAAATAATGAAATTAGAACACAAAAATAGCTTTATTGCGTATCAAAATAAATTGCTTCTTATAAAAAGTATCTTGTTTTATTGTGCATGACTGCCACAACGTGGCTTTTCTTTAGTTCTGGGCCTTAGAAGGCGTCATTGGTATAGTATAAAGTACTCTGTGGGCGTCATAAAACGAAGGGGTACATAGGATAATCACTATTTCCGATGAGCTTCCGCACGAACTCAGTCTCTTCAAACCTACTGAGCCTCCTGCCGATTGAGCTTTCCCTAAAAATGCTATCATCACGTGTACTTAGAATGAGGAATATGTATTCTCGTAGCGAATTTAAACGAGTCTTGTAAGTCTTCCTCCGCCTACTAAACACAGGCGCGCCCGGCGTTTCAAAATTATTTAATTCTTCGGTGTCGTTCTGAAATCCCGTACAATTTAGTCAAAATCTACATTTACTAAGGCACAATTCGATATTAGGAACAAAATAACCTTGAACACACAAAAATCCTATTGAATCGATCAGCTGATTCAAATAAAATCCACCATTTTGCCTCGTAGCAAGCTTTAATCAGAGCACCGATGGTGTTTAACTATGACAGCTACAAATCAATTGCTTAGCGACCTCTTACCGCTAAATAGCGTTTATAAATAACAATTTTACTAATCAGTTAGTTAGCAATTGATTAAATGCTAAGTGGCTTTTATAAATAAGACTGCATATGAGCATCAAAATATTAAAAGTTCTTAATTTTTTCTATACAACAGAAAATAGTGCAACATCAAGTTTGGTAACTATCTGAAAACAACGAGAAAACTTTCCAACTTTAGACTAGGTACAAACAAATTATTTAGACCTATCTTATTTTGTTACTGAACACATACACAATCTAAAGAGAAGTTGGCGGTAAGTGTTTGCTTACTTACACAGTGCAGTATGAACGAGAATTGAAAACTTGTGGGGACGAAATTCCGTGTTTGCGTACAACTTTGGCGTTCTAGCTAGTTTTGTGTTTATTTACTAATGTATAGATAGTCGTATATTCATTGAATCAAGTGACATTGTCTATCCATATGTTACACATATTTTTACTTGGTGCGACTGCCGTCTGACCTTCACGTCCGATTTACTGACTTGGCAATACCCATATTCGTCTTATTACGGGTAATGTAATAAGAATCGTCACTATCAAAAAATTATAGAACTTTGCCCCTGGCTATCGTTTCGTGTAGGTAGTCTCAAATTGCGAGAGTTGACGTGAACATTTCGCATTGTGTTTTTTAAATTCAGTAGTCGCTCAACGTCGTCATCCAACAACATATCCTGAAATTGAGTTACAAAATACTCCACATTTGTCTCTTTGTGAGCGTAAGTTTGTAATGAACATTTGAAATTTTAAGTGTTATAACTTGCAGGTGGATCCTGCACTCATCTGCAAGAGCACGGACTTACGTAATAATTATACCTACAGTGTAACGGAATGTTCAAGAACATTTGCAAGCGTTAGCTCTGTAGCTTCGAGATTTACGGACCTTATCTATAAGAAGAAAGTTGTTCTTATTTTATCCTTTATCTCGCCAACCTACTTTTATGTTTGTTTTATATTAGGATTTAGTTATAGGATTGGTGTTACAATAACATTCCACTACTTACATGTTAGATGAAAATGTATTTGTTATAAAAAAAAACATTGTTTTGGCTTTCTGATTCAGATGTAAATGTTGGCGGTAAGCTAACTATTGTTTTTTTACGCTAAGGAGCCCTCTCTACCCCAGTAACGAAATAATAATCTGAAGGTGTCTAGTTACTTAATAGATCTGGCCATGTATAATTATTATTCGTCCAAATAATAAAATTGTGCTAACTAAATACATTTAGAAAGATTCACGGTGCATAATGTGGCAATTTAGAGTCCAGAAAGTCAATATAGATTCGAACTTCACAAACGTTAAACGGGATCGTCTTTTAAAACGGTAAGTTCTGATTTGACTTGAAAACATTTTCAGGTTAACGAGTGTGACTATCGTTCAACTTGGAGCCATATTAGAGCTCACTTTACCTAAGATGAAGCCGAGCTAAGTTCAATATTTTCTCAGAAACAATAGCGATCAAAAAGGCGTTCATCATAAATTATCACGACTTTATCTCAACTATGTTGGGCCGGCTTACAGTCTTACCGGACGCTGCAGAATACTTTCACAACCAAGTCACTGAGAAACGTGATACCTCTTCATTAGACCGGTTGTCAGAATGAAGCACTATCTATAAAGACTCAATCGTTAAAGTCATATTTTCATAAATAAATCGACCGCATAGGAATATGTATGCGAAAGGCTTGTCTTATACACGCATGTTGGAATGTGAGGGAGATAAAACGCTGCACCAGATTCCGTCCACCCCAACATTCCCTGTTCATCGGCATGAACGCAGCATAGCAAAATTCCTCGAGAGAAATTCTTCCAAGTAAAATCCCAATTTGTCACAGGCGATATTAAATGTAGTTTCATTGTTTTATCTCATACATTCAAGTTATCTCTACAAAGTTTGTTCGAAGAAGATAATTTAGTGAACGAAAACTGGCGGAACGTCGCTTCTTCGTTGGAAACGGTGGCTTGACTCCAATTGCTTTTTGAAACAGGCTTTGAAGAATGAAACCTTCAGTCTTACTGCCGAAATTGGAGGATTACAAATGTGGTAAATGAGAACAGTATTGGTTACAGTAACAACACAGCATTAAACGGGCTTCAACTGAGATATTTTCACAACAAGACTGGTAAGAAGGATCATAACCAGTTTTTCTTGAAACTTAACAGTTCGTCCATCAAACTAAAGAAGATTATAGTGGCTGCTTGACTTCAGCCAACATTAAAAATAAAGGAATCTATTCGTTTTGATCCATCAATATCCATTCCTATCCACTTATGTTTTCTGTTCCTATTCAATATTAGTGAAAATGTATGTAGAAAGCAAATATTTTTATGATTTCAAGTGTAACTTTCTAACTTGCCAAGAGGCAAACCGTGTTAAATGTCAACGAATTATTCAGTGAAGTTTTTCCTCCCCTCTTCTGAGTATTTTTTGTTTAATAGCTTGGTATACTCGTTACTAGCTGGGTGTTTAACTTGTGGACTTAGCTGACGTTACATTAAGCTACTGATTCCAGCTTTATAGGATTTTATTTTGTTACCTAGCTTTTACCGCGTGGAGGTCTAATATTATCCCACAGGAATGTACGAACCGGGATAAAATATCATATATGTTAATCTAGGTTGCAAACGATCTATTATCCAAATTGCATTCAAATCCGTTCGGCCGTTTTTGCGTGATTGAACACACACACACACACACGTCAAACTTATAAAACCCCGTTGTTTTTGCGGTCGTGGTTTAAAAAAGTAGATATTTAATACCTTCTATTTCGAGACCAAACATTGCCATGATACAGAATTAAAATGTACTTAGAGAGGACAAGTTTAACCAAACCAATTGTGTAATTCTGTGCAATATCATTTCCCTGAAAGGGTTATTGGGCCTCACTTCAGCTCGTGAAGTGTATAAATTTCCTCGCTGAGCCGACTGCTGCTAAATTAAATTTTGTGGATTGCCATGCATTTATTATTAAAACCGAATGCTTTTTGAAGTACAAATTCAGCAATAGTATAATTTTTTTTATATTCTGTGGCACAATAATGTGGAATGCTCTAAGCACCGAAGATATGATTGAGTACTGCGTTGAGGTCGTTTTATTTCGTCGTAAAAGAGAATTGGCACAACATGATACAATAAAATTTTATCTTAAGTTTTACGTCGTCTGTATGTTCGGGGTTAAGTGGTATATCGGGATTGTAATCAAGTATTTAATCAAGCCGATCATTTGCCAAGTTTAAAACTGAATCCAAAAACAAGTAAACGTATAAATATTTCAGTGTATAGAGCGGGTGAGCGGTCGATGGCGGCCCGTTACAAGACGAGATGGCGACAACGGACGCTCGGCCCTAAAAACACGGGAATCAGAAGCGTATCATAGACTACTGGGGATTACGTAAAACCGACGCCAATAAAATACCGTACCCACAGGATATATTATATAAAATATAGGCTTGTAATTTACAGAACTGTCCCTTGGCACAGTACCTCGGTAAATCTTAATTTAGCTTACCGTAAACATAATTTAAGTCCTCGTAAATGCCAACCAATTAAAGAACTACGACTAAGCATGAAGTATCTTGTAGTTGTGTTGCCGTTTTAAAGCAGTCACTGCAATGCAATTCTTTTCAAGGAAACTGTTGAGCTTTGCAAGTTTATTTTCTGAAGTTAAAATACTAAAACGGGGAAACGGTTTCATCTTATATTTACTTATTTAATGGCTATGCTGACAGTCTTCTGGGGACGTTTGTGAAGACAACGATCGCGATGTGGACGAGTACTAATACTAATTTTGACGCCTTAGTGTCCTTTGTTAAAATATTTACATAATTTAAGAAGTAACAGCCTTGAACTAACCCCTTTTTGTTTGTGTTTTTGTATATTTAATTAATCATTTCATTTTGTACCTAGTGTAAATAGTTAGTACCTAGTGTAATAAAAAATGAAGTCAATAAAAAATTATTAAGTTCAAGACCGGATTACATAATGATTTTTCTCATATTTTGCTGAACATAACAGTCTATTGGTATTATAAACTTAAACATAAACTTTATTAGGATTGTGTACATAGTCATGTCTGTATACACTAACTAGTCAAAGATAAACAATATCGCGGCTAGTACAAATTACGTATATAGAGAACTCCTCCGTCTCAAGTGAAAGATATCTGAAAATATTTATTCAAGTTAGCTATTACAGGCTTAAATGCAAAACCACTCATTCAGAGTTCTCTTATACAAAGATCTTTCTGATTGTCAAAGACATTATCAAAGCTTACAGCTGTCAGCGAAGCAAGGAATTCCAATTAAGCAACTCAAGCAATATATTTTATACTTAAAAAGTTTAGAAAATACGTTTGTAAAATTATTGGCTTGCGGTTGCTTATTATATTTGCTTCATGTTTTTGTTAGTCGTTGTACGGAAAGCTTTAAGCTTTTAGTAATTTTTTTAGGATATCAGTAGATAAGCATGGTTAGCATAGGTTTTGAACAGTAATAAAACGTTTTATTTCTTGAATTCGACGAACCTCCCATTTTACTTTATGTGAAGTCGGGGAAATATATTGGTAAGCAACTTGACACCCTGTGTCAATTTGCCATGTTATAGCTATTTCATGCAACTGAAAAGTAGTAATTTGAACATACTGATTATTTAAGTAAGAAGTCAATTTATAGTAGACTTTACCTAAAGGTCCGTTCTCGCAATTTTCATTTTTATGTCGCGATAGTGTTAACTAAAGTGAAATCTTAATCTTGGTGATTAAGATCTTCGTAATTAAAACAAATGACACAAAATTATAATAAGCACTAATTGTATTAAAAACATTGTGGAACAGTTAGCGCCACGAACAAATTAATGAGAGAGAGGAAAGTTAGACAGAGACCGGAGCCAAGACAGGGCCGGATATTAATGTTTTATAAATGAATCTTACGCAGGTTTACTTATTCCATACTGTGCTGTGCTGTGGTCAATCCCAAGATCCTGTCAGATCAATCTGCCTAGCTTTTTTCCAACTATGTTGGTGTTGGCTCCCAGTCTAACTGGATGTAGCTGAGTATCAGTATTTACATGGAGCGACCAGCTCCGGATCTACGATTTTTTCGAACTGGGGCAAAAACTTGATAGTGGCGCCCCTCATTCCAGCCTTTGAGATAAATTAAATTAATTAGGTGTGGGCCTGTGTGGCGCCTTTTGCTTGTAAGTCGACGGTGAGCCAAACAGGCTTCCGTATATCTGCTAGGCGCTTTGTGGAGCAAGTTTTTTATTTTTATTTATACCATATTACGATTATGGCGCCCCCTGAAACTGCCGCCCGGGGCGGGTGCCCCGGTTTGCCCCACCCCCTAGATCCGGGGCTAGGAGCGACTGCCTATCTGAGCTGAATAACTCAGTTACTGAGCAATATGATACCCCTAGGGTCTTTTGGGCTACTGACTAACCATAACGACTGTCGAGGATCTACGAATGACAACCAGGATTAGCGTAATTTAGCGTCTAGATATGTTATGGAAGGACCCATCCACAGACCGACCGCGGGAAACGTAACTTATCTTTCAATCAACCCGTGCGGCGTAATAGCTTAGCAACGAGCCTTGCCAGTTATCTTACTAATATAGCCGAATCCAGCTACTAAATTACCTTAAATAGCAACGCTGGTCAAGAAAATAGGCCATCACGGTGTTAACCAACCTTTTCGGGGCTGAATGCCTCCGAGATAAAAGACGGCTCAGCAGCTGAAAAGAGTTTCTTCAACTCGCCACCAATAGGGTCACATCCTTTTGAGGTCACTCAATGCCGTTCGTGTGATATATTCGTTGCTAAGCAGTTTTAGACTCTCAGGGAATATATGAAAGTAGTTAGTACACGGCACGTTTTCTTCAGCGCGCCGTAGTAAAGACGAGTGAGCTTGTATATGACATGGTAAACAAACGGACGAATCGGCGGCTAGGTGCGGCTCAGCTCTGTTTTTTTCTGTGCCAAGTTGCAGACCAACATGAATCTTTACAAGAAAAAGTTTATCATTGCTGATTACGTGTTTATAAAAAAAAAAACAAAAAAAAAACAAAAGGAAAATAAGCTGTTGAATATATCCGATAATCTTATCCCATATTACAGGCCTTTCATGAATCATTGTAAATAATAATGTAATTGTTGATTTAACTCCACTTTAAAAAAAACTCAGCGTACAGACGCCAGCACATCAAGCTACCCCAAACTGTAAAATTTTCCCAGTTGAACATGAATGTTATGCGTAAGTTATAAAGTTGAAAATCTATCAAAGAAATTTGAAAGATTGGGGTAGCTTGATGTGGTGGTCTGGTCGTCAGCGTCTGTACGTACGCCGTCACGAAAATAATTGCCACCGTGAAAATATCCGGTGCCGTCGACAGACTCTCCTAATGGACTGATATGCAACACTGATGTGAATGTTACCGTGCACGGCACAGACACGGCACACAAGGCACGGCGCGGTGCCTTGCCATGGCGCTGCAGTTCCTGTCAACAAGCTTCTATAATGATCTATACATCACTAACGACCGTACCTACACATGGCGAATAAACTGTAGTTTTTAAGGCAATAAAAGCGTGTGTGTATAAAGAGTCTTCTCTGTTAATTACTTGTATATACATAGATCCATAACAAAACTTAAATCTAGGCATACTGCAGGTACCTACCTACCTGGTATTAAGTAAATAAGTTTAGCAAAAGTGATTGCTGAAAAACATGTATTTGTATGTTGATATAAAAAAATGCTATACCTATGTAGGGTTTGTCTCTGACGGGCTGGTCATAGAACAGTAGTTATTCAAAATCAGTGCCGAGTGCTCGTGGTCTATTCAATTCAATCTCCAAACGGGTTCCCGTGACCCAAGGGCTGGCTTTTACCTTGGTCAAAAACGGATAATTGCCTTTGCCATAACAGTTGGCAATTTCGTCAGTCTCTTTGGTACATAACCGATTGACCGCGATGCGTAGGAATTTTTCGCCGCCATATTTTAACCAACTACATTTATGACAACAGTCAATTTAATTCAGTTCCGTTGATGTATTGTTGCAAAACTGCCATTTCAGTAGATACAACCCTTCCCACCCACAGCTTCTAATTCCACCGTTCCAAGGAGTACTTTAGATGCGTAACAGCTAAAATATATTACCATAAGGTGTTAGTTTACCAACAGTTAATATGAAAACTTTTGTTTATCTAGATCTTACCCGTGCGCGTGTATTTACATGCAATAATTTTAATCGTGTCTTTGAACCTAGTATGCACACGTATTAAAAGTTGTTTATTTTACATTTTGTTTGCAGTTTTTAATAGTCTTATCCAACCAGCTGGTTCCACAAAGTCGATCTCGTCCTTCGGGATTTGTTATTTTCGCTTCTTAATTTACGCAATAACGTCTTAACCGAACTGCATTTTAGAAAGATAGAGTATATTGACACCTGCCTAATGGTAGCCTGAATAAAACATTATTATTCTCCACCCAAAAGGTGTGTGATGAAACTAAAATATGTGGCCATAGATTTACTCAGGACTCATTTGCTGATAATTACACCAGCTTATGCCCGCGGCTTCGCCCGTGTGCTGGTCGAAAATAAATCCCAAGGAAACGTACTACGATGTTTAACAGATCTTTTTAAGAGGAATAAATTCGTAATAGGTATATTGATTTCATTTAACTCTGGATTATGCTGCGCAGGCTAGTAAGCTCCCAATCATCTTCAACAGTCATCGTCATATTTCAGCCAATTTAAACCTAAGCCTTCCTCATTAATCACTCCGTCCGTTAGTGAAACCGTATGAAAATCCATTTGGTGGTTTTTGAGTTTATTGCCGACGCGGCGGGAGTTTGTTATATATTATGAGTACCTATGTAGTGGTATTTATATGACTCATTTGTGACGTAACACAAATGAGTCGTCTAAAGGACCCCTTAGCACTGAGATTAGAGGGTGTAAAAGTTTAGAAAACAAATAATTACAAACTTTACAATTTACTTTTACAAGTATCCGTGCCTTGTTTATAAACTAAAGAAATAACATTTGTCATGCAATCAATAGCCCCGCTTTTCAACCCCTTATGGGTCGAATTTCCAAAAAGTAATTCTTAAAAAATCACGTTTCTGGTCCTAGTGGTTTCGGCTGTGCGTTGTATATCATTTTTTTTTTTTTTTTTTTTTAAATGGCATCTCGCAGTTGACCTTGAGAGGCCGTGACTGCTTAACCGGGCTTTCCTGCGGTGACTTTTAGTTTTTAAGCTAAGAGCCTCCAGCCAGGGCTTACAAACTAATTACTAAAACCTACAGCAACTGCGCACTGAGGGCACCCCCTGCGGGGTACGAGCCTCGGCTCAGGGAGTCACTTTTAGGGAGGGCAGCAAGTGGGGACAGGCTGGATCAAATAATTTTTTCTTATTATTAGATCATGGGGATTTTAACTCTACTTGCACAGCTTCGGCGCGGGCTGGCACTTCTGCGGGCAAGGGACGGTTGGGGGGGGTTTCATTTACTCGGGGTCTTCGCGGGACGCGAGGACCTCGGCGGCGAGGTCGGAAGGACGGTTGTTTATGTTTGCGAGCTGTACTGGTGGCCCTACTGCTTTCTTGGAGAATAGTGATGGGGTCATCAGGGTCGGAGAGGACATGTCGCGGCCGGCGAATACGACTGATTCTGCTGGGGACATAACTAGCGGCCTTCGCAATCAGAGGATTGCGGTGTTGCGCGGCGGATTCGAAGAAACGCTTTGAATTGCGTTTAAGGAACTGAGCTATCGTGGGGACTTTGAGGTCGAGATGGAGGATCTCGTTCCTAACGTACCATGGCGAGCCGTTGTATATCAGTCGGTTTCGTATTTTATATACATATGTAGATTGGGTAGCATATACGTTTTCATAAAAACCTTATAGTAGGAAACTGCGGCAAAATAGTTTGAAACGCTACCTCCGCCTCCTCCAAATGCAGCGCGACGTATTTATTTACGATGAACTTTCAACCATTTAGCAGAAAATCCATGCCACAGTATAACAAACATATTGCAGTTGATCAACTGAATTAGTTTTGCTTAAGGACGATTTTTTTTTCTTGATTTAGGTACATTATATGGTAGAACTAAATTTTTTACTTAAAATGCCCTGTTAGAGTAAGTGTACTGGACCTATTGGGCTTTTACATATTATCAGATATCGACACCAATCCGATTCCGATATGACCGGCAGCTATACTCTTACCCCGCACTGCGTCTTCGCCGGTAGATATCGTGCTGATATCGGTGTCAGTCACTGTCTGCGACGACATAGGAGACAATAACAGCTCTATGTAAAAGCATTTAGTAGGTACTAATCGTATGCAAAAATCTGACCGACGATATCGTGGCGGTGTCGGAATCGGATTATGTGCTGTGTTATAATTTAATGTAAATGTTAAGGTTATGTTATCAACTAAATTTATTGAGGAAACAAATGCAGAAAAGTACGTGGGACAGTCAGCAAGTTTTGCGAAAATAAAAATAAAATGTTCTGTACGTAAATGTTTTTTTACTAAATCTTTTCAAAGTACTCTCCACTAGCTTAGAAAGTTTTATGTTTCTGAACTAGTTTTCGAAACACTTTTTCCTAGTCCGCCGCAGACACCTCGTTTACAGCCTGCTCGAACGCTGACAGCGCATCTTCCGGCGACGAAAATTGTATGCCTTTGAGCAGATTTTTTTATTTTCGGGAATAAAAAGAAGTCACACGGTGCTAGGTCAGGGCTGTAAAGAGGGTGACCCAGGAGTTTGACTGGCGTGCTGTCCAGGAAGGCCCTCGTTTTGAGCGCGTTGTGCGAATGCGCGTTGTCGTGGTGGAGCAGTAGCCCGCGGAGCCCTGTTTGGTCGCTTGTTGCTCACAACAGAGAAAACTTCTGCCAAGCATTCGGTAGTACACCATTCAGCGTTGATGCTTTTTTGGTTTGACACCAAGTAGCCAGTCAAATTGAAAAGCTCACGATCAAAATCTTCCCCCGCTTCTAGATCGGTTCACTTTGGTAGGTGTTGATTCGTTTTGAAACACCCAAACCGTCGACTGGCGCTTCATTTCTGGATCGTATTGTTAAATCCAAGACTCATCTCTTGCAACCTGCTTTAACTTTGTTTATCATATCACGACACCATTCCACCCGGGCCTGCTTCTGGGCATCGGTGAGGTTGTGCAGCACCCATAGTGAAACTATCCTCCTTTCATGAAGGTGCACGTGTAGAATTTCGTGAAGGCTTTCCGATCCAATCTGCAGTATGTGCTGAATCTCTTGATATGTAACTCGCCTATTGTCATGGATAAATTTTTTCACTGCTAGCATGTTTGCTTCCATAACAGCTGTCAAAGGGCGACCTCTTCTTTCTTCATTCCCCAAAGTTAGTCAACCGCGCTTGAATTCGTTATACCAACGATACATGGTTGCCTTAGAAGGGCCTTCATCCACGAATGCCATTTGAAGTCTACCGTACGATTCGTCCGGTTTCAGGCGACACTTGAAATCGTAAAAAATCATAGCGCGAAAATGTTCCCGACACAGATCCATTTTTTTATGAGACATGATAATTTAAAGTAGCTCGCAAAAAAGGTAATAAGAATTATTTTTACTTACAAATAAACATATTTTCAAAATGGATTATAACTGGTCAGTCTCTCATACATAAAAAACTTTTTTCGCAATACTTTCTGAGTGGCCTGGTATTTTCATTCAAAACTAGCTTTTGCCTGAGGCTGGTAGTTCCAAAGATAGCGCGTTCAAACTTTTGTAAAAAACAAACTCTTCAGCTTTATTTCCAGCTACGGATTCAGACCTCAGGACGAGCTGCTTCTCACACGTGCAACTATACGTCAATTACTTCCGCGAGTCCTGTTCTTTTTGTATATTTAGGCTATTAAGAGAAAAACTACAGAGTAACGTTGTGTACAGCAACAGTTAAGTTTTATATAATGTGGCTGTCGCACAATATACCTTAGTATATTGTGGTGTCTTACGACTTCTACGCGAACGAAGTTGCGATCAGAAGTTAGTTACAGATACAGACGATTTTGCGATTGTAAGATGAAAACCGCTTGCTTTAACAAAAGTCACAAAAAATTTAATTTTGATAGGAAATACGAAAGCTGTAATTTCATTAAGTGTAAAAGGAACCCGTTTTAATTGTGTTAATTGTTCTTTGAGAAAATAAATGTCTTTAAACCGAAATCATGCATCCAGAACCAAAGGTTAAGGATATGCGTTAGTTGTCAGTGAATTTAAGAATTTTATAAAGTAGACAAGCTGTGTTCCCGACGGTATTTCTCTTCAAAAAAAATGGTAGATTACCATACAAATCATTCACTATTTAACTTCTTTAGTGGCAGAATTTTGAAAGATCCTTAATTTCAGATATTTGTTAATGTAGAATAGGCTTAAAATGGTCGTACTGTTTCGCTTATACTGTAACCATATTCTTTTGTTTTTGACACCGCTCATAAAGAACCGTAAATATTGTGAGCTACTTATGGAGGAACAATTCCCGTACTTAATGGTCTAGTGATGTACCTAAGGCCACATGAGTAGATAAACGGAACAGAGACAAGCTTCATACAACTGCGCGAATCGGTTGCACTACTACAAGCACGCAGGGCATGTGTGCGTGACCACTGCCCGCTTGTCGCGTACGCGGCGAGACTGGAAAAAGCCGGTTTACGCTGGCACAGCCAGTGGAAAATCTCAGGGTCAGTACGATGCACGTTGTTTGTTTTGGTAGTTCCAAGTTTGAATATTTTAATATAAAACGTGGTATTTTATTTTTAGTAATGGTTGTTTATTGTACTGTGTGTATGAATAATACTAGAAAAAATTAAAATATATCCTACTTTAACTATCTCACGGAGTACAATAGGTGAGTAAATATTTGATTATTACTTTTTCAAGTAAGTACCTTTATTTTATTGTATGATCCTTTTTTAATAAGAAGAGGGTACTAAACGGTGTGTTTTTACCTTTTTATTGTTATTACAAGCTTTTACTAAACATTTGTGGGTATGTGGGTGGGTTGGTATGGTATGTAATAGGTATGTATGTTGTAAGTTAAAATATTTTCAAGTATGATTTGAAGCACTCCCCGATGTCTGATCTAGCTGAAATGTTGTATACCGTAACTTCAGTGACAGTGTAATATGATAGATATAACCTGATGGTGCAGCCAGGATTGTCTCCTTACTAAGAAACTCTTCTACGGGTAGTTTTGTTTACAAAATTTGGGACCGTGCTGGTCACAAAACGACGGCCTTCTCACGACGGAACTCCTCTTAGGATACTCTCCTCTTTCGATCTTGAAATAAATATTGTCAATGTTGGGAACGCAATACTTAAACGTATTAAAAATTGTAAATTTGATATGCCATGTGAGTGTTTCCCGTTAGATTACTTACTTGAAAAAACTTTATGTTAGATTGAGAATTTACCACTCCATTAAAAGAAACAATAAATTATTAAAAATAAAAATTAGAAAAAGAAAATTATTAGAGTAAGTAATTTGTAAAGTAATCTATCATACTGAATAATAAAACTATTTAACAAATATTTTGTTTAATTTGTCTTCACCTATTATGACAACGCTACCAAAATAAGTAACAATTTTTCACGTTTTTAAGAAACTTTGTCTCTGTTCCGTTTATCTACTCATGTGTTACTGCTCCAGCTATAATTTATCGAATCTATTATTTTAGGCAATCAAAATTAATTTAGTAGCTGTATATTTTTACCCGTTCCCCGGTCTTGTCTGATTACCCATTGGACTATTTACCAAAACAAAAGTAGCATAGATGCAAGTATATGGCATAGATCCGATACGATACGTCATTGACGAACTTGATTGGGAACATGAGCACTGAGTTATACTGTTAGCCACAGATGTACATAGACCTAGATAACGCAAGAGCACCCACTTCGCGTGCCGAGCTTAAGTATAAAATGCTTAACGTCACGCTGAGTCTGCATCGGCACGCCTCGCTAGTTGGACATCAGTCAAAAAATCTAAAATGCCCAATAGCGCTGTGACAAATTATAAAAACTGCACAAATGTGAGCAGAAAAAATAAAGTTATCGTTTCCCTCCATCGGTAAGTAATTTTATGATTAATACTATGCGTAATTAATTTTAAAATTATTTATTTTTAATCTAATACCCACAGTAATACTAAATTTGAGAAAAACATAGGTCATTGAAAGCATGCTGTATATTCGTAATACATTATGGCGGTTTTTACTTGGAACGGTTGACGTGACGTTCTGTGTTAACAAATGATGAATATCAAAACAAATGATACAATCGTATATCGCTTCGGTGTCGGTGTACAGGCATTTTTATCATTTTTCTGATAATTTTAAAGATTAGTGCTGTTCATCCTATGCAACAGCTATTCGGAAACAGAGTAATTATTATAGACAATTTTAATAAATCATCTTAATGTTTATTGATTTTCTAGTTTTCCACAAGATCTCAATTTAAAAGAATAATGCAACGGGAAATAAAGATTGGTTCCCAACAAAGTATAGCACTACTTGTTCGATACATTGACAAAAGTAAACGTAAAAACGTACTGCTGGCTGTGTGAGCGTTGGCGGTAGGCGGGGAGTGGGTTGAGATGGTTGCCACACGCGACGGCGGCGTCTTTGAATCGATTTGGTTTTCCAACTAAATAGTGCTTGTGACATCATAGTAGGTGGTCAAAAAATGGCATGCTTGGTTTTCATACAGATCGTGACACTTGCGTTATCTAGGTCTATCTATATCTGTGCTGTTAGCGCATAACCAGACTGCGTTAATACGGCGCTATTTTTAGCGTATAGTGACAGTGACTTTTGGTATTCAAAACTGAAAGTTGTTCACTCAGAACCAAAAAAAAAATGATTTGTTGCTATATACTGCGGGCAAATTGTTCACCATGTGATATTAGATAATGTAGCATCTGATAGTAGCGAAGACAGTTCGGTGGAGAGTAAGTATCATAGTTGATATGGATGAATCTTATTTTAAAATCTTAGAAAAATGTGTTGTGTACAAACTTCTTCATAAATGACGATAAAAAATCATATAAGACGCGCACTTGACTATTATTTTATCGATTACTAAGTATTTTAAGATGACAATTAAACGTCATCATATTGCCTTGTATTAGAAAAATCTGGCTGAAATGAATGTTGATTCTGAAACAGGCAAATTCGGATAATTCCCCGTTAAATGATATAGTGAACTGTAATTATGAAGCTGGGGAAGATGCTCTAATATTCACACGGAGAATTAACCACGACCGATCGATGTAGTTGTCGAGATCTTGTGCACATTTACTCTGGCTAAAGTTACAAGTACTAGATCCAATAATGTCAAACTCAAATAATTTATTTCAAGCAGGCACTTAAAAGGCACTTTTGAACGTCAGGAGTAGTTTCGTATGGAGAAGAAGGGCCAAGAAATTCTATAAACACTCGCCTGAAGAATAGAGATTTTCACGGTCGGTCTATTTTAAAGATCAATAATGCGTCATGGGCAAATATAAGCATTATTTGCCAATCATTTTTGAAATCACAATAAATCATGGCTAAAACTTCTGTTCCAGAATCATCATAATTACACATTGCTTTAAAAGTAAAAATAGATTTTGAATACACTTTAAAAACACAATAATATTGCTAGAAAATCTAAAAATAAACTTAGTTTTTCTCTCGCAAATAGTTCACTTTAGGATTGCCCCGTGGAATGTTCATTATTTACGTGATAAATAAAGTTCTTATTGATAAATTATTTTTCCATTTCGCACACGATATTATTTTGTAGTCTTTTATGGCAATAACGGGTCAGTTACGGCCCTCAATTTGGATGAAGCAACGTATTTATGGTCTCTCACAATAGGCTTCATTAGAAGGCTGAAAGTCACCCAAAGGGCAATGGACAGGGCTATGCTTGGAGTTTCCCTACGCGAGTTTCAAAACTTAAGTAGCAGTGGGCAGGGCACATTGCTCAGACTAAATGGGGCCGAAAGGGGTGAAGTGGTGATCGCGTACCGGAAGGCGGTAGTGGAAAGCATCCCACAAGGTGGACTGATGATCTGGGGAAGGCCGCCGGAATCCATGTATGTAAGAAACAGAGAACTGGTAGAAGTAGCGGGGCTTGAAGGAGGCCTATGTTTAGCAGTGGACGTTTTTTTGCTGAATGAAATTGATGATGAACTAAATTGTACAAAATAAAAATCGTGTAGTAGTGCCATTAGTCACAAAATATAAGTATGGCTTCGGAGAAAATTGATTTCATTAAGAAAACTCATACCAGCTTTTTAAACTGCTCAATTCGACAGTTCATTAAGAAACGACCTTCACTGCTCAAACTCATTAGAATTGCAGCGTGAAGTTCAACTACGTCACAGTTACTAATGTGTTAGAAAATTATAACGACTTCGAGGCAAAATGGATGTCGGAAATTCACTGAGCTCTCACTAATCAACAGCTAACGATCTAACTTGGTACCAAATTATTGTGTTCGCGAAAGACGAACTGTGCAGTTTTCTTGCGCACAGACAGTCATTTACATGAAAAGTAGAGAACGCGACTAAAAACCAGATGAGCACTCGGGAGTTTCTTGATGAGCAATGAGATTCAAAATTCGGAATAAACTTTAGTTATCCCCATCCACCTGCTCGTCTCCTAATTAACACAAATGACTCGAGGTCGAAGAGAACGCACGCAATTAATTAATGATTAAAAACTTCGTCGTCGCTCCACTGTAACTGATCTTTATTTATGTGACAAATATAATAAATAAGCGTCATCCAATACAGTCTCAGAATATTATCGAAATATTTCACGCAGCCTGATATTTATATTTTATAATGTTTAGTATTACGTGCTGAGTTACGGACGGATATTAAATCTTTTTGATCATGACTACCTAGAAATTCTAATCGATATCGCTTGTGATCGCTCGCTGTGCCTGCATAGGAAAACGATTTTGATGGAGCAATTCCATTACCTATTTATTTTTATGGAATTTAAGTTTACTGCTTCTAGAGCTTCGTTTCGCTCGTGTAAATAACTTATGAAGTTTAGCTGTTATGTAAATATTATAAAAAATTAAGTTCAGCTACTAATTATTGTTACCATTATCCCTGAATGCGCCGTTCTCGTCGAGGGCTACGAAACTCTCTGAGGTTATTTATCAATGGAATGAATATATTAAATTGAATGAGCGGCCTGATTGCCGGTTGGCATGATATTATAACGATATAGACGGGAGAATGAATGGCCGTTCTTGTTTATGTTGCCACGCACGCAAACCTTTCTGTGTGTCACACCTCTATTTAACAATACGAGTACCATCGGGCTCATATTGACAGATGAAAAACAAAATGCTGGGAACAGTTTATCATATTTTTTTGCTAAAAATCGGTTCGATTCAGCCAGTGCGTTTAACGAGGGAATTATCGTCGAGTCATTGTGTGAAGGTAAAAAAAAATTACTTAATGATGATAAATTATATTTATTTGTATAAATTAGTTTTAAAAAAACACGTTAAATATAACTTGTGTTTTATAACCATATGAGTTCGGTGTTTCCTAACTAACTACTCTGAGGAAAAGACCGAAAAACCAAGTCAGAGGTCTCAGAGGTCACAGATTATTATATTACCTCAGGTCATTATTATATCTACAGGTATAATCATGGTCAGACCATAATATGTGAGGACCTAGCAAGAACCATATAGATTGGAGTGATATGTCCAGTTCGAGCACGCATTTGTCAGTTATCGTGTAGCTCAACACAGAACTTGAGGAGCTCAACGACTTGACGAGAGATACTTTAATGAGAAATAAAAAATGACGCACATATTCCTCACTTTGACAACAATTAAAATAATAAACCCAACGCGCCTTATTTTACGTTGAAGTTGTGGTGGGGTTTGCGCACTATTATAATCTCTAGGTTAGTGCCGGTAGAGTTAACTTTGCTGAAATAACTGAGAAGTCTTGTTCCTCACGGATTTCTTGCCCTTATTGGCCGGCTTGAGTAGAGATGCACAAGAGCAAACGTGCTCGCAAGAACGAAGTAATCCAGTACAGTATATGTAGGAATCTTGACCGTAATGCACCAATGGTTTTCCTTGCACGTGCATATATATATAATCGTCGGTTGGTACCTCATTGTATTTAAAATTGCGAGTTGGCTTAGCCCCTCGTACGCTCCAAAGGTCCGAGACAATAGATTTGCAATATAATTATATATGTCAAAGACATTTTAAAAATAACAAATGTAATATAATACTTTTCAAAATAAATATTTCAAAATCAAAATCAAAATCGTCTGTCATTTATTCAAACTAGGCTGAGAGTCAGCACTTTTTGAACGTCAAAATTACATAAGACAGTCCCCCAAAACGCCCGGTCTTCACCACTTCCTAGTGCTTTAGCTGGGAAGAAGAAGTGGCGCAACAAACTCCCCAGCAGCACAGCTGTCTGTTAAGTTGAAAGAACTTGATTCTATACAATAATAGGTAAGTAATTAACATTCTGTTGAATGTTAAATGAAAATTTTATAAATACAAAAAGAAATGGTTTATACAGTCAAATAAAATAAACAATGAGATGAAGTAACTCATATGACCTGTCAGTAGTTAAGCTAATTCTGGAAAGAACACAAACGTTGTCTTGAGTTAATCACAGCAACCAACAATTCTTATCGTTTAAGTAGTCGTTGATATAATAGTATGCCTTATATTTGATTTTACTTTAGCTTTAAATGCATTAAAATGTAAATCTAGCAAATAAAAGGGAAGCTTGTTATAAAAGGTTATAGCAAGCCCAACAAATGAGTTATTCTTAGTTTACTTATTTTTGCTTTATAAAGAAAGCCGGTGAAAGGAAGCACGTAGTTTGTCCTTATTTCTAGTATTAATATTATGAATGTCACTGTTTTTAGTGTATAAGTGTATATTTTGCCTAATATATAAGATGTTAGCGAAGATGAATTCCGATGCCACCGTGAGAATACCATTATCTTTAAAAAATCTCTCAGAGAAACTCTCACCTAGTTGGTAAATTGCACGAACAGCTAGTTTTTGAAGAACAAAAATATTTTGAATGTCAGCGGCTTTGCCCCACAACAGAATGCCGTAGGATACAACGCTATGAAAATAACTAAAATCGACTAACCGAGCGTGTCAACGTCAGTGTATTATCTTACTTCCTGACGGCGTAGGCGGCCAAACTGAGCCTTCCCGCTATCACAGCATCGCGGCAGGGGATCACATGATCCCCACTGAAGTTTGGCATCTACTGTTATGCCCAGAAAAACTGCCGAGTCTACAGTTTCCAACACCTCATTATCTAAGACGATGTTCGGTCGCAGATTTCTTACATTCGGTAAAGCGAACTTTATACATTTAGTTTTCTTGGCATTGAGAACTAGATTATTCGTAGTAAACCAATCCGTAACCCTTGAGAGTGCACTGTTTACGTCGTCAAAATCTTTTCTATTCCTGTCTACTTTAAAGATAAGAGAGGTATCATCAGCAAACAGTACAACGTCACAGACACCCTTTACGTCACAGATACGCATTTATTTAATCATTGAGATTAAATTATTTTTAACTTCTTAGTTCGTTTTATTCACAAGTAATAATAAAAGCTTGTTATAACAAAAGTTTTTTCTTTTAATTTTTTTTTAACTTTTTAGTATTTATGATGCGGGATTTACTACGGCCTAGTTCGTAGCAGCATTTTTCCGTTATGTAGCTCGTAATCATTCGTAGAACCCACACACATGTGTTGTTTTGAGCACATACAGTGTTATGTATCTATGAACACCTTCCAGCTCCAGCATCAGACCCTGGTTACGAGTCGAACGAGCCCAAACTCGATGGGGTTATGTCGTTTTATTAGATTGTAGGTGAGCATTAAAAAATATAGTCCACTATTTTAGGTGTTCCGCCATGTTGGATTCAGAATGACATTACACAGCTAACCATGCATTGTCATCCAAACTAAACGTGTATACAAAACGTGTATTTCAGCTCAATCGGTTAAAGATATCTGCTTAAAATTGAGATGAAAAATTCCACCCCAACATTTATAGTTACATACATACATAGCAAGTTAATTATAAGCTTGTAAAAAGCAATAATCGCAACCGACATTTCTACTCATTTTTAAATCCCAACTACCTAACTTCTACCGGACCACTAGAATAGAAATAGTTTTCCATTTTCAATAAAGAGTTAAACCGACAAAGAATCAACTGGCTTCAATAAAGACATGAGGAAATGAATGTCTCTACTGAAGTCGTTGTGAACAAGTCAAGAACAAATTATAGCAAATAAGTTAGAGACAAAGATGTTGACTCAAAAGCTGAACTTTGACATAAAATATACTTGTCCTCTGTTAAACCATTACAACGTTAATTTTGACATAGAATATAATTAATGTAGGTTATGTAGAAGTGAGATCGAAAAATCAATCTGCCTAGCCTTATCCCAACTGTTTTGGAGTCGGCTTCCGGTCTAACCGGATGCAGCTGAATACCAGTATTTTACATAGAGCGACAGCCTATCTGCGGGTCTAAAAAGGCCACATTAAGCAATTCCTCTAAAAGTGAGTCATTTCCTGAATTCCCCTGTGATTCTGCTATATGACAATTTACTTTAATAAAGCAATTCATAATTTGGTGACCATTTTCCGAATTTCCATACAAAACTGTCAAATAGATGAATTGCGTGCTGTCATCGCAACTAATATTATGAATTGTCAGTTTGTGACAATTTCACGTTTTTTTAATATGATTCATAAAGGTTTCTTCAAACAGCCGCGACGCGTCCCTTGTAGAACAATTTCCATTAAGTTTTCATAGAAATTGTTCTACGAGTGTCGCGACGCGACCGTCGCGTCGCGCTAGTCTGCACGAGCCTTAATATGATCATATTATGATTCTGCCAAAGTGGCCTTTTTAGACCCCCTGACCTCCATAACCCAGTTACTGGGTAATATGATACTCCTTTTTAAGACTGATTGTCAAACTTTCGGGCTTCTGACGACCAGTAACGACTGTCAATCCACGAATGACAGCCGTGACCAACGGCTTTCCGAGGCTCGGAGGGGTCTTGGTACGTAAAGATCACCCATCCACGGACCAACTGCGGAAAGAGTAGCTTAACCTAATCTATCGACCCGTGTGACTCTTATTACGTAGCCACTCGCCCCTCTTGTATACAAGGTTATTTTTTAGTCACCGTCCCAATTTTTCAGGGTGATAGTACCCGTGAAATTGAACAACTTTCTCCAAGAAACATGGGTCGAAATATTAAAAAAAAAATCCGACCTCCCATACAAAATCGATCAGCTAACTAGTGATTTTGTATGGTAGGTCCGATTTTCTTGAGGATTTGTAGACGATTATCTATTCTTTATTTTCATTCCTCTAAGTGCCTGGTACTTATTGACAGGCCTGCACTGTCCACCCATATCGATTATCACTATAATTTGAAAACATTGTTTAAGCCAATTATTTTTAAAAGAGTAACCGTGGAGTTTCTTGCCGGCTCTTCTCCATAGGAAGTGACAAATTGGAACCGTGCACCTAGCTTCCGACGTTTCATAGGTTGCAGGTTTATGTGAAATAAAATATTTTGATTTTGATAGTTAACCCACAACATTTTTTGGGACCAGGACATGCTATAATATCACTATGACAAAATAACATCCAAATTTTAGGTAGCAGCTAACGCCCGTACAGTTAGAGTTAGAAGTAACTTCTGTTGATTAGATTAGCAAACTGTTTGACATAGAATTGCGTTCAATTTGCCAGCTCGCATTCCCACTGGATGTCATGTACAAGACTCGTATTCGCAAGTATTCACAACTAGTAAGTTACAGATCCTGTTAATGACTGCTTGCCACAGTCTCAATAGACACTGTATTATTCGTCTCGTTGGAACAATATGCTGCGGTAGAAACTTGGTCTTCTTCGAATGGGCCTGCTCGAAACATATGGACATTTTGACTTAGATGTAAAACAGCAAAGGAGTTTGGTAGAGTATAAGCTGAAAATAAATAAAAAATAAAATCACTTTATCTATAAAGCTATTTAGAATACATAACGTGTCTTGAAATCTATTGAAAATGAAATTTAACCGTGGAGTTTTCAGTATAAGATAGCTAGTTTCTTGAACTGAAATCTACACGATATTTAGGAGCACCATGCAAATTGCCTTTGCCAATCCTACATTATAGCTACCATCTGATAGTATATTCATCACATAAAAATTCATAGAATAGAATCATCATTTGCGTTACAGAACTATATTATGTTGCACATTAATTTACTTCTCAGCATTTGTCAAACTAATATGATCGCTCCGCAACGGAAACTATATTCTATCTCATTTCGTCACCAACTATCAGCATGCTTTCTGTTTCAGCTTTAATACCGATTAATACCAGTCGGGTGACCTCGGGTGCAATCGGCCGCAGTCGGCGATTCGCCTTCGCTACGTGAGGTTTACGCTACTTTGGCAGCCGATGCACGTTAAAATGATCGTAAAAATGAATAACTTTTAACGTAGGAAACTATCTCATGTTGGCCAGCTTTAGGAAATGGAGTTGAACAGGCAATAATACACAGTTTTGTTAAAATAACAAAATGAGCTTGCTCTGTGGTAAGCTGCGTTTAATTTTAGTTGCCGCAAGTTAGAATGCTAACCAATCGATGGATGGGGCTCCCACTACGTAGATCGCCCTGAGGACACGGTGGAGCATACGTTCAGGTCTGCCCGGCTTGGGCGGAGCACCGCCGTGTCCTCGTGGAGGCGATCGGCGGCGGCGATCTCTCGCGTCCGGCCCTGGTCCAGGTTGTGGTAAGGAGCGAGAATGCATGGGTAGCCGTCACCTCCTTCTTCGAAGCAGTAATGCTCGCGAAGACGAAGGCGGTGCACGTGAGAGAGAGGCAATATATGCGCCCTCACGGCCCTAGTCTCCGCAGGAGACGCCCTGGGCGTCGGGAATCCCAGGCTGATTCCCGGTCACCGTAGGCGCGGGCTTGCGAACGGCGAGTAATGGGTAGCTCGCTGTCCGGTAAGGACCAAACCCGAGACGAAGGCGCGTTGTGATCCACGCGCACCTCAAAGAGATGTCAACACCAACCGGTGGGGTCCGCAAGGGTCGATGCCTGCCAGCGGTGCTAGTTGCACCATTTAATAAATGGACGGGGCCCAATTATTAAATGGTGCTGTTGCAGGCCGATGCAATTTACTAACCTCCCATGATTATTCGAGCTGATGTTTCAAGTACAGTACCTACTCTAAATAATGGCAACAGTTAACCCGTTTGTGACTTACACTTTGCGTAGGGGTTATTGGTAATGTGTCTGGGCTGGGTATATTTGCCTAAACGAGACATTGGATTTGGATAACAATGCAGCAGTGCTTGCAGTTTTACCTAAAGTTACTCATGAAATTAATTTAATAAGCACGATTTCGGTGAGGCAAGTGCAATATGCTTATGTTTATAGATATAAGGGCCCCCTCGTTAGTACATTTTATGTAACCTCTAAGTCCATAAGACGCCTCCTACGACCCCCACGTGCCGGCGGAATTATCCTAATTTTCACTGGAACCACATTCAAACTATTTGTGTTTGTATTTTGCCTGTATTTTCCCTTGCATGTTTAATGTATGCTATAAATAAAAGCGAGGGAAGTTTTTAGCAAAACAATTCTATGAAAAGGCGTTGGCGGACCGCTAATTGTTTTTAAAAAACTTCTCATTATAAAATGAATAGTAGAAGAAGTAGTGAATATCACTGACTTTCTTTGCTTTATATTTTACGTCATTATCGCGAGGTGAGACACGTTTGAATGAAAAATGCTGATGAAATCTTGAAAATCTGCTTTGCATAGATGCGACTTTAACTATTCATGACACCAGTCTTTGCTTGGCTGATTAACAGACACAAAATTAATTGATTTATTGTTTGTGCACAATTTGTTAACTAAGTAACATTACAATATATAAGGCCACCAGTGACAGTCACAATACCCCCCGTAGTAGTTGAAACTGTATTACAGTGGGGTATTACTCTTCATTGCTGTGACCCGTAGAGTAACAAACTAACAAACCAGTGAGAATGTAAGAAAAAGGCTTTTTATATAAAGCGCAGAAAAGGGAGTTCCCATCATCATAGGCTCCTTATGGAAAGAAAAAGAAACAAAAAAAAAACAATAATTTGGCAATGAAATTGCTACACTTAAAACTATTTTGGCTTATCTGTGATTGTGAGTATGATTGACAGTGTGTCTGTATGTAGGGTAAAACCAGGATAGTTGCCCCAAGGATACGTTGTCCAAAGTTGTCCCAATTTAATTACTCTAGTTTCGCGGATGAATTGCATGTTATTTTGTTAATCTATCGAAATACTCTCCAACTACCACTAAGTTGACCGTGTCGCATGTCTCTATGTGATTGCATGGGAAGGCAAAATGCGATCACAGTTTTTGCGGGATACATGTCCTGTTTCTTGGGGCATATATCCGAAACGTAATAATTTATATGGATTAGGCAACTATCCCCTATGTGAGATAGATGTTCCAAAATATAGAGGTCCGCAAAAATCGCTAATACTCTAGAAATATTAAAGATTTTTGTTTTTACTTTTCATAAAAAACCAAAGTATCGGCCAGTTTCGCCAGGGAAGTATTTTGGTTTTTGTTCTAAGAGATATAGAGTGATTTCGAAGTGTGGTAACTATCCGGCTTTTACCGTATGTATGTGTATGTATGTATGGAGTTTGCTATTTCAGAATTTTATGTGTCTTCAGTACTATTATAACTGAAGATAAAATCAATTGTTTGAAAGATGTGCTCATGCGGTGCTTATCAATGTTTTTCCTATGTGTACAGGGTCGATAATCAATGTACGAAAAATTAAATGACATCCGTATCTATAGATTTTCCGTTGTTACAAAGGTTCACAATTTGTAATAAGGAGTGAAAGTCAATTAAGTACGAAATGTCTTACCGTTTCAAGACGTTGGTTTTGATTTAACTTATTTACGAAAGAAAGGAATCAATATTTTTGTTGACGCTACGTAAAGTTTTCTTTTAACAATAACCCATTGAAAGGGTGGTCGGGGGGTGCCTTTTGTACTCAAGCCGCAACTTTGGCTGCTTGTCAGCTTCGGGACAAAAAGCTATATATTTTATGTTGTAGGTACGTATTTTGTTTGAGTCTTGTTTCGCGTTTGCAAATTTCAGTCATAGTTTCATACTTTCTATGTAACGGAAGATTCAAGTTAGTTTATACAAATGAGTTGCTAAATATTTTTAGCGACAAAATTATCATGATGAGTTTTTTTTTAACGGTAGTGGTACAGGACAAGCAGTCTATTCCATTCAAAGTAAAAACGGGCCAACAGAAATAGCACACTTCAAAAGTGGCTTTAGAAAGCCACAGAAGTCTATGGGATTTATGGTACCTAGTATCCATTAAGTTAGGGTGCGGGTTGTGTGAAGCAAATTTATTGGTAATTGGCAATAGCGCATCGCGGCAGCAAATATGGTTCAAAACAGCTATGTGTTTGATATTAGTTGAATCAAATGACCACCAAAATTAAACGAATTATGCAGTTTAGATTAAAACATTAAATAAATGCACGGTAGGTTAGTTTAATGAATTCCCTTTATTATCATTGCATAAAATATGATAGTTTACGCTCAAAAATTTGACAATCACTTTTTTACGATTGGTTTATCATTATAAGTAGCAACTATTTAATTTTATGAAACAGTTTCAAATAAGTATTTTCTTTGATTAGAAACATAATTTGACACTCCATTTGTTTTTCTGTCTTGTGATATGAAGGTACATCAAACTGTTGCGACAAAAAAAAAATGCCTTAACTTAATAAAGTCTTACACAATAAACGAGCGATTCGTTTAACTAACAACCGTCACAAACACATAGGAATCAAGGCATTACATATCTATCTACCCAACAAGAATGCACGTCACATCTTCTGAATCCTCGCTTTTGGCTGGCTGGATGCCAGGGTCGACTTGCCTTGCTTAACGAAACTGGGTTGGCTGCTTGTTAGCTAACCCACGTATCGTTTTTCCATCTTTCCTAATAGTTATTATGACCATTCCGACTTCTAGAATCTCTATAGAGGTGCATAAAGATTACCTACATAGGCAGTTAGCCACCCGTATCAGCCGAATAGTACCAACTAGTTGTCGCCCGGCGGGCGAAATTTAAATACAAATATACCATAATTCATTTAAATACAAATATATATTAAAATAAAATATAAGTTTTCTGCACTCCTTCTCCATAAAAACTTTAACTGTGCCAAATTTCATAATCCTCCGTCCGCGTAATTTTCGTGAAAAGGGGTACAAAGTTTTTGCTTGATGTATTAATATATAGAAAATGGTCCGCAGAACATAAATGAATAAAGGGGTTTTGTTAGTCATTAATGGCCGATTCCTGTAATTTACGGACACTTTTAGGTTAAAATTAATACTCTTGTATCTATACCAATAATGAAGCTACCTTCGCATAATAGACCCCCCCCCCCATTTGGAAATATTATTAGTATTATTTATTTGATCAGTTTACAAATAAAAAATTATACTTTTGGAAAGCAAAACGATCCATTTTTGTTTATAGGATCCGAGCATTAATGGCTCAATGCGGACTCTTAACTGCCTAGGATTTTTTTTTAAATATCATGCAGTGCAATTAAAGTGGCGAGACTGAAAAATGACTGTATTTTTAATTGAAAAGTAGAGTGGTTACAGCGGACGTAAAATCTTGATTTATTTTTTTAAACATTCGTCAACATTTTAGTCTCAAAATGAATGCGGTTGAAAGTGTTTATGTTTAAAGTATTTAAAAAAAAATGGTAAGTATTATGACTGGCAAATGGAATAAAGATAACCAACAATAAAGTTACTGTGGGAAACTGCAACCTAAACATACTTAACAGACTTTCCTTTTAAAAGGGATTTTCCCATATAAGTCGGCTTTTACTCCACTCAGAAGTTCTGTAGTTTCCGCAGCGTTTCCAGTGAGGTAACTCGGTACAGTACCTGTTAACTGTGACTGGTGGTTATAAAAGCAGACTGAGTCCAGGTACTTTAGAAAAAGAAATAGCATTATTGTTTTACTTCAACGGAGTATTTTTGTTTTATGCTATTGTAAAAAATCTATTTGTTTAGAATTTTCCCAACTATATTGGGGTAGTCAGCTCTCAGTATAACTGGATGCAGCTGGTAATACTAGTATTTTACATGCCTGTCTGACCTCCATAACCTGATTACTGGCTAACATGATAGCCTTCGTACCTAAGACTGGTTGTCAGACTTTTGGGCTTCTAACTACCCGTTACGACGTAAAAGTATCAAAAATCTACAAATGACAGCTGACACCAACGACTTAACGTGTTTTTCGAGGCACGGAGGGGTCTCGATATGTATTGTATGGTTCCCATCCATAAAACGACCGCGGCAAGCATCGCTTATGGCTCGTGGCATCTTTACTTCTTTTCTTCACATGTCTAGACAACTAAATACCAAGAAAAGTTCAAAGCTCTTCGGGGATAGTAGTAGGTATCTACACAATATATCAAAATATTAATGTATTTCGGTAACATAAACATATTGAGCCGGGTATCGGAACGAGGCGTCAATACCTCGTACAGCACAACGGAATTATTTTTGTATCACAATACAGAACTCTTATTCACTTGGAGTTCTTTTCACTTTTATTTTATTTCCAACAATGAAAAGAAATACAGAAATAAGTATTGCTTTGTGCATGTCGGTAGCGCTTCCATAATCCGATTGTTATATTCTTTGAAATAAAGAGGTCACCGCACACTTACTTACATTACAAACTTACATACTGCAAACACAATGACACTCTGCTGATCCGATACACTCAATCAGTATCGGCGTAGCATCGCTTCAGTATCGCGACAGCTGGTACAATTTACCAGCTTCAGCTTTGTCAGCGGCGTCATTGTGGCGATGGTCAGTCGTAAGCGGGGCGACGCACTATTTGGAGACTACTACTAGTCGGTTTCGGCTCATAAATTAAATGTTTTTATAGATATACAGCTGATTTTATTTTTGATAATCTAGAAAAATGATGTGGCCTAAAATGTTATAATTAATACAAAACAAACTTTTAAGATTAGAAATATTGATTAAATAAAATAAGAAAAATCTTTCAAGTATTTATTTCATTTCTAGCTCGGGTGAGCTGGCAATGAAAAGGACTATTATCTGGTAAAAATAATCCTGAAAAAAAATACAAATTAAAATATTTTTGTGATCATTTTTGGAACATCGTATTAAGATAATCTTGTTATAAACTAGTACCAGCCACATGCATTATGTACTTATGTATAATATAGTAGATTAACTTCTTAGCAACAGTTTAGGGTATAAAACAAGAACCTGCGCCAATTTTTACAAAATGTATTTATGACCAGGGTGTCTTAGGCACCTCCACATAGTGAGACACCTCAGAGGTGCTGAGCTTGTTACGAGCTTCTGTTGGGTTGACAAAGAGCTGATAAGGCGAGGTGATGCCGATCCACTGCATTACTGACGAGTATTTGTGTGCGATGCTCTTAATATTGAAATTAATATATCTGTGCATAGGTACTGTGAGTCTTAAAAACAAAGCGCAGCTTAGGAGTCTAAGGAGTACCGGGAACAGCGTTAATATTATGTGCCACATCCAACGTAATATTTAATTTACAATGGATTTGAATATTCCGTTACAGTCGTGATGTTGTGTTGAATATTGTAATCAGAGAACAAAGCAGTGTTTTCAAAGCCTGGAGTGCATACATAACGTACGTATATACATACACAAGCCTACATACATCCAAAACAACTACGATTGATAAAATAATTTTCAACGGTCACTGGAAAAGCCATGTGGTAATCGGCTCACCTACGAGATCCTAAGCCATTTTCGTACCCGAAAATACGCAGTGTTTGCATTTGTTAAAATTACAAAGGACGTATTAAAGCCTGCCATTTATTACACATATTTCAGGCAAGCGTATTGAGTCTCATAAGGCAATATTAAGTCAGTGGGTGGATTGGACTGATTATTTCAATTTCATAATGACATAAGACATTTTATTGTTTATCTTTTAAATAAATACGAACTCTTATCACGACCAAAGGTATCCATCATTTTACTTGAATAAATTAAATAATAGCTTTTCATTAATTTTATGCTTGGAATAGTGTTATTTATATTGGTAGTTGTTCATAAATGTTTTAATGCCAATTACAACGCTTAAAAATTAAACGTTAAAACGTTGCGTCGTCTTTAAAAACATATGAAAAAACTAGACAGGGAGGAATATCAAATTTGAAAACTATGTTAGGCGAGAAAAGACAAGATAGATAATAACATACAATTTTCTGGAACCATAAAAGAAGGGTGGAAATATGGCCATAAATAAATAGGCTCTACTTCAACGTTATCAGGATATATGGCGATACTGCGAAAACAACTGACTGACACAAACAGGCTTCATATGCCATTTTATTTGGCACTGCTGTGGCTTTTTCTGTGTTTGAACAAATGAGTGCGTACCATTAGGTGCACTGCCTGACATACGCAGATAACTAGCCGAGTAGCCGTGTGAACTGTCACCCGTGTTTGGAAATTTGATCTGAAATACATAGCCTGACGAATGGCACTTTATTCCATTCGCTCTGGAATTTGGAAAATGCTTTATAAATAAAAAAGCTTTATAGAAAATACAGTGTTGGAGTATTAAAATATGAACCAACCGCTTATCGCCAGGTTTTCATATTGTGTTTTTTGTTTGAGTCAAATTCATCGAATGAAACACTAGTGTTGTTATCAAGAAAAATGTAAACATAGTGAAATAGACGGTTTTAACATCTCTATTTTTAAATGTTCTAGATAAAAATAAATTGCAGGTAATTAATAGATTCGACAGACTTTCCAATTAAGTTGAAAGCTGCTGATTCCGTACGTCAACAGTTTAATTAACCAAACACATTCTCGTATCCACATTCTAATGAACCAGCTAACATTAAATCTCGGAATACATTTCATCCCTTACGGGTGGAGGACATTTGGCCGTAGGTACAATTGTGAGATAAAATTGTCGACACCCCTCTCAAAGTTGCCGTTTATATGTTAATTCCGAACGTTTTATTGTTTTCCCGGTGGAAATAAAATGAGAAGCGTGCGCGTATTCTGATTTTAGCTTAGAGAGAATTCAATGGTCATTACGAGGATTTTTGCCAGGACTTGTAGGTACGTTGAAATAGAGTACTGCTATCAATATTGAACGTAATTTAAATAATGCAACAACTTTGGCACGTACCCATTTTGAAACGAATGAACGTCGACCAATGACGAACGATGCTCAAAGAACATGAATGCAGATATCGTACTTCACAAATCTCTATTCCAATCTATAGTAAATTTTAAAACAAGATTCGTACTTGACCATCTCACTAGAATATGAATGAGCCACGCAAAAAGAGGAGGGTCTCAACAAATGTAGTTTTAAATCGAGGCACACTAAGCATAGATATTTCAAATTGAAATTCTAAAGGGCTACTTGAGTATTGGACTCGTATCCTCGCATAGGGTCGTAAACCTTTCAAATGGCGGACTTTCTCTTCACATTTGTGGTGTTACCTACGTGTATGAGTAAAATAATGACCTACCGTTTTTTTTCTTTTTCTTTACATTATGGTAGGGACACAGGGTACGGCCTCAGAATTTTAGGCCCTAGGATAACCTAAGAGCAAGACGAAAATTAACGCAAGAACTTGATAACTCAAATTATGAAATTTAGTTTTGGTCTGTGAACAGTAAAAATGTTTTGTTCGAATCAAAATTAACAATATCCCTAGTCTCCATCGTCCTGTGGTGGACGTGGTTAGACTAGGGGCACTGACTAGGGGCTTAGTATGCCACAACAGGGGCCAAGTCTATTTATTTAGAAATGTTGCAATGGTCTTGCCGTACTGAGTTTTTGACAGATTTTGATGGCAAAACTGACAAAACTCTGATTCAATTCAATTTTCATTTGTGAATTAATAGACTTGGCTTCCTGTTGTGGCATACCGGTAGCTAAACAGTAAATTACCAGTCCAGCTAGCGGCAAAAGGAAATAAGTAAGCAGTTATCTTTGAAAACACTTTTCCTTAGAAGTCCATTCGAAGAGTTAATTATCAAGGAAAAGTTTTAAATTACTTGTTAAGGTCATGTTGTCATGGTAGACTGAACTTGAACGTTAGAGAACCGTTTCCAGGACCTTACCTACTTTCCTTCCTTCTACTTTCAAAGTAAAGTAAATACCACTTGAGTGCAATGCTGACCTTGTACTAAAGATCGAGGTTTGGGTAGAACACGGAGATGAATCGTTGGCCGCTACTTTTTGATATCTAATTTCTACTACTTAATTTACTCGGGTAACGACTCTTTCGTTGGGCTCCAGTTTGTTGGCTAACAAGTGAAGGCAGACAAGATACACCCATGAATTCAGCTCATGATTCTAGACCTCTCACGCAGAAAATTTTCGTCGGTAAGCAAAAAATATAGTATTGTGTCATAGAACATTTTCAATGCAGGGGCTTGTGACTCGTGTACTGAATCCTGACTGAATTTCACCTAATAAGTGTCCTTGTCTCATTATATTATTATTTAGTGATTTGTCTAGCCTACTCTGTCTACGGGAATACGTGACTTATGTAAACGGTATATTTAGTTCGGAAAAGCCAACACGGTCATTATCATGCGGTGAACGAATGATTCGCTCGGATGCCTATTAAATAAAGGTCATGTGAAACATCCCTAACCGATCAAAAAGTTCTAAGTGTACACAAACAACGTAAACCACATGATTGGGAATTTCTTGTTAGAGCGAAAAGGTACCCCGGCCTACCTCGGTTGGATAACCGAACACAATTAATGGAGGCTTTAAATAATTATAATATGATCATCAGTAATGTGATCTTAAACGTTACGTAGTTAGGTAGTTTTTCGCTCACCGGTGATGGGTGTTAGGGATCAGTATAGAGGACCAGCCAATCGGAGTCGATTTCTAGCCTTTGATTTCAAATGAGAATTAGGTACATTTAAATTCTTACGCGGACCTATTATAGAAACAGATGTTTTCATCATCTGCCTACCCTTTTCATAACTATGTTGGGGTAGGCTTCCGGTCAACAAGAGAAAAGCGTGCTTTAAACAAAAAGCAATCATAGATAACAGTATCATTGTTCATTTATTCACCGTCTTCAAAGTTACATTTTAAATAATCTAAAAACTCATCTTGATTTTATTTAGGAGTCATTCATTAAACTTTTACTACTGTAATGTAACCATGTCGGAACACTAAATTAAATCGTTGACAACTATTGGACCGTTCTAGCCTTAAATGGCAATCACTTCCATGAAATCCAATTTTCAGTTTCCTGTGAATTTCCATTCTGACACGGTCAATCTGCGAAAGGTGTTCGAAATTTCGTGAAACGGCCTTAATACTGAATGAAATAGGTGTTCGGGACTTCTGGGTAAACCGAAATCATTCATGGTGAAAGTTGGTATTTACAAACAGTAAGAAACCAAGGAGACAATGTAATAATTTACATTGTATTGCGCAGTCTACTGTCCATAGGTATAAGTTAGAAATAAGCCAATCTGAAGTTGTGTTACAACTTTATGTGCATCCTGCGCAGCGAAGAGATAATCCTATTTGACAACATTTTATCTTTGGTCTCTCAAAAAGGTCATAAAACCTTTAAATTTCTGTAAATATATATGCCCACTGCTTGATCTCACTGAACAACGGAAACTACGTTACGTACGTTACTTTGCTTAGCTACCGACTGTCGTTAGGGCTTACGTAAATACATAAATTGCTTATCTAGAAAGAGAGATATCTAAATATATATTTACTCATTACTGAATTGGAACCGTGCACCTAGCTTCTGACGTTTCATAAGTGCCCTTGCAGGTTTATGTGAAATGAAATATTTTGATTTGATTTGATTTGAAGCTAGCTAGCAGGCCCTTGGTTAGCCATCGTTATTCTCAGAAAATTTTAAATCAAATTTGACTTTCTTGCGGTCTTTTTGAATTGGAATGTTAATTACAACGTTTCGTTTAAATTACTTATTAGGGGAATCCTATACACGTTTCAAACCGATACAAATTAAGCAAAAATAATTATAGTAATTTACGAATTCGCCTCAGTCACCAGAGTGTCTTAAAATTTTATATCTTCAGGAGGTATTCACGCTCGAATGCTAGTGAATTTTCCGCCTCAGACCACGGAGAAAACGCCCCTCACTACCCTACCATGGGGTAATGGCACTTTTTACGGTTCTGCGCTATAATCAGAAGGAAGAATGATTGCGTATATTATGGCAGAGTGTATATACACAATGCGGATATTTTCTCGACCGTCCTTTTCGGTTTTCCCTTAAGCCATCGATTTTGTTCTTCGACATTTTTAAAGCTGCATTTATGTCCGTATTCATCTCATACCGAAGGGTGCAAAGGCTTCATTGCGCCTAGTTTTTATTGCCGGTCAACTTTCAGGGTGAGCAGCAGCATCCGCGTCAACGACTGGGAATTCTACACACTTTATTCACGTTCCGCCTTTCCGCACTTTTATATTTGTTACGACACCCCCCTGCTGACGAAAGTTTGGAACAGGGACATATTTTTCAAGTTTATACGGGTTTGTAGAGGTAAGAGGTGTGCCAGTGACATTACGTTGAACAAGATTGTTTGAACACAAGCAGCAACTTTACCACGAAACTAAACGAAAAAGTTTTGACCGTCCACTCAATTCATCCAATATGAAAATATCTAAAATAGAAGCTATAGATGATTGTGAAAATATTGTTGCTCAAGGAGCACGGCATTATAATAAAAATATATTTAGCTTTTTGGGGTATAAAATACACGATTTCAACGAAAAGGGTTGTAAATTTTCTTTTTAATAAAATATTTTTACTTTACCTGCGCCAGAAAGAGGCACCGGAGCCATGTCTACAATATCTACAAGCATCTCTTTAAAGGAAAAAAATACCCGCGCACAAAGGTTTTAAGTTTGATGTACGTTTTTATCATTTTTAATAAAATATAAAACGTCATGGTTATTTCTGTGGTACTAGAGTAGAGCATTTTGGGCCATTGCTATTTTTATGCTAAATGTCTTTGTTTAAAGCTAGGTGCAAATACCATTTCTTTTTTATAACATGGCTATAACTACGGCTCTGTGCAGGTGCAATAAACACGTTGTTGCCTTATTTTCATTATCGCCACCGTGGTTGAGAGTCAGCGATTAAAATTTTCTCGTTTATTTTAACACGTTGGCTGCATATTAAAACCGCTCGAAAAGTCGAGATAAAACATACAAGATATGTGGTCACACCGTAAAAAATAATTAATGCCGGCGACAAACTTAGCAATTTGCCGAGTGGCTCGTAAAGCCTGAAGTTGTCCCGTCAAACCACTGAGTGCTACACAACTTTGGACAATTCCAACGTAACGTCGACGCGTCAAATGACGTCAGGGGAGTGACGCCGGCCTAATGGAATATTCTACATTAAATGAACACTTCTAGCTACAATACTTCCGCGGGGTCCTACTACATCTGTTGATGTAGCCGACGTTGCCATAAATTGTGCTGGCTGATTCAATGTTTCATAGACTATACCATGAACTTTTCCTTCCTGTCTTAGGTATTATTAATCTGCCCATGCCAAGCGCAATTAATGTCGCAACATAAATAGGACTTTAAACGATTACCTCAGTAATACATTTTTTTTATTTTTTAAACGTTGCCCCACACTAGGAATTACTCCTGTATTGTGGGTGCGTTTACAAACATTTAAACTCACATACACAAACAGCCAGACCCGGAACAACCAATATTTGTTCCGAGCGGGAATCGAACCCGCGACACACAGCGCAGCAGTCAATCGGTTAACCGTTGCGCCCACCGTGCCGTCCATACTCGACGTACATATATCCATCGTATTGTTTTAAAAGAATTCCGCTTAGTTTACATGATTTCCAACTTTGAAGTGAATTTCCGCCATCACCTGTTCACACCCTCAGGGAAATACTTTATGGTTTCAGCCAATTTACGGTTATGTTTTGTTTCTAACACAAGTTTCGTTTCGACATGGCTTTTAGAAAACCCTCTGCCGGTTTAGTTGAGTCCCTTTCATAGTGAGTAGCGCGTAGGTACGATGGGTTCAACCCATTCAAGAAAAACTGCAAGATAATTCAACGGATCAAAAGGTGCCAAATTTTCATTAGTAAAGGACGTATAAAAAGCTTGAATAAATAATGAACAGCTTTGATAATAACTCGTATGATAAGGGGAATCGTGACGAAATTGAGGCTTCGCTCCGTAATCTTCTTATCGAGTAAAAGTCAGGGGGAGCGGATCTTAGGCTCACATGGCCCTATATCCCTCGTCAGCAAAATCACACTAGCACTACGTAACTCATGACGTCATGAGTTACATCACATCGGCTCAAAACTACCGCCTATTATCCTACTAGCAACGTAGGTATTATATATTATATATATTTAACTGAATACTATAAGCAATCTCATGCAGTCGGAATCTTCTGAAATTTAACAATAAAGACCTTTATTGCCTACTACTGCATGAAATTGCTTATAGTATTCAGTCTAATAGTCATCCTTTTAAAAAAAGTTTAATGTTTCCATCTTTTTAATTAAAGTTCACTTTTTAGATAGTCGGGTTTTTTGAATTTGTAATTTTATTTTTCCGTGTTGTGTTCCGTGTGGTGCCGGACGTAAAAGAATAGCACCATCCCATTTCTTCCCGTGGGTGCCGTAGAAGGCGACTAAGGGACTTATTAGAGAATGGGCAGCAGCGTTCTCTATGCATTTGACCACCATACTGCGATCGCCAACCCGCCTGCCAAGCGTGGCGATTTTGGCAAATGCCCCCTTTTGTGTCCAGCAGTGGACGTCTTTCGGCTGATATGATGAAATATTTTTTTTATTTCACAGTTTTTAGTTAATATAATTATTTTTGAGATTTATGAGACCTATTTATGATACGCCATATTGCGTCTTAATTCTTTTTTGATGACGTAATATGGCGTCAAAAAGCGGCCATTTCATTTTTTTTTTCAATTTTGATATACCCAATGTCACTCTCACAATTAAGACGAATCTAACGCCTCCTCTCAAGCTGAAATCGATCAAGCCGTTAAGGCTACAGAGCGTGCCAAAGGAATATACATACAGACATACCTACACTTGAAAAACATAACCCTCCTTCTGGCGCAGTCGAGTAAAAATGAGGACTTAGTTTATTAAACATTCTCGTTAATTACCCGAATAGCTCTGATGTTATTATGCAACCAACCTGTGAAATTGTAAAATATTCACCATAGATTTGGTGATCAGCAAATTCGAATAATGTATCTACAAATTATTACCTATGATCCGATAAGTTTAAAAAATAATCTGATTAAAATAAAAAAATAAAAACTTTTTATAAACTGAAAACCTGACGTGAAACGTTTTCAATAGAAATTCGGCAGTGGCATTTTGTTAAATGGCTGTCATTCAATGGATAAGGAAAAAAAGTTTAAATGTGTTAGCGTTTTCAACCCCATCGCGGGGTCCGTCTGCGGGATAGGTACCTACCCCGCTTTCCTTTGTATACTCCCCTTGTGTTAGATATTTTTTATAATGCCTTCCCCCTCTTGTGAAACTGCCTGATTGTTTGTTCTGAATAATTGTATTCAATCAAGTGTAACTTTTGAACTACTTTATTCGTTTTCGGGCAGGGGAAGGAAATATTATGAATTTTAAGGTTAATTTTTACAAGATTTTCAAAAGGTGTTTATCACAAAAATCCGAGCAGAAAGCGATTGAGAGTAGGATCGCTGAGCGTAAAGTCACGTTCTAAAGGCGGACGCGGTACAGAGCGGGACCAGACGGGACGACGATGTGCTATAACAATGTACCATTCACGTATCGCGTAATTGGAAAAATTCCGGATCGTCTCACATTTCGTAATGATTTAACTCATATTCTTATAGTCTTTATGTAAGTATATCTAATGTATATTTCATCCTAAAGTCGTTTTTGTTGCTGGCTGTATGATCGCGTTGTTCTTCTAAACTACGAATCATATTTTGATGCGGTTTTCACCATTATTTAGTGATTTTATTCCGAAAGGCTTATTATGCAATAATTAGCTTTTAAAAGCCGCGTCACCCGCGTTGTCGTCTAAAATTATCCCACGGGATCGTACTACCGGAATAAAAAGCATCATAAGAGTTAATCCAGGTTATAAAGTATCTGTGTGCCGAATTTCATCCGAATTCGTTCAGCCGGTTCTATACAATTAATAACCAATACTAATATTAGTATAACTTAATTTTTTTGTTAATAAGTAGAAAGTAGAGAAGAAAATAAGTGGGGTAGATTGTTAGTAGGAAGTAATCTCGATATTTTGTCAAGTCGTTAAAACCATCCGACGCCGGGGCGGATCGCTAGTTTCCAATATTTTCGTCTCATGCAGGATAATGTCGTAGTAAAACCCGTAGAACTGACAGGAACAAATAACTGAGTGATAACTATAAGATTAGGTAATTTGCGGGTGCCTCGGTTACCTCGTCTCATAACAGCTCTCTTGAATTTTAATTAGCAGTTTATTACACAGAGCATTCCGCTAATTATGCGGCATGTTCTTACGTGACATAATTTTATAGTAAATGATAATATACGCGACAGCCAAAACGAGTGAGCGAATGAGTTTGAAAATCTTTGACATACCACACGAACAGAATTTAAGTTCTTATTATGTTCACCTCATCATCATCTGCCTTTTTCCAACTATGTTGGGGTCGACTTCCAGTCTTTCCGGATGTAGCTGAATACCGATGTATGAATACTGAATAATGATGTAGTATTATGTTCACCACGGCAATAGACATAAGCACCCCTTGTTCATTTTTCATCAGAAATTCAAACGTTAAATTATTCAATTCGAAAGAATTATAAATGCATATCGTGGTTAAAGCGGGGCAAGCTCAGGGGCGAATGATGACTGAAAGCTAATAGCTAGAACCAGCCATGCCTTGTGACGTCGAAGTTTCAATGCCGTCCCTAGAACATGCAATGCGCGTAACGCGACCGTCGGCAACGAAAGCGGTGCCAATATTTCCATCAAATGTTTCTGCATTATTGCCGTTAATTTGCTCCATATTTTATGTATTGCTAATGAATGTGTGGCATGGTAGGTTCGCTCGCTGCAATTGCATCTAAATACCTACTATCCGTCTAACTAGTGTGACCGTTGGCATTGCAAGTAGCTTGATGTTGCCCACAATTGAGCAATTTTAGATGCTCCTATACGCGAAACTCGTAATAGGAGATTAATTGGATGCTATCGGCTTTAGGTAGGTATAGATGGCAACCTCTAGATGTCTTACTGTGAACTCTAGTCGAAAGGTTAATGGAAGCCACCACAATTGCGTAACACACTTACAATCACAATCTTAAGGATTAGGAAGGAAACTCATAAAACTTTGCTTCGTCCTCCGAAAAAAATTTCTGCTCGAAAACGCAAATATTGGGTGATGACAATTAGCATTGTTATTGTGTTCTATGTAAGTGTACTAGCATCGCAAGGCATCTTTATAAGAAAAAAAAAAATCACTGAAGCAGAATCTGAGAATGAAATCTCAGAATGAAAATACCTGCATATAATAAAGTAAATATAAAAAACAAGGTTTTTTCAATGTTGTACTTTAGGAAATCATATCGTATCCGAAATATTATTATCCTTGAAACAACAAAACATTTACAACTATTCAATTTCGCTTCACAATGTTGTCAAAACAAAGCAAATAAAAATTACATGAAATAGTTATTCATGTAGGTAGGTTTGGGATTTTGTGTCTACATCACAATGAATTTTGCAATAAATAAACTTAACATCAATTGAATTGTTGAATGTTTACGAAAAATTAAATCTGTAAAGCGTTATTCTATAAATTACCTTATACCGCTGGAACTACCTAAAAACACTTGTTTATTACTATTTTTGGAATGATGGAATTATACTTTATTTTATCTAAAATATGTCGTCCATAATACTGCAGATTTTATAGAAAAGTTAAAACTACATTTGAAATATAAATTCCATTTGGTCGCTTATAGGACCAATAGGTATGCATTAGTGCTCACAAAATAAGTGTTCATTATAATTTTGTGGAGCTCACCACAAAATTATATCAAATAATATTTTACATTCTGATTCAACATTTTAGTTGGCTTTTTTCGTATTGGTACAATTAAGGTATATGTACCTATTATGCGTATTACCTTATTGCATTCATTATCAATTTTGTAAATTGAAATTGAGGAAAATGCGGTTTTATTTCAATAAAGAAAATCTTGATAGCTGAACAATATTTAATGCAGTGATCATCGTTTTTACTAATTGCCAGTTTGTACGTCCTATGAGTCTTTCCCGTCCCCTCTTTTAATACATTTACAGACATATAATTATTATAAAACTGTTGACGCGCAACTGATTACCCTAGATTCATTTACGTTTATTTGCTTTCCACAAGGTAAAATAAGATGTTAACAGTAGGTACATGATTCTGAATCCTACTAAGTTCCAATATTTAGTAGTTAAAAAAATGCACTATCATACATTTTTACAGCGTGGGTATTGTTTGCACTTTTCTATGAAACAACAGATATTTTGATAACCGACCAAAATTTTCTACGCTAGAGGGGCTAGAATCATGTACTGAATTCACGGTATCAGTTTGCGCATCGATGTCCCTGCCATCCTATACACCGTGACATTTTAGTCGTCTTACAACGGCAGCCCACTTCATATATACAATGACTACTAATCATTTATAAAAATAATAAAGCATTGTTTATTTTTCTTTGTACCTATTATCTTAATTAATGGTAACAATGTTTTAATCGCGCCTAGAGGTATCTTATGACGGATACATTGAGTGGACCACTTTTGTAAGACGACTAAAATGTCACGGTGTATAATATTTTCTTACTTGGTTCATGAAATAAAGTAAAGGGTACCCTAATTGTTGAGTTTTGTTGAATTAAAAGTAATACACAACGCGATGACAAAACTAAGACGAACTAATAAAAAAAAAGTTTGGCTCGCAACTCGAAATGATCAACAAATACTTAACGGCGGTCATCAATCACTCCTAAAGCCACATAGCTCAGCGGTGCAAAGAAAACACAATAAAAAAGACTAAAATTACTTCTTTTCGTGTTACGGGTTAAGGGCCATTTTGTTGCCACACATAAACAAACAGGGGTGTTGTTGCCTTGGACGAATTTAGAGCGATCCAATAAGAAGTCACTGTAAACAACGTCCCTTCTGCAAACGATTTAAACAAGTAAATACTGTAGCGTCTGCATTCTCCTGACAGATGCCGCCGACACTGTAACAAATGAAAGCAATTATATTTGTCAAGTGTATTATTAATTACTGAGTATTCCTACACAAACACTGTTCTCGTGTTTCAATAATAGCCTAGTTACATAGGTATATTTGAAGCTCACAAACATCTACAGAGTAATTGTTAGGTTAGAACGTAAGTAGGTAGAAAAAATCTCAACCTTTCATACTTGCCTATGCTAACCTTGACCGACTGTTTTCTGTTAAAGTCTGTCAAAGTTAAAAAAGCCTTTTCGGAGGTTGCGTAAGTGCAGGGGCGCGGGGCATCGGAAATAAGCTTTTTAAAAGACTAGGTTTTGCTCGCGACTGCATTCGATACTAACTTCAACCCCATTTGACCTGATCAGAAAGGGACCTTAAGGTCCAGGATAGACCACGAAATTCAAATTATCTTACATTTTTTTTTGTAATTTGTACGTTTGTTACGGCATACAACCTTGCACCTTAAAAAAAGCGATGTAAAGGCTACAATAAGTTACCTATATGTGAAGGTACATAATAAATGTACGTATTATAGGTAGGTACATGGTCTGTAATGGGTACCTTCAGATTTTTCTGATCTGAACCAAAATCCGTAGCGCGTGTGGCTACTACAGCTTCAGGTAAAATCATTAACAATGGCCAGAACGATTGCTTTAGAACCAAATTAAATCTGTTCTATGCGATCGCTTCGTGTACCTGCACGATCCATAAGTAATCAGTCAGTTATCCCCAAGTGAATACTAACTTTTAGTACACTTTTTATACAGCAATTTGATCCGCCCCTGCTTCACATGTCCAATGGCGACATGTGAAAACTTCGAGTCTTTCTAGGGTTAAGCATTAATGTACCATTCACATAAGCCTTCCGGAACAAATACTCTGAATTATAGAGAAAACTGTCTTAAAATGCATTGTGTAGTTTATTAGAACTGTCAATGTAATCATGTATGTTCGCTGTCTACTGCTATACAAATTACGCTCATAAATAATAATAAAGCCACTACCGAAGCGTCCTTGTTCAAGAACTTTGTACCAATTTAAACATAGGTTTGCCATGCTGCTTTACGTGGCATGGGAAACACAGCTGCTTGTGAAATGTACAGTTTATGCAATAATTTCCTATGTCGGTTATGGCCGGCGGAAATTATATAGCTGATATAATGCCAATGGATGGTACGCGCAGTAACCTAAGTTGGAGGTTTTCAAATTCTTACAGGAGCTAGTACGTTCCTCTACTGTACCTAATCATATATTTTTATAAATTACTGGCTATGCCCGCGACTTCGTCCGCGCGGAATAGTTATTTTTTATTATTTATTTATATTACTTATGCCGTGGATTGATGGCGCCAAAGTAGAGTGTTTGTTTTTAATGGTTGTGTTTTAATAGAAAACGAGGAAACGAATCAGACAATGTTAGATCCTAAATTCAAAGGTCCATATAAAATGATCGATGTGTTAGACGGTGATAAATACCCACTAAAGGCGTTTGACTCTAAGCGAACCTACAAAAACCCTCATGAGCGTATGAGAAGGATCCCCGATCACCAAGTTCCTCCAGAATTAGATGTTATAGATGAGAACAGTGGTCGTGAAACCACCACTGATATAGAATGGCTTGTACACTCAAACTCGAAACTTAAGACCGCACCTCATGAGCTATATGTGCCGATAGGTCTACAAAGGATAGTTGGTGCGATTTCTGTCTTTGGTGGTGCACAGATTACAATGAAAGTTTCATGATTTGAGTATGCATTGCTTATGTTTATTTTGGTAAATTGTTGTTCTTGTGGTTTAACTTGTTGATTGGTGAACTCCTAGCTGTGTTGGTGCACACAGCACTTCATAATTATGTTGTAGCACATATCGCGCTTACTTCTTTTTTTGGAGAATCGTTGGTTCAATCTGGTGCACAGAGCGCTTCATGTGCAGTAAGCACATGTGATGATGGGCCTCGACCGCATCTCATGTGTAGTAGCATATGTGGAAATGATGCTACACAGAATCATTGGTGCGATTAGGCTGTGTTGGTGATCTGAGGCCTTATTGCGAATAATGAAACTCGCCATCTCGATCAAACGCTTCGAGCGCGTTTGACGCTCCGATTGGCCCTAGATTGGTGACGGACCAATCGGAGTCCCGAACGCGCTCGATGCGTTTGATTGAGATGGTTAAATAAAACTCACTCTAGTGTGTTGTTGTAGATCTGTAATGAACCGTTTGTACGATTCTATCCAGTGTAGGTACACAGATAATAGTGAAACCTTCATGAGTCCAGTATACATTGTTTAAAAAAATTGGGAAATAGTACTTAACTGATTCGTTAAAATTATTAAGATTTTCTTTGGTTTAACTTATTGATCGGATCTTTTCGAATGATTAATATTGTTTGGGGTGCACTGTGAACGAAACCTTGATAACAAAGCATTGTTAATTATGAGGGATGGTTCTTGTACCCAAACGTAGAGAAATTTAAGTACCAATGAGACACAGGTACCTTAGTTGTTAGGTATTGGCAGGATAGCCGAAACAGTTAACTCTCTGAGTATTTATTGTCCACAGGTACTACACCCGAGGACGGGTGCTAGTTAGGGATGGCCGTGTCGTAGATTGATGGCGCCAAAGTATAGTGGACAGCGCCATCTAACAATTTGATTCGTAAACGAATAATCATGTAACGGGAAACGCAAGCGAGCCCTACCGCTTGGACACCATCGTCGGGGGAGGGGATGCGGCGAGGACTGGTGGAGAGACCGAGTGCAGCGACAGTCTACAGTTGACAGTCGAGCTCGGACAGTCTAGGCAAACGCTCAGTACCAACGCACGTGTTTGTTTCCGATACACAATACATGTTATTTAAAATTCAAATTATCTTTTCGTTCGAGTACCCACTACAGTGCTCACACCTACTTAAACTGTGTCGGATCGTAAAGAAGATCCGATGTTTCGCATCTCGGCTACCATTATGCGACATATATATTAAATAAAAATAAATAAAATTTCTAAAATAAAAGTAGCCCAAGTTACTCCTTATTAAATCAGCTATCTGCTAGTGAAAGTCCCGTCAAAATCGGTTCAGCCGTTTCAGAGATTAGCCGGAATAAACAGACAGACAAAAATTGTAAAAAAAATTATTCATAAATGAATAACATTTTACTAAAGTAAAAAGCGGTTATTTTAATTTTACAAACCGACACTCCAATTTTATTTATCTGTATAGATTTTGTGGGTACGTTTTTTCTTCAGTGTAAAAAACTTAAACATCAATTTTCATCAGAGAAATTTGTCACTGTAAATCATTATCATTCTCTGGCCCTTATTCTAATGTATTTGTTTTTTCTCCTCCATACTTCTCTATTAGCGTCATCTCGGTAGTCACCCTCTTTTTAACCATATCATCATTCACACAGTCCATCCATCGTTTCTTTGGTACTCTTATAGCCATCAACATTCATACTCAAAAATTTCCTCACAAACCTTTTCCTCATTCCTCCGTATTACTGAAAAAACGATGGAAAATTACTTTTTATGCTGACCCTACATTTTGCGAAAACACTTTTTGCTAATAATACAGGAACTGGTCGCATCTCAATCAAGTTTCGTATGTAATAGCTTCAGTCGTGGGGCGAATTTGACACAACACACAATAACTGTCCAGGCTATACGGCTGAAATTTATTCAACACATTAGTATCGACGTTCGCTATTAGTCACGCCCTAAGCCTTTCTATAATTTTACAATATATTCCCGCTTTAATTCAATAAACTAGAATGGCTTTATAATTCACAAATTAACATAACAGAACTCCATACGCTAATACACGGAAATTCCTGCGCTTATCATACCTCCAATTTGCATTGAAATTGGAGAGCATATCATAACAACGCATTTTGTTCATTTTATCCGGTGTGCAAAGTGTTAATGACATGACACAAAAATTAATACTGCAATATGAGATTACACTTTTCAATGATTAAAATACAAGCTGACATTCTGCGGATTTAACTTGTCATACCTAACCATGTCAATTAACACGTTTAATAAAATTTTAAATCTAGCTAAAACTATTGAAATATCGATTTGAATCACTGTCTATAATAATTGTATCAAATACTGTGGTTTCATGTTTGATCTATTATGTAGTGTTTGTTTTGCATTCAACCCTTTGACCGCTCGTGACAACAACAGAACAAGGGGCGGCGGCAATCTATAGAACTTGCGCACAGACCTTGCCGATGACATCTCCGCCGCTAATTTGCTTAGTAATTTGAACGACAACTCGAGTCTCGAAGCCAACTGTCGGTGCCATTCTACTATCTATACAATTTAGAATGCAGTTGAATGCTGCATTATTGCTGTCGGTAATTCTTGAAAATATTATTATTTTTCCGTTTATGTTACTCCAATGCATTAGTTTTCAAGGGATGCGTCATATTCCAGCACATAACTTTCTATTTCGTTTTGCTGGACAATGTTTGTCATAAGCTTTTCTTTGTTAAAATTGTTCTTAAAATGTTTACAGTAGCTCGATCACGTTCAAAATGGTATGTCGGCGAGGCGTGGCGGGTCACTACCGCTTGTCCCCACAATGGCAATTTAGGGTTGAACGCCACCCGTCACGACTCTTGCAAGACTATTAGCCTTGCCGACATTATGTTATGATAAATCATGTTAGGGTAATCTTTTTTATTTTTTTTATTTATGTTAGAACTGACCTCTCGTTCATTATGGCCGCTTGCACCGCTGAACTGTGTATCGGCCGACTACAGTTTGATCGTTAAAATTTGACCCCGTGTACAGTAAACTTAGCCTTGTCAAACATGTCCCTCGAAATTGAGCATGCATCCTGATAGTACTGAATGTGTCAATTTAGAATTCACGCACTCACCAAAAACAAGCCCGTTTAATGTTATTACCCGGAACAGCGCATAAGTTGTGTGAGTTAATACAAGTGGGAGCTTACATTGTTATGACGTACGTGAAACGTATTACGTTTAACCAATAATATTTAACGCGCCAATGTACCTATATTGTACATAGACCTACTTATACATCTATTGTTTCTAAATTGCATCTTGATAAAATTTGAGTGACACGATGCGTGTAGGGAATTTGGGGTGGTTGGGTTATCATAATTTTGATCACGGCTTTCGCGCCAGCGGAGTTGCGCGCAGGTATTATCGACTTCTAATTTACGCACCTACGTACGTCTTCAAACACGCAGCCCGAAATTTTGGGAAACGAGAGTTACGCAACAAGCCCTGATCATTCATCTTACGAGAAAGTTGTATTTTTGTTTTCAAAAGATTTCGTCGGATCATCTGAACTGTTTTGTTTTTAATTTATATTTCGCTCCTGTTTATAACACCGACATTAAGGATCTTTCAAATCGGTATAACTATTAGACGTGTTTATGGCATTGAGTAATTAAATCCAGTTTCACTCCCCTTTTAACAAGCAGAACTCAGATAAAAATATTTATAAGGGACACTACAAACTGCAAGTTTTGATTCGAATCAGGTCGTTATACTAAGTCCGTATGGAATATAATAATATGAACTACCTGACGACTCACAGATGCATAATATAACGCGCACTGGTTTGGCTGAATCTTCATCCCAGGTGATAAGAATTAAAACTTGACCGAAGTTGCTGATTTGGTAAGGTACGGTTTTCATGCACAAATAATCACCGTGGTTTAGGAATTGTTTCAATAACTTAATGTAAAAGAAGCTCCGCTACACAACCTTTACTTTCCATACCGACTTAAGGTTCAGTTTATTTATTCAGGAGAGTGGTGAAAAGAGACTATTACACTATTCATGTGACGCGAATTTTCCTCAGAGAGACACTAGTAGTTTTCGAGCCATAGAACAACGATCAACGTATATTATGGATGGACCGAAGATATAAAGTTCACCATTTTGTCACACGTAAAGCTGCAAAGGTGAATGGAATCGTATGTTCACCTTCCATTTGAAAGAACGTGTTTGTTTGAAAAATAATATTTGCAAGAACGTTCTTTAAACTTTTCCAGAATACTGCAATGTCCATACAGTAGTAGGTTTATGACAAGTACCGTAGTTATTTTCGTAGTAGGTATCTTCCTTTCTTTATAGTTATATTGAAAACGTTTTAAATCTGATTATAACATACGGTTACTCAACTTTTATTAAGCAAAGTTACAATTTGAATGTTACAACAATTTTGTTGAATTTGACTTCCAACTAATTTTGGTGCTATCTTTCTGACTACTGTGCACAAATTCATCCAATTACGAACTGATATAAATCTACCTTTAGTCAGGCTTTAAAGCAGTAGGTATGCAAAAGGGAAATGAAACAGAGGTAGTATTTTTTATAGAAATACGTAAATACCGCATTGAAAACCTAAGCTTAATTAAACTTTGAACTTTTATAAGAATGAAACAAACATGTCTTCGAAATAGAAAATCCCGATCTCCAATATTTAGTGATATTGGAAACCATTTAGTCTACTAGACCCTGTTAAGATTCCTTCTGAGTTTCCCTCTTGCATGTGAAAAGGATAAAATATGGAAACGTAAATTATTTTCACAGACGCATTTCCAGCATTGCGCGATATTTTCCGGCTTTTTACGGCTTCTACGTTGTATTACAAATGCCAATTTGAATTTATGTTTGTAGGCTATGAAATATTATTAGAACTGCCTTTTACAATTTGGAAGTGGTGTTTGGATATAAAAATTGGCATAAGTAGTCTGTTAAAATTATGTGCAGTAAAAACTATAGGAGAGAAGAGGTATAAAATTGGACGGTCAACGCATAACAGATCATAGGGCACTAGGCCATTACTTTTTGCTTTTTCAATCGTCCTTAGGGATCATGTGAAGGTTTTATATAGACCCAACGATAATCAATTCCCGCCGAGAACCAGAATAATACTGCACCCATATAGTTTCATCCCAGCTTTCAGTAAACTGTTCATTTAAAATCTATTTCCTTTACAGCGAAGATGCGGAAAAGTGTCATGAAAATCCAATAGGATTACAATATTTCCTCTTCGCTTCAGCTCAAAGAGGAGGATATCGGCTGTAATCCGAAACATTGTATGGATAATGCGAACCGCGATACATACTCGCAAGCCGCGCTAGTCGTACTACGACCACGTTTCTAGACACTACCGGTTTACGTCACACCTGTATGGCACCATCCGCGGGTACAATAATATGCAGTGCCAGGTATCCTCTTCCGGTAGCCGGGCAACGTGACCGGCAGAGCATATAACTTTGGCGACATAGACGGAAGTGGAAGCACTTCCTTTGAACAAATAATCTGTTTTATTCGTGTTGAAATTATCATTTATATTATCCAAGTAACAGGAGCCAGGTATCAGCGGCTACGCTGATAACAAAGACATCGGCACAGATTTCGACTTAATTTGATCAATAATATAAGTCGTAATGTGGATTTATCACTCGGACTAAGGGAGGAAATCATTATTTATGTATTTCTCATTAAAGATTATTAGCACTTACTGAGAGAGTAATAAAAAATAATTCAGATAATACTCCAACTTTTCTATTTCCTTGTATTTGTATGTAATGAGGCAGGGGCCGATTAAGATAAGGGTTTTCGTGCATTCTGTGAAAACCTTCTCCATAATACTGTTCGGATCATCATTGTTATTTAATTTGTTCACCTCATTATTTTAAAATGAAAGTATCTTTTCTTTCAAAAATAATGAGGTGAATAAATGAAAATAGGAGAACCAACCAGGTGATCCAAAGTGAAAAAGACATATGCCGAAGAATTGCCTGAACTAAGTGGCCTGCCCCTTGTAGGGCACATTCCTTCCAGAACAGTTGGCCGTGACGTGACGACCGCGTAACGGAAGGCATAGCGTTGGAACGCCTCCCACAAGGCAGACGGATGACCTTGCGAAGGCCGCAGGAATCCGCTGGATGCGGGAAGTATAGGACCGGACGACGTAGCAACCCTTGGGGGCCTAGTCAGTGACATCAGTTGAAATGATGATGATGACCTTTCATAAAACAAATAGATATAGAATCTACTCCCCTGTGTAGAACTGACTCACTTTCAAGGAAACTGGAGAAACAACATGATCAGACCTTGCTTGGACCGCCTGCAGAAGGGACTTGATTTATTGGCAGACGACGAGAGACAGAAAACTGTAGAGTTTGTGATTACAAAAGTGCTTCTGACCAGCTAGTAGGGAATAAAATTTAATAGATTGACCTTTAAGATTACAAGAGTATTTTATACCAAAGATAAGTGGGATCATAATAATTAAAATGTCCGAAGAGTCAAGTGTCGCGAGTCTAGTCTTACTACAACTTTCGGTCAAAAGTGTTTCAAAAATGCAATTAAAATAATTTATCTCAAACAGCCTGCCATCAAGGATACCAAAATAAATACTGCAAAGAAAGTCTGATAAAAGGGGCTTCTGACATCTAGACAGACAGACAGACATTGACGAGCTGACAGGAAATGTCAGTCCGAAAGTTTTATACATTTTAAATGTTGATAAATGCAAAAGAAAGCTGTTTATATTAACGAACAGCATTCCTAGAAAATTATTTCGTCATTCTGGTTTGTGAAAGGATGTATTATTTGTCAAATCAATCTGCCTTGCCCAACTATTTTGGGATCAGCTAACAGTCAGACAGTAATTTTACATGAAGCGACTGTCTATACGACCTCCATAACTCAGTTAGGGTAAAACCAGGATAGTTGCTCCAGGGGTATAGTTGCCCCGATAGTAATTACTTTAATTTCGCGGATGAATCGCATGCTATTTTATTAACCTATCTAAAGACTCTCTATTACTAAGTTGACCGTGTCGCATGTCTCTGTGCGATTGCATGGGAACACAAAGTGCGATCAAAGTTTTTGCGGGATAGATGTTCTCGGCGGGGCATCTATCGTAAACGTAATTTATATGGATTAGGCAACTATCCCCCATGCGGGATAGATGCCCCAAAATATAGAGGTACGCAAAAAATCGCTAATACTCTGGAAATATAATGTTTGTTACTTTTTATAAATTTGTTGTTAAAAAACCAAAGTATCGGCCAGTCTTACAAATAAAGTATTTTGCTTTTTATGTTGAGAGAGTGATTTGCAAAAGTGTGGCAACTATCCGGCTTTTACCATACTGGGTAACAGGCGTCTGACTTCTGGGCGGTCAGAAACTCGTAACGTATCAACGATCTATGAATGACAGCCGGGGCCAAAGGCTTTACGTGCTTTCCGCGGCAAAGAGGTGTCTCAATATGTAATGGATGGTCACCCAACCAGCGCAAGCGTAGCGTAACTATTGATCGACGTGTGCGACTCTTGTTATTTAGCCACTGTGACGTGTATTAAATACTTGCATCGTCTGTTTCTGCTTCCAAATAACAAATACTGTCAAATTAAATAACTCATTTGTTATACTTTAAGTGACTCATTGTTACGAAGGGTAAGCGCAAAAAATAAACACCGTAAAATATAGCTTCCATTCCCTACGTTCGGGGAAATGCCCCGAAAATATCTTATGATTTCGGTTGACATTAATATTTCGGTGCCCTAGAACAAACACGGTAAAATATAACACTGTTATTATAATAAACCTAAAAGGTTTATTATAATAATGTAAGTCATAAGTCGTTTATTCATTTGTTTAAGTTAGCTGGGTTAAATTCCTGTGCATAGGAATATAACAGCAATGTAGCAAAACAGTATGCAAGCATGACACAGTAGTATTGTCGCCACAAACCCAACTAGCTGCGGCTTAGGTACACGAAGTCCCCGATCATAGATTCCCGACGCAGATCGCCTTCCGGCCGAGGTAGGTACACGGCGATAGTTAATATAGGTACATAGCTACGATAGCCGCAGAGGTCGAACAGCATCAGTTATCCGTTTATCAATAACAATAGCAATAACTTTGCAAAAACCTACAGTTCCACAAGTATTTTCTTTGTCGTATGAAAAACTTAAAATGCTCAACTGCAGCCTTTGACGGCAACTTTACCCTCATTATTTGAACATTAATATTTTAATATTGCTGACTTTTATTGTGAGCCCGATTAAGGGGCGATTAAACAAAACATAAAAGCAGATTTAATTTGAGATTTGCATGTTACGACTTATTCTTGATTAAAAATATAAGAATCGTCTCGGTTCGGGCAGGTACTCTCTCGACTTTACATATCAGATGTGGCTTACTGTTGTATTTTACATAGAACATAAGGTATGCATGCTATGTCCTCGGGTTTAATGTCTATGCTTATGATCTATGTATGTCTATGCATAAAGAATCTCGCCATATGCTATGCATATGACGAAATTCTAAGAAGTATTTTAAAATACAAACTTGTTTTGATAACACTAGATTTTATCATATTACACAAACTCCAAGATCATAAACATAAATACAATTAAATGAAAAAAAAAAATTAAGGATCATTGACCTTACCTATATTTATAAATATCGTATCGTAAAAACTCCAAATCGTTTCAGTAATTATCTCCAGGGCGCACTGACCTACACGAAAGCTTCTAAGTCATTAGGGCGAATGCTTTTATAGGCTGCTTAGAGGGGCTCGTGGCTCAATAATAACAGCCGCGCAGGACGATTGAAGGTCCGTGGATGGGTGACAAGAGTTAAATTTCATTTCTGCAAAATGATTTCAGTTTGTTCATAAAACAAAGTGACCGTTAGCTGTTATGCTACTACGCGTAAATCAGTTCAGAGTGGATTTGGAAAAAACAATTCCATCCATTAGTAATAGTAGATATTTTCAAGCGATAACAATTTCAGATACACATTAAAATTTTAGGTGAATTGAATATTTATTCCAGCTGCACTCAAACGCTTTGACCCTAGTATTTTTATGACAATCGTTTTCAATCATACTGCTGAAAAGGTCTATAATTGTTCACGTTTGCCTGTAAGTAATTTTAATAGTCAAACGAATTGCAAATGGAATGGAAATGTATATTGAATATCAACAGATTGTCATAACTTAACAAATCCATACCCAACTCATGACTGAATGTAGCTACATAGATGTTTTAATTAATTTATTTTTTTATTATTCCTATTCTAGATCGCGTCTTAAAACTTTAATATAAAAGGTCTATATGTCTTTCTAAAGATACAAACTTATCTGAGACAGTACATGCAGTTGTAAAGACTTGACATACAGACAGACCTGAATTTCAACATAAGTGTACCTACATTTCTATAATTAAAATAGGTTTGAAAGCAACTTCAATACAAGCAAACTTTGCCTTGTTTATAGTTCAGTGCACCGCCGTTTGCTTAACATGTTTACGAGTTATGATGCAATTTGACTGCTAGTACTGCTACGAGAATGTTCTCCCTGCGAATTAGGCTAAAATAACTTAATCTAGAGCACCGCTAAGCCGGTGATCCAATGATCCAAGTATTTCAAAACCTGACTACATTTGGTTCATTAATAAAATGTACCTAAACTAGGATGTAAAAATGCTACGCTGCTACATTTCAAGCATCGCCTACGGCGTAGCGCTACGCCGGGTAGGAAAAAAATAGATTTTAATCGTCAACGTCGAACGCCTTAGTAACTCGGTGCTAAGCAAACGGCACTACCTGAGTACTGAGCAGTATTGAAGTGTACAACAGCCATTATTGACCGAGTATATTCATTCACCTCTCCACTCAAGTACCTCGCTGTGTGTAGAGTCTGCAAACAGGTGACGAGCGTGCTATTTGTCGTTACTTACTGTGCTGGCTATAAATACGCCTGTGTATTCAAGCTCAAAGCAGTTAATAAAATAGAAAATTTAAAAAACTTCATCGAAACTAAAATTACATTCCATAAAAACAATGATGCTGCTGTCACGTTAATAGCTGTACTTAATCACCAAAGAATTCCCATTAAAAAGTTTATTCGCGTTTGTGTACCTGTAACTGTATGTTTTATTTCAAGATGTTTTTTTTAATATAAACCACGGAGTAAAAACCCCGTTTTACAACCTGTTATTGTTTAAAGTGCACTATTGACAAAAGTATAAAAACAAAAGTGGTCTCTTAATAATTCCGTTGTGCGTGATCAAAACGGGCCAGTAGGGCTTAGCCGAGAGCTGTATGCAGGTATATCAGCTCCACAAAAAGGTGCAAAAAGTGTGCATTTTTATCGGGTGGCTGTTTGTTTTCTATTGTTTTACTAATATGATACGTTTATTACCTACTTAATAAAAAAACATTGTTTCCTTGTCCAGGCTCAATTGGTAATGGATGGGGCCACGTGACCCGCATGCACAGTTATCTTTGGGGATGAGACTATGGCAATGGGTTCCTGAAGATGGGACGAGATGACTTGGACGAGTACCTGAAGGCAAAAAAAAGAAAAAGGCTGGTCCGAGACGGTGCGGGAGAAAAGTATCTAGAAGAGTAGTAAGGACTTGAGGGTAGGGGAAGGAAGGACAAGGGAATTTAAGAAAAAAATGCTCTACTAAATACGACTGTTAACTTCTTTCTTATTACTCTAATGCATGACTCAACTAGACGGAGCGCTTCGGAGTAAATTGGAGCGGCCAGAAGCATATCCCCTAGTGGCAACGTTCGTTCTACTACATTCTCACCGCTTCTCACGAATGACTCAAGGGAAAACGAAGAGAATGATAAATTCGATACATGCAAATGAGAATTATGACTAATTGAGCTCTGTCAGGTGTATCGTAGATTTCTTTCTCCCTTTAGCTCTCATTCGGGATTACAAATACAGAAATAGCAGCAATAATCATATACAAATTCACATGAATTATTTACAACGAGAGGTGTGAAGTTCATAAAATAAATTGAAAATATACTGGTAAGATATGCGTAGGGTACGTTTTAGCAAAAAAACTTCGTCCGCTCCTGGGTAACGTGTTCCTAAATAGGTCTTCTAAAAACTTTTGGCTGCTCATTACAAGTCGGTCCGTGTGTTTCCTCGACATACAAAAAAAATACGGTTTGTTATTTCTGGATTTAGAAAGATTTAATCCTTCCTGAAGCCATTTATCTTGTTTCCACTTTTTTGTTATTTAATTACTACAGTTACTAAAAGCTACCTAATCACATCATTGCACAACTGATAATATTATCAGTAAATTATTTCAACGCCGCGATAAGATATAAAAGATACCTAACTCGGCTACCTACGCCATCCATACCTATTGGAAAAAGAATAAACTGACTGATGACATACGGCATGATCCCGCAGATAAGATCTATCCGTCGCTATTATAGTCTAGGAGCCCGATTGTCAATAACTTTTGTTCTTCAACTACCCTTTTACGGCAAAAACATGTCAGGCAGCGCACATTGGGGGCGTCGGTCGCTTGCAAAATAAAAGAGACGACTCTGTTCTCTCCATTACTTATATAGTATATGATGCGGCTCCGAGAACACGGTACGGTAAGTACATTATTTCCAATTTCCTAATACTTCAGTAAGTGCACGCTGACATACAATCTAGAAAACAGCACTGAACTACACTAGCCTTGCGGTTTGTTATTTGTTCCTTTTTGACTTTTCGTTGTCTGGAGTGCTTGATCGCAAAGACGTTAATAAATACGTATTGTATTTACGGTTTCGAGTGTGTAATGCTGTTGTTAAATAAAACACAATGTACGCCATTTTGATTTTTTATTTTTCATCTATCCGAAATCTCAACTGTATTAAAAACGTGTTCTTAGATCAGATATAGTCAGTACATACATTATCCACTGAACAGAATCCTATCGATTGATTTGCACGCAACTTACACTTGAACGCAAGAGTGTCGCTTGAGCGATCCATATTTCTCAGTGCTGAAAGTAAACTAGGGATCGTTTTATGTGAAAAAATCGCGGGATACGCTGTAAAAGGGGGATGAATGCATGAAGTACGTAAGTCAAAGAGGAGGAGCAGATGGGATCATAGTGACATATACACTATACAGGCATACTCCGCATGCGATTCAATCTGAGAATCACGCAGTCAGCCCTTTGTGTTCGAGGCTGAGCCTGTCACCACTCCATGATTGACGACACTGCCGCGTACCTATCCACTGACTGACCTGACCTCTCCGTTACATATTGAATGTAGAAAAACTATATTTCCTTGGACTTGACGTAACTTTGCTACAACATTAAGGGAGGAGTTTTATAGCTACTTTATTCTCCTAAAAGTCAGAGTTGGTTTTATGGGGGATATAAAGACCTATAAAAAATTTTGCTTAATTAATTATGAAAAAGAACATGTTTCTAAAAGAATACCTAAACTAAAAAATCATAGAATAAGGTCTTGACCAGGTAGAGTTTCTAAAAACAAATATAAATATGGTTTAGTTAAGTGGTTTTTACTTTTTATAACCGATGTGGTTTACCTGATAAATCGTAATTAGCTAAATCTAGCGAGGTTAAAAAAAAAGTAAAAGCAAAACAAGTGTTCTTATGTTTTATTATTTTAGTGAAGACATGTACGAATATCAATGCAGTGTCATTAAAATTGTATGCTCTGGCTGAATTAATGACGTTATGTTTTAATTTTGACACCTACCGTGACCTAGATTTTTGTGATGTTGGATTGCATGCACTATGTTTATAAGTAAAATACGCAAGTATGTATGTGTCGCGTTACTTTTCAATACTGCCAATAATATTTTTATGACGTAATAGAAGCTCATTTCTGGAAGGCACCTACCAGCGACAGATATGGAGGACCCATTGCCATTCCGAGTAATGTCCGCACTTAACTGAGACGACGGTTTTATTGTTATTTATTTATTTAATGAAGTTATTAACCTACAGAAATAAGACACAGTTTAGCCTAATTTCTTACAATCTTGTCTTTTATGATTTCCTGCCTATGTTCAAGCACAATTTTACTGTGAAATGTTTGGTGTTAGCATCGATTTGAGGCTCTTGTCTAGACACATAAAACTTCCAATTTTATCTATTAAATAATGAAATTTTTATCGAAGTTTTTGTTTGAACAGAGAGGCCAAAACAGTCTGACACGAAGAATAAATATTCCAATCCAAACGAGTATATTTTACGTATCGTCAGGCTAGTATTATACATTTATTATTCCCCATTGGAATATTTACAAAACTTATAGCATAGCTAACCACATTGCCTAATAAAAATAAATTTATTCCATTTACTTATGTATTATAATAAAATTGCAGGTTAAATTCTCATGAAACTGTCGTAAACACATATATCGATGAAATCGTCGTCCATGCCATCCAAATGTATTCGTATTTGTATGTATTGTAATGTAGTACGTACCTGCCTACTTGTAATATAGTAAAACACCAGCTGTAATAAGTTGGAATGGATGTACGTGTTCCTGGCGCAAGTATACCGGCGCAGTCGAGTTGAATGTGTCAAGACATACATGGCATATAGTAAGGGCGCCGCCAAACTAGAACATTTGTAGGGGTTCAAAAATTGCAAGCATAGAAACCCGCTTTAGTGCATTTGTCTACTTGGCACGCAGTCAGGTCATTACGCGACTAGCATCGATTTTTCAGACGTTAAAGATATGGATGCTTAAAGAACGCCTCATCTTGTGATCTTATTATTCTTGATGCCAACTCTTAATTTTTCTTATTAATTTTACGTTATACTTGATAATATGTCACCTGCTTCCAACGAAAGGTCGTGGCAACGCTCTCTGTGGCCCACTATTGAATAAATGATTTTGTTTCTTTTGTAACAGTGACAATAACTGGCATAGTCACCTAAGTATGTAATTAATTATATTCAGGATCTTAACAGTGTCATTAATATTACCTTTGCGGTGAAAAGTGGTCTTCCAAAAAAGTCAGAACAGGCAATGAACAAATATAAAACTATATATGAATAGTATTTAGCTAGTGCATACCATGTCAGTGTTTATATATCTGTTCAATTTCCATCAGAACAAATCTACATAAAAAACTTATCGATCACATTTTATAAGTTATCTACATAAAGGAGTATATTAGAACTATGGAGTAAAACAATAGTTTTTTACACGTGTATTGCGATCTATATTTCGAAAATCCATCCAAGCATATTTTTAAATTTTAATTATTTTATTAAATAAATAATATTATAATATCATCATCTGCCTAGCCTTTTCCCAACTATGTTGGGGTCGGCTTCCAGTCTAACCGGATAATATTATATAAAATAATATTATAATATATTAATTTATAATATGCATAAATTTATTTATTTTTATTTTTATTTTAAAGCTGTTGTATAATAAAAAAATACGCTACACAGTCGGTGTTTCCACAATTTTCTATTTAAACATCTTCCAACAGTACGAGTATGGTATGAGAGTGGCACGAGTATTGTTACTATCAATCAATAACCACTGAATCGCTTGGCTTTGATTACCCAGCACGAACAGCGCCCAGCTTACTTTTGTTGCACTATTATTATTCCGTGATAACAATGTGTGTACTTGTATACCAACATTCGGTATAAACGTGGCTTCTGTGGCAATCATTAACAAGCGCTAACTTCATAGTCGTTCATATTGGATTATGTCAACATTGTCGAGCTACATCGACGACTGCGTGCTAGCTACACAATCACGATATTTCTGAACCAACACTATGGAATTATGGTAAAGCGGATTAACACTAACTGTGTTAATTTAATATTGCATAAATCTGGGTTTGAAGAGAGAGCAACATTTTAAACCGGGTAAAACAGAAGTTAAGTGAAGGGAATTTAAACATTTGCTTTCGTTCACGACTGTAGATTTTTACAAGAGTTGTTTTGATCTTGTAGCGTTAAAACACGGAACGAGGTATTTATTTCTTGGTGAACAAACATATTTACAACTTCGGCTCTGAACTATTATTTTAGATGCACGAGCGATAAAATACTCCTCTTCAATAGTAGAGAATAAAGTACCTGTATGAAACTACAACCTTGAGAAAATTATTTCATGAAATCGCTACAATTTTCCTCCGGACTTATGTTACGACATCTTTTAAAATAAATGAAACGCAACGTGCAACTGTACAGTTTTATCTTAAAATGTAGCTTCCGTTGAAAGAAACTATAAGCGGCTTGCAATATAACTTCGTTTTGGTCTTTTATTGAGAAGGTCTTTTAGGAAACCTATCAATTTCTACGACTTTGAAGCCGGGTAGAATTAGTTAATAAATAATGCAACATCTAGCCTTTGACATTCCAAAGGCAAGGAAAAGTTATACTAGGAGCCAAACATTTTGTTTTCATACTGTGAAATTTCTAATAAAAATACAGCGTATAGACACTGAATAATGTTGGACTCCATGACGTGACGAAAAGGATTACATTATAAGTGACAGATTTTTGGTCAACTGTACGGTACATACACGTTTATATTAGTTAATGGTAATGTCCTCTTGTCAGCTAGTAGCATTGTCTTTACTCTTTTGTACACCCCGATCCCCTAATGGACTGATTGCAGCATTTCTATTCCTTAATGCCTTATCTACTAATTTTAAAGCAGGTATACTTTCGTACCTTATTTACATGTTTATAGTATGCTTTTAAGCAATCTCAGAGCGTTTATTTTTTTTATCGACTACAGCAGCTAACTTCAATCAAACTGCCAATTTAATTCGATTAGAGACTGAACAGTTTTCAGGTTCAGGGAGTTCCAAGTTGCTACGCTTACTTCTGATAGCTTAGTAAATAAAAACTTGATTGCTACTGAGCAATTGCTCGCAATACTTCAGTTACGGAAATTTCAAAGCATCGTAAACTTCGTTGAACTATTGTTGAAAAGACTACTGAAACGTCACTCGGAGTCGTTCTAGAATTATAACTAATTTAGGTGCACACTGACAGAGCAGAAAGTTGTACAATAGATACTTGAATTGAACTGCAAACTTAGGACGTTCTATTGTAAGTCTTTTTAATTGACTACACAACAATATCCGAGTCGAAGATTGTTGTGTGATTGTTGTACACTATTGTGTCACTGACCAACATAACAATACGAGGCGGGGATGCTCGGAGTGGTCTGCCGGAATCCTTCCACGCTGTACCTACTTGTTGCATTTGACTAATTAGAGCCATACTGCGAATGGCAATTCAGACTCGAAATTTGATGTTTAAATTCGAAGACCAATAATTGTACATAGTTGGAAATAATTGGCTGAATAGGTTTCATGTGATACACTTGCTTCCATTTCAAAGGATCCGCACATAAAGGAAGCTACTCAGGCTCATTAATGAACAATGTATATCTGTCACCAATACTAAAAGCAACCAATGTTTAAATTAGTACTGCATTGCTTGTAGCACTTACTTAAAATTTGTTTCAGAAAACCTACTTCTGTATTGTTCAAAAACAAAATACAATTTTAAAAGTTGTAAGCTCAAAATTAAGCATGATTATAATTTACACTCTTAGCTAGAGTACGGAAAACCGGCAAGCAAATATGTGTCGGAATTATTTTAATTATGTCGTCTCATTTCAGAGATAAACAGATAGGAAATAAACTGGGATTAAAGCCATAAAACTTTAAAATAACGAATAACGAGAAGGATGTGTAGAGACGAATCCATTTAATGTTTTGACTTGTTACCAGCTAATGTGGCAACCAGCCGAGTCAACATGAGTGACTACCGCCTTTGTTTCACAAAGATGAAAAAACCCCGGACATAAAAAGCAATGGGATTGCAATTAAACACGATAAAAACCTCCTACGCGACACTCCGACTTAGATCTAAATGCATCAATGGAAGGTCTGAAAACCCGCCTGCCATTACATAAAAACGATAAATAAGTCAATATCTAATACAAGTTTTCTAACAACCTTAATGTTCATGTTATGTTAGACAACAGTCAACAATATGAAAAATTATTTAAATTGTTTACTATTTACTACAAGTTATGAAGCAAATAGAAATTGTATGCGAACTTAAATGTAATTAGTACTTTAACAATTAGTGTGTGTTTGCTGTTCCGTTTGTGAGGGCGATGTACACGATAAATAAAGATAAGTATCTCTGTGTCTACAACACTTATACAAAGTGTATAGAACTTTCTATTGAGTTAGTATTGATTGTGTTACGGTCAAACATTAGAGGTTTTTTTAGGGATCTGAGCTTGTGTAATTCACTTATGGGTCTCATCCGGCGCGCCCTGCTTACTTGCCACTCCTATTTAAGCGAAACGTCTAAAATACGCGAGCAACTGTGTCAGGTTGGACGGTAAGAACTGTTCTATACAGCTATGGAAAAATGCCGTCAAGGTTACCAGACTCGTTTAAGGTATTTTATCTTCATCGTTTTCTATTCCGAATAAGATATTACGAAATTGGCCCATTTTAAAGCTTGCCAAGTTTAATGCCATTTGCTAGAATGACTCCGTTTTATTGGATTAAAATCAGAAATGCATTGCACCCTTTGGTTATAAAACATGTGACGATTTTAATCATTTTCTTTGGTGAGATGCACTGTTTTTAGTATACATGGTCAGCTACCTAGCCTTTCCGCAATTATATTGGGGTATGTTGGGGGATGCAGCGGAATAACCGTAATACCACTGAAATATACTTGTTACAACATTATCACTAGACAAAATACGGTCTTGCACATTTTCAAGCAAAAATTATGTTCAAGAACCCAGTGACTCATATTGTCTCTTCTCTGTTTTATTTACTTTCGTATAAAATGACTACGCTATCTCATGATCATATAGTTACGACTATTTTATTTATCTATAAATTCTGGAAATGAAAAATGTTACGTCCAAACTTTGCAGTTCGATTCGTAATATCTCGTTTGCAACTTTGTTACAACTGAGCTGTCAGCATTTCGATGAATGTATGTTATGGAGTTCGTTGTTCAAGTGACATACGAGTATGTGTAGCAGGAATATATGTATTCGTAGAAATATTTATGTTATATCGAAAACTCTTTACCGGTCAAAAGTTCTTTAAACCGTCTTAATACAGAAAAGAGGAGCTTCTGAATTCGGTGGTAAGTTTTTCTTTTTTTGTGTTTGTTACCTCAGAACTCCGTCACTAATGACAGGATGCGTCAGGAAGCTGATGAGATTGCTTCGACACTGCAGCGCATCAAGGATGTTCGCTGAAGCGCGCTTTGACTGCTTCTACACTGTGATGCGGAAGGGCTGCGCATGCTTGGTTAGTAGGGTGCGGAGCAGCACCAACAGCGTCCTGTCTATGGTAGCAAGCAGGGTAGATTGTGCGTTTGTGAGCCACTGCTGCAAGGTATGAGCTGGGCCAGTCACCTTGCAGCAGTGATATCACAGATTGTTCTATTCTGTGTTAATGTTCTACTAACATATTTTGTAAGTTTTTGTAACTAATACTATGAGTACTGTTATCTTGTTGCTTGAAATTAAATAAATAATAATAATAAACTGATTTGAAAAATTCTTCTTTGGTTTGAAAGGGTATTTATCGAGTGGTCCCAAATTTGGTCAAGTTCTCATTAGTGGTTTTAAAGTGAGGTTCAATAATACGTACTTTTTCCGCTTTATGTTGACGATGTTATAATAATTTTCTGTCTCTGTAACTGAACAAGTAAGGGTAGACGAATTTGTGATGGGTAGGTACCACAACTACAAATAGAAAAATAACTTTTCACACCACCTGCTCGACAATGTCAAATTATATGTCATGCAAACCTAACCTAAAGTAAGTCACTGAAGACATGAGGTCTAGCAGGGCATTAATATGGCACTGGATTTCATTATGGCTGGTCATCAATGTGATTTGAATTTGGAACATAAAGTAGAAATCGCATACGAAGATTTAGGATAGGTTCAGTTGGTACATACTAATTCCATGCATTCGCCATTAAGATCTGCACTAAAAAATAAATTGTTCGAAATCGAACTGGCCACCATGAGTACCTTGATATAAATAAAATAAAAATAGAACACAAATTAAAAAGAGGTGCGAATAATGAAAATTGCTTTGCTTTGTTACACAACAAATTACACTACAAATTCTTTAAAAAAATGTTGAGTGACGAGAATCCTCGACATTTTTGGTTTGAAAGGGTATATGACTCCGGAGTGCATTAAATCCAAAGCCATTGGCATTACCAACAATCTACTCCCAGAAAAGTCCAAGGAATATGACGATTTTTACAAATGGAAAATTACAAAGGGCGTCAAGGCCGTCTGAATCAGTGCTTTTAGTCTACTTCCAGCATGTATCATGTACAAAGAAGCCAAGTAGCCTATGGTGCATCTATCCGATGCTCAGGTTAACAATAAGCATCAAAAATAATATACAAATTAATACATACACCTAATTCCTGGCTTTTTTTTTAAAGAAAATCAGGACACACATCGTCCTAAGAAATCAAAAGTTTTCACAGCTCAAAATGTGGAAACGTTTCTAAATGAAGCCCCTGACCACAGCTTTCTTGCCACAAAAGTAAGTACCTACCTATTGATTAAATTTTTAGTAACTAAAATAGCTACATACTTACTATATAGGTAGGTAAGCATAAGTACTAGCTACCCACTCATGAATCGATCACTTGTGTGCGATCTACTGATGTGATGTTTCGACTCTAAGTTATACAATAATTATTATGGTAAACCTTCGTAAGGTTTGCATGTTATTATTAAAAATAATAAACTTTCTCTATGATACTAAAGAAAGTTTATAACATGTTATACAGAAAAATTAATATATCACGTAAGTTACCTTCCTACTTAAATACTAACCTATTTTTGTTACAGGTGGCATTGATTTTTGAAGTGAAATGCTTGTCGTGGAAATTAACTCGTAAACATTAAAATCGAAGATATCGAAAAACATTCAAATTTGTTGCTGGAAAATATGCCAGATACAAAATCAAAGAAAGAACGGTCATTCGTAGTCCGTGGAGAGCCATCATCATCATCATATCAGCCGAAAGACGTCCACTGCTGGACATAGGCCTCCCCCAAAAGGGGGGATTTGCCATAATCGCCACGGTTGGCAGGCGGGTTGGCGATCGCAATATGGTGGTAAAATGCATAGAGAACGCTGCTGCCCATTTTGTAATAAGTCCCTTAGTCGCCTTCTACGACACCCACGGGAAGAAACGGGATGGTGCTATTCTTTTGCGTCCGGCACCGGATCTTGGAGAATACGTAAGAATTATCGAAAACTACCAAGCTCTACGCCCCTCTAATATAAGCACTAACAGATTTTTCGTAGCTTATTATAAAGGCAAGTGCACCAAGCAAGTCATTGGAAAAAATAAGATAGCATGCCGAATGAAATTGCGAAATACCTTGAATTGACAAACGCCGAGCTCTACACGGGCCATTGTTTCAGGAGAATATCGGCTACTCTATTGGTGGATTCACAAGTAGACATGACTCAGATTAAAAGACACGGTGTCTGGAAATCTGATGTAATAGCAGAGGGCTACATTGAAAATTCTATACAAAATAAGCTGCCGCATTGTTGACAACATCCAACTAAAAACACCGTTGATAACTGATCCTTGGACACCTTTGTCACCACAACCTTCCACATCAGATCACTATTCATCTAGCCCGCTGCCTTAAGCACCACCTTCACCAACTTTCACGATCCTAAATGGTCCTTAGCAGACCCAAGTTTCTGAAACTTTACTTAACAGTAAAACTCAAATAAACTCAAACTCAACTTCAATAAATGTACCGAACAAAAACATAACTTTGTCATTCCACAACTGGTCTAATGTATTAAACATTACCTTTAACATTTAATTGTTTTAAATAGGTTTACTAACTGTAATTGTAATTTTAATAAATACTTTGATTCTAGTACTATTGCTTTTTATTGTCTCGTAGATGGTGTGAAAAGTAGAGTATTCTCCTCGGGGATAAAGGTGCCTTCGTCTTGGGCGACCTTGGATTCCACGCTACACTCAGGATTCTTGTCTTAACTCCCTCGGTTTGCTCGGGAGTTAACTTTAGACTCCCTCCTTCCGCTCGGGAGTTAACGCTAGAATCCATCGTTTTGCTCGGAATTCAATACGGCGCCTGCTACATAAGACACTACTTTATCTCCATAATCGACTACCTATTAAACTTTAATTTCTAAACTTTTTTAGCAGTCGTTTGTTTTGTGCCTGCAAAAATCAGTCATAAAAAGATCCGAGTACCTACGTAATTACTAAAATGATCATTTATTTTTCTTAGTAATTCTGAATAAAAATAACGCGTTTCAAAAAAGTAACTGGTTTCAATAGACCAAATGCGTTCTAATTTATAATTTGTTTTGACTAAAACAGTCAAAAGTACTTTTAAACGGTTAAGATTTGTGACTATAGCATCTGTATATCAAAGTATAGCGGGTATGTCATAATATAAACCAGTGGTTTGCAACCCAGATGTATAGTCCTACAAAGAGGACACGCTGGGCCATATAACGACATTATGTTCTCATGAGTAAGTCCGTGCAGCTACGTCACAGATTAAGAAATATAATTTCACAAGGACTTTACCGAAAGACAGCGTTTTGCACTATTTATGGACAGTTTTATGCAGCGGAGATGTGTAGTATTATTTTCCCCAGTTAAAAACCCCATTTACAATAAACTTATGACTATTCCGAAATTTTGAGTATATTTTACTAACAACCGAAAAATAACAAAAAAAAAAAAACAAAATGTATTATTAAAAGACAACTATACCTACAAATATAAAAACAAAACCACAATAGACTAACTTATCGGCCACAATTTGCAACTTCAATAGAGTCCCTAAACAAAAACTAATAACAAGTTAGTTGACACATACGGGATAAGTTTTATCCAGTGCATAAACTGTAACCATGAATTCAGCATATTATTCTAGATGGGCAGTGCAGAAATTTTTCGTCGGTAATACAAAAAAAAATCAACATTTCCATACATTTTAAGTGTAAGAATCCGTCTTTTCACGGAGGTAGTGGAGGAAGTACAGCAGAAAACATGAGGTATGAGGCCTCTTTATCACATTGCATAGCACCATGCCACCAATAAGTGATTTTTTCTTCAATTTCATGTTCAAAATATTTACGCTCATAACATTTTTGTATCGATTTATTTAATCGTAAGAAAACCTTCAGTGTAAATAAAAATACCTAATACTCAAAACTAACATTCTAAAACGCATTTAGAAACTATCACAGTGTAATAATGTGGTACAATTATTTGTGTTAAGCGCCGTTACATTGTTCATTGGCTTGAAATTATTGTTCACGGAGACGTAGACAAACCCTATGAACTCAATTTGTATTCCAACGAACAAATACGACATTCCGTGTTTCAATCAGAACAGCACCTGTACAAGATCAAAACATTTCTACAAACCAGCAGTAGGTATCAAAGGGAACTTCACCGCGAATTATTTAATTAACGCGAAAAATATCGTAGAAAATAAAGGATGGAACGGAGCGGGATAAATTAATTAATTCAAGTATCACTGACTACATGAATATTAATATATACTTCTTTACTTATGAATGGAATGTGATTGCGACTTTTTAATAAATGTGACTATAAAAGAGTAACCGGATGCTGTTCGCACAAAAATGGAAGCTGTATCGAGAGAGGTGTGTATGTATAAAGAAAGGTGAGCGCTGGCAGAGTGGCGAGTAGGGGAACGTTTCTATGCTATTTGTTCCAAACGAGTTTAAGCCGTTGCAAGCCGTTTCGCGAGCAAAAGGGATTGTTGCTCTAATTGGCGCCTGTCCTTAACTACGCCTCTGTGGGACTAACGAGACGTTCTCTCTTCAGGCGTCCTTTTGCTATCAGCAAACGGGGCTTTTAACCTACCTGCAGCCAATAAGTCAAGCTTTTTGCCTCTATTTACGTGTGTTACTCAATTTGATAAATAATAATTGCGTAACTGGCGAGTTTGTACCAATTTACAGTTTATTCTCATGTACATGACCGCGGGCATTTATATTCGTCAACGCATTTACTGCAACAGTTACCGACGCTGATATGTTTGCAAAATAAATATGTGGAAGTATTCTATAGACTGACAACCTTTTCAGCGTGAAAATGAAGTTAAAGATAATATAAACCGTTCTTGAGCAAATGTGTTTTGGGCACATACTTGACTTTATTTGGCAAGCATTTAAGAGATCCAGTTTCCTTCCCAAAATTATATAGCAAGAACGAGTTCTTCGCTTAAATAAGATTGACTCCTTCACATTAAATGGCCCTAATAAATGCCTGCCCACACGGCAGCCGCCAATCTCACATTTCATGTCTCCACAAGATACACATCGTAGCCTATTTCCGACGTACCTACAGTACCGCAGAATATAATATTGTGCATCGGCAAACATCGGAAACATCAGAATTATCAGATGAGCCAAAATACACGATGTTGCACCTGTTTCAAAAAGATGCAACATAATGGGAAATGTCTTGCATTACAAATATCTGAAAAACGTGATACCTCGTTGTGATAAAAAATATCTCACATTACTTTGGCAGCTTAGAATAGAAACCTTATTGCCGAGTTGTCCATATTAATAGGTATATTAATGCTCGTAGCAGAACTAATGCTGTTGTATTTTTAACCGACTTCAAAAAAAGGAGTAGGTTTGTTGGTGTGGTTTTTGAGTTAGCTTGGATGGATACGTGTTTTAAAATGACTTCATTCCCGGCTAGTGTATGTTGATGATGTTTTAATAACTTCCTGTTACTATTATTTACTTAGCAAGTTAATACGAGTTTGTTTACAACTAAAAAATTAAAAGCTAACAGTTTTCTTATATTTTAAGTAACAGACTTCCGTAATTAAAGTTATTTTTCCCTTTGTAGTGCTTTTTTGTGAGTCGTTTTTTTTATTATACTTTATGGTATCACAATTAAATGTTCTTTAAACATATGAAAGGCTACAGTAATCATTGAGCAATAGAAAACATCGGATCTACAATCATCGGAGGTGACATAATCTTCAATTGTTTTAATAATCAAAACTAACTACTCTCCTTTTGAGAGCCGCAGTCGGTTAAAAAGTGAATCGGAATGTTATTCCAAAATCATTAAAGCATAGATTAGCTCGCTTTCCTTCAGTGAATACAAATGTATGTTTCTGGCGCGCGTTCCATTCGACTGTATGTTATATTTCTATAAATGGGTATTCATTTGACTTTGCGGACCTTGAATGAATAGGCACTGTCTGCTTCAGTTATGTCAAAGTTTATCGGGTAAATCTAACTTTTGTTGGTATGTTAGTTTCTTAAATATGTCGTTAGATAGAACTTACTTCATGTTTATGAACACAGAAAATAAGACAAGAACCAAAGAATTAATAGTAAAGATTGCCTTTGCCTTCTCAATAATTTTGTACAAACTTTTTATAGGCATTCTAGTGTAATTAATATGAACGGAAAAACGGATTCAGTTTCGAAAACTACCTCGATACAAGGAAATTATAATCAAGTAATTAGTACTGAAACCCGATTATGTTAAAAATACAGCTTTATATGTTGTCTTTTTTTTCATATAATGAGATTTATATTTTATTAGTGGCACCGATAACTGAACAGATGTGTGGAAATCGATTCTCATGGTATGGGTATGTGATACGGAGGAACGAAGAAAATGTCGTGAGGAAAGTTTTGAGTATGAATGTCGATGGCTATAAGAGTAAAGAAACGATGGATGGACTGTGTGAATGATGATATGGTTAGAAAGGGTGTGACTACGGAGATGACGACTGATAGAGAAGTGTGGGAGAAAAGGCATGTTGCGCCGACCACAAATAAATTGGGATAATGGAGGGAGAATGAAGATTATGACTGAGATTTGTATTTCGTATATCGAGGACAACTATTAAATTGCCACAATTTGAAGGACTAATGCATCAATTACCATTTAAACACATTCATGAAAACTTAATCGATTGTAAATTGACTGTAAACAAGGGTACTAGCTTTATCGAATTGTCAACGTTCAATAGCTTAATTGACTGACGTTCAGGAAGTGCTGACTCTCAGCTTAGTTTAAATAAATCACTTTTGATTTAGAAGACATGTTGCAAGACTTGTAACTATGGTTTTCGGCGAACAAATGGTATGAGGCTCACCTCAATAAAAATAATGGCTGCAATAATAGCCTTCGCGTATGGCGATAGGTAAATGTACGTCCGAACCTTGGGCTGTCAACGTTGCTTGCTGATTGGCTAATATTTTACTACGCCATGTACTATTCTTAAAAAGTTCGTACCGAAGTAAGTGAAGGTTGTATAATAGTTAAATCTGTACTTTTGTCAACCCATCATATCAGCCGAAAGACGTCCACTGCTGGACATAAGCATAGGCTTTGCCATAATCGCCACGCTTGGCAGGCGAGTTGGCGATCGCAGTATGGTGGTCAAATGCATAGAGAACGCTGCTGCGCATTCTCTAGTAAGTCTCTAAGTCGCCTTCTACGACATCCACGGGAAGCAATGCGACGGTGCGATTCTTTTACGTCCGGCACCACACGGAACCGGTTGTTAACCCAGCAAGTAGGTATTTCAAGGTTTTACTCGTGGAGACACAAGTACCTCCAAAGCATCACATCCTCCCTGCCAAAATCAGAACAATGGGAATCATCTTTCAAATTTCCGCTCGCACGCAAACTACAATAGAAGTCGATATCAGCCAAGTGTTGCCAAGTGTTGCCAACTTAAACAGGATCTCGGTGACCTATATGTTGTTCTTACAAACCGTCGCTTTTCACTTTTATATTTGAAAATAAAATTTAAGTTAAGGAATCTAATTTATCATCCTCCATTATACTATTAAACAAGTTTACGCTACGTAACTAAAAATAATACTTAATTAGTCTACTTATATAAAATCAGCAACTCAGAGTACTGTAGTCCTTTGCTATAACTAGCTAAGGACTAATAAGTGTGGTCTGCAGGAAATTTACTTGATTTCAAGAGGCCTACGAAAAGCCTACGGCGTTTCCGCGTAGCGTCAATGGGAGTCTGGCTGACACTACGAGTTGGTCTACGGCGTAAACATAAAACATGACTCAAATTTTTAATCTTTCGTTTTTTTTCTTTGAGAATGTGTAATTACTTATATTGTTTTACCTTCATTTAAACAAACATATTTATCCATCTTTTTTTAAATGATGAACTCAGTTATAAATAAAACTTTTATTTTATTCAATTATTTTGAGCTGTAATATTTGTGTTACTAATAAATCTGTATGACTAGTAATATCTACGTTACCAATAAATTACTATCACATTATTATGCGCCAATTTATTGTCTACCATAAAATGGCGGGGAAAATTATAAAGAAATAATTGGTTGTCGCTACAACCGATTATTTCTTTACTATACTCAATGATTAAATCATTTAATTATAATGTTGTACAAGTTTATTTAACAGGATCACAGTAATGGCAACTTGATATCAAACTTGTGGTTAAAACTAATTTGCTCCCGTTAACTCTTGTTACGTACTTAGGTTAGTTAGTTACTGCTTACATTTAAACGATTTCAAAATTTTATATTTTCTGTATATTTATTCTTCAAAGCGGATTATTTTCAAACGGTGATGTCAGACTAGCGCATTTGATATAAGTAGTGCAAGTTACTTCTTTGAGAAACTTATTTTATATGAAGCAAATACCTTACTAAGGGCCGGTTTTTTGATCCGTAGTCAAACCGTATAACCATTTGTTAGAATAACCATAGTCAACTGGTGAACTAATGGTTAAAGGGCTATTACGTTTTTCAATATCTATTTTAACTAAAGTCAAACTTAACTATTGGTAATACTTTACCATTGGCATCATATTGCCAATCTTATGAGAAATCTTTTCCTACAAATAGCTGTGATTGTGTAACGATTCGTCTTTTTTTACTGTGTTTTTGTCAAACTTTATTATAAACTGCATTAAAATCAAATAAAATAACACGAGATTGAAATAAAGCTATTTTCACTACGAATATATTGTTCTTAAATTTTTACCTCGATCGCCAAAAATCTTCTTATAAATGTCAGGAAATAGGCAACAATCAAACAAATAACAAAATACCTTTTTACAAATAAGTTGCAGCAGTAATACAATCAAATGTGCAAAACAGATGTTGTGTTTGAGTTTACCATCCGCCATATTATTTAACCCTCCAACATCGGGTGGTTAATTATACTAACTAATAGTTAGTTATTTAACCATTGGTTCAACTAACAATTGATCAAAAAACACATTTTGCCGAATTTTAACCATTAGTTACTATTTTCAACCATTGGTAGAGTTAACTACGGATCAAAAAACCGGCCCTAAGGGAAACCACTTCGTTTCAACTTGAAGTTGCTGGCCTTGAGACGTATTTACGTTGGACTAGGAGATTATATCTAGCAAGTGAGCAGCTGCACTAATTGTACAGAGCTGGGATCCAAGTCGCTAATTTTAGTACCTAAAATGGCATACAATTTTCATCCTAAAATACTACTGAGAGTCAATCACCATTGTGGTGGCTTTCCGCAAAAATAAAAGCTTGCTAGATAACCAGAAAATGACAAAATTTGTTGTTCCATTGAGGTCTGTCTGTTTGAATGTTGATTTAAATGAAATAGTCATTCAATGGAATTAAATGAACTTAGGTTGTTGTCTTGATTATTTAATCTCGGTTCCTATAAACAAAAACGGATCGTTTTGCTTACCAATGGTAGCATTTTTTATTTACAAACTGGGCAAATAAATAGTTTCGTAAGCAAATTGTATACCTGTGATAGCTACTTCCGTATGACGGTGAGGCAATAGCTTTAATTTTAGGAAAAGATACAATAGTCCTCTTTTAACCTACAACTGTCCGAAAATTATAGGAATCGGCCAATAATGATTAGAATTCTGTAAATAAATTTACGGCCAGCCAGTCATTTACGGTTACTTACGTGTTACGGTGGGCGAATCAATTTTTGTTCGTCACAGAGCGTGACAGGAAAATTGCAAACACGCAAAATAAAATTGCGGGCTACCCACCACGTACTTTTTTATATTTTTAGAAATTGTATTTGAATATCTGTTCCATGGAAAGTCAAGGGAAACAAAAACAAATGATGCCCGAAAGTTCTACAGAAACTTTTCTATTGAAAAGTAGGTATTGCAGGTTTATAAATAGGTAGAATCGGGTGCCTGCTTAGTACCTAGGGACCTAAGCCAATAGCAAAGCTTGGATTTCATGAAGGTTTAAAAGGTATGACGGTCCTGAACTAAGCGCAGTTCCTTTGCGTGATTCGGTAATAGGTACTGCAGAAATCAATTGATAACATGAAACATTTTTAAGCAAACGTTCGGAAAGGCTTCTATGTTCAATATTATTTTAACTAAAACTAGCAAGTCATTTCTATTAAACAGTATCCGCTTCTATAACAAGTTTCCAACGTCGATTACAGAACTTAGCGATGGAAAGTTTAGAACTCACATCAAACGTGTACTTATAAAAAAAAAATATTTTAAGATAAAAGACTACGTTGTAGACAGGGAAGTTTGGCATTAATTCCTTCTGCACATGTGGCTTCCCTGGTACCTCATTAACAGCATAACTATGTGAAAGTCTATTAACTGCTCCCAAATTACAATGTTATTCTTTTTATTTTTTTACAATTTCTGTCATATTCTCGTCATTATTTGACATTATACGTCACTTATAATATTGACTATTTATTAGTGATTCTCATGGAAATCATATCACTTGGTTTAAATAGGTTGATTTTACTTATGTAGATTCTTTTACATATTGTGAATGAGAGAACGTTGTAGGCCTTACAGACTATAGATTTATAGACAATTTTCTGTTCTTTATTTCATTCCTATAACTACCTGGTACTTATTGACAGGCCTGCACTGTCCTCCTATACCTATCACTGTAATTGAAAACATTGTATAACCCAATTATTTTTAGAAGAGTAACCGTTGAGTTTCTTGCCGGCTCTTCTCCATAGGAAGTGACAAATTGGAACCGTGCACCTAGTTTCTGACGTTTCATAAGTGCCCTTGCAGGTTAATGCGAAATGAAATATTTTTATTTTTGATTTTGAAAAAAAGAGATTTTGATTAAAATTCACCTTGTAATATAACGTAAAAAGAAATAAGTGAGAAGAAAGATAGTCAACAATTATTTATGACGTACTTACACGATAATATCGTTCCACGCATTCCACAATTGGCAGATTTAAATTGTAGGGGTACCAGGGTATCCCATACACGATCTACGAATAAAATACGGATGGGAAGAGCACTTGAACAAAATTAACACGACGAAAGTATTCCAAAGGGTACGGAAGGGTCTCGTGGCTCGAATACATCGAAGCAAGCTGACCATGGCCAAAATCGTATAGGATGTTATTTTTAGTGTTGGGGAAAAGGCAAAATACATCATAGTTATTTTAATTAAAAGAATCCGTTTTATGAACCATTTGGACAAGAAACTACGTATGAAAAATGACAAAGTTAAGGGCTAGTTCCGTAATTTTTGACAGAACTAGCCCTATACTTTAGCTCCACAGCAAAGCTCCACAGAAATAATAATTATTTATAAATCTAAATATTAATACGTGAAGCAAAAACTTTGTACCTCTTTTGAAAACACGGAAGGAGGAGTATGAATTTTAGTTGAACTTCATATGGAGAAGGCTAATATTTGTTTATAATAATGGATTAGAAATACGGTACGAAATAAAGGTCGAATTTAGAACCCTAGGCGACCACTAGTTAATATTATTCTTTATCATACAGAAATAATTCACTAACGTATGAAAACTACAGAAATCGATTCTACTACTACTTCTTTAAAAACTACTTTAATATTTTCATCATAGTAAAAATAACATTGCAAGATATGTAGTACCCACCTAGTAAGATGACCATTTGTGGGAATATCTGTTTTCTGTGTTTCTTTATTATGGACGAAGATTATAGGAAACTATGGCGAAGTCTACGCTCAGTGGACGCCCAGGGACGTCCGCTATGGGAAGATTTGAGAATACTTGCAAATGTTTGTCATAGCTACAAGCAGGACAAGTCTGGCTTTAAAAATGAATAGTGGGTAGGTGACTACCTACTTACTTTACTTTATTGTTTCCTTTTTTTGTTTTTCCATTATGGATTTCTTAGTAACAGCTCGGAGTTTCGAAGTTGGCAGTGTGATACTCCCGTGTCTCGGAAAGCACGTTAAACCGTTCGTCCTACGCCTGATCTCTCTCCAGTCGTGTCGGATTGCCATCCCATCGGACTATGAGAGTCAGGGAAGAGCGACTGCACCTGTGTCGCGCAGACACAGGTGCAGTCGCTCTTCCCTGACACAGTTTTGCACTATAATATCTGCCGAGCCAAAGACTAGTCTCCGTTGAGATTGGCCGCCATGGCCGTGATATAGCCTGGAGAACTATACATACTCAGCCTATAACGTTCACACTGTTGGGACACAGGCCTCCTCTCCGTGAGAGAGAGTGGTCCGTAACACAGCAATTCAAGATAAGCGAAGAGTGATAAGTGTTGTAGATTAATGCCACCAGACTACCTGAATTAGGTAGGAACTGTTTGTTTCTATAATGTTGCTGGGGGTAAGGCGAATCAAATGGGAGGCGGATATGCCAATTGTTTATCCATCAGAACTTATTCTAATTTTATGAAGGGCTGTAAGAACACCACATGTCTTGTAAATCTTTATTTACGTTAGTAGGCCATTTGGCCATAGCTTAATATTCAAGAGGCATACGCGTAGGTACTAAAACTCCTCCTAAAATATTAAGGGGATTGAATTTTATACTTTCAGGGAAATGACATATTTTTTCTTTTCCTTGTTCGTATTTGTTGAAAAAAATATAGATTGCGAGCTCATTTAAATGAAGGCACTTGATGTTTCTCTGTATCGCTATCGTACAGAAATATTCCCTTAAAATATGTTTTTCGCATTCCCACGGTTAGCTTTCTCACAGGCCGTGCCGCGCCAAGTCAGGCCGACATGCCGTGGAAACCGTAGCATCCGATGAAACCTGCGGCTGCGGGCAGTCGGTAAGTACAAAGGCACGGCGCGGAGATGCTTGTCACAGCAGCTCGGGCTGCGACTGGCCTCGACAGATATAGCAAAGCCAGACGCGGTCTGTAAGCTGATGGGCCGTGGGAACGCGGCATTATATAGCTGTTGAAATTAATTCCAAAAATCGAACCCAAATTCGTGGTATCGGATACAATTGGTTTTATCAATAAATCTATGAGAGAGACACGAAGGAAATATATAAAAAAATGTGATAAAATCGAGGTCGAACCTTCGACACGATTCCATTCAAATCAACAACCCTTTTTTGATTTCTATTTCAACTAAAGCGACGAACTGTGAGCCTCCGATATTCTCCCTATAACAATTTGCATGTGCCGGAAGATATCTCGACAATTGACGGCCACGTGTTATATTATGGTGGACTGTATATTTCCTGCCCAATTTACGTGAAACAATTTGTACTGATTCAGTGAAAATATTTGCCTTTCACGTGACAAACAGATTACACGGTCGTAATTTAATTTCAGTGATTCTGGGAAGAGTTTACCTTAGATTTATTTTAACTGCTCATTAAAGTTTTATAAAAATAAGTTTTTAACAATAGATCTATCCCTATGAATCATTAATTAATAGGTTACTCGATTTACTTATTTTAGATAGCCTCGTAAGTCACAGTTAAACACCACCAATACTTTAAAGCAATATGAAAATTTTAAGCCTACCCTCAATATTTTATACTAGTTGGGCTACGCGGTTTTACTCGCATAGGTCTCGATTTCGTAGGAGTATCATGATAAACAGTATCCCATGTCCTAATCCAGCTCATGGTCTACTCATTTCATATAAATCCGTTTAAGAGTGACAGCGTAGCAAACAAACATACAAAAAATCCTAATATTTTCTCTTTATAACAATCCGTTTAGAAAAGATAGATCTTCCAGTAGTATCTAAAGAAGGACCGTTAGGGAAAGTAAAATATTCAATTCACAAAGAATTTGATAAAAAGACGTATTATAGATCAAGTAAAGAGGATAATTCCCTCACATGTCCTGCTTACATGTCTGAAAGATTTTATTTACTCTGTAGGGATTGTGTGCAGAAGATATATATTTTACACACGAAGAAAAGGTACTTAAGCGCACCCGGGAGTAGGGTGCGTCTCCATATTGGAACGTGCGGGCGACTCGGGCCTGTCGAAGTGTGGTAAGCGACCGCGCGAATTTTGCGCGTTTTTTTTATCTGTTCACGCATAATGCAAGTCTCACTGTTTGTTCGCGTCATTCTGGAGCGAATCTAGCTCCAATCGTTACAGATACGTCTGTCGATGATAAGAAAATAAACCACAAGGTCGTTGATTAAAACAAAAACCCTGACTTTACATCAGTCTGCTTCTCCAGATACTCTGCTAGAGTATTTACCTTTTAAGGCGGGGTATTGTATTCATTCCTTATAGGCTTCTTTATCTTATGTAATCGGAAAAATCTGTGGCTGAAAATAAAATGTTTGTGACTGGAAAAACCATTTAATAATGGCTAAAGTACTTACGGTGTTATTCATAAAAAGTTATCGAACATCTAAAACCTTGCTAAAGTCTGGTTGTCAAAAAGTGTTATTCATAAACGCATTTTAGCACAAAAAAAATATAACCCTACTATAAAGTTACAGAAGCCAGAACCCTACTTTAACTTAGTGTTTGAAGGAAAAAATGCCCGACTCTATAAAGCAGCTGATTATTTACAAAGAAAATGGCATTTGACCATTTCACGTACAAAACTGAAACTCAAAGCATTTGTTTCAAATAAACCAATTACAGGCACTTTTGAATTGTCAAAGAGTCGGAAAGATGAAGCTAGTTGCGCATCCCAAAGCGTAGTAGGTACCTATGGAGAAGAACGGGCAAGAAACTCCATAGACACTCTTTTTAAATCATGATATTGTTATTAACAATTTGTTTCAGAAACGTGGTTACATCATTTATGTACAAATTATCAATGTGAGAATAATGTTAACAGACGTGCGCATTAAAAGCATCCGTAACTCAAAACAAAAAACAAATGAAAATTTAGAAATTAAACTAGGCCGTGGCAGCTAAGAGATGACTAGCCTCTATTGGCGGCATCCCTTCACGAACATGACAACTACTTATGGTGTTTCACCAAATGTAATTTTTCAAGCAATCAGTTCACAGTTACAATTTCAAAATATTTGTTAAATTTAAATAACAATGACGTCACCGCGTCAGATGTGTCGAAACTAGACAATTATATTATAGTTGTCAGTGCGTAATAATGTCTATGGGCAAAATTATTCGGTGTGTAGGCAGACATTCTCGTTTGACGATTCGATGTGATGGTCAATTTGTTGGATGACTTTATTCAAATAGCAACATTTTGATTTATAAACGACATATTAGATAAAAAACGTTTATGAATACAAAATTATATCAAAGATTTTGTAGGCTTATCGAGCAGTTAAACTAATGAATGTCTTAAACCTTCGATAAACTTTTTTTATGAATAAGACCGTTATTATATTAGAAATAGTTAACAACACACAGTGACGCCTTAATTCTTAATCTAAAACTTATTCCGAAAGTATAAGGACTGTATTTATTTATGAAGCCTTCGAAAATACGATTTATTGCTGTAAAATTAGCCTCAGTAAATTCAATGAATGGTCTAATCGATTTGCAAAGCATTAAAGTGTGAATATTAAGAACAGAATTTAAAATTTCCTCGACAATGCAAAGCAGATCTTTCATTATCATCATCATTTTAGCCAAAAGACATCCACTACTGGACATAGGCGTCCCCAAAAGGGGACTTGCCATAATCGCCACGCTTGGCGGGGGAGTTGCCATAATCGCCACGCTTGGCAGGCGGGCGGTGACCGCAGTATGGTGGTAAAATGCATAGAGAATTCTCTATTAAGTCCGATAGCTTTTAACAGGGAACCTATCACTTTTCCGAATTTTTTTGTTCGAATTTTATTTAACCGAAAACTATTGACCGACGTCTTTTTTGCTATATGCATTGTTTGACATCTTTTTAGATCATCGAAGTATGATGTGTCATAGGTGTGTCATTTGTGTCATTTTACCGAACTATGTTTCGCCGATTTACAAAATAAATTTTTGCTATTGGCCGAAGCCTCTTTTGAACTTTTTTATTTGCCAAATGATTTATTTGCCATATTTTCACCACACCCAAAACAACATTTTACGGAATATTATTAGGTCAAAAATATATAGCCGGTTACTTGGTAGCATTTAAAATATTAAATTAAAATAGTGTCATAAAAAGTCAATATGTTGTGCTACAAAATTTAGTGAGAAACGAATCGCTGCAAAACCAACATCACGCAGTCTTGTCTGCCCTACTCCTAGAGTGTAATATAAGCCCGCGTAGGCGCGGAGGGGTGGGGCGGGCCGCGAGCTGAGGAGCAGGAGATTTGAAAACCCTCCGCCGCGGCTGAGGCTGGCCAGCAAGCCGAAGCTGCGGTGGTGAGCGTTAAAATCATCTGCGACGATAAGCTCGCGTGGGGCCGCCCAAACCCCGCAGTACCGGAGCCGTGACAGAAACAATGCTTGCTGCATGTTGCATGTCTGCTTGCATGTTGCATGCTTGTTTGCACGCTGCATGCCTGCTTGCACGCTGCATGCTTGATGCAAGCATCCTTGTTTGCATGCTTCTTACTGGGACCATTCAAAACCACTTTTGGTCATAATCAACTGTTGTATTAAGTCCCACCTACATTTAAATAATTAATTAAACAAAACAGTGGTATAATGAATGTTCGGAAACATAATACTTCGAACAAATGTTATTTCGGCTAAGTGTAACTTCGGTAAAAAGTTTTTCATCCAAATGAAACGTCGGAGTAACCAAGAAAATGGAATTGTTAATAGATCAACTGATACAGAGGCAGACGTGACTTCGATGAAGTAAAAAAAACGAAACGCTAATAGTTGAAAAGTTTTAGGTGAAATGAAATTCGATCAAATATTTTTCGAACTTATGATAGGTAACCCTTTTTACGACAGCCACGGGAAGAAATAGGAGAAGTTGTCGTTGCATAAACTATTTAAAACACAATGTATTTTGTAGCTTTGTTATGAAAAACAAAAACATGGTGACGGCGCGGGGAAGGGCACGGAAAGCGGTAAGTCGGTCTTTTTCTATCAATCTCCTTCGCTGAAGTGTAAGTCCAACGGTAATTCCATCTGAGAACCAGCTGAATTAACCAACTGTCTGTGTTCTGCTCGCAAAGAAGATTTCGTAAATACAAATCAATTTATGTAAATGTGTGAAACCTTGAGCTCTATGATGAATGAGGGAGTGTCTTGCGGAATGTCTTCCAGTTTGTTAAGATTGTCGTTTTGCATTATACACGGTGTGTCACATTGGGACATGGCGATGGATGATGTACCTAAATGGATAACTGGTGAAGAGTTTATGTCAAGAGTGTGAGCAGGTATAGTGGTATAATATTAATAATTTCAAGCTATAAAATAACATTTTCAGCCACACATTCTGCTGATGTTTATAGATACTACCTGGACCCCAAGTCACAAACGGCACAGTAGCAGTTATTTGTCTTAATTGCACTGAAGCTGTAAGAGTAAGCAGGTAATATGTTTGTGTTTTCCTGTATCAACCCGTTATTCCAATATTATCAAACTGTGTAAACTTTGTGGTGGGTATACGATGACACTCACTCACTCGAATATGAGTTGAAAACTGTAAACGCAACACTTTTCAACTCATATTCTCAAATCATAATAAAATATTCTGCCCCAGTTTTCATACTCTGAATTGGCCACTCCACCACGTTAAGGGTTGTAAGTGGGAGCTAAAGAATTATATCAAGTGGCTGTGGAGTATTCGCTGATATTTCTACAGCCCGCCCACTCACATGCTTGCTTATAAGATTTTTATCGGTTTTAAAACTGATATGCTTATTGTTATGTAGGTAGTCCTTGAGGAGAAGGTTCAGTTGCGAGAGAGGAAAATATACTTTTCACTTCTCATGCTCTAAAAGTACGCCAATATAGCCATACGAAGCGGGACTAAAGTGACCACTTTAGTCTCTAGGGAGTGAAAAGTAATTAGTTTTTTAATTTCTTTCATGTGACATAGACAAACTCAAACAGCCAGTAAATATACTATTATTTGTGGAGTGTGGACCATCTTCATTGCGAAAATGTTGAGACTTTAAGTTCCATGGTTTTCCGCAAAGAAGGTGGCGCCATGTGTTTTAAATTGTTTATCTGTGACTGGTTTAGAAGAAAAAACTGACCGCGAAAGTTTCAGAATTTTTGTCGAGTAAATTTGTTCGGTTTTTTTTTATCATGAATGTCCAGTGACAGTGAAGAGCTTGACATCGAGCAAAGAGCAAAAGACTTATGGAAATAATAGAAAAAAATTTGCCGCCAAAATCGCGGAAGATTTACCTTAAATCTTACGAAAGTTTTATGGACTGGAGGAATAAGAAACATAAATTCTTTCACAGAAAGCGTCTTTTTGGCATATTTTGATGAATTGTCGAAACAATATCAACCATCGTCGTTGTAGAGTACGTATTCTATCTTAAAATCGACAGAGAATATGAAGCATGAAGTGCACATGAAGACATTCACAAATTTGACTTCGTTCCTGAAACGCTTATCCAGGGGTCATAACGCTAAAGAGTCCAAAGTATTTACGGCTCAGGAGATTGAAAAATCTTTGGTGATTTTTATTTATTTAAGTAATATTTATTTTAAAAAAATTGTACTAAATTGACTATTTTTCTCGCACTCAAAGTGAAAAGTACAGTTTGCACCTCGAGACTAAACGCCAACTTAATATACCCTCGGTTTCATTGTCTCTCCCTCGCACGCTCGGGAGTCAAACCACCTCTGGCATATTATGGCTGCGTTTAGTCCCTCGCCTCGTTATAAAATATACTATACCAGAACCATTACCGTATTATATCGCTGTTTTTCTACTTTAAAGTCCAAATGCGTAATTGATTCAAACTCGCTATATTATTTTATTTGAACCCTGTTGCTCTCTTCAATGCCATAATATATTTTCGTCAGACCTCAAATTTTATAAACTCCTGACTAAATAATTTTAATTACGAATCTTTTACATTCAAATACTACCTCTCCACGTTTATAATAGAACGAGACTGCTATAATGAATAAAGGAAAGAGACAAGCGAATTAATTGTGTCCCAGGACGCTTTTTCGTGACCCAAATTACTAGCCATTGAAATTGTAAACGTGAAAGGTAGATTAATGCTGCAAGAATTTATTGATGAAAAAATCTACAATCTGTAGCTATTGTCCGGTTCACCGATATAATTCCAAATTTATTGCGGACATGTAGTTAGCACGGCTGAGAACCCTTGTCACAAGTTAGTTACAACAATGTTCAGTTTGCAGCGATTGGAACTATGTCGTATCACGTATTAACTATTAATTGATGCGACAAATCGCACACAGAAATAGAAGCCCTTACATCGGAATGCGAGAGAAATGTGGGAATACAACGACTTGTCGTCAAGAATAGGGACCGAGACATGCTAATATTTTACTAAATTCAAGCATTTAGATCAAACGAACATTTTAACCCAAAAAAGATTACTGACAGCTTTTCGCGATAAATGGTGGCACAAATATTTGTAATGGAGATTTATAGTGAAAATGAAGGGGAAAACTGCCCGTATTTATTAGCGTTTGCAAACTATGGACGAGTAAACGTGGCACTCAACATAATTGTGTCAATAAAACTGGTTTCGCTATAAAAGTATGCCACGCAAAAATACGTAATCCGTATCAGCATGAATAACTGTCCCTACGCAAAGTCTTTATTGTCACAAGACATAAGTACGACTAATACTGCTTTCCATTTATTCATACGTATTCATAGGTTTTTTGTTTCATATGTATGAATCTCTAAGACTGCAAACAATGTTTAAACTAAAATCTTTAACGTTTATAAACTAAAGTCTTTCACAAAATGGCCCGCCCAGTGATTAAATATGAAAATTAATCTGCCTTGTTGCCACTAGGTTGGGGTCTGCTTCCAGTCTAACTGGATGCATCCGAATAACAGTATCTTACCTGGAGCGACTGCTTGTCTGGCTTGCACAACCCAGTAACTGAGTAACACGAAACCCCTTGGTAAAAGTGATTGTCAGAATTTTGGGCTTCTGACGACCCATAATGACAGTCAAAGATCTACGAATGCCAGCCGGGATCAAGTAGTTAACGTACTTTCTGAGCCACGGCGGGGTCTCGATATACAGGGTGTAACAGAAACCCTATTGCTATCCTTAAGCACTAAAGATAACAGCTGGTATAGAATCACTATACATAGTTTCAGCCCAAAATAAAATACTCTAAGAATTGACACCAAATTTTCGATTTCATATGTTTTAAATTAAAATCATAACACACGTGTCACCGTATTAAAAATTCTCATAACTTCCGAACATGTAGTGATTGGATTAAAAACCCTTCCAATATCGTTTGATATCGTCCAAAGAAGCCGTGCCCTTGGTATGTATATACCCTTTCCGTTACACGTTGTATAATGGATGGTCATCTATCCACGAACCAACGGCAGCAAGCGTAGCTTAAGCTTTGATCAACCCGATGCAGCAGTTATTATTTAGCCACGGATAAAATAAGAAACGTATTTAAAAACGTACATTTCACTGTGATGCAGTTAAATCATCAGCCCTTACGCAGCGTGGAGTGCTTTTGAGCGCCGTGGAGCGCCTTTGAACGCCGCCCGTGGAGCGCCTTTGAGCGCCGCAAGTTGAAGCTCAGTGTCAAGTAGTTTGAAAAACTATGCTTTTGTACCACCTCTACATCGCCACATATGATCAAAAATGTAAAAATTCTTCAGCTAGCATATAATAAAAGTCCCAAACTTCAATCGTCGGGCAGTTGCCCATTTGACACGACACCCGGTCGGAGGATCCTTCCTTTTCTATGAAGGATGAGTTAAACCTACACCCTGTTTTTAGCGCAACCTTTTAACAGCTAGTTCAGCGTGACGTCATTTCGTACGGTCCATTTTCGGTGGATCAACAAGAAGAGCTCTTAATTCCTCTCCAGGTCGACGCCAGCATTTAGCCACAACCCGGCGCTGTACCATATCAGACCAACAGTACATAACGCAGCGCCACATTGACTCACTGGGGAATTACCGCAGACAGTTTAACCTCACTGTGACGTTAGGTGTAGTAAGTCGGAACTGGGTATCGCATAGACACCCACTTCCGACTTACTGCAACCTCAACTGGCACTTCTAAGCATCGTAAGATACGATACAGCCCCCTGTCGGTGAGGTGGCGGCAAGTACATCGCCACATACGAATTACGCATCACACTGACGTCACGCAATAACCATTAATCGTCAGGCAGTTGCCCACCAGACACGACACTCGTCTGAGCATCCTCCCTTTTCTATGGATGAGTGAACTTTACACCCTGATCCTCATACCTCTATACTTTTATTCGTTAAGCTTTCTTCATTTCAAGTATAAAAACGTAGGCCTCTGCAGAAAATGAGTCGGAGTCTCAACCATATTTTTTAATTAAACACTGATTTGAGTTATGATGTAGATGCCTTTGTTTTGTTTTGTGGACCCTCTAAATAATACCTTTAATTCAGAAAACGTGAAACGTTCCGCGTATCTTGGAGGCAGTTTCGTTTTGTGTTTCTAATAAAATTTAGATATATATTGTTTTAGATCTGGTACAAAAGGGCATGATAAAAGCATAGAAGATTTAGATAACGATAGGGTAGGCCTTCGGGGATATACAGGGAACAAGGGAGCTTCGGAGGCGTGATGGTCCGTGTAATTAGGCCGTGACTTGCCCGACCTTTTGCCCATCTGCGCAGCCGTGCCCTTATTCTACTTTTACTTCAACTTTCAATCTCTTTTCATCATTCACCCTTTGCCTCCGCAAACCTTATGACTTCCAAATTGAATGGGCTATATTTCAGCCGTATTTAAATAAGAACGGTTTGCCTTTAAAAGTTAATGTGGCAACTTTGTTTCTTCAGCTAAGTGCGAACTATAAAAAGCACTTTAACTCTGCTGTACTATTTAACCTCTTGTCTGTCTAAATCCAAAAAAGTTAGATCCCTCTAAGGATAACCATTATTATATACGTTTAGTGAAATGAAGCTGTTACATTGCATTTTACTTTATATTCCACAAAGCACACACGCACACACACTCACAAATGCGCTCACGCACTAATATCTGTGTTACAAAAATAGGTTTAGATTTAAATTAGAATAATAATATTATCTTGTAAAAATCAAACTGTAGTAAGTAATACAATTAGAGGGATATTTATATTTTTTATTTTTATTTTATTTATTAGGGAAAACAAACAGTAACACATTACATTTTATAGGAAAAAAGTACGAAAAAGTATGACCAAATGTGTAACCAACAACATTTTCCACAAAATACACATAATAACAATCTTTAATCTAACCATGTTATTTAAACTAAAACCTATTAACTACAATAATTTAAGTTAAGACAACATTTTTGTGTTAAATAACAGCATTTTTTTTAACAAAAATTGAAAAACTCATGAAGGCACGAAATTCAAATTACTGTTGACTATGATTAAGAGTTTTGAGTACCATATTTTTGAATCTACTAGCAGACAGAGCAAACATATCAATATGATGGAATAGCTTATTATAACTATTATTTTATTATGATATTTATTACTATGGGATCGGCACTGTATTAATGAATACAGGCTATTTCAAGGCCTAGCAACGAGAACAGCACGTCACCCACTTGATTGCCAGGGATCTAATACTACCTACTTTCTAAAAATTCTGATACATGTACTACAATTTATTTACAATTATGTAAATAAATCTATTCTATTCTATTTTAAATAAATCGTACAGGTTTGTTCTAACGTTATAAAGCCTGTCGCATTGAAAAGCAGAACACCGCTATTTTCAAAAATCATATTCGTCTGATATCTATAAACTGAAAAATTGACCCGTATACTTATTTATAAGTACTAAATAAATGATAAAGATCGTAAACATAGGCAAAGTGCTAGTATTTATTGTGATGTATATTAATATTAATTATTAAAACAATTACGTTTTTATAAACAAACAATAATAGTAAATTGAAAAACTTGCATAAAGGTAAGAAATACCAAAAATATAATATTTTCCAGACGACTTTGAAAGTCACGCGATCGAAGACGCAGGGCTAAGCCAGTAGTCAAATAAAAAGCTTAACGTTTCAATATCGAGAGACTGGATTACGGAATATAAAGTACAGTTTTATGGAAGTAGGTAGGTATTGGAAAAATTAAAAACTGGAGAGTGTAATCATTGCAATTTTATGGCTCCGGCCATGTGCCACCCGGTCGCTGTAATTTACTAGTATATCATGACCGAGCGAGGCTGACGTCTCAGATGAGCGCAGGGTTATCGTATATACGAAACGAAGACAACATTACATAAAGATACTATGCAATATTATTTATAACCGCAGATGACAAAGCTAAAGTATCCTTTTATTCAAGTACCTCAAGATTAAATTAAAACTTTGATAACAACTTTAGACATTCCTTGTAGGTACATCAACATTTCTACTTCAGGTACAAAAGTTGAAATTGAACAAGAACGTTCATATTTTCGAAATTTGTATGTGTACCTCGGAAAAGTTACGGTTTTTGTTGAAAGAACTGATGTCGGCTACATATTTCATGTGTTTCATGGAGGAGGAGGAACTTTGTTTTCGGTTTTACTGTCAACGGGATGAGCTGTATGGTTGTTTAGTTTAGGATTACCTGCATATGTAGGTAATATTTAAGTTTTATTATGACAGGATCTACACCTACAGACTAATATTGAGGCTTATTTCTAGCTTTAGGGTTGAAACCTAAGCTAAATATTAATTATAACTGAGAAAATAATTTATACGTTTACTGTGATTTCTCACTACCTAGAAGTAATACAAATATAACTATAGGACCCTGAACCATAGATTACAGCAACTTTGTTTGGGAAATCGATCCGAGGGATTGTGGTTTTCGCTATCGTTCAACCGGCGACGCTTATGGGGGACGCTTACGCTTCTCACGTAATAGATGTTTAAAACTTATTCCACAATGCCTCCCGTTTCCTTAAAACCAACGTAATTTACATTCATTAATAATTTAACTTCAATATGATAAAAGTGAAAATATGTTGTTCGCTTGAGAACAGCTGCACCAATTTGGCAATTTTTTTGTTTAAAATTGTTCGTAATAGTAATATGAAGGTTTCAATAAATTCAAAAATGCGCTTTAATGTTACCTTACTCGATCCGTTTTAAATGTTAATCGAATAATAAATACACATAAATGTTTGTTTTGATTTTTATTTCAAAGAAAGCGAGACAATGTATCATTTATTTGGAAAAGCCCCGGTAAATAAGTAGCGGAGAAACTCAAATCCCGAGATTGACAAACAAAAAACCTCATTCAAACGTTGCCGGTAGCTCGTCCTCAAAAAATACGCGTAACGTCGACAGGTCGGCTTCAATGCGTGTCGGAGGCGAGGGTGGCCGTCTCAGACCTAATGCGGTGATTTGTATGCAAGTCTGTTTGTTTTCCTAGTTCTCCCCATAAGCCGTCCCCCGAGTCTACTACCCCATTGCGTACAAGAAACAATATAACTTATCGCCTCACTGAAACTACTAATTTGATTTCAAACGTTGTTCTGTAAACGGCATAAATTTTCAGTATTTTCTCGACACTACTTTTTCCGCCCCGCCAAACTTTTATCACAGGATTAAGAAATAACTTACTGCCCGTTTCGCGTGCGTGACGCTCACATTATTTATGGTTAATTCTGGAATCGCGAAAAACAACTTTCTTTTGTTATAATTCCAAACAATAAAAATATATATTTTCAGTGTCAACTTAGATACGTAACGACCTTATATTCGTAATACCACATTCTCCGATACTATTTTTGGAACTGCCTACGTACCTACTTATACTTTCAATGTTATCGAGGTACCTTTCAGCGATGTTGTCCCTACCTAGAGTGTCTTACCCGGGGGAAAGCCTCGGCTTGCTAATGCCTCCGTACAAATGATACTTTACACGTGGTGAAGTGGCTGTCTACATTAAATAACGATACTTATGCTACAAAAATGTAAGTAGGTAGGTTTATTTTGCCTACTTTAGGCTAATGTTGGACGTAGGTATACATTGTAAAATAAGGACCAATGCAAGAATCCAAGTTAAATTGATTCGATAGCAAACTTGTGCAACTGTCTAGTTTATATCATCTGATAACTTTAGTTTCTCCTAGCTTTTAAGAGCTTATACTCCTCAAGATTGCCGCACGTAAGTACTCAGACTGTGCAAGCCCATTCTCGTTTTCTATAACGAAATTGACTGATTGAGTAACCTTTTGCAGGCGAACTAAGCAAGATACACCTTGAAGTGGTACGCAAACTAATTTCTCCAAGTCCAAAATTATGATTCCAAAGCTAATATACATTGTGTGCATTGTTTAAACTAAGTTTTTGCACATGACCAATATTTTATGAATATTCATATTCATCGTGATTAGTAGCATACATGCGTATTAATACATGAATTTCGCATTTCCCATTAGCGAGCAATATGGATGGGAAATTGACGCGAATATTTATACTGCAATAATGTTGGTCTAACACTAGCTCATCTAATGTCAACTAGTCAGCAAGTTTATAGTCAATCGACTGTCCAGGGTGTGCTAAACGAACCAAGTATATTTGGCGGTTGTACACGTGGCGGATATTACAATACTTCACAGGAACCAAAAGATATGAAATATTGTATCAATACTAGCTTTTGTCCGGTTCGACCGCGTAAAAATATATGATAAAAGGTAACTGCAAGTACATGCAATAAAGTGCAGGGAATGCTCAATTTTCGTGTTTATTTTCTGTTATAAGTAAAAAATAAATAAAAAATTGTACAAAAAATATGTGAGACCCGAACAGTAGGCCTTTTCGTTTCTTCATATTCTATCTTTAATATTCTTATTTGCCCCCAAAATGAAACCCCATATTCAAAATTCACGTTACATGTCCGTGTTTAGGTCACAGAAATTCATTCCGAATTTCAACCTAATTGGTCCATTCTACTCGGAGAAAATTGGCAGTAACAGACGAACAGACAGACAGCCACACGAGTGATCTTTTAAGGGTTCCATTTTTTCATTCGGACGTACGGAACTCTAAAAAGAAAATAAATATTACTGCTCGAGAATGAACTGTGTATCCACGTTTAATTATACATATTACGGTCAGTGAAGAGATTGAAAAAGTTTTCAGGTACCTACCTGAAAACTTTTTACTCGGTAGGTACCTAATATAAAGGTGGTTTTACCTAAATTAATAAAATTATTCTCTAGAGACCGCAGCAATGAGGCTTTTCGGAGCAATTTACCAAATCAACAGGCAACAAAATATGGAAAACGACAAGAACGAGATTCTTATCGTTAGGTAGGTACATTCCTTTCATATTATAAACTACTCTCTGCCTGGTAGGCAAGCTTATAAAATTTTAAAACTAAAATCCGTTTTTGTTTTTATTTAATCCTTTTATTTCGCAGAATGGTTTATTTAAAAAAAAAAAACATGAGTGGAGTTTTGTAGGAGTTGTGTCCAGTGTAAATTGTTTGGCGTAGGCCGCATGTAAAAAATACGTTTAAATTTCCATCTACATTCTGGTTCCAATGTTATGTCCGACTACCTACTGCCTTAGCAATAGGATCACTACAGTTTTCCAGTTACTAGTATTGAAAACAAACAAAGGACCCCGCACAAAATGTTAGGAAAACCCCGTTCGGCCGATGTGGGTGTTTTTTTTACAATCTGGGTGATTACAATCTGGGTGATTTGTTTACAACTAGCTACCCACCCCTGCTTTGCCCTGTTTTTACGACTTTACAAAACATATTGATTCTTTATTACATGGAAGTTAATATTCATGTTTTATAGGGTACACACGGCAGGTACACACACAGCTACACATCAAGCTGTTCATTTCCAGTATAAACTGATCTCGCATTCTATAGGATTTCCGTACAGAGCTAGATCAGCGTAAATTTGAAATGTACATCTTGATGTGCAGCCGTGTGTACACGTGAACCTTCCAGGATGAATAAAGTATAGTAAAAGTCACATCAAAATCCGTTGCGTTGTAACATAGATGGACAACGTGGTCACACAGAGAAATGCTAAAGTGACCTAAATCTATACAATTAATATAAATCTATATATCCTATAATCTAAATTGTGTAACACATTTTCGATTGAATTCCAAGGGTTTGAAGGAAATGGCTAATGCATTGCTTTACAGGTTTGAAAATTTGTCTGCGCAACAACGTTAATAACTCACTGAACGCGGCCGAACTGTCAATATTAAAGGAATTGCGACAAATTCTCATTTTATGTGCGTCACGTAATTACCCGACAGCAGACCTAAAAACGCCAAATTAAGCGATTCCTCTAAAAGCAATTCACTTCCTGAATTGCCCTATGATTTCGCTATTTGACATTTTACTTTAATAATAAAGCAATTCATAATTTGGTGACCAAATTACGAATTTCCATACAAAACTGTCAAACAGATGAATTGCGTGCTGTCTACGCAGATAATATTATGAATTGTCAGTTTGTGACCATTTTACGGTTTTAAATATGATTCATATTTTCCTATTATGGTTCTGCCAAAGCGGCCTTTTTAGATGCCCAGGCTGTCAATAGCCGATTTTCTTTGAGTTTTCCCGGCTTTGTAGAGCGTTGCCGTACAACTGTGAGTTATTACCTACACTCATATTCTATCTGTCAGTCTTTTTTATAAACTTGAGGTGTATTGCTGGCTATTCTTCAACCACGTTACGAAAACGTTGATGACTTTAAAACTGTCGCTGGAATAATGACGGTTGATCTTATACTGGCATGTTTTTAATCGGACCTCTAAAAATTTCCATTTTATACTACTAAACATATTATTGAACACTCTAATATAGGGTTGCGTATATTTTTGTGAAGCTCAAATAATGCCTATTTTGTGGTACAAAAAGTACAAAATAACAAAGTAACGTTTTTGGGGTACCCTAGCTTAGTTACTACGATCAACTGTGAGAAAAGGCTGAACAACCCTAAAGACGCACAATTATTTTAAAAAGTGTGCATCTTTAGTAGGTAGGGCAATAAGGTTTTAGAGGAGCAGTTTATTATTTCCCTATTTCTTTGGTAATAGTTTTCACAGGTCAACTGTAGCTACGCATAGCATTTCTAATCGGGCAATTTTACATGCCAGCAGAAACTGCGCGTTTAGTTGCTGCGACAAGAAGCGAGAACGTGTGACGCGCCAGTGTCTCATTGCAACTGCAACGCGACTGCAACTCGACGCCAAGAGTTTGACCAAAAATGTTAAAAAAAATGTCGTTGCGTCTAGTCGTCGAGTTGTCGCGTCGCATAGTAAATAGTGAGCGACATGTCTAAAAGATAAATTAGCTACTCAATCATGTCAATAACTAATTAAGATACAAATAATTTAACATTCAGGGTGGGAGATTGCCATTAGCTGTTAAGTTAACGAATTCTGCCGTGATAGGCATATTACTTAAATATACATGTTGAAAATGGCTAGCTAAACCACATTGTATGCCGCAAATACAATGACAGGCAGGTGATTAATGTATAATGTGAGCACACTGCCACTGTTCATTAGTCGCTCCATAATTTATGAAGACAAAGCGTCCTAAATTCTAAAAATATTTCTTTCCTAATTAATTTTATTTGCTGGTTTAGTAAATTAATTATAAGTTAACATCGAACCTAATTTGTTAAGTTAGTGGTTTTCATTTCAAAATTTAAATTAATGTTGCTGTTTGTTTTACTTTTAGCTTTAACTAGAAGTTAACAAGCAGTATTTAAACAATCATAATAACTTTAATAATAATATTAATTTATGTAATTACCTACCAATAATCTTATTTTACCTAGTAATTTTATTCTAGGTATATCGTCTTCACATATACAGGATAAGTTTTTATCCAGTGCGCAAACTGTAACCATGAATTCAGCATAATCATTCTAGACCCCCCCCCCCCCTAACGCAGAAATTTTACGTCGATTTTACAAAAAAAAAATCAGCTGTTTCATAGAAAAGTGCAATACCTATGCGATCAAAATGTATGGAACAGCTGTTTTTTTTTTTGTATTACCGACGAAAAATTTCTACGCTGGGGGTCTAGAATGATATGCAGAATTTATGGTTACAGTTTGCGCACTGGATAAAAACTTATCCTGTATGTATTTTTTTTTTAAATATCCCTAAAATAATTGTGGAGTTGCTTGCCCATTTTTCTTCATACGAAACTACAGTATAGAAGAGTCAACTATGTAGAATCAATTTTATTTTCTTGTAAATTTTGACGTTCAAAAGTGCCTTATATGTGCCTATTTGAAATAAATGTTTTGTAATATAATAAAAATATCATATAAATAAAAAGCGAGTAGGTACCTACCAACAAGCACAGATAACAAAATACCTACTACTGTTGGTATGAATGTAATTGCTCTAAGTGCCAAACTGATCCAAAGACGCAAATCAATTACGTATTAATTAGATTATCCCATGTATCAGCAATATATTTGCACTTAATATTAATAACTCACACCTTCAACGTATTCTCCTTGACCAAACTAATTGGCATTACAAGATTTGTAATCTATTTGTCTGCTGGTCACACTGACTCGACCTCTCATTTTCATTGCAGTCATTATAAGGAAAATTACGTTTTGTTGGGAATTGAAGATGTTTCTATGAAACTGCCAAGTTCATGTCGAGCTACGCACAATGAAGTGTTACGCAGTTGTAGTGCAAAGTTTCCTCAATAGAACGCTTACTTATATTACAGAAAAAATCAACCCGTTATTCAAATAATTCAATCGCTATCCTTCTACCTTTAATTATTATAATTTTTAAACACGAGTAAATACCTACACGACACGTGTAAAAAATATACCCTCTTCTTTCACGGAACGAAAAGTTAACCAATCTTTTCAAGAGAAATGGCAAGGTGACTTGTCAACTTCTCCGTTATTTTTATTCGTGCGATTCGTAACGTCGGCAAGGGTCACGTACTTGGCTTATTAAAGCCTCGGCCATACTAAGGACCTTTTCTTATTCACGATCAAAATTAAAGAGCTGCTCCATTAATTTACAAGTAGGTAACTTACTTAATTCCAAAGTGATTATAGCTTTCCTAAGTTGGTATACATGGGGGACTAAAAAGGCCACTTTGGAAGAATCATAAAACGATCATATTATGAATTGATTGAACATTAGATAAATTGCGTGGCATGAATTGTACGCAGTTTATTTTATTAATTGTCAGTTTGTAAACATTTAACGATTTAATATGATCCTTTTATGATTATGCCAAAGTAGCCTTTTAAGACTTACTGACATTAACGTGAACCTAATGAAAGAGTAAACTTTCACAACGACTATACCTGCCGGTTGCTAACACGCTTCTTCACTTAAGAACACCTGTCATCTTCACACCTGCAAACAATTTACTACATCCCTACGCTCGTCAGGACGAGCCTATAATTTATTAAACAATCCCCTTCGATTTGCCCTCGCTTATTTAATAACACTTTTCCTTTGAAATTTCGCGAAACATGTTCAATACGCCTATTCGTTTAAAATGTAAGTAACTACGTAATAATTATATGGGGGTTACATGACAAGTCTAGTCAGCCAGCAACCTTTTTTTTCTGGGACCACGGTACCTCTTTTGAACAACCCGCACCCCTGGCAGAGCACCTTTAATTTTTTTTTTTAATCGCAGGGAATAAATTATCCAGTATTTAGTTTTTTTATGTGGGAAACGGGTATATGCCGACGGCTCACCTAGTGGTTATGTGGTAGCCGCTGCCTATGTAAAACTATAATACCAGAGGCATTACAGATGCATTGCCTTTTGCCATTCAGGGAGACAGAGGTGATCAAGCGCCTATCTCGATTAATCCTGTGCCTGTATTAGACCAGCACCAAAACAAAAGAAGCAAGGAACAAAAAAATAGATGGTACTACATCCCATAAGGTTTCCTAGGAAGAGCCCTAGCGTAATGTTTTCACTACTGTTACACAGGCCACCGCTCTGTTACAGGGAGGGAAGGGGTCGTAAGCCCTGTGCAGGTTGGTAAAAGTCGCAATATCTTCGAATTTTTGGTTCTAGGACATGCCGGTTTCCTCACGATGTCTTCCTTCACTGTTTTAAGAGCAGTGGTGATGAAATAATTTACACAAAGTGAAGCTCCTATCAGGGTTTGAACCTTCGACCTCAACACGTTAGTAGCGGTCGTTTCCCACGTCTTTGTTCACGAGGTCAACATTCAGTACAGTTGCATTGAATAAATAATTCAATTCAAAGTATCAAATGAATAAGTACTGGAACTAAGTAACGCGTACTATGAAATTATTATTAGGAATAGAAGTAAATGTGCCAGTAAGTGCCCAAGTAACGGGGGAAAGCGCGATGACTAATTAACAATGATTATTTTTAAGAACCGAGGACCGAAGACAAAATAAGGTTAAGAATTTATAGAATGAAACAAACTTTAACGAAAGACCAAATAAAAAATAAGTTTTAACCTACAGAATTAAATATAAAATTCGGCTTTAAAACGTTCGTTCCACGGCTTGAGTATTTTGTTCAGACAACCTAAGACGTTATCAGTCCTGTTGAATACAGTATAGAATTCTCATTCCTAGATCGAACCCGACGACAGAGGCTAGGAGAGCGGCCAAAGATAAGTATCTAACAAGAACGTACCCAGCAAACCTTAAAATAATTAAAGTCTGGAATCGACAGAGGACATACGCGACCATCAAAACAATTTTGCTAAAAGGATCAGAGTATCATACTAATATTTAGTTACGATTTGGTTGATTTTAAGTTAAATGCAACATGCAGCTTCGCAATTAAGTTTAGAGTACATATTCATGTACTCGGTTACATGTGTTAGTAAACTGGGTCAAAGATACACAAAATCTGTAATGACATGTGTGTATACTTCATGAACGGTATGGTAGTCAGTTATAATAAATAAAATCCGACGGCGTCACCATATTCTGGCTCCTATCCAGAATAGGTGCTGATCACAAGAATTATGACGAGCCCGAACTTGGAGTACACAACTCAACTCCTAAGTTATTGTTATGTTCTAGTCTAGGTACGTCATCACTTCATCCAGACCAGACCAGGTCATCAGCACATAAGTGTGCCTCTGTAAAACAAATCAAACCGGATTTGAAAGAGTGGTTAAAACCAGAGAAGCAGTGATCGACAGGCGAGGAGCAACAATACCTGCAAATAAATCGAAACTGATCCTAACCAGCCAATGTCAGAAGTACGACAACATTATTTTCGTTTTCCATCCTAAAAACTGAACCCTGAAAGACTCGCTAGACATTTTATCGAATGTATTTTTAAAGCAGAAGTGTCTTTTGAATGTCAGTCCCAGTTTGACCTCGCACCCCACCCGTTGTTTGTTGTAATTTGCATAATCAATATACAAAAACAAGCTATCTAAAGATTTATGACATCCTGAGCAGTGTTGCCTGCTATAAATTAGATGCTATTCATATCGAACTCCCATTATCACGATGGATGGCTACCGGACAACGTAGGTACCTAACCCATAAATATACCGAGGAGCCATGTCGTTTGTAAAAGACGAAACCACTAATAGGTATGTCTATGTGACTAAAGCTTTCACCTGAATGCTTACTGTAATAGTCTATGAAAATGACGAAATTTCATAGTTTTATTTCCTTATTCAATTAGTTTTTTTAAAGATGCAGTATACAAGGATCGTATCAGGTGGTGTTCTAACTATAGAACACCAACTGATACGATCCTTGACAGACAGAAACTATTCTGTCTGCCCCCATAGGAAGTAGTCATGATTTCATATTAAAATTCTTACTCACGAGACAAAAAAAAGATGAAGGATTTTGAAATGAACCGCTTTATTACAAGCTTAATGATATGTTCAAATGACACTAGTATGCCACTCAAAATCAAAAGAGGTCCCAGGATCAAAGACGAAGGCGTGACCCAGAGGTCTATACCTGACGAAATCTTACGAAAACCCGTTAAAAACAAGGCGAGTTATCAACATATGTCCAAGAAGCTCGAGAAAAAATAATAGTTCGTTTCATTGCATAATTTATTTCATTGATTCAGTCGTTTTCCAAAAGGTAGGCACTTAATTATGTTGGGATCATCTTTAAGACTACAACCAGCGGCGAAATCCGTATTTACACGAACTGCCTTCGAGCCGTCATCCGCAATCCAACCCCGTACCGATATTGGAGAAAGTAAAGAAAAGTAGTTATATGTTCTATGTAGGTATACTGTGTTCTATATTAAAGTTAAATACTTGGTCAATTAATAGCTAATATAAGTTCCGTATTGTGGCGAATGCGGTATTCGCTGTGTGTGCGATGCGCTAGGTAACATCCCTGTTCAGCATAACATTCCTTCCATATGCAGAATTCATTTTACACTTCACAACTTCAATTGCATTTTCTTTGAAATTAACGTAACCAACATAGTAATAACATCTAAATATTTCATTGCTGTATTCCGACTGCGGTAATTCTTCGCGGAAATGGAATGTTAATTTTTGAAATGAATGTAAAACCATCTCTAATTATCAGGTGCTGCGATTCTGACGACCTGACTACAACAGCCAAGGTTAGCCGTCCAATTAATATTGAATGGGAAGACTGTTTGCCCAACCGATTAGCGATGCATTCTTGATAGTTAGCTCTCCTTTATATTCAGTCAGTTTCGAAAACTTCAGTCGCTTAAAATTCAGTTTATTCCAAGTCAACAGCTTTCACTTCTCGATTTAATTTGAACTGATGTTTAAATCAAGTTTTTGTGCGATGGCAGTGTGAATACGGAATGGGCTTAAAACACCAACATAGCTCAGAATTTAAAGCAAAAACACGCAGCATTCTATCAGCAAGTTGAAATAATATACCGAGCTATTGAAAGACCCACCGTGAATTCTGAACGCAACAAACAAAATATACAACGTTTATACATGTGCGATGTATGTATTAATCAGAGTTGCTTTCATTGGAGGCATAATTAGTGCGAAAATACTGCCAACTGTTATTATCAAAATGAATGTCAAATATATTCAATAGTTTCAATTACGTTTAAATCGAACCGACAAATCGCAACCAGCTGACCTTTTGCTGATTTTAATACAATTTGCTCCAAACAGCAACAAAAACAAAAAATCGACGTAATTTAAATTGGATTCTTGCATCGGGATTCAATTTATAAAAAAGAATTAAGAAACACCGTTCGTAGGGAAACAATCATGAAGAGACCTAAACTAACAGAGTCTGACGCAGCGCGAGTGATACTTCCACGCGAATAAGCTTTTAGTGATCCCAAGCGCAGACCTCTCCCGGTAACCCGCATTACCCAATCCGCACAATTTAATTTGTCTCCACATATAGTAATGTGTTTGTACAACTTCAACCTTATTCTCGGAGGTTATCGCGACCCCAAATCACAATATTATGTTTCTGTATTAGTACCGCAACACTCGGTTTTAGTTAGAATATATTCATACGTATGCGCGGTTTAAGGATGGCGCCAACGGGAATGCAATTTACTGCCCTCTGCGGAGACGTAGCGAACTTCTTACAACAAATATTCATTACCACATTTTCTGTATGATGTTATTCACACAAACGTAGGTACGTGTTACTCTGTCGCCACTAAACTTGTACCTCAGTTTGCCGAAACGTAAACTGTGTATATTAAATGCCAGAATCTTCAATCACAAGGCCGACACTACGCATCTACAATATAACGAGGCACCTACATCCATACATGATATTATTGAACTTAATTTGCTTACATGATTGCTACAAACAATTCACGAAAACTGAATAAAAAACGCTGCATATTAACATATATATATCATTTTCATTGTTTGAAATTAAAATTTAAAAATGTTTTCCTTTTAGAATGATCATGCGTAGGTAAATTTTCCTATGAGCACTTCCCAATTTAGAAATACATGTAACTCGTTAATTAATTACTTATTTACGCGGCAATTACTTTGGACGAATCTGCTGTTATACTGAATTTTCCAATTCGAATCGTTTAACGCTGATTCACGGCCGTTCAAAATAATCATTGAATTGAAGCGCCGTCGTAGGAGTGTGGCTGCGGCACGCGAGTTCCGCAACAGAAAAATACGACTTGTAAGACTTTATCAAAAAGGATTTTTAAGTAATTCAATGATTTTGTTCTCCCAAAATATTAATTTACTGTTCACCAAAAACTGAATTATATTTATAAACTTCGGCATGGGCAGCCTGTGGTTACCAGCGGCCCAAAGTCGAACCAAGCCATCGGCTGCCCTCAGATCTCTGTAAGCTCGTTGTAGTTTAAGCTGTTCTGAGTGATGCGATTAGATCGCGGCAATAAACGAAATACTGTTTTGTGTTTCAGAAGTGGTTGGAGTCAAGCCTAAATATCAAGGTCCTTGACAAAACGGAATGAAACAGGAAGCTCCTGAGAAATATATCAACAATGTATAGCGCACTGTGGAGGCAGATAAAATATAAAAATATTTCTTTGAAATGGAACCTATTTGGGACGGTAAATGTTTCCGTGCGTTTTCACAAATGTCCCGAAACTGCTGGTAATTCACACGGCATTTTATTTTTTACGTTTTTTAGATTTTCTTTAGATTATGTTGTTAAACAAAACGTTGAACTTGAGTGACTTTAGTATAAGAAATGTTTATCTTTGGTGAATTGTTAAAACAAATAAAAGTTGAGGTGCTTTACATAAAATGCAGTGTCTGGGGCGACTGAAGCGCATAACGGCCACTCTGCGTCGCGTGTTATCTCACTGTTTCTCATTCCAGCGTAAATAAAAGAACAAAGAACTGTTAATTCAATAAACTGTAATCCACAAAAGTGAATACCCACGCGTTTGATGTACGTGATAAGGATGAGCAACCATTGATGTGCTGCACTTACGATTACCGATCAGATATCATTCGATAGCTAAAAGCATGTTTATCAAAGCAGCTACATTATTTTCACGGAGTTATTTTCATATGCGTAAACAAAACTACATATGGATAACCCCATTGTTCGTGTCACCATTTGATGGATTATCGTGACTTGAGACCAAGCTGTGGTTTCAAAGCCTACGATATATTAACCAATTGAAGAAAATCCTTTTCCTTTACACGGGGCTTTGTTCCGTCGTGAACAAAGTCTATAACCTACACTTAAATTGTGCTGCTCAAAAAATATAAAGCAAGCAAACAAGGCTAATCTAGTTTCCATTCGACAGACGAAAATGTTATCTGCGTGTTGTAGATTAACAATTCCTTTTAGTTAATTATGACTAGTTCAATACGGTCGCTTTAATCATTTACACTGGCAGTTCAAAAAGAGAATGCATATATCGGGTCAGCATTGAATGTGTGCAGGAGCTATGCGGGCCTTCAATTGTACTCGTGACTTTCATTTTGTAAAGAGAAGATCTGTGCTCTGAATGAAAATTGCGTATTGCAAATAAAACACGGCTTGCCCGGATTGTTTCAAAGTTTACAATCAAGATTAATAAAATGGATACGCACGCGGAATAAAATTATTTCTGTTACGTATATTACGGAGGCAAAATACGACATAAATATGTATTTGTTTTCGTACACATTTTAGCCAGTGAACGTAACGAAATATGAAGCATTTTTCTCTTCGGTTTACTTTGTTGGTGTCGTTTTTCCCTAAAGAATTCCTTGGAGGCCGGGAAAATTTTAAAAGACTTTCATGAAAAAACATTTTTCTGCTACTAAATAAAACACATTTCGACCGACGGGCTTGCTACTCTTTTATAAAACAGAAACCCATTTATGATTACTGATTTTGTTAGTTTATAGGGATAACTACTAATACGAAAGACTAATTTCTTTGGACATTAGGATAACAATGGTCGTAACGCCCTCATAGCTTCGAGGTTATACAAAGAGCCGTGTATCTAACAGACAATAACTGTTGCCTTTACGAGATAATATGTCGTAGATAGATCAGTGAGCAGCCGCCAGGCTCGCAGCATTTATTACGGCCTGCGCCCAGACACGAGCCGCGCTAAAATGATAGATTATTAGACCTCTACTACTGCGGGGCTACGAAACTCCGTTGGCCGCGACTTTCATCAACTTTTTCAAATATTTACACGATTCTAATCTTTCGCTTTTCTTCACTTTTGGAAAACGTGACTGCTAAATCATTTAAAATTCATAAAGTTCTTCACGAAAAAGCACATTATTTATTTCAGGATTTTGGAGTAACATACAGTTGTTAAACTTAAGGTGCCAAATTGTTTTCGCCAGGCTTCTTAAAAATATTATTTCTTTCTATAATATTCTGATAAAAAAATAAATTAGTTGATTTATTTTGTATGATAATATTAAACGTAACTAAACTGTATTTAGAAAATACTAAAAAAAATGACGCGCGTAATTAAAAAAAACAGAGCACTGAATGTACACTTTTTTACAGAAAATATTTTTTGGATAAATTTAAATATATATTGCGCAATTGAGTCTAGCCAGCTGTAAATTTTAAACAAGAAGAAACAAATATGAGAGCAACAAAAGCGATGTCAAAATGTTATATAACGTAAGATGATGCAAAGCTGATGAGAAAACAAAACAGTAACAAATGATCGTAAACTAAGTAAACAAATGGCTTACCGCCTTAGCTGTGAAGTTTGGAGCCAGTTGCCGACTATTAAAGTTTAGAATCAAGACTTGAAAAGTGTTGAGAACAAAGATAGCGCAGTCGGAGGAGGTCGGTAGCGCGGGAGGAACCTCTCGCGGTACAGCGGAATTACGCGGCACGCGCTCGCTCGGGGTGAGTGGTGCGAGTGCGACGAGGGTGCGAGTTCGTGTGAGGCGCGCAAGCACGGCAGGTCCGCTCTCCAGGGCGGCTCAACTTGGAATCGGCGTCCCCCTTCGCCACAGTTATGTAACACGCGCGGCGTAGCGCAGCGCGGCCCGGACCCCGCTCACCCCGCTTTTAGGGAAAAGATGAATGAGTAAAGTTTCCTAACGGACGTTAGTCCATGGATCGCGCTCGGTTTCAGATCGGCCCGCGGTTACATAAAGCCTCCCGGCACATGCGCGCTGGCTGCTGAGCGCCGCATCATGACCACGCGTGACTAACAACGCGCGCGCCGGTGTTCCTGACGTCCTGGTGCCTACGTTTTATGAGCAACGCATACATCACGCGCCCACCTACTTACCCTCGCTGGGAAATAACGTATACTTCCCTTCATTCTATGCACAGTTTTATAACGTACTATAAACGTACCGTCATATTTCTCGACGGTAACGTTACTATGACAGTTCATTCGAATTCGTACCCAACGATATTTTATGGCCGCTCGGAGCCATCCAGAGAGGACCCTTTACCCGCAGCGTCATAATAAAAGTATTATTAATTAATGTCATTTTACCGGGAAAGCCACCTTTATTACAGTTCATATGGATCCCATAGGTTTTTACTGGGACTTTGGGACTTATCTACTGTTAGACCCTTGACACATCAAATAGATAAAATCACGGTATTATTTGTAAGAGAAAATAATGGATTTTTTATAATAATGTTCCCAATAGGTTCCTTAGAAGAAAGAAGGCTGTGCATGATATAAGCAACTAGCAAAATGTGTGCAAAGCGATCAATGTCCTCGAAAATAGGAAGACGTTTTATTTTTTGTAGTTAGACTACAGAAAAATACTTGACTATTCTTTGACAAGATTTTTTTTTGTAGCTGCTCTAAACAGCTGTACAGCTGTTCAGTTATACAACAATGTACTCACAATTTCCACACTCAGTGACGTCACCCCAATACCAATTAAATGCCACCACCAACAAAACTGTAGAGCATGGAGTCAAGAGTTCGATTCCCAGGTCAGTCAATATTTCATTAACAGGCCAGCCTAGATTTGAGATAGTGGCAAAATGTCGGTCTTATCTTATAGGTATACGGCTGCTACCGCTTCGGGGAGTATAGTCGTGATGTCGTGTCATTTTATTTTCTACACACAGCGCATTTCACGTGAGCTGCAGTTGTTTAGAAAATAGTGTGGGCGGGTTATATGAGTATTTTTGTAAATACTCATATAACCCGCCCACACTATTTTCATTTTTTTTTTCTTAAAGGTTTCTTCATATAATAATTCTACATAATCAGCCTATAATGTTCCCACTGCTGGGACACAGACCTGCCCTCTGTGAGAGAGGGATGATATTACTAACTTTAAAAAATTACTAAACAACATTATGTCCAGCATCACGCACTAATAAAATATAATGACCACATAAACATTAACGAGCAGTGTCTTGACAATAGTTACCTCAATCTTTTCGGTTCATATGGTCTTCGGCCTGCACACACACTCAACCCACACGACTTCAAACTTGCTTCGACCACTTTATTCTTAAAACTACTCTACCTACAACAACTCATGTTGCCCACTCCGCACTGACAGGTCATGACACTACCATATTATTTTTTGGGCTGATTTTTCAATTGTCAGGTAGCTTTTATTTGAAGAATAAATATTACGGTTTGACAGCTTTTGCATAGAAAATATGTCATACTGTCAGATTTATTTTCAGATAAAAGTTATCTGACTATTCAAAAATCAACCTTTAGTGGATAATACTAAGGTAATGTCACCATTGAGAAGTTTTGTAAATAAATGTAGCCGCCACACGTCGGTGTATTTGGTAGCTAGCGTTGTAGAAATATAATCATGGATGAAAACCTTTTTCCAGCTGTGGACGTCATTCGAAATGATGATAATGATGCTTGGATGCTGTGTACAAGGTTACCCATGTAGGAAAAAACAAAGACAGCTTCCTTGATCTAGTAGGTGCAAGCGCTACGGCTGAGCACGAGGTCCTGGGTGTTGTTCTCAGGTTGGGCAAAACGCTATTGGATTTGTCTATCTAGAATTTCGCAGTAGCTACCCAGAGTCTAAATATGTGCCTGGTTGAGGGCCATAAGCTTGCCCCCTATTACATGGGACTTAAAAACTAAACTGGCGTAATGTAGGTGAACTATAGATACCCCTCTGCCCAACCCTTCGGGGGAACGAGGCGTGAACGCAGTACTGACATTTTTGACTATAAGTACAGCTGCATCTACATCGCAGATGAAGGATCGCCGTGGCAGGACCTATTCGACGCGCTCATATTGCGTTGAGTGCACAACTTGTTCTTATATTTGCAAAATTCATCTGCTCAATAACGTGAATACTGTCAAAATGAAAGGCATTGCCTACGACTGCCATTGTATACAGTGTGTTACGAAATAGTACCGCTGAGCATCAGCGCCGTAGCACTTAAGCTTTGGATTCCTAATAAAACGGTATACGGCCTCACAATAACGGCTGTTTAAAAATCCAACAGGGCGTTTTTATTATCCCCCTACAGCGGGTTTATCCGCCTATGTATAAATATGTGTTTCTTTGTGGCACTCTAGAGACCAAACGCGTGGGCCAATTTCGATAATTATTACGTCAATCGATTTGTCTTAATATTGTGAGTGTCACTAAAGAGATGACAGTAATCAAAATTCAATATGGCGACAACCACACGTCATTTTCTGAAAAAAAAAAGTCGATGAACTAGGTATGCCAAGTGGGATATCGTTGAATTGGTCTTTAAAAATCATCTTAGTTTTCTCTTATCATTTTTCATTTTAAATAACCGTTTAGGTTCTATAACGATTTAAAGTTAGTAAGCAACCATTCACAAAAAAATCTATACTTTTATATATATAAAGCGGTTATAAAGTTCTTATAAAATCGTTTAACAAATAGGTCCTATTAACATCATAAAATATTTATATCAATAAAAAATTGTAAAATAAAAGTATAAGAACCCAACTGCGTAAAAAGTGAACTTCAAAAAAGATGAAAACAAGAGTAAAATATTTTAACAGGTTGACTATTAAATCTTAATACTTTATGCAATCTTATGCAATCAGACGCATATTCTTAAATTTCACAATAAAAACCTTTATTACGTCTGACTGCATTAGATTGCATAAAGTCAACTTTTTAAAATATTTTTTTCTTGTTTTCATCTTTTTTAAAGTTCACTTTTTTGACACCTTAATGTCAAATACTGGGGAAATCACAGATTTTCATGACGGCCGTTATAATATACTAGGGACTGATTTTCTAGGGATCCTCGTAGCTCGTAGCATGTGCACGGCCATGCGCTACGACGTAGCGTGTAGGACCATGGGATACGGCGTAGTATGTGCCTACGGTGGCAGCGTTAATTCTACTTACACAGATGATTTTGTTTTTACCCGACTGCGGTGAAGTAAAAAAAAGGGTTATGATTTTGACCGGAATGTAAGTATGTGTGTTCATCTGTTCTCTCATAACTTCTAAACTACTTAGTAGAATTTGACAAATGAAGTATCGTTGAAAGCGACTTGAGCGCTGGTTATAGACTATGTAAAATCACATAAATTAAAAATAGTGCTCCTAGAGGACGTAAAATCAGGAATATAATAAAAAATTGTCGTATGCCACCTAAGGTAACAAAACAATACATTCTAGCAGTAGTAAGCGATCATAAGTTTGTGGGCGAAGTGGCATACGATACAATACGATACGGCTTACAGATGGAAATATTTTCTTGTTTCATATTTTTTAGAGCGTTACTTTTCAGTAGTCGGGTTTTAGTTTTTGAACTTATTTTTTGTTTTTTCTTACCCGCCTTTTGTTGACCCGCCCTTGCTTTGCAGTGTTTTTGCGACTTGACATAACATAGAGATATCTTTATTATAATATAAATAATATTAATGTGTTATAAATGTTACTTAAAGTTAAGAGATGTTCAAACTGGTATAAGGCTAAGCAGAGCGAGCAGCTCAATCACAAGCAGTTTTGTCTTCTAAAGAATCTAAAAAATTTTAATAGGAACCCTTTTGTATAAATACATACGTGTCACCGTCGCGGATCATATTTGTTCAACTTACAGCTCTACACTGACCTGATAATTGCAAAAAAAACGTAAGAACAACTTAACGGTAACTTTGGAATGTCAGCGCGAAGTTTATTGTATAAGCTTATGAAGCAAAGGTATCAATTTCACCCTAAATCCTTCTGATTGTGATTGTAAGTCATCATCTGCCTAGCCTTTTCTCGACTATGTTGGGGTCGGCTTCGAATCTGACCGGATTGTGATTGTAAGTGTGTTACGCAATTGAGGTGCTAGTTCCAAGGTTCTAGTAAATACACTTGGGCCAGGAGCGCCGGGGTCCGTCCATAGTGACCTACTTATTATTATGTAGGTGACAATAGGCAAATCCATCGACGTACTGTAATACACTGTCATCGTTTAGAGGTAATTTTATAGTAAAATTCATGCCTTTGTAAAATGATTTACTTTACTCTGTGTAAAGGGCTCACCAGCGGTACGTCCGAACTGGCTTTCGACGCGAGCTCGGCTTTTAGCATTCTTCTTCGGCATGCCATGGAATTTTCCAATGATTTGCAGTGCCACACCTTTTCGCCTCCTTCGTCTTGGTGTGTCTCGACGCGAGCGCGGATTTTAGCATGAAGTCGCTTCTTTGTCTGTATCGTACAGACAAAGAAGCGACTCTGTGTTATAATATTCCGAAATAGAGATTAGAGAAGAGAAGATTAGAGATAAATATAAGAGAATATAGACATCGAGGTTTTATAAAAGGTAATTTGGGATAATCCTCTTTTAGTTTATTTGTCTTTTTTTATTCTTTGTGTTTAATATATTATGCTCATTATTAAAGTAGATTGGTGAAGAATGATTCATACGAGCAAACACAAACTGTTTATGATGGTAGTTTGAATTATTGATGGGCACGCATATGCACTAAATTGTTTTAAGGAATGTAAATATTATATCATCTATATATATAAATATTATACATTTAGAGATGTTTAAACGTCAAAATGTATGGTTAAACAGTCGCTAATCATTACTTAACTTTAAGCAACGTTTATAAATGAGAGGGTTAATGTGTATGGGCATGATGGGGTGGGAGGGGTGTATGAAAAATATTAACACGTTGAACGCTAAACTTGGAAGTAAAATTTTGCTACACCAGCCTGTTCTGAATAGGTTATGTCAGTCAATGTTGTCAGATTTGTGTTTGAAAGTCTATATCGACGTCGGTTGTATACGGCGTATTATTGTAAGCTATTTAATATTGATTCTCGTGACCCTTTGGACTTGGAAATTATTAAGCTACGAACTTCTCTACAACAATGGAGAGTGTGAGAAGACTCTTAATAAATGTTTATGGAGGTTTCATAAACAAAACGGCCAACTTTCATTTTTCTAGCCTGCACTGAAGCACTCCTAGGAAAAGTAATATTATAGATTGACAAAATGAAAAAACTATCAAGATTAGCCTAAATTACAACATATGACATTGAGAGTTTTTACTCCATATGTAATATTTTGTTAATTGGAGTATAATAGGTATAAGTTATATACCTATACTCCGATGAACAAAACATTTCCCTATATTCATAAGTATTCTTTAAAGTTAAGCAATGTTTAGCGTCTGTGTAACCGTACATTTTCCAAGTATAAACGTATTTTAACTTTAAGCATCGTTTATAAATTAGAGGGTTAATTTTGAGACAACAAGTGAACCAAATACTTTACATACAGTCACGAGCATAACTATTACTGCTACGGACAACTTGGCAATAATATCTGATATCATGATTCATTCATTAATATCTGTCATCAAAATTACGACAAATATAATATGTGATCATTTGTGGTAGGCATATACAAGAAGCAAAACACATATGTGATTATAGACATCAAAGGAACACCAAAACTGTCTGCCGAGACAAGCGACGCCAAAACAGTACAGGGTGGTAGGCACATAACGCGCAAATTGAAACCAGAAAGTTAGGACATGCTTCTCGACACCTTTACGTATGAATTTATCGTCGGATCTCTAAAAAAAATCTACCTTTCTAAGAAAAGTGCAAAACGTCGGTCTAAATGTATGGAACAGCAAATAATGATTTAATAGCCATAGTAAGTATTCTTTATTGATAAGTCAGTAAGTTAAAGCCGACTTCGCTTCGGCTTCTCTCTTAGAAAAATTGACACCTCGCCACTGATAAGCAGGTCACTATAGTCGGATCCCGGCGCTACTGGCCAAAGTGTATTTACTAGAAGCTTAATTATAACTAGCAGCCTAATTGCGTAACACATACAATCACAATCCGGTCAGACTCGAAGCCGACCCCAACTTAGTTGGGAAAAGGCTAGGCAGATGATGACTTACAATCACAATCAGAAGGATTTAGGGTGAAATTGATACCTTTGCTTCATAAGCTTATACAATAAACTTCGCACTGATATTCCAAAGTTACCGTTAAGTTGTTCTTACGTTTTTTGCCATAATCAGGTCAGTGTAGTGTACAAAATATGATCCACGACGGTGACACGTATGTATTTACACAAAAGGGTACCTATTATAAAATTTGAGATTCTTTAGAAGACAAAAATGCTTGTGATTGAGCTGCTCGCTCTGCTTAGTCTTATAACAAAACCATAGGACTCGACATATGAGTTGCTATGCACAATCATAATTTAAATTCCACTTATTAATAATTTATTTTCTGTAAACATCATGCTAATTCTATAAGTTCTTTCAGTTTACAACTATACGGCGAATTAGGTAACTAGAACTAGTGTTGCGTGTCGGATCATCGTGCTTCCTACGAGAAGGTTGACCTCACCAATTTGTCTAATTTATTTATAATTTTTTCCTAAATAAGACAATTTACAAAAGTTAAAGACACCGTTTGTATATACAAATGCACAAACAAGACAAAGTAATATAAAATTATCGAGTTCAGGTAAAAAGTTAACAACACTTTCATAAATCCGTCTCACAGTACCTACTTCTGACATGCCGATAACATCATCGTTCATTCGTCCGCAATTAGATTGTTAGTGTCGAAGAGATCAGAGTTCTTGGTACTGGGGACCTTAGCACGTGCCATGGTGCGAAATGGAGGCACAGCAAACAGCCTGTAGCAGTTGTCTGGGACAAAGGAGCGAGCCAGCAGAGCATGCACGTCAGGCACGTCAATAGAGCCACGGAGCGTCTCACAGGCTATTGTGAGCTAGTCTTTGATCGCTATACCTCTAACGAGTTATTTCCAAGGCATCCCAGTAGAAATTTCGTCGGATAGAGGTAAGCATGTTTACGCTTATAGAGAAACCTAAGGACCGCTTTTTGTACCTTTTCCAATAAAATCGCGTAGATACTTCAGTGTGGGTTCCACACGCCGGATCTGGATTCCCATCTGCTACGTACGAGTGCATTAAATATTATTCTGATGGAATGTTCGGAGTGAAAATCGTGGCAATTACGCAGCACAAAACCCAACCTTTGAAAGGATTCCTTAGCTATACCGTGGCAATGTGGTCGAAGAAGGTGAGTTTTCGATGGAAGGTGACTTTCAGATCTTTCATGGCTGTTGTTTTCATGATGGTATAGTTATTTAAATTGTATTCATAATTAAGTGGGTGCCGCATTCGACCGAATTTCATTGCTAAGCATTTGGAGGGATTAAATTCCGTCATCTTGTTTAAGCTCCACGTGTATATCGCATCCATGTCTTGCTGCAGTGCGGAACAGTTATGGTCGGAGTTTATTTCGAGATACAATTTTAACTCCTCCGCATACCTACACTAAACATCTTGCTTGATAGAAAACCTGGGAAAGATCATTAAATATGATTTAAAAAATTAAAAACCCCTAGACTCAAACAGAAACCTCTTAAAAGTAAAGAAATAATAATGTATTGGCCTTTTTAGTTTAATAAGAAGTTCAAAGTAATATTTTGATCCAAGCATTGTCACATCGGGGCACAGCTAATGAAAATGTTATCCTTTTTTTATTAGCATAGTTACATTCATTATTGCTGGGCCTCGTCTATTTTTTTATTAGCATAGTTACATTCATTATTGCTGGGCCTCGTCTATTTGGCGTTTTCATTAACCGTTCCCCGACGTGACAATGCTTTAACCAAAATTTTATCTACAACTTCTTATTAAACTTAAAAGGCCATTATACACCGTGACATTTTAGTCGTCTTACAAAGGTGGTCCACTCAATGTATGCGACATAACGTACCTACAGGCGCGATTCAAAACTTGTAACCATTAATTAAGATAACACGTACTAAGAAAAAAATAATGCTTTAGAATTATGAAACACCCTCCCTGTTAATAATGTTTACGTATCAAACAGTAGAAGATTTCTACCTACCTACCATAATACCATTACATTTCATCATTCATTCCATCTCCTTACAGAGTGTTCAAAACTACATCATGCGTCTTAGTGATTGATATTTTATTATTCATATTTCCAATTTTTTTTTCTGTTTTTGTAAATGATAAGTAGTCATTGGATACATGAAGTGGGCTGCCGTTGTAAGACGACTATAATGTCACGGTGTATATTATTTTAAGTATTACTCTTTAGAGGTTTTTGTTTAGGTAGAAGGCTTTTTAAATTTAATTCATTCTTTTTAAACATAATATAGTAATCACATTACTATCGACACGTGTCTCGCTTAACTCTACGTAGCTTTACGTATGTTCCCCACAGTGAAGCTTGTTACCAATGTATAATCTTTCCTCGTTGCTAATTCATTATCTGGCCCTGATAATCATTTATGTATAACCTATTCATTAAGACCTTTCAAATGAGTCCAAACACGATACTTCTGTTGTTTGGTGGTGAGGTTGTTGTGTATCCTAATCCCAGGTGATGCTGAAGCATCATGTCAGGTTACTTTGTTCGTAATATCATTGAAGTAATAGAATATCAAATTTCGACCCGATCAGACCCGTGGAAGATGCTCAAATCCCTTCAACATCCGGGAAAGAACGGATAATCTTCAACCGGCTGAACCGATTTTCGTGAATCGTAGCTAAACACCGTCGATTAAGTTACCTTTTAGACAAAACAATAAATAAAAATCGGTACAGCCGTTAAGTAGCTATGATGCCACAGACAGACACACATAACTGTCAAACTTATAACACCCCTCTTTTTGCGTCGGGGGTTAAAAATAATAATGGCCCCAAAATTGAGCTTTGACTTACTCCGGAACGCGTGTGGTAGGTACTTCGTACATACCGAGCCTAACGAACTGCTGATAATCACGCAGGTAGTCTGCGAAAAAAGAAAGAGATGGTGCGAAATATATTTTGCTAATCAGCAGCATGTCGTTTTTTAACACATATCAAACTGACAGGTTTGCTCTATTTCCGGTCTTTTCCTCAATAGGTCAGTCCGAATGCTACCCTGTATTTTTGATATCTCTTAACTTTAAGAGACTTTAAAAGGGACCCCTGAGTATTTTCCACTGATTCTTCTTGGGGGGTAATCATGCAGATAGAGAATATCGACCCCATCTGACGCTTTTTTTAATGTATAAAATTGATTCCCATTTTCTATTCACGGAATAACCAATTTCATTTCATTATGTTTGAAAATTTAATGTACTCGACAGTGTAAATAACGCAATGAATATTGTTGAATTGTCAAATAAAGCTGAGTACTCGTAATCTGTCAGCCACGAGTAGGTAGATAAATATGTTACTTCTAGGCAAACTTGCAACATCCTCAATATATACAAGCTATGCTACGGCTTATGCACACATTTCTTTTTTCAGATATTATATGGCTGAGTGAAGAATCGAAGAAAGACAAACACGAATATCTTCAACGATCTGTCTCATCATCATCATTTCAGCCGAATGACGTCCACTGCTGGACATAGGCCTCCCCCAATTGGGGGGTTTTGCCACAATCGCCACGCTTGGCAGGCGGGTTGGTGATCGCAGTATGGTGGTAAAATGCATAGAAAATGCTGCTGCCCATTCTCTGATAAGTCCCTTAGTCGCCTTCTACAACACCCACGGGAAGAAATGGGTTGGTGCTCTTCTTTACGTCCGGCATCACACGGACTGTATGATCTACTTACGATCTGTTTGAGCCTAATAAATCCATTAGCAGACAGGGTGTAGAAACGAAACGTTAATAGTTGAATTTTTTTAGGTAAAATGAAAATCGGTCAAATATTTTTCGAACTTAAGATAGGAAACCGGTGGTATGTACAGCGAATTGTTGGGTGAATCGCTCCTTCTCCATTCCTAGCTAGATCACTGAGTAATCTGTGTTTAAGAGAGAAAAAGTATGAAAAGGTATAAATAACTACCTGGTGGCGCGGTAGTTATAGAAGCTTAGGTATGTCCATCTGACGGACATAAGCTTGTTTTAATTAAATTCATACATTTCAATATCTTCCACACCCTGTCTACTAATGAATTTATTAGGCATAGACAGATCGTAGATCATAGATTCCGTGTGGGGTTACCTATCATAAAATAAAAAATATTTGACTGAATTTTATTTCACCTAAAACTTTTCAACTATTATTGTTTCTTTTTTTTACTTCATCGAAGTCTCGTATGCCAGCCACTGTATCAGTTGACCAATTTATGCGTTACTCCGACGTTTCATTTGGTCGAAAAACTTTTTACCGAAGTTACACTTAGCCGAAATATTATTTGTTCGAAGTATTATGTTTCCGAACATTCAGAATACCATTGTTTTAATTACCATATTTTCATTTCACCAAACGCCTAAAAAGTTTGTGCACACTATTTCATCTCAAATTTTTACTGTTACTTTTTTATCAGACACCATTCTCAGCGTAGGTAGACAAGCAGGCATGCAGCACGCAAGCAGGCATGCAGCATGCAAGCAGGCATGCAACATGCAGCAAGCATTGTTTCTATCACGGCTCCAGCGCTACGGGGTTTGGGCGGCCTAATTACACTCTAGGATTAGGCAGACAAGACTGTGTGAAGTCGGTTTTGCAGCTATTCGTTTCTCACTAAATGTTGCACTGTTTTATTTTTATTTTTATTTTATTTATATAACTGAATTAATTATTTTTATTTGTATTTATTATGATTGTAATTTTAGATTTATTCCAAATGTTAATCATATATGATCTAAAATGGATTGAAATAAATGAATTTGAATTTGAATAGTTCGGTAAATAAATATATATGTATATAAATTGTTCGGCTATGACACATGATACTTCGATGATCTTAAAATATGTCAAATAATGCATATAGCAAAATAGACGTCGGTTAATAGTTTTCGGTAAAATGAAATTCGAACAAAAACAAATTCGGAAAAGTGATCGGTTCCCACCTACACAATGTAATAATAATGCATGCGCCATCTAGTTTTTAAAATATTGACCAACACAATATTGCCGTGTAACAGTGCCCTAAAAGATCTACTTACATAAATAGACATTTTATTTCTTTTCATAGATACTTGTAAAACCCCCCCCCATGTACTTCAAAACCTTTATGTACCTTAATAAATAAATATTTTTAAAATGTTTTATACTTATTAAAGTATGAAAACCCCAACAACATATAAAAACGAATAATTAATTGATGGCAATTCATACGTAAGATGTGTTTACATTGCAGAAAGTTTTACAAAGTTATTAGGTCCCGGTTATGGCATTAGTCTAGACTTAAGGTCGAACCATTTTACCAAGCGACATGAATCTACATAATAAAATTCTTCAGTACACTGAAAGACAGGGCACAGCCTAAACCGCTAGGCTCAGTAACAAGTTTTGCACAATATTTCCTTATACAAAGTGTAACAGAATCAACGCAATACCTTAGTTTGTTCCTAATTGACTGAATCGATTTCAGTAACTTTTAATTTGGGTATTTATTGCATAAATTACGTATTTTGCTATTCCGACTGCTGATTGCGCCAAAAAAATTCAATCTTATCAAAAGGCAATAAGACTCAATTTTAAATGCATAGAGCAATGCTAGGTTTAAAAAAAATAGTTTTGGTCATTGTGCTTTTAACTCAAAAATCTAATTGGGGTGTATGAGGTTTGCGTTAACGTGTTACGTTATACCTAAAACAAGCCTAAGGAAAGTTTTTTGATAAATCCTGCCTTAAAGGGGTTAAATAGGGGATGGAAGTATGTTTGGAATTTTTTGTTTTTTCCTATGCGAAATCCTATCGAGCACATGACTAGTTTAATACTATAATAAGCCACCTTTTTACTTTCAGATAACCAGTTATATTTAAGGTAGATTTAAATACTATTCCACGGATGAATTTGTTTATCCGCATGCAGATTTTTCCGCAATGCGGACCATCCTTTATTTCATACAAATCCTCTTTAATGTTTTACTATATCTAGTGAATAATGCCTTATTCTATTCTTTAATTGTGAAACGGCCCTTATTTTAGCGATAAATTGAAATCATTTGAAGTACAAACACTTTTATGAGTCAATCATATTTTTTAAACTAGAGAAGGTTGGCGTTTCCTATCTGACTACTACGAGAAGAAAGGCCAAAACAAACTCACACACACAGTCTCTTTTAAATTCCAGACATAATCTTGGTCAGCAAATGAAGACCATGTAGATTGGTGTCTGAAAGGGTTTTTTCAGGAAAGAACCACACAGATTGAATGGAACCGTCCAGACAGTGCACGCATTTATCAGTAGGTAATCATGCAGCTGAACTCCTAACTTAAGGAGCTCAACGATTTGACGAACAATACCAAAGAAAGGATATTTGCGTAGGCTGCATAAATTACTCAAACTGCCAGATCATGCGTTTATTTATTATGCAGTGGCCGGTTAAACGTTCACCTTTCAAAAAATCGAATGTATTTTAAACGAATTGTGCAGGCTTTGTTATATCTTGCATTTAATTCGCTCGACCAATTTAGATGACGACGGCAGTAGTTCGAACGTAGGTTCCTAACCAAATCGAACAAGTTAAAACAATGAGCAACATTAAAGGGTACCTACTACCTAATAATTAATCGCGCAAGTAGGCCAGTAATTAAGACTCGTATTAATTAGTCGGTTTGCCTATAATCAATGCTCCGCCAACTCAGTGATATAAGTAGTTTCCCAACAGGAAAATCTTAAATGAACAGAAAATATAACTCATTGCGCAAGTGTAAGCCGCAACTACACGTGGCCTACGTGCAGTTAAGAATCACGACTTAACAGTGCTCCTGCTCCACAAACATTGGCACAGCTATAAGTAAAAGGTAGTTCCTATTACAATAAACGCAAATTGTTACAGAATAAAGCTTAGATGTCGCAAGTCTTGCACATTCGGGGTTGCACCTCAACTTTGGTAACTAATTGAATCGTCCATTGCGTTAGTAGTGTCAAGCCTGAAAATATGCCCTACAACGAGTAGCGCCATCTAGTATCATTAACAGTGAACAATAATGCCATCTAGTGCCAATTAAAGTGCGAACAATAGGTAGGTATACTCGCTTGTAAGTAAAAAATTCAACTAAAAGATGGCGCTTTCTGAAACCTGAATGATTTGAAACAGTTAATGCGTCACAAGGTCATAAGTTAATTTATCCTGAAATAATTTTCGTTCCTATAGTCATTAGCAAAAATGATGAACTTCCGTCAAAACTTAGGTTTGAATTTTCAACAAGTCCTTCTTTAGTGCTCACCTTCGTTATATACTTAACACTCTCGTGCAAACATGCTTCTAGGCCCAGCGGTTTGGGCTGTGCAGTGTCTGTCAGTAAATTTAAGAGTTTTTTTTAAGATTACACTTAAAAGTGCGGTAGCAAAGACAAATCAAAGATTATACCGACAGCAGCACGACCTATTGTGAATAAAACTTGAGCAAAAGGGTACCTACATACGTGAGCTCACGTACAGAACGCCACCTGCTAGGATCCTTTACCATACTCCTTTTGCTTCGTTTATGTCCATACATAATGTACTTACATACATGCACGCCGTAAATCGGTAACTCAACTCAGCCTATCGCAGTCCACTGCTGGACATAGACCTCTCTAAGGCTGCGCCAAAACACTCTATCCACCGCCTTCCGCATCCAGTCTGTCCCAGCCACCTTTTTAAGGTCGTCAGTCCATCTAGCTGGAGGGCGTTCCACACTACGCTTGCCGATACGCGGTCTCCACTCCAGGACTCGTCTGCTCCATCGGCCATCGGTCCTTCGACATACATGGCCAGCCCACTGCCACTTTAGCTTGCTTACACTGCAAGCTATGTCGGTGATTCCGGTTCTATTCCTGATAATTTCATTCCTGATTTTATCCTTCAAAGAAACTACGAGCATAGCCCGCTCCATAGCGCACTGAGCGACCTTTTTGTGGACCAGCCCAACTGTCAGTGTCCACGTTTTGGCGCCGTCTGTCATTACAGGCAGTACGCATTGGTTTAAGACCTTAGTCTTAAAACATTGCCGAATAGGCGACGAAAAGACTTGACGTAGTTTTCCAAACGCTGCCCAACCCAATCGGATCCTCCTGTCAGGCTTCTTTCTCAAAGTTGTGTCTACCGAGCTGGATGACATGCTCTAGGTAGACATACTCCTTCAAAACTTTGACGTGACCCTTCCATGTGTATTGGACAAATGGAAATCAGTAACTATACCTGAAATAACTATGAAAGATCTAGATCTTTTTGCAGTTATATTAAATAATAATTATCATAATTCGCAGAAACTGGAACGAACAATTTATATTACAAATGAATGTGGCACGTGAGCTCACGCACTAACCTATCCACGGATATCTATGAAATGAATTGAATTGCATGCAAACAGGTAAACGCATTTTACAATTAGTTTGCAAACCTACTATTGTATAGAGTAGTATGGTGACAGAGATATCGTCGTACAAACTGTTTCCATGAAGTCAGCACATTTCAAGAAAGAAAAAAATAAAATATGTCCGTTTATTCGCGGAAACATGAAGAGAAAGAACACAAACACAAAAGAGAACAAGTTGCAGGAAAATATACATCACATCCATCACAGAAAACGGACATTGCTCAGCATAATGTTACGACTCTATGCGAAACAGAGCCCCAGCTCTGGGTTTCAGCGGCAGCCGTAGACTTGAAGACGTCAAACCGGCGCAGCATGCGACAACATAAAAAAAGAACCTGCTGTTTCATAGGGAAGTGCAATACCTATGCGGTCAAAGTGTATGGTACAGTATTTTTTTTTCTTTTAATAACTGATGAAAAATCTCCATGCACGGGTTCAGGATCATGTGCTGAATGAATGCATTGTAAAAGGTTGCGCTACGATGTCCCTGCCACCCTGTAGAATCATGTTTTTCAAACTGAACTGACAGCTGTGCTGCTAAGGAACATATTGCGCCACTTTTTCTTCCTAGCTAAAAGCATTAGACAGTGGTGAAGGTTTTGACGTTCAGAAGGTGCTGATTTCAGCTCAATTTGAATAAATGAATTTTGATTTGATTTTATAATGCTTCGGCTACATTGTCCCGATAACGTGAATTACAATTCGCGCGCTCTCTGTTGTAGGTACACACGCCTATACATCAAGATATGAATTTCCAATTTACGCTGATCTCGCTTTGTACGGAAATCTTATACAATGCGAGATCAGCTTATACTGAAAATGTATAGCTTGATGTGTAGCCGTGCGTACAGCGAGGCGTCGTGGAATACGAGAGAGAACACACAGTGTAGCTCGCGTTGTCGCGATAATGTATCCATATAATAACGCCAACAAATTAATACGATCGTAGATAACACGAGATTTACCTACTACTATTTCATTATTGTGATATCTATAAGATTTAAAAACAGGAGATATAGTAACCTTATCAGTGATGTTCTTCAGAAAGGCCAGGTTCGTAGTTTTCGCAAACGGCGTGCGCGTATGACCAGTGGCCCTAGTGTGTTTCATTTAACAATGGCTGAGCGCCAAACGCGCGATGCGTTTGATCAAGATAGTTAAATGAAACTAACACTAGGGCCACTGATTGGCCCTGGATTAGTGACGGACCAATCGGAGCGCAGAATGCGCTCGAAGCGTTTGATCGAGATGGTTAAATAAAATTCACATTATGGCCACTGAGCGCCAAACACGCTCGATGCGTTTGATCGAGATAGTGAAATGAATCTCACATCTCTCACTGATGTATGAACGTAAACGAGGCATAAGGTGTATGTAAGGATACAAGGTGGTGGTAGGGTGGAAGGTGGTGTTCTGAAGTTTCTGCCTAGCCTCATGGGAAAAGTCAAGAGTTTATATATGTATATATATATATGTGTATTTAAAAACAAAACCTTATGACTCCTAGAGCTGTTCTAGAAGTAGCTTACTTTCATCATACCTACTTACCTACGTCTAAATAAAGACTAGACAGACGTAAACCCTGTTAAAGGAACAATGGCGGTCTATTTGTAGGGTTCTTCTACCAAATGGTAATTTGCGTGTCCACAGTAACTTAGTACCCGAAATGGGACAAGGTTCGACCTGAGTGGCATCGCTGCGATCTCACGAGCGGACCGAACTGGGCCAAGGGAAATATAGTCTTAGGTATCTATTCGTTTTTCTACAGGGTCGATGTGAATAATTTGGACGGTTTAATTAAAGCCGGGGCGCTCTAGTGTCAAGAGTAGGTATGGCTTCGGGTCCTTAGGTAACCAAGTTATCGGAACGGTACCTCCGTTCCGATAACTTCATTGTTTTGTTGTTCAGAACAAAGAGACTTTAGGTTTCACAGTAGCAAGTATTATAAAAATGCCAATTAACTCCGCAAATCTCATTCAAGGTAAGGTAACCTTCGATGAATGAAAACAAAGGAATAGATGTAATTACCGGAATTCCTACTTGAGTGCGAAAGCCGTATCATCGAATTTTGTTTCTTCGAAAACCATTCAACAACATTTCTATACTGCAACGCCTATTTCAATCGGCACGGCGGCGGCGGCGGCGGCGGCGGCGTAAACTACTAAATTATATGATCGTCCGAAGTAAGTTTTCCTAAGTTGTTACCTAAATAGCTAGAAATAAATACAGACGAACTTTGCAATTATCTGCAATCTGTACTAAAACACTGATATTCATGACAGACGGCGGTCTATGCTTTTAAAGAAATGTTACAAATTTTGGTATTGTTTTGAAAAAGTAAATCGATGTAGGTGGTTATCTTGGTTATAGCCGTAAGATCGTCTCAAGTAAGTTGTACTAAGTAGGTAACATACTATCGCAGTAACGAGGCGTTAATTGAACAAGGCTTCGCGGTATGATATTTACGCAGTAATATGGTTCGCAGTACAGTTTTTCGATGAAACGAAATATCGCAGTAACAAGACGTCGATTTAACAAGGCATCGCAGTATAGAGAAGTCGTTGAAAGGTTTTCAAAGAAACAAAATTTGATGATACAGCTTTTGCACTCAAAAGACAGTATTAATTCGAACGGACTGTACCTACCTTGAGTTGACAACGCCTCAGAAATGGCCAAGTTTGAAGCCCACAAAGTTAAAAATTCCTCGTACCGTCAGCACGAAGAAGAATTCCTTGATTTAGTCCGACACGCAGATAGATGTTTGCTGCACTTATAACTTCACAAACAGAAGCACAGCGGGCGTGCAACACTCCGCATCACTTCAAACTAATTACTTATCACTAACGCGTTACGGACCGAATAGGTACTTACGAACTGAACTCTATTCAAATATTAGTTCCGGGTGTTGAGGCTAAAGTCGAGTGAAATGAGGAACCTTGTTGAAACAGGTATTTTAATACATCGTTAAAATTGCCAGTTCGTAAATCTCTTCTGATTCCCTAGAAAATCCTTGAAAAGTCTATAGGTGGTTACGACTATTAAAACTTTGCGATTTCGGACAAACGCATCGCCTGATATCATCGTTTTACCTATGGACCAACTAGCCAGCGAAGCTCGTAGTAGTGTCGTTTTCATGGTTTTCGAAGGTGCTAAAGCCGATGGCGAGGTCAAATTGAAAACCAAGTGGGTGGTTGCCAAAATTTTAAAATTTTCCATCACTGGTATCGTTTTCATGGTAAAGTGATGATGGTCTATAGTTTTTCTATTCACAGCATTCTTTTTGCGGTTTGAAGAGCTTTCATTCTTATTCGAATATTAACTCCATTATGTGGTACGAATGTAAAATAGTAGATTGTTATACAAGGGTCGAAAGAAATCAATTCCCATACGCGTATTTAGACGCCCGAGCACAGCGAGGGCGGCTATAGTCCGAGTAGGAATTGATGTCTTTCACCCGTGTTAAGCACTTTACTTTTCATTTCGAATTTAAGGAAAGTAAATAATAGTAGTTTTTCTAAAATATTTATTGATAATAATAACATGTGTAGTACCTATTTAAAATTAATTGAGAAGTTAGAACAATATATGAAATTTAAAGTTACATTTTTGTTTGGAATATTTACGCTGTTTGTTAAGTTATGACAAATTTAGCTGTGCTGAACTTCTGTAAAAGTAGAAGCCTCCAGTATTTGATTAGACGGTGGAATCCATGGCGCAGACTCCCTTGAAGTAGTTGGTTGAGGCGAAGTGGGGCGTAAATTTATAGTCTCAGTAAATTTGTTTGTAATTTTAGTTTTATTTTAGACAGAATCCTCAATGTAGCCTCCCGCGACTGTGCTGGATTTCCATCCTTCATGTCTTTTTAACATTGTCAAGTTCGCCCCAGAATCGGCTAACAGTGTCGCTGACGTTCTTCTATAACAATGCCCGGTATTGACGATAGGAATGGACTGTATGGGATTATATGAGGTGTGGTGCAATAAAACCAAGTAATGGCAATATAAATCTAATAAGCAAGTAGGAATATTCTATACAATGTGGTGAAGGGAAGACAACTGACAAAATCACTTGAAACAAAATCAAAAATAGACAACTAAGATAACATACCAAGAAGGTTGTCAACACCCGGTATATTGTTCACAGTTTGGTAAATTCAAATATATTGCTATTTGCTTCGGCATACCTGAGATTTTATTTTTACCGATCACTTGTTTATAGCATTTTCCCTTTTGGTAATTGAGAAAAAAGCGATCTGTTTTTATGTCATTAGGTCTGATATTTTTTACTATTTGTGTACACTCTTCTCGTAGAACAAACGTGCGCTCAATATTTGTTTTTGTTTTAGTCAATTTTACTAGTAATAACTGGCCTTGATTTTCAAAGTCGTTAATTGTTAAATTTGTGAGTTCATTGCTTCTGCAGTCGCCGCTTATACCGAGTATCAATACCACCTGTGAAAAACATGATTTCTTCATTACTATTAATCTTTTAGGTAGGTACCTATGTAGATAAAATAACAAGCAGAGATCTTTTACTCCAGAAATGCACGCATATCCAACGCTTGTACTCTCAATTTACGCAATCTGGTCAGTGTTCGATTGATATGATTGCTTTTTTTATGCAAACCTATATAATATATATAATACATATCAGAGTAAAGTCGTTGGGATCGACTTTTATGTTTACAGTAAAAGACCTCTCCCTACCTAGATTAACGTTTATACCTTTACCTTTCACTGCCAAATATATCTCGTCAGGGGCTTCATTTAAAAATGTTTCCAGTTTGTAAGAGGTGGAAATCTTCGATATTTTGCTCTTGAACACCTGAGACTGTCTTTTCAGCAACGATGTTAGATTATGGAATCTTTTCAAACCGATATTGTGTTTTACTTTTAGTGTACTCTTGAGCATTGAATACCTGTTCCATAGCGTAGAAGGCTTTATTTCGGCAGATAGTCCATTGAAGTATGTAAGAAATACACTTTCGGAAAATGATTTTATTTTCTTATCTGCTCGTCACTTCATAAAGTCATTGTATGTTTTTAAGTAACATTCCTTTGAAATTTCTGGCAAAAGATTTTAGATAACTGTATTTGCCTCGTATTTAACAGAATCTGGGGTCAACATTTTAGAATCACTTGAACTCATTTTTAATAAGATATTAGTCTAAATAAACGGAGATTTCGATACAGCTTACAGAGTTAGTATCCCGCCAAATTAAAATCAAACAAATCAGTCAATCAGTCTATATCAAATTTTAACTTTGGAACCACGCCGCGGGCGGACCTGCTTACTTTTTTTTTAATTCGCACTGGCTGTTTACACACTCACAAGACCGCAGCATTTTTTTCGCCGACTGCCTAACCAAATAATTAGTTCTATTTTTTAAATTTATTCCCACCCTAGAGAGGGAAGCAATTACTATGAGTCTTTCCCGCCCAAAGGAGGGAAGTAGTATCTTCCACCCGCTACTCGGATCAAACAAACACTACTTTCCGAGTATGAGAAATGAAAAAACTTTTAACGGAATGGTTATAAAATGTACGATGAAATAGAACTCATATTAACCAGAATATGCTAATGAAGAATCTGTACCCAATCATAACATAAGTACATCAATCAATAATTAATACACTCACACACCCCGCACATACATACACATACACACACACACAGACATACACACATACAAACCCTGCACATACTTGAACATGCTACAACAATTTTGTCAACACCTTAGAACCTAAGCTTTTTCTTTTCTCTTTTAATTATGGCACAATATTGCAGTTAGCAACCCATGGGAAGTTGCGAGGTAACCCCATCACAAGTATCCTTATAACTTACCGGGGCTGCCTCAATTTTGTGCTGTAAAACAATTGTATGAGAACCAACAAAATCTTTTATTACTTATTTATTATTAATTCTCTCGTAGCTGCTTTGCTGCTTAGTTATAAATTCCACAAATTCAAGACAGTCTTCTTACATAACATCACGCCTTGTTTCCCCGAACGTGTGCGTGGGCAGTGGTGTACCCTACCAATAATACACCCAAAATTCGCTTGTTATGATTAAATCCCGTGTAATAGGGGACGAGCGGGGCGAGCCTATCGCCACCCCAACCGGCCAAAAATTCAAACTCCGGGCTGCTACTGATAAATTCCAGATCTAAAACCCAATAACATTTTGCCGGACCTGGGACAGTCTTCTGTCGACAGTGTTTATGCCTTATGGATGCTAAGGTTGGCATGTAGGTAGTGTGAATCGCAGTGGACATTATCTCTGCTGATTATTTCTCGTTTGTAGCGGTAGACGTGATCTGCGCTGTAGTAACCGTCTTGGACGATAATAACCTCGCCGACTGATTCTTGATAAGTGGTTTGTAGCAGTAGATGCGATCTCTGCAGGTTCGTTACTGGCCGGCACTCAGTGTAGATCACCCTTCTTTACATCATGCGCATCGTCTCAATGACTGGTTAGACGTGCTTGTGGGAAGCCAGCAGCACCGATTTACTAACGTTACTAGGCTACCGTACCACACTAAGCACTCTGCTGCTGAGGAGACACAACGAATAACAAGATTATTCACCGTATCATCCGGCTCGAAGGACCAAAAGATGTTGGGATACCACTGTTAAGTTAAATAGCTATTTATGGAAACTGTGTAAAGTTATGTTTGCTCAGTTATCTGACCCGCACTAAATGTTATGTTATTATTCATCGACCCCCAATTTAGCGCGTGACGGAGTTTTAGTGACGACTATATTTACTGATTATTACGCGTAAGCTGTATAATCTTTATGTTGATGACGATATATGTAATAACCTACCTAAAGATCAGATTAGAAGAATGGACTGCCTCGAGACTGCACGAAATTCTGTCCTTCACTCGTCGTTTGATAAATAAAGGAGCGTCAGGAACGCGGGTGCTTTGTTCAAAATTGGTCAAAGGGGCTTATGCATGGGTAAGGACTTTTAATAAATAGTAACCGCTCGCAGCGAGGCGACGCTGGTCCAGTGTAAGATTCATTAGTGAACGACGACTTGTAATGTAGGAATAGCCCATAATCATAGTATTATGGCAGTGAGGATGGACCCACTAGTGCCAAGACGGACCTATAAAACAGCTGGCTGGCAAACTAAATTTCGGTAAATAAAAGCATATATATTCGATAATTAAGGAATTTATTTAATAGTGATCATTCACATACATTTGCTAGTAATTGCATGAAGCAAATAACTCATACCTACAACTTATTTCCTAAAAATAATTAATATTAAATAAACAAAATGTAAACTGAAAAATTTACATAACATTAATTAATGTGAGCCATTTAATAGTTTGTACATTCATAAAGAAAAATCAAGAAAATAAATATTAACACAATGGTATTTAGTGATTATAGAATATTAAAAATCAAGCTAATGCGTGCTTCACATAGTGAAATAGCTTTTTGGGCATCAAATAATCATTACGTGTTTTTAAAAAGAAGTGTAACTGACTTTCTAATGGGCGGAAAATATAATGAGTATGGATTAAATAAAGTATAGATTAAGTAAAGTTGGCCAGAGTGAGACTTCAGATTGAAATCGAAAACTATCAATAAAACTAAAACTACACTATTTTACATTTTGGAAATAGTCCTGGTTTAATTAGGAACCTATAACCGCTTCTCATTTTAGCAGTTTATTTTAACGTTTTCTATGACGTAGTTTTTTTTTTTCAATTTGGTTAAGTATAATTACGCAAATTGTTCACGTTAAAAGCGTGCGAAATATATATTATTTTAAACGTTGAATATTAAATAACGTGGGATCAACTACTCGACATTTAAATATGACAACATGAATAGTTCCTAACACTGATACTAGACACCGGTAAATATTTTACAAATATTCAACTTTGATATATTTTATAAATAATATACATAACAATATTATAAGTACTGTATTGTGTACATACCTACCTGCTACCTGCTGTTTTGTTTACTACAAGGTCGGTGACTTCTATCACGGGACTTAATTCTATTTGTTGTAAGTGTGGAGACAGACCTCTGACTCTGAAATTTCATGACCACGCATAGTTTGTGAGCAGTGCTGCCACGTGGTTTCGGCCGCGACTTACGAGTCGCGGTCGTAGGCGCGAACCCAAACACGCGCTTTACTTTGGGCCATTCAAGTATTACGTAAGCACTAGTCTTTGCTTTGCTTTGCTTATTTTTGATGACATGGGAGGAGTCTGGATGGTGATTACGTCAGCAGTATTTATTTTGTTACTTTTTGGATTTTCTACAATATTTAGTCGATTTTGGTTTGAACACATATATTACTTGTCTATGAATGGCTCAAAGAAAACGATGTCGATATTCCATAATCGGTCGATTTCTGTTGGCGCAGCGGTTAAGCGATGGACTGCTGCGCTGCGTTTCAAGGGTTCAATTACCGCACGGAACAAATATTGGTATGACCTACGAATAGTTGTTCCGGGTCTGGCTGTGTGTATAAATGTTTGTAAACAGACCCACAATACAGGAGAAATTCCTAGTGTGGGGCCACGTATCACCCGAAAGTGAGCAGACACAACATTGAACAGCAAACATCCAATGTCATCGAAGACTAGTCATGGATTCGTGTGTTATGGACTGAAGACTGTTAATTTGAATTAATATACCAAATTTTTTAAAGAAGTTTGTTTTGTTCGTTAAATATATAGATTACTTATACCTAATAATTGAATACCATCTCAATAAAATTTGCTTAAATAAATATTATATGCTTTAAAGTCCTCTATTCCAAGCCTATTCCAATCTATAAACCAGAACACATTGAAAAATGCATGTACCAATGTTTACGCGAGCATGGGGGGTAAGAGCTTTGCTGACGAGGGGGAAGGGAGTTAATATTTGCAAAACATCTGCTTACGTAATACTAGAACGGCCCCTTTGTGCAAATTATTTTATCACCACTGCTCTCAAAACGGTGAAAGAAAACATGAGGAAACCAGCATGTCTTAGAACCAAAAATTCGAAGACATCTAGTATCTACCAACCTGAACTGGCCCTGCGTGGTATATTACGGCCCACTCCTTCTCATCGAGAGGCCTGTCCCAGCAGAGGGACCATTATAAGGTGATTATGAATGTACACATTTATTGTGTGTTTCGTGTCTGGACTGTTCCTTATAGGTCGAAACATCTTCGGAAGTGACATACAATTATAGTTTTTTTTTCTTTGTAATATCATCATAATAATCTAAGGAATACAGCAGGCAACATATATCAATAACCATATTATATTCGTGTTATCTTTTAACTACTTTCCTACAATACGTATCCAAAAAACAAGCCACACACCAGTCCACTCTTTTCTTAACAAAGTCTCTGACAGTCCTTTAGGTTCATTATTGTTTATATCTTATCGTAGATTATGATATACAATATGTAACAAAAACCCTGTTGTTCCTTCTACCCACGTTTTCAGAATCGGTATACATACGTAATAAAGCAAGTCATTTATAAAAACTGTTCAACAAAAATATTTAAAATAAATATTTAATTATGAATATTTGTAAAGTTTAACTGATTTTGATTAGATCAAAGAAAGCCGCCGAGTTCGTAGTCTATTGGGCGAAATAAGGATACTTGTAAAATCACATATTGTAAACATTTTTTTCGAATATGTCGATTTTAATAGTTATTTGATACTGAACTCTCGACCAGCCAATGCTTATTTTTTAAATTATAACTTCGTAAATGTTGTGCTTGTAGGTAAGTGTATACGTCCCTAAAAGGAACAACAGGGTTTTTGTTACATATTGTATACACATTGATTTATATTTTTATGTATATCCATAAACAAATAATATTTATAAATATTATAACTAACTACTAGTTATGATGTATAGATTTAATATTACAAAATTTTCTTACTATAGATAATACATAAGTAAGCCATTATGTCTATTATAGAATTGTTTATTTTAGATAAATACATACAGTAAAAAAAAGAGTACCTTCTGTCTTGAATAAAATAGGTGTTGTCACAAAAAGTCACTGAGACTAGTATTTAAGAATTACTTGATGTGACATTGTTATTATGTGATGGCAAGTGTCTTAGAAGAGGTTTTTTTCTAATAATGTCTAGTTGTATCATATTATATAATTTATCGATAGTCGAGTGGATCAACATCACTAGAGCACTTGACATCTGTCATTTCAAAAATTTAGTTTGATACAGATTTTTAAAAAACGTGTATCGGAAAGGATATAAACATACCAAGGGCACGGCTTCTTTGGATGATATCAAACTATATTGGAAGGGTTTTTGATCCTATCTCTACATGTTCGGAAGTTACAAGAATGTTTGTACATTGATACCAGAAACCGAACTTTTCAAATTGAAATAAACACATCACTCGGAAGAGATGTATCGTGATATTGGAAAGTAACGTGGAAAGTTATTGACCTAAGTAGTGCGGTGACACGTTTGCTATGATTTGAATTTAAGAAACATATGAAACCGAAAATTTGGTGTCAATTCTTAGAGTATTTTATTTTGAGCTGAAACTATGTATAGTGATTCTATACCAGCTGTTATCTTTAGTGCTTAAAGATAGCAATAGGGTTTCTGTTACACCCTGTATAACGATATGCTATTACATGTACTATTGAATCATTTATCTAATACATTGAACTTCTAAGTTCCTAAAAAACAATACAGATACAAAGATGCTATTAAGAACTATTTAATACTGTTTTAACTAAGTTGTCTTCTTTGTTGCATAACATTCATATTACTTCATATTTAATCATAATATACTCAAGAATAGTTGATGCCAGCTGTTCCACAGGAATTCTACTTTAGCCAGACCTTTAATTACCACATATACCTAATAGATAATCTTGAGTAATACACTTCTCAATGGGTATAATAATTATCTCACTTTCAGATTGAATGAGTATGTCGTTATGTTAGTAAGTTACTTGATACCATTTAGGTATTCTAGAGAAGACAAAAGAATTGTGGGTCTATCTAACTGCAATTCTACTACTTACGTTTTTTTTTTTAAATCATTTACACTTATATTAAAATTCTCTTAAATTTACATGATTACTTAAAATCTAAGTATGATTTTTATACTGTAAGTAAATCGGTCGAAGCTCTATTGATTTGTGAGCGAAATACGTGCAAGAACCTATGACTAGTTTTTTGAAAGGTGGAACAATATCCTTTAAAATGCACAAGAGCAATGTCAAGTTACATTACATGTTACAATTGTCTTTGAGGTATGCATTCGTACCCTATCAGTGCTTCAATAAATTGTCTATTTGCTCAAAAGCTATTTACAACATCGATTCAGAAAGCATGAATACTTTCTATTAACATCAATAATATTTATTAGTAATTAATTATATATTGGTAACATCCTCTAAAGTACACACACTAGGAAATAGCTATCTCGTTCAATGTAAAACGAAACGTATCATAATTGAATGCTATTAAGTACAGAAATACAATACTTAATTTGAATACTTACATTTTCGTCTAATAATAAATATATCTATCAGATAAACTGCAAACAAATCCAGTTTGTGACAGCATTAATGTTATACATGAACGGTAGAAATTATATTTACACAACCATTCTAGAACTACTCAACTACTCTATTTTAATAGAATATTTTATTAGAATTTGTTTAGAGCAATGTACTTATCTATGGAGATGAAGGACACATTTACACTACTCTAAATAGCTAATCTATTTATAACTAGCTGACCCAACAGACGTTGTCCTGTCTTAACAGTGAATATTGAATTCGCATTGGTATAATATTAGACAAGTTAATATGGTCGTTAAGTTTCTTAAATTTTGTGATGATACGCGCAACTTTCTTAATATTTTCTTTCGTAAGAATCTTCTCCTGACAATAACAACAAAAAGAATTCGCAAAATTGGTCCAGCCGTTCACGTGTAATGCCGTGACCAAAAGAAACAGGGATTGATTTTATATATATATATATATATATAGACAGATTCTGGCAGCAACAATAAACCTTTAGGTTCATACGGCACAGAAGTCGGTTGAAATAGGATTGATTTCAGACTAATTCTTAGTTCAATGCATACAACGGCGATGAAGAATACTGTTCTTATTGCTATGAATAAAATGTTTCATAATACTATGAATTTCGCGGTCTCCGGCAATGGGGTTTGTTAACGAAACGTAACAACCAAACCCTAACATATTAGAGATCAAGATTTTTCTTTAGAGGGATTAAAACATGGAGCCAATTTTTTAAACTATATTCCGACGATGATAAAGTTTTAGATACAAAAACTACTATGAAATTACGTTGTCAACTTTGTATTTAGAACTTTACCTCAGTCGCAATAAGGTTTGATATACAAAACTGGCTGAAAGGAACCCAAATAAGAACTCGTTTTGCATTAACGTAACACATTGCATTCTCAGCTTTGTTGAAGTCTGTTAAACCCTTTAAAAACTATTTTGCGACACATTTGTTTTTAAATGCTAGATACTGTTTGTCACTGGATATAGTCTGTTTCTTCACTTGTAATTGAATAGCGAGGTTATTCAAAACTGGGTTGTTTTCATTGACTTCACTGGTTAAGCACGCTTAAAGCATGAAAGCTTGCTGTACAAGGAGAACAGTGGGGCGAAGAACCCACTCCTTGTTGCGTTCTGCTAGTACTGGAAACTCCGAGAAGCCTCGGCATCCTGCCGGGTAATATTGAACGCCTCCGTCTTCAAAAAATCAACTGTCTTGTAAGCATCTGTGTCCACGTTTGACATTGATTTGCCGTGAGCGATCTCGAGCTTCTTGCGGGGTTTGTTTGGTGCAGGCCCCTGAAGTAAAAGAAAAAATTATGCAAATATTAACAAAAGTATAAACCCGTTATTCAAATTTAAATAAGTCCCTTATACCCATGGCCCAGTTTAAAATAGCTCAACAGTAATAATAATAATACCTTTGCTGGAGCCGGTTTCGCTGTGTGCAGATCTAAATCTAAATACTGTAGTACATCGGGCTTTTCTTCGCCGTGCCCAAGTCTTAGTCCACCCTGAAATTAACATATTTAATATAGTACACAATCAGAACTTTGCTCACCAACAAAATGGTAAGGCGAATGATAATATAATGTAACTCTATGACATTTTAGTTGAAATTCTAAAAACATTCTGAGATGCTATACTAAAGCAGTTTTGAATCTACGGACATTGCTTTTGAATTTTCAACTTTAAGTCTACGTAAGCATGGACGAAAGATATATTGCGGCTGGATCGTTTTGGTGCTCTGGATCTTCAACGCACTGCTCAGCGCCGAGACTTGAAAATCGAACAGTGTGTTTTTGAACCCGCTGGGGTGGACTCTTTTGGATTCTCAATACACAGTTTAACGCCGAGAGTTCAAAATCCTGTGCGTGAAAAAATCCAGCCACAATATTTTAATATCATCATGTTGTATTATTATTCGCAGCCTAAAAATCCTTGGTTGTCTGTTCCGTTGGAGATTGTCGCCCAATTACATGCACTCAATAGCTCCTCTTTAGCATAACATTCATGCTATCTGGTTCCCAGGGTAGGCTCAGCAGAGAATACATTTTAGCCATCGGCTACCCGATGCCGTAAGGTACATAAAACGGCAGATCGTCAGAGTAAAAGTGACCGAACATTTCAACAATAAGTTAAAACTTACTGCTCGGGAAAATACTGCGCGGAGCAACTTATTTTAATTTCTTGTAATTGCACGACAATTACAAGAAATTGTCTTGCAATTACAAGAAATGCTTTAGCAATCTCCTCGTACAAGGCCTCGGCTGTATCGTCATGTCGAAGTTGGCACGTAACCTGTATTACTTTCAGGTAGTATCTGTCAGTGAGCTTTAGTACAAAGTACGCTACCCGTGTCGACACACTACTGATTTCCACAACGCTGCTAGTGTGTTCTTCGTTGATCAGGAAGCCGACACCACCTTGAAAGAGCTGATAACCTTCGCGGGAGTAGAAGAGGTCACCTGACTCCAGGGTTATCGTATCCTCCCCTGTCTTCAGACTTCAGATAACCCCAGTATATGCCAGGTAACGCGATCTAACTCTACCTCAAGTTCAGCGAGGTGACGGTCCAGCCTCATCGAACGTCCATTGTACGTAGCCAGATGTAGTCTTCGTTGGTAGACTGTCGTAACCCGGGGATTTTTCGCATACCCCGTGCCGCCGTTACCGTGACCACTACCTTGACCAGGAATAGCGGGACCACCGGGAACTGGAGGCCGTAGTTATGGCACTTTATCCATGGGAGGTTTGATGCCCATAGTCACCACGCTGAGCATGCGTGTTGGTGACCGCAGAGCCAGTCCTTTCGCAACGATAACGGTGCTGCCCGTCATCACTCTGGATAATTTCGATTGGCTTGTTGGATGGATTTACCGCCATCGGTCGGTCGCCAGCGCCTCGTCTGTCAGTGGCAGGGTGTACCGCGTACAGGCGAGGTTGACATTTGGGAAGTCCGGTTGTTATGTGCTTACACCCCAAGAAGGTTATTTACAGTACAAACCTGACCTAACGACTAATCGGCCTAATCAAGAAGTATGAAGTATAAATTCACACTAAGCTAAATATTATGAAGTTGGCATTTATTTCCACTTGTAGACTGGACTTGCCTAATCCGAAATTGATGATTCTTAAAAATGTATCATTGTCAGCCTTGATTGAATTCGTTTTATTTTTCATCTCTATACCCGTCGCTCAGGCGCGGTTCAGCCTGCTTGTTTCAGTCTTTTATGTTCTAATTAATTTAAAAAAACGAATATACCTGCGCCATTATTGCATTAATATGACCGATGCTGTGGCTAGAATGGCGCGGCTTCAGATTCCGGTCCACCGCTGGCGGGAGCGAGGGCAAGTTGCAGTACTGCATAGACTGCGGAAAAAACGAAACGATATTAGGTATAGACGTCTTTATTTTATACACCGTGATATTTTAGTCGTCTTACAAAGGTGGTCCACTCAACGCATCCGTCATAAAATACCTCTAGGCGTGATTAAAACATTGTTATCATTAATTAAGATAAAGGCTCGTGCAGACTAGCGCGACGCGACGGTCGCGTCGCGACACTCGTAGAACAATTTCTATAAAAACTTCATGGAAATTGTTCTACAAGTGTCGCGTCGCGCCTGTTTGAAGAAGCCTTAATAGGTACAAAGAAAAAATAGTAATGCTTTTAAATTATGAACACCCTCGCTGTTAATAATGTTTACGTTTCAAACGGTAGAAGATATCTGCCATTACATTCCATCTCCACAACAGGGTGTTTCAAACTACGTCATGCGTCTTAGTGAATGATAGTTTAAAATTTTTAAATTATGTATATGTTCCAAAATATCTTCTTTTTTTATAAATCATTAGTAATTATTGGATCATGATGTGGGCTACCGTTGTAAGACGCCTAAAATGTCTCGGTGTACAGATATTATGTTAAGAATCTTAAGTGCCGCGTGTCATTGCAAATATTTGAAAAAAACAAAATAACTAGTTTTGGGGGACTGAGAACAAATAATGAACGATTTTTATTTATTTATTTATTTATTTATTTATACTTTAAGCACAAACATGTACAGAGGCGGACTTAATGCCATAGGCATTTTCTACCAATCGACCTTTGGGTGATGCAGAGACAAACAGTGGTAGGTGGTGATTTTTATATCGTCTTTAGAACTTCTGTTCGAAATTGTATGTTTGTCTGTCAGTTGGTTTGTTAGTGCGTTTAAACCACGGAGTAAATACAAAGAGGAGAGGGCCTAAAGAACTGTGCACTGTGATTCTCGACTACGTCCTGACGTCATCAAGTAGGCGTGGCCTTAGTCAGTATATTGTTGGCGTTCGTCCTGTCAAGTAACAAAAACGTAATTAGAATCCAATTATTGTACCGAATCTCCCGCAGCTGTCTCATAAATGGAAATACTCATAAAAATACAATCTCCTACAAATTAAATATTCTATCTAAAATAATTTATTTAACGTACTTTCCATACATATATGACATACCAGTTGTCTCACGGAAGCAAAGTAAAGAACAACTATCATACTGTATGGTAGTTGTTGTTTACTTCATTAAAAATACTTAAAGCCTATCTAGTTTAATTAGTTAAATTTTAAATGATGTATGTTCTAGATTTCTTTCCGCAGCAAGCAGAAGACAGCAATGGATAACAAAAATGGATATCACTATTTCAATAAAAAAATACGTTTCAAGTTGGTTCGCAAAATTAATATAAAAAAAACGGAGTACTCCCTTTTGCATCCTGCACTTAGTGACATCTAGTGTGAGATAGGTACGTAACTACAAAGTAAAATCTAAAGAACGAGCGAGTAGTTTTGCTATTGACTGGTAGATGGAAAATAAAGAAGTCGGTGAGATCTAACAGCCCCTAACCCCGCAAATTGTCACGCGTAGTTTCTTAGGAAAATCTAATTACAACATCTCTACGTGGTTTGAACCACACATCAAAAGAAACTGGTAAATCGATTTGAAGAAATTGGAAGAAAACTCATAAGCCTTTACTTGAGGTAGCTATCATCTCAAGATCATTCAGTAGCTAGTAGACTGATAACAAACTTGACTACTACAAGGGGTAACCCCTTGTAGTAGTCAAAATTGTTATCAGTCAGTTATGTTTTCTGGAAGTATAGGGTTAGGGAAATTACTTAGTAACAACTTGATTATTTCTACTTAAAACAATTGTTTACTTGGGAAATCCTTCGAAGAAATAATGATATCAAGTAAAAACAGTGATATTCACACCGTTAACACCAGAAATAGGGACAAACTACGAGGTCCCTCTCACCGGCTTTAACCGTTAATAACAAGCTTCCCTCTTCTTTGCTAGATTTGACTTTTGATGCGTTTAAAGCTCAAGTAAAACCCATCCTTTGTTTAAAGGGTTACTATTCCATCAACGACTATTTAATTAACAAGACTATTTGGTCGCTGTGATTAACTCAAGAATGTTTATGTTCTTTCTTCAGAATTAATAATGTACCTAGTGACAGGTTATATGGGTTCATATAATTATTTATATATACAGTGGTGGTCATATATTTAAGAACGCTTATTTAAAGGGAAGATTTTTTCAAACTAACAAGCATAATTATTAATTGCATGTATTTTTTGTACTTCTCTCGGTATCGCAAAACTTTTCCATATTAGCGGTACTTGCGTTGATACACATGATTGGCTAAAAATAAATGGATAATCTTTAAACATTAGATCTGAATCTAATATTACTACTTACTGGCTGGTCACATAATTAAGAACGCTGAATAGTTTTTTTTTTCATTCAAATTTAAATAGAGAACACCCTGTGGCTCTGTGGTTGTAGGTCATTATTCGTATAATTTTGGCGCCATTTAGTGCTGTAAAAGTCTTAAAGGTGATTGCTTCTTAAGAAAACAAAAGGGAAAAATAAAAATTGTAGTCAATACATTGACTACAATTTTTATTTTTCCCTTTTGTTCTCTCTCTTAAAAGAAGTAATAATAAAAATTCGGGAGAAAAGTTGATCGGATAAAAAGATAGCCGACCATCTGCAATCTCTCAAAAACGAAGGTTTTCCACCCTGTGAAGCATTTTGCCACGTATCTTCCGAAGGACTGTTCTTAATTTTTGCGTGCCTGTTTTACTATAAATGATTCTTGCATCTCACTCAATAATATTGTGCGTGTAGACTAGCTTCTAACTGCTCACCACTGATACTGCCTCTGTCGGACACGTTGCCTGGTGAGACAGCGTGCTTTTTAGCCAGGCCCATCAGTGAGTTCGAGCCCGCGACTAGGTTCCCCTTAAGTGTGTTAAAAACATTAACTATATCACGAGGCGTTACATGTTCGAAACTGAATAGGTCACTACATTTAGGCACACTACTATGCAAACGGTTTTCAGCTTTAGACGGGGACGAATTTAAGGACCGAGTCGTAGTTACAGGTATGTTGGCAAAAAACTCATTAAATGCCTGTGCTACGTCAGCTTCTTTAATAATTCATTTATCGTCGACCATAATCTCGTTTTTTTGTCTTATTTAACCGACTTACCCGTTACATTGTAAATTATTTTCCAAGTGGTTTTAACTTTATTATTAGAATGTTTAATGCATCGCTTAAAAATTTCGATTTTGCAAAAGTAATAATCTTTTTAAATAGTTTTGACATACTCTAGTAAAGGAGTACTAACCCTATATTTTTTCTATCCATGCAACTCGTATAGTCTCGCTCTATTTTTGTAAATACCCGGAGTAGCCAATGGGCTACTCCGGGTATTTATTTTTAACTAATGGGTTCAAACCAACGGAAGTGCCATAACTGTTAATGGTTTTGGTCTTGAAAGCAGATAGGTAGGTACTTTTTTTGTACAACATCAAAAAGGGCTCCATAAATTTCATTTGGATTTTCATGTTGTACTGTAGATGGTTTAATTCTATGAGCTATATTATTTTTAAACCTTTTGCAATGACTAGCAGCAGTATAAGGCCTGCATTCAAGTGTATGCGGCTTTTTATGTAATGGCATGGGGAAGCTACCTAATAAACCGTAGTTAAGTCAGTTAACACTAATTTATTGTTGGCATCACAATCACTAAATATATTATCAAGACATGTTGACGAAGATGCCGTGATCCTAGTAGGTTCAACAAACAAGTTAATTAAATTATAAAACCTACACAGATTGAGAAGTCTAATACTTAATGGAGTCAACTCTAAAATATTAATATTAAAATCTCCACATAAAATTATACTTTTATTACTTGATTTTAACTCATTGAGTAAATCCTCCATTACCGATTCGAAACAAATGAAATCCCAGAGGGGGTCGATAAACGCAAATTATAACGTATCGCTCGAGTTGAACACAAGACAACACAGTATTGCGCTCAGTAGAAAGGTTAACTATATCTAAAGTTGTTTACTTTTCAACTTGTTTGAAACTGGAACTAAAGATCCGCCGCGACCAGCATTTTTTCTTACAAATGAACTTTGTACGGTAAAATTATCATCATTGATAAACTCTACTTCATGTGCTTTCAACCAGTGTTCAATCAAACATAACAACACCTTATAGTTACGCTTATTTATGGAGAACTATGAAGTTCAATCATAGTTCTCCATAAATAAGCGTAACTATAGCTCTTTGCCGGACAGACCGTGCATATTTTGATGACCAACATTCAACATATGCGGCTCACCCGTTGTCGCACCTAATAGTTTAAATTACTAGGCGAATCAAAAGTAGTGTTAGTAGATTAACAGTAATCGAATAAGATTTCAACATACTACTTATGTCTAGGTTTTTATAAGCTAAATAGCTGATCCGACAGACTTTGTCCTGTCTTAACTATGAATATATCTTTCTCATATATATTTCTTACTTTTTTCTTTCATAAGAACTTTCTCCTGACAATAACAAACACAACAAAGAAAGAATTAGCAAAATTGGTCCAGCCGTTCACGTGTGATGCCGTGACTAAGGAAAATCGGGTGTACTTTTTATATATATAGGTACCCTTGTTATTTTAAGTCTAAACCTAATGGGCAGATACACTATATTTCCTTGTCGATTTTAACTTATCAACAAAACTGTTGGTTGGTGTCAAAAAAATATAAGTTTTTCACTGTAGTGACTTACTAAGAACTGCATATGATTATTAAGCATATGTATATAGTTGTTTTTTTTTTAATTCGATAACCTCTCAAAATATGGAAAAGCGCACAAAATAATTTTATTACAATTAAACTTTAAAATCTCAGTAACACTGTCAGTGATATCTTCTTTTTTTACCCGTGAACTACAGTAGAATCTCACTAATCCGGCACTTTAATAGACCGATACATCCAATAATCCGGCACCCTCCGCCCACGCAAAAGGTTTTCAAACAAGAACTACAAGTTGCAAAAAAACAGACCTTAATCAAGGATTATTTTAAAACGATGTATAATTATTTAGTTGTGAAATATGTTACAGTAAAAAAATACGTTTAGAAAATTAATGCAAATATATCATATTCCCTTTATGAAAATCTTTATTTTATTCATTACTAGCTGTGCCCGCGACTTCGTCCGCGCGGAATATAATTTTTTACTATTATTTATATATCAATAAAAAGAAGCAAAAATTCTAAAATAAAAGTAGCCTAAATTACACCTTATTACATCAGCTACCTGCCAGTGAAAGTCCCGTCAAAAACAGTCCAGCGATTTCAGAGATTAGCTATAAAGCTTGATAGCCTTAATCGAAGGTTAAAGGCTATTTGACATCATGCTACGGCTCAAAAAGAAAAAAAATGACAGAGAACGCTAAACGAAAACGAACCGGTTTGAACGCCATGGGCGCCGTTGAAATTTAAGAATAATAAGTCATTTTAGTTTCGTCTGTGATTCCAACTTCTGCGAAGCTTCTGGTATTGCAGATAGGCTGCGGTGACTTATCATCAAGTGAGCTTCGAGTTTCTTGCGTGTGAAGGTTGGTTGGGTGAAGGTGTACTAACCGCATGACCGGGCGAGAACTCTTCCTCTTCTTCAGGGCATCGCACGACAGGGAGTAGAAACTGACGTGGCGATGAGGGCGCGCCCTGCGACATGCGACGCGGCACCCGCAGTCGCTGCTGAGTGTGCTGCGACTGCAAATACAATACAAACATACATCAACATACGCTGCTACAAGAGGCTTCCAGCGCTCGTATGGCATGAGTGCGCTGTTGGTCAACATTTGTGCAATGGGGAAGGCAGAAACTTCCCAACACAAGCAATTAATAAAAGGCATGAAATGGTTTAATTTTATTATTACGAAAATGATTATTTGTTGTGTTCCCAAATACTCTGCAATTTTCAGAAATAAGAAGATTGTCAGAGTGGTATCTATCTGACATTCTTCTATTGGGCTTCAGGACAAAATCGCCTAATCTCCTTTGCGTGCAAAAAAAATACCCAACCGTTGTCTTCGATATGATCCTGTCAAGAATATTGCTTTTATCAAAGTATCTATACTTCATCTTACCTACCTTTACACAAAAAGAGTCTTAAGTTTCTGAACAAAGCTTTAGATTCTTGCGTGGACCAGGCAATAGGCAAGAGGCAATGACACTTATAAGACTAATAATAAAATGCCATTAACGTTTTTTTTTTTTGGGTGGGAGATCATCAAATAACTTCTCCCGCTCTGAGTAGAGCGGGAAGGCGTGTCAGACTTTTACCGACTAAAACCCACCCGTGTTCCCTCAGTTGCCTGTGTGCCAGGGGCCGCGGTATCTCTTTCGAACAACCCGCACCCCTGGCAGGCATCGGCCCTTGCGGGCCCCACCAAATGCCATTAACCTGTAGATAGAAAACTTAAGTAAGTATCTAGGTTCCTAAGTAGAAGAACAAACGTTGGCCCGTGAACAAAATTGCTACTACCGTGGATACCTCGATTTGTCAATACAATTCCTGTGACACAATTTCACAAAATAATATTTTCCAGCAACGCCCGCTGTCAATGGCATTCAGATGCAAAGATATCCTTGTGGTATATAAAAAGGGAAAGAGAATCATGTTCGAAACCTGATAATCAAAATTTAGAATAATGATGACGGTAATGTTTTTCTGTAAAAGCCTCATGTGGACGCAGGAATTTCTTGAAAGACTCTTTCTGTGACGCGTAGGAATCTTGCGTAAGAAACTTACATTATCAAAGACTGCGGCAGGTTCTTGAATTTTCGGACCTTGGAATGGATCCTTTACCGGGACTTCCCTGGTCCGCAGTGTAAACGTTTTCGGCGGCCGCGGCGGGACGGGCGGTCCTGAAATACATTTTTTATATCAACATAGTATAAAACAAAGTCGCTTACTCTGTCCTTATATCCCTATGTACATGCTTAAATCTTTAAAACTACGCAACGGATTTAGAGTGGTTCAAGAGGAAGGTTTATATGTATAATACACCGACCTCCACGCGGGCGAAGCCGCTGGCAAAAGCTAGTTGTTAATATTTGTGAAAACTGTTTCTAAATATATACATATATTCAAGACTCAATTTTTAGATAACATACGCCAGTATGCTCTAAAGTGACAAGCAGAAATGTATACCAAACCAACATTTCACCAGTTATATTTTTAGTGCCTTTAGCAACGTAAAAAAATAAAGGCAATTAGCCTGCTGGGAATCGAAACCAGTTCATACAAAATGAAATTTACAGAAACTTAAAGAAGGCTTACAAAACCTATAAAAGTAAAAAGCTTCAAACTTCCCCGCGTTTGCATGGAGTTTTATAATAAACTGCGGGGCAATTGTGAAACTCAATGACAATACCATTCATTTTCACAGTTCAACAAGGTTCATTGCACCGATTACGACACAGGATAAAGTAGCTAATTAGAACTACGAACCTAATCGAGGTCATTAGTCCATTACACGTAACATTACATACCATCTTCAGCCTCGTTGTTGTTTGGAGCCACTGATAACTTGGTAAATGATTTCGTGACTTCCCAGTCTGCTAGAAGAAAAATAACATGTCAGTACACCGTTATCGTCAAAGATAAAAAAAAACGAAAAGAGAAAATGCACTTTGTATTTAATTAAAACCTTGGTTTCTGAAAGCCTGTTCAATGTTTTGCAGTTGTTATTTCTGGTAACCAATCACAACAGCCAATGTGTAATTTGATATAAGATTAACTGATCTCGGGGCAAACGGAGTAAACAATTGCAGGGCAAGTCAAAGGTGAATCGAAAGTTCAAACACACATGGTACAAAATCGCTTGACACTTCACTTTTCGCCTTAGATTGACCAGACATAAGGACACACCTTAATAGTAGGAGGTAACCTCAGAGGTGCCCTCTGAGCAGCATTGATCCGGCTTGCAGAAACTGGGTGTAAGTATAAGAAATAAAACGCTAACGTAAATTTTGGTGACTAGCGTGGAGTGAGCCGTCGTCTTCATCGCTCAGGTTGGAATCGTTCTCGGAGAGTTCTGAGTTGATCCGAATGTGGGGCTGACTGTTGTACTGTTGCCCGTCGTTTCGGGCTCCCATCGCTATGGTTTTAGGCTCGAACGTGAAGTGTCTCTGTTCGTCCTATGGAAAAGAGTTTATTAAAACCAGTGGTTCTTAAACGCCATCAAGCCCACATCGTTATTACAACCCCGCGCGAAACTAGTGAAGAAAACAGATATAATACAAAATTGCTAACGCTCATGCCCCAAAGAAAATAGCGCGATACTATATAATTAATAGTCTTTGCGCTAAACACACCGCTGAGCAATATTTGTGCAGATATAAAAAATCATAAACAGAAACCATTCAGTCGTTTTCCGTATTCGTATCGTTCCTACAACTTTTAGCAATGAGGTTAAAAATTAATAGCTCGTCCGTGCGATGGCAGCACTGTTGTAACACTACTTACGTCGTCATTATTGTGTTCCTGTTTCAATTTAAAAATACAATTAAACGATAAAAATATGTGCAACATGTTGATGACCCATTAAAAGATGAGTTGGTCTAGTGGTCGCTAGCGCTACTGCTGAGCATGAAGGTCCCTGGGTTCGATTCCCAGGTCGAGCAGTGTTAAAGGGCTTCTCTATGTTGAATTTGTCAGTAAGTCTGGATTTGTGCCCAGTCGATGGTAAAAGGCTCGCCCCCGATTTCATGGGACTTAAACATAACTGGCGAAATTTGGATGTACTATAAGTACACCTCTGCACCACCCTTCGGGGAAAAAGGCGTGATGTTATGTTTAAAAAGATCTACCATTGGTAAAAGAGCAAATTTAATGAAAAAACTGGCATAAAAAAATGGATAGTGACAGGTAGTAGTCAAATTCATGGACTAGAGTCAGTAGGAACATCTAGAGTGAGTGGTTTTTCTCAAAAAAAATCTATTTCCTGTTTGGACTTCGCTATGATTGTATTATTTATGTATTACGTATTATTAACTTCTGCCCGCGATTTCGTTGGCGTGAAAGTCGCAAGACAAAATATCGGCCAAATTTTCTTTTAACTTTCCTCTATACTAACAAAATATAGAGAGACAAATAGTTGCACGTGTGAGAAACAGCTCGTCCTGAGGTCGACATCCACAGCCTACAGCCAGTTAATTTAAAAAAATAAAGGTTTATCATTGCATTATGCTTTTAACTCAATACTCTATTTAGGGTATATGAGGTCTTGCGTTAATTATGTTACATGTTGTATGTCTCATTGAACCCGAAATCGTATGCATCGGACTCCGGCGCATGCAGTCGCATGTTTTCGTGTCTCGCTGCATGTCGTCCCATCGCGCCCCGGTATCCTCCCTCCCGCACGCTCATCTGTACCTCAGAAACGCCCCACCTTCTTCGAGCTTTGTAATCGATATCTAGTACTATTGATACATTCGAATATTTAAATAAATACCTTGCAGATGCTCATCGCAAATATCCTCAACATTGATAATAATAACATAATATTTGATTTGCTTAAGGCTGCAGATTGCAGAAAAACCGGTTTTTTCTTTCGTGCTGGCTTTTCATCCGGTGCTTTCTTTACAACCCTAGTTTTAGTATATGTGAAACCCGAAATACGCGTCTAGTATTTTTATGTAAAGAATCTATGTACAAAATTTGACAACTGTATCATAAAAAATCACAAAGTTTTGCTGCCTGCTCAGCTACCACTAGCTGCATGAGAACCACCCCAACAGCAGTCATGGAGGTAGCCCATCAATTAACTCCCCTTGACCTGTACATACAGCAGGAGGCGGCACTAGCTGCCATCAGGCTAATGCATCTGGGCATATGGGGCAAGAATTTAACCAGTCCACACGCTAACATCCTGGACCGGGCGATTGAATACCAGGCGCTCATCACTACCCCGTGTGATAGAACACCAAACCAACCCCTGTTCAATAAAAACTTTATCATAAAAACAGTAGAGGAAGAAAGGAATCAGTCAGGAGCAAATGAAGTGCGCATCTACACAGATGGCTCAAAAACACAATATGGTTCAGGTGCTGGCGCACACTCCCTTGGCCTCAACATTAACTTTCACATTCCGCTAGGCACACACAGTTCAATTTTTCAATGTGAATGTGTTGCCTTAACACAAGCCGCAACAGCGGTAAAGCGCTTAGGCATCCGGAACTACGGCAATAAATTCGTAGCCTATCTGTGCTCAGAGCTTTAGCAAACAAACTAATCTTTAAGTGCCATCTAGCTCTGGAGAGTCTACCGACGTCCAATCGTATTACCCTCCAGTGGATCAAGAGGCATAGTGGAATCCTTAGGTAATGATGCCGCAGATGAACTTGCGAAGAGAGGCTCAGATATAAAAGTGCTAGGCCCGTACCCGCTTCTCCCCTGCCTTTCTCACAATTTCGTGCGTGGATTCGCCAAAGATCAACCGAACTTCATAACAACAGGTAGTCACGGGCAACAGACTGTAGACAGTCAAAACTGGCTTTTCCATTCGTACACCCGCGATTAACCAAAAAACTTCTTAGCCTGAGTAGAAATAACCTTAGAATTATTATAGGAACAATTACGGGCCATAACCCCCTTAACAAACATCTTTATAACATAGGCGCCACAGACAGCCCGCTTTGCAGGGGCTGCCTGGACGCCACGCCAGGAATCAACCACCCACGTCATTCTGGAATGCGAGGCCGTGGCTTCTCAACGTGTAGAAATCCTCGGAACAGTGAGGTCGCTCCGCCTGTGAAGCCTCCCAGGAAGCGTCTGTACTTTTGGGGGGAGCTATGCTGGCTTTGTTAGGCAGAATCCCCACGCACAACTAACCGAATGGGAGTCTACGTGCGGAAAAGGGAGTCCTATCATCATCATCATAGTACATAATTTACCTGACTATAAATACATTATGGTTTAATTCAAATTAACAAAAAATATTTGCTACTATTGTGCATGGGAAGAAACCGATAAAAATGTGGTTATTGAAGACTCAAAATTACCAATGGTCTTGGACAACTACGAAACCGTCGACTCAATACTACGAGGTAACGGTATCTATCTAACAGGCAAAGTGTTGTGTATCATTATACATACAAGCAAGAACTATATAAAGTTCTTCATTCATTTGCCCTTTTCCAACGAGGTCAGTCCCCTATATAGCCAGCCACCCGTCGACCAAAACTGTTCGATATGGCACCAGATCGATTACCTATACTTCGAAATCGTTAAATATTCACAACATTGTTAAGTGCCGAGTAGCCGAATGTGAAAGGTGACGTTTGGCTATTCGGCTATAAGGCTTTCATGCACCTTCGTAAGGTAGTAAAATAAACCATACTTCAATTTCCTAACTATGTATTTAAAACATTAAAATTGTACTGCACATCAAATTAACGTGGTAGAAGGTTTTCTACTAGCAAAATACCTACTAATCATGGGTTGATTAGTACTGTGGTTACAAATCAAGATACGAAAATATAAAAAATCCTTACTGGAATCGAATTTCATAACAAGTTAAATATAGCTCAAAACGCGCACCTTTTTTATATATCTATTAAGATTTCAGAAGTTATTTTCAATTTTCCATATTTAATAACATTCGATGACATTCACATGGCTAGGTGGGAGGATTTACAAAGACATGATGATCATTGTGGAGCATGGCGGGCACTGAAAAGTAGGAGAGAGGAAGAAGGCTATTGAATTAATTGGTATACCATCTAAATAATATTTGACTAAGAACCTAATAACAGCTGCACGGGTCGATCGATCAGGTTAAGCTACGCTTGCCGCGGTTAGTCCGTGGATGTGTGACCATCTTTACCTACGTACCCGTTTACCCTCCGGGCCTCGGAAAGCACGTTAAACCGTTGGTACCCAGCTGTCACTCGTGGGTCTTTGACGATCGTTACGGGCCGTCAGAAGCCCGAAAGTCTGACAATCAGTCTTCCAAGGGGTATTGTATTACCCAGTATCTGGGTTGTGGTGGTCAGATAGTCAGTCGCTCTATGTAAAATACTGGCATTCAGCTGCATTCTGTTAGTCTGGAAGCCGACCCCAACATAGTTGGGAAAAGGCTAGGCAGATTGATTGATACATACATATACTATTTAAGTTTTTTTTTAATATTCATTGATCCTATTATAGCCTCCAAGTAAGGAATAATCGCAATCGTTGGTCCTCTGTGTCGTGGACTTGGAAAAAGCCTTCGGCTGCGTGCCGCGCGAAGCGCTTTGGATGGTACTGCAAAAACTTGGGTGTACAGATAAGTTCATCAGATTGATCCGTCTCCTACACGACAACCTGCGTTTCTGTGTCGCAGTTAAGAATGAACAGTCGGAATTCTGTCACCTGTGGGGTAAAGCAAGGATGTGTTTTAACACCTACCCACTGTGCGTTATATTTTGCGGTGGTTGTGGGAGAGACTAAAGAATAATGCGAGGGGCATTCATGTCTGTTTCCGAACTGAGGGCAAACTTTTTAACCTATCCCGATTAAAAGCTCACACTAAAGTCTCATACGACCTCATCACCAAAGTCATGTACGCTGATGATTTGTGCTTTGTGTCGGACTCCCCAGAGGACCTGAAAGAGTTGATGGAAAGACTTGATAAGTCATGTCGTATATTCGGTTTAAAAATTAGTATCTCGAAGACTGAAGTCATGGCATTAGACGCAGTCAACAATGGCCCACTTAATATACAACTCGACAGTGCCGGCCGCAAGCAAGTACACAGATTCAAATACCTGGTTAGTACCTTAACAAGTAAAGGTGACAGAATAGAATAGAATTCTCCTTCAGCAGTGTTTGGAAGACTACGGGAGAAGATATTCCGTTTGCACGACCTCAAACTAGAAACGAAGGTCAACGTGTACATGGCCATCGTCTCGCCAAACGTCCTATAATCCTCTGAGACGCGTATATAGAAGACCCATACGCGCATTAGACCGATTCTACCTTAAGTGCCTCCTTAAACATTAAATGGTCTGACCGTATTAGAAACACGAATGTCCTGCGAAGGGCTAATGTCTGCAGAATTGAGGTCTATTTAATGCGACGTCAGCTGCGGCGATCTGGACATGTTGTGAGGATGCCTGATGAGAGGATAGCTAAGCGCATCTTCTTTTCTGACCTCAAGGACGGCAAGCGGAAACAAGGCGGCCAGTTCCTCATGAAAAGATGCAATATAGATCCATCTCGCTAGGAGGAGTTGGCACAGGATAGACTTGCTTGGAGGTACAGTGAAATTTTTATGACTGAAAACCAGCGGATGAAAGATCTCAACAGCAAGCGAGATCACCTCAAGAATATCACCCTCCAACAGAAAATATTATTTACACAATGTCATTCTACCGTGTCCGCATTGTGCAGTTGTGCACGTATCTTTACAGTCAAGATAGGTTACATTAGCCACGTAAGAGTGGGCACGCCGCGATTGCGGCGGTAAGTCCCCTCTTTGAGGAGTGGCTTGAGAGGCGGCATGGCGTCCTCACCTTCCGCCTGACACAGGTCCTCGTGAAATATAGGAATTTATTACACGTTTATGTCAAAATAACGAAGGGGTGAAAACTATTATTTTTCTATTACTTTAATAAATGGAGTATGGGTACATATTCTCTGGAATTCCATCTAGACGAAATTCCCCTTTTTCATCCTTTTAAGGGATAAACTTAGCAAAATCCCTTCTTATCACTCGGCTCCTGTATACAAATAATCTACTGTGTAGAGGTTTTGTAAATTCTGTAGTTTCGGCTCAGCGATGATGAGTCAGTCAGGCACCACCAACCGCTTACCTCTTGATATATACAGGGTGTAAGGGAAACACTTCCGAATACGAAGACAGGTGATAGAGCTAGTGATTCTCGATACGATACCATAAAAAATCTAGATTTTTTTTTACAATTTTTACCAATTTTTTTAAGCTTTTTTGTACACTATGGCTGTGAGAACAGTTAAATGAACCATTATTTGAGATTAAACCCTTTTTACAATTTTAGCAAGCAAAGTATTCAAAAATAAAAGTCAGCTGACTCATAGCCGCGCTTGCCGAGAGCCGCGCGGCCGGCGACCCCAAGTTTACGCGGCGACTTCAGGAACAGAGTAACGGTTTAGGCATCCCTTGGAAAACGCCGCCAAAATAAAATAAGTACTTAGAAACATTACAGAAGCGTCAAACGTTTTAAATTGATGGTGGCCGTGTCTTGCATTTAATACCAGTTTTGTATGTAAGTCGACTTAAAAACAAAAATAAAGTAAAAGATCGCCGACTTTAGCTGTGATTGACTAAAAAAAATTCATCACGTGTACAGTTTCAAGCAACTAGCGCGCGTGAATCAATCGAATTTGAACTTTACATTAATGTAATTTGAGTCACACGACGCGTGCTCGTTTATTGGAATAACTGTATCCTTCATTTAGTAAGTAATCCCAATAAAAATAATTTAAAGGGGATAATTTAATTAATTTAATTTAAGAAACCCGTTAAATCTTATTTAAAAGTTAAAAAATTTAAACGGTTTTAAAGCATAAGTACAATTTCCTAACACTTTTAACATTTGCGCCTCGGTAATTTGTAGATCTTTGCACATTAAAAGACACCGACAGCGTCGCTGGCGTCCGCGTGTTTGTCGGCACCGCAGGCAGGCGGCAGGTTTGATTTTGTTAGTACTCTAGTTAGTTCCTTTCCGACTGTTGGTGAGCAAACGAGCGCGTGTGTTACGTCTAATCGATCGATACCTATTGAACCGTATTTATTGTTTGGTTGGATTTTAATTTGTCTCTAGTTATTATTGTTACGTTTTTAGTGCTGTTTTATTGTTTTTCTGTTGTGTTAAACAGTGCCTGACATACGTGTACAGTGCTCGTGAATACGACAACATGTTGATGTGTTTAGGAGAAGCCTGTGGCGATGCGTCTCTTGCGTTGAGGATTTATCGAGACATTTCCGAACCTCCGGCATCCGTCTGATTCTCACATGATAACGGCAGCTTTTCAGCGAGTATTAGAAAATCGGCTGATTGCTCCGATTGGGGCAGGTGGTGGACAACATGTGAATGTTCAGACAGAGGAGCGTATTTTAAAAGTGTTTCGACAAAATCCTCGCCTGAACACACGAAGTGTGGCGAAATTTTTGCGGCGCCGCACACTGGTCCCAAATTTAAAAAAAGTGGACATTGATAGTAGACCGCTGATATTTTTTTTTATTGTTGATATAATGATAACAGATAAGGCAAAAAAATATTATTGTCCTACTTCAAATACTTTTCTCTATAAAAAATATTTCTTTTTTTTTTGTATGGGAGTGATTACATTTTACTCAATTTCTCAAAAACCTTAAGCGATGTCGAGATGGCATTCACATATGTTAGAAAACTAATAATTCTGAGTATTTGGCTCGAAGAAGCTTATTGCTTATCTCTGCGTACTTTCGAGATAATAGTGACAGAAAATAACAATTTTTTTTAATGTTAATTGTTCGCTTTTTTTAAATCATAGCCTTACTCATATCGCAATAGGTCCGCTGGCCAGCAAAATGGAGCTTCGACGCGAGTTTGCCGGGATAACAAGATGGCCGCCTCTCATGACGTAACGTAATACGGTCACGAATCGCGCGCGTACACCTCACTCAGTGTACAACTAAATGTGGTTGCGATAAGACGTGTCCTTATTTTTTCTGTGCGCTTGAAGAAATGCTTGTTGTTTGTTTGTTTTGTTATTGTTGTATTTTGAATCTTTGGATTTTAAAATCAAATAATTTTTGTTTGTCTTTCTTTCGTCGAATTTGTTTTCGTATTTTTTTTTGTTAAAATCAAAGTCACTTTGTCTTTGATATCTTTGATTCTAATTTGTTTTCAATTTTCCTTAAAATTATAATATGTCCGCATTTGTCACCAACTTAGACTTATACGTTGTTCTTAAATCAGGAGGTGGTTTTAAAAATGTCGAATTTTTATTTAATGCCCTTATTGAACGTATTGGTGTTGAATTGTCTTCCGAAGATTTGAGTAATATTAAATTATTTTGTCGTAATTTTTCAAGTAATATCTCAAAAAGATGGTCTGCTTCCAGTAGAGCTCAAAAGACCTTTCTTAACAAAAATTCAGACTGGTTACAATCCCAAATAGTTTGGCCAAAATATCAAAATATCGATTTAAGCAGCATTTTTAAAGTTGCCGAGGAAGTAATTCCAAATTTCGAAACGCAAGTGGATACTCATCAATTAAGTTATGGTACAAGTAAAAAACCATTTGTTGATATATCTGATAAACAGAAGAAAAGGCGTTCTCTAACACTTCTAGATCACACAGAGGAGGAATTAGTTTATGCTTTATGTGCCAAATTAAAAGAGTCTAAAAAAACAAAATTAGCAGCTATATTAAACGAACTCAGCCAAAACAAGGAAAAATGTGAGATGGTATATGATGTACTATTCGCTAAAAAGACTGACAAACCGTGTTTACCAGATGATAAAACGTTAGCGCTTTACACCTCAACAAATTTGTCAAAATGGCAATATCGAAATTTAAGAACTATTCTTGCTTCAGAGAAAATGTATGGTCTTCCATCCTATCAAAAGCTCCTGGAAGCTAAAATAACTGTAACTGAATCTGATGCTAAGATAAGACTTAAATCGCTTCTAGATTTGACAACTAATAGGATATTAAAAACAATTCAGCACAACTCTGCCGACAAAAAATCGCTAAAACTAATAAGCAAATGGGGTTTTGACGGGTCATCTTCTCAAAGTAATTATAAACAAAAGTCACACTCCGACACTAAAATTGACGATTCTTCAGTTTTCATGATTAGTTTGGTTCCGCTTCGTTTGGAAGAAGAGAGTGGTACTATCTTGTGGCAAAATCCTGCTCCCTCTTCAACAAACTATTGTCGTCCAATTGGCTTTATATTTGCAAAAGAAACAAATGAATTGATAAAGAAGGAAAGTGCATCCTTAGAGGAAGAAATTCGTAATCTTGTTCCCACAATTGTAGATAATTTTGATATTAAACATGATTTGTACATGACTATGATTGATGGGAAAATTTCTACTGTGATTTCCAATACTTCTTCTGCAGCTGTTTGTAATATTTGCAATACCCCACCTAGCAAAATGAATGACTTGGACTTTGTATCCAAAAGACTCATCCGAGAAGATATGTATAAATATGGTCTGTCTTCGCTTCATATGTGGATAAGATGTATGGAATGTATTTTACACATTTCGTACAACTTAGACTTCAAAAAGTGGGCTGCACGAAAAGAAGATAAATTGTTAAAAGAAATTAAAAAGAATTTGACACAAGAAGAATTCCGGGAAAGAACTGGTTTGTTAATTGACATAGTAAAACAGGGATTTGGTACAACCAATGACGGTAACACGGCAAGAAGGTTTTTTGAAAATTATGAAGTATCTGCTGAAATAACGGGTATCCACCCTGATTTAATCAAGAGATTTGCAGTCATTTTACAAACAATTTCATCTGGTCAACTTATTAATACCAACTTGTTTAGGGAATATTGTAAAGAAACAGCAATGCTATATGTAAACTTATATCCATGGTATTACATGCCTTCAAGTGTCCATAAATTGTTGATACACGGTGCTGATATTTGTGAAAATTTCTCCTTTATTCCGATAGGCATGCTTTCCGAAGAAGCTTCCGAAGCGAGGAATAAAGATTTCCGGAATGTTAGAATGGCACATACAAGAAAAATCGGTAGAGTTCAGACTAATTTAGACATTATCCACAGCTTTCTAATTAGCTCAGATCCTTACATCAGCCATATCAAACCAAAGTTTGTTCGTTAACATAAACAGTTGTTTCCAGAGGCTAGTGCTTTGATCTTGAACAATGAATTGCTTTCGTTGGAAAACGAGGAAATAGAGATTTCTCAAGAGAATATAGACCCAAATATTAATTTTTCACCATAATATTTTTTCAGAATCGTTTGTGAACATATTCAACTTTATGTTTGCAGCTTAATATGTCTTCATTTTGATTGTTTTTTAGAACTGATGAAAGTACTCCTTCAGAAAGGTCATAGCTTTTCAGTCATTAGTGAGCCCCCATAACCTCTTTTACAGAGAAGTCTCTTTTTACTTATTTGACATTACGCATACATTATAATTATGTGCTAAAGTAAGGCTATGATTAAAAAAAGCAAAAAATTAACATTAAAAAAAAATGTTATTTTCTGTCACTATTATCTCGAAAGTACGCAGAGATAAGCAATAAGTTTCTTCGAGCCAAATACTCAGAATTATTAGTTTTCTAACATATGTGATTGCCATCTCGACATCGCTTAAAGTTTTTGAGAAATTGAGTAAAATGTAATCGCTCCCATACAAAAAAAAAGAAATATTTTTTTTACAGAAAAGTATTTGAAGTAGGACAATAATATTTTTTTGCCTTATCTGTTATCATTGTATCAACAATAAAAAAAAATATCAGCGGTCTACTATCAATGTCCACTTTTTTTTAATTTGGGACCAGTGTGCGCCGGGGCGAACCGACAGTCTCTCACTGATCAGTTCACAGTCTTGCGCCGGAACAGAATGCGGCCTTACAAAACACGGAAAGCTTTGCTACCTATCGATCACGTTCGTCGGCGTGCGTAGGTACTGTCGTTGGCTGCTAGATTAACAACAGCTTGCGCCTGGCTTCATTGAGCACATCTGGACGGAAGAGTCCATATTCACGAAAAACGGGATGTGGAACCAGGCGCGGTCCGAGGAGGGGGTTTCCTAGGGATCATGACCCCCCATGGAACAGGGGAATGCTCATGTATGGTCAAATGGGAACCCGTCCGCCACTCAAGAAACCGGCCATCCAGCCATCGATGGCCCAGCAACGTATGGGCTGGTGTTTTTAATGGCCGCAAAGAATTTTGACAGGTACGTAAAATGCCTCTGTCAGCTTTAATGTTTAACAGTGGACTACGAATACGATTAAAATTCATAATTTTGTAAAGTATTATAGGGGTAAGTTTTAAAAATGGCGTTTGTAAATTCCGTATAAATTCCAGGACTCCGCCGTACGGACCGCTCGGCGCCGCTTGCGACGCACAGACGCGCGCCTTGCGTGTCAGTGACCTCAATTTCGTACGGTTTCCATTACGTGTTAATGAAATATGAAGTCTTGAAAATAACCAATTTAAGGCGAAAGGTATTGGTATCCCTTTGCATTTAGGTTGTATATAACCTACGTTTCGAAAGAGTTCCTTGTATTACACCCTGTATTAGTATAGATAAGTAAAACATCGTAAACAAAAAGTAAACATCGTAAGAAACCTTTTTATGTATATCTAATCCAAGGTCCTGATGTAAAATGGGATGCCTCGGATATAACTCGTTAGTGGTAAGACGGGCAAAAGACCAGCTCAGCATAGCTTGTAAAAGGCTCCGTGGCCCTATTGACGCGCCTGATCTGCATGCTGTGCTGGCTCGCTTTTTTGTCCCAGACAACTACAGCCGCGGCACGCTACTAAAGGAACTCAATAGCGAGTTGTCCATTACGAGGGCAATAAATGACCGGGTGCCCAAACAATTTATCTTCGATAAAAAATATAGAATCCAACTGCATGAGGATCGACGATGCGAAGGCTTGCGCCCCGCAGAGCTGCGTATCTTCACGGACGGATCAAAAACAGGTAGTGGCACAGGGGCTGGAGTCTTCTCGGAGGACCTCAACATCCACATAGCCACACCACTGGGAGTCCATAACACAGTGTTCCAGGTCGAATGCATGGGCATCTCCCTGGCAGCGTCTGCCATCATGGCCAGGGTAGTTAAGGACCACTCGATCCGCATACTCTCGGACAGCATGGCTGTTCTGCAAGCGCTGAACAGTCACACAGTTGACTCTGGGCTGATATACGAGTGCCACCAGCGCCTCAACGAGGTAGGTAGCCTCAACAACATTACCATTCAGTGGATCAAAGGACACAGCGATTCGCTAGGCAACGATGCACAGCGGATGAACTTGCCAGGAGGGGGTCGAGCATGGCACCAGTGGGACCAGAACCCATTGTGCCACTCCCCTTCGGGTATCTACGCACTCTGGTAAGGAAACGTACCAGGGATCAACATCACAAAATATGGTTGGACCTAAGTGAGTGCAGGCAGACTAAGGAAGCACTTCCTGCGTTCGATGCTCGCGTCACGAAACAGGTTCTCCGTTTAACTAAACGACAGTTGCGCACAGTTACAGCAGCCGTAACTGGCCACGGATCATTTAACAAACACCTCTTTGTCTTAGGAGTAACAGACAGTCCGCTGTGCAGAGCCTGCATGGAGGACGACGAGACAGCGGCTCATGTGCTGTTGAACTGCCCGGTGGTCGCTAATTACAGGGCAAAATACTTCGGTAACCCAGGTACCCTACGTGAGATTGTCAGCAACACCAAGGCGCTGCTGGCCTTTCTCGAGAAGCTGGAGTGGATCGAATAACTCATTCTCCACCCATACGCAAAATACGCGCCTTGACGTGGAGTTGCGGAAAACAGCCCGTTTTACCTATTACCTATTACCTACAGCCGCGGCAGAAAACACAGGCTGTATGCTGTGCCTCCAGGTCGCACCGTTGCGCGTGCTAAGACCCCAGTACCACGTACTCCGACCGCACTCAATGATCTCTTGGACACTAACTCAACAAACGATCTGTTTGTGGACGAATGGATGAACATTTTATCGGCATGTCAGAAATACTGTGAGAGGGTAAGTGTTGTTAAGTTTTTACATTGTCTTGATATTTTATATTATTTTCTCTCTTTTGTGCTACGTTTTTTTTTGTGCTAACTGTGTCTTTAATTTCTGTAATTGATATTATACCGTTTTAATTAAAGAAATAAATAAATAAAAGTGGGGAAGAGGCATCTCTCAACTGATAAACTGAAATAGCAGCGGAAACAGCGCGCTGCCAGTCTATACCTCGATCTATTTTCAGACCAATTTTCCTCGGATCACTAGAAGGGGGATTTCGCTTCGTCAAGAATAAATAAACCGTTTCGTGATAAATCGAATACATATTACTTGAATTTTACCTGCGCTCGAACGCCAGTGATGCACTCCGATATGGGAATGTATGGACCGGTACCATCGACGCACTCGTAGTGATCGTTCATCGCCGCGATAGCGACTATGTTGTTCTGATACATGTCTGCAAGTGAATACAACAATATGTCAAATACTAACTGCGCTGTATATCATGGACTGCATTTTGACTGCATGTCACTGTAAAATGTCTGTATAGTATAACACAAAGGGTATAACTATCCCAAATGTCTATGTAAGAGTCGAAATGCAGTCCATTTGTCTTAACACACAAGCTAAGAACTCACGGCGGGGTTTCCTTCAGTCGTCGAAAGTTTATTTGCTTTAATTATTTTACAGTTGAAACGAATAAACACGTGGCTGAAGAAGTGTTGCTTTCTCTCGCAAGAAAACGTATTACACCTACAAGCGTGACGGTCGCTATGGGCACAGCATTGTAAACGAGTTATGAAACCTCAGGAACAAAAGAAAGCAAGCCCTCTGACTTGCAGAGGAACAAAATAGGGTTAAAATTAATGATAAACCACGAAACAATAAGCAAGTTTAAAAACAAAACATTGAAACTGGTTGAAAATGAAATGTAAACACTGAAACCGTTCGAGTTTTTGGAACGTAAAAGTATGATGCTGAAACCCCGTAGTGAGTTCTTGACGTTTGGTACTATTTTATTTATTGCATCACAGACATCGCTGATAGACGCATACATATTACTAACTAAAAAAAAGTTGAAATTATTTCGCTTTTGCTATCTGCGCAACATTACAGTATTACATTGGAAATTAAACAATGCAAATGAAGCCATAGCTAACCAGAAAATAATTCGCCTAATATTAGCCGAAAAACAAAAGTGAAAAAACCTTAAATTGTGCAAAGGCAGATAGATCTAATCGACATATTGTGTCCTAAAATTGAGCATTCCACATTAAAAGCATAACAGAATAGCTATACAAAAACCACGACAGAATTAATAAATTTTGCAGCGTAGTTGCAAAAGAATGTGCTTTGCGCTGATTTTCCAATAGTCAGATTACTTTTATCTGAAGAAAAAATCTGACAGTTGTTTTGATCGATTGATTTTTCCGACTATTGAAAAACCAGCAAACATAAATTTAATCGTATTCATTCGGTTAAGTTTTAAGTATACGAACATCAAAATTAAGTCGCTATCAGAATTCCTTAAAATATTCGAGAAAATTACAAGGTTTCTAATTCGATGAACTTTAATGTTGTGTGGTTGACGTGTAGGTTACTAAACAATAATCCTCATTTTTATGAGGACTATTGTTTAGTAACAATAGTCGTTTGGCGACGTGTTTTTAATTGGGATTTTATTGTATTTCCAAAAACAAAAAAGGTAAATAATTCAGAATCGAAAACAGAAAATTCTATGTATAAGTATATTGTTATATTTTTCCAAACTTGGCACAAAGTAATGCAGTCATATAACAATTTACTTAGTACCTTGGTCATTGATAGGTCCAGGATTAAGCCCTTTAAGTTCTATGGAATCTAGGACAAAACATGAAAAAACATTATTTAAAGCAGACGATCACATCTAGTTAAATTAGACCCTTGTTCCACAAAGTTCGAAAAGTTCCGAAAAACCAGAAAACTATGATTAACTAATAACTACTTTTCGGTATAATATGTCGGAACGAATAATAACATTCTAAAATATGTATTGTAAAACACCATGCATATAAGTTTATAAAATATTATTTAGGGCCTTAATATTACGAATGGTCACTCAAAAATCAAGTTAATAATAAGTATCTTAACTTAGTATCTATAATACAGACAAAAACCACGCAGGAGCGACATAAATTACGGGTATTAAAAAATTTAAAAAGCGTACCTAGGACATTATGCCTCGTAGTTGTAGTAGGAGGCGAATCTTCCGTAGCGCGCAGACCACAAACTCGGCAAATGGCATCTACCCATTTTTCCATTTCAGCCTCGCACTCAGCCTCCAGGTGATAGGTTCTGCGCTGGGTTTGGATTGTGAAGACTGAGCCACGGAGGTTCGGGTTCAGAGGAGCCTGGCCATGGCGCTCCATGTGGAGACCGGCATCCACCTACAAAATATATTTGGCTACAAAACTGGGCCCAGACACCAACATTTCTGTATAATTTTCCAAGTAGAATTTCTGGTTTGCCTGTTCAGGTGAAGTAAAAACATTTCATATCGTATTAAATCCCTGTAGGAAGGAAACAAGTATTTCTTGTGTAATGTCACTGTTCGTGAACATCTGCTTGATCTCGTAGATCTTCTTAGCTGTGTTATGGATTTCGATGCAGTTTATAATACATCGACTGCCTCGTTGGTCTTGTAGACGCAATTTTAGCTAAGCATGAAATCCTGGGCTCAATTCCCAGGTCGGGCAAAGTGTTATTGGGTTTTTCTATCAGGAATTTCTCCCGAATTTGTGCCCGATTGATGGCAATAAGCTCACGCCCTATTACATGTGACTTAAACATAATTAAACCTGTACACCTCTAAGCCTTTGGGAATTACAGGCATGATTTTTGTATTTAATTTAACTAATACCGATACTGGGTTGTGGAGGTCAGATAGGCACCTTAACCCGGTTAGACAGGAAGCCGACCCCAACATAGTTGGGAAAAAGCGAGGCAGATGGTGATGAACGAACATGCATGTCAAACTGTCACTGGTGGGGCAAATGTAAAATTAAGGACTGCAGAATCAATGGGACGTAAAACCGAAAAAACCTCACAATGGCATTTAAAAAATAATAGGAAAATGTATTACAATCTTCTTACGGAAATTTGACATCTTATTTCTTAAACAAAATTACCTATTTTAAGTGTAATTTTATCTACGGAAATTAGTTTTATTATTGCATCCAAATGTGCGGCAGTGTCGCGATCTCTCGCATTACGTAACATAATTAATTGCAGTTGTAGGTGCATCCAAACATTGATAATATTTAGCACAAGCGGGCCGCATAAAGGGTATGTTCTTAAAATTAGATCGGGCGGCAATCATAAGCGTCGAGGGCCGCATGTTGACATTTCTGCATTATAGTATATTACAGTAGGTGTTGTATGGCTAATATAGGTTTCCCTGGGTAACTAGGATAAGTATAAAACATGCGAACATACTTACTAAGAAATATTTAAACAAAATGTGCTTATTTTGGTAAAGCTACGCAATTCAGTATTTTTTTTTAAACCAGTTCGATGATTTTAAAAACAAAGTTTGAATATTGTTTGTATTCATAGAATGCCATCGTTTATGGTTGTTTTAATGAAGGTTTATTACAATTAAATATATACACTTGAAGGAAATCTGTCATAAATTATAGGAACACGGTTGACTACACAATTTGGGGTATAATTAGTTTAGTGCCCAGGCACGTGTAACATCATCGTGTGGACACGCCACGATTGTGGCGGTAAGTCCCCTCTTTGAGGAGTGTGAATTTTACGTCGGTTTTACAAAAAAATATCAGCTGTTTCATAGAATTAGGCTATAGATATTCAGTTGTTAAGGCTTTGCCTCTCATACTATCGTATGGATTCGAATCCGAGCGATTACCAATGTGACTTTTTCAACTCCTATGTAAGTACTTTTTAAGCTTATCTTGGACATTACTGACATCGGTGAAGAAGAATATCGTGAGGAAACTTACACTTTTACTTATTATAAGTTTGAAATCACGTACCCATTTTGAGCAAGCGGGTAGATCAATGCTCACTCCTTCTAAACAAGAGAAGAAGCGTTTGCAGTGGCAGTGAGATATAATAGGCTAGTATTATTAAGGTCCTCCTGAAGGGCCTTACAATCATTGAGAGATCTTATTTTATAAAATACTTTTATGTCGTCAGCGTACATTTTAGGCTCGTGCAGACCAGCGCGACGCGACCGGCGCGTCGCGGCACTCTTAGAACGATTTTTATGAAAACTTCATGGAAATTGTTCTACAAGTGTCGAGTCGCGCCTGTTTGAAGAAGCCTTTAGTGTTCAGTGTGTAAAATAAATAAATATGCGTTGTAGCAGCATAAGCATAATCAGCCTGTTATGTTCCCAAGGAAAGGACAAGCTTCCATTTTGTTTTATTTTTTTGTTCCTTGACATGTCGGTTTCATCACGATGTTTTCCATCACCGTTTTGAGAGCAGCGGTGATGAAATTAAATACACCGTAAAGTGCTGGATTCGAATCCACGACCTACGACTACTCTTAAGTCCGGGCTAATACAAATTGTTGAGCAGGATGATATATATATACAGGATAAGTTTTTATCCAGTGCGCAAACTGTAACCATGAACTCAGCATATCATTCTAGACCCCCTAGTTTTTTTTTTTTGTATAACCGACGTAAAATGTTTGCACTAGAGGGTCTAGAATGATATGCTGAATTCATGGTTACATTTTGACCATTGGATATAAACTAATCCTGTATAATGTGAGCCACGCGACCAAAATAATGATGTTATGATTTGTAAATCATCATCTGCCTAGCCTTTTCCCAACTACGTTGGGGTCGGCTTCCAGTCTAACCGGATGCAGCTGAATACCAGTATTTTACATGGAGCGACTGCCTATCTGACCTCCACAACCCAGTAACTGGGGTAATACGATACCCCTTGGTAAGACTGGTTGTCAGACTTTCGGGCTTCTGACGACCCGTAACGACTGTCAAAGATCCACAAATGACAGCCGGGACCAACGGCTTAACGTGCTTTCCGAGGCACGGAGGGGTCTTGGTATGTAAAGATGGTCACCCATCCACGGACCAACCGCGGCAAGCGTAGCTTAACCTGATCGATCGACCCGTGCAGCTATTGTTACTTAGCCACAAGCCCCTCATTAATATTTAACTTCTATTTAGTACCGAAATCGCATCCAAACGAATCAGCACCCTAATTGCGTAACTCACGATCAATCATAATCCGTTTCATTTTGACAGTTCAACAGTATTCATTGCGTTATTTACGTTGTTGAACAGACACATTTTTCGAACATGTGAAGCAATGGATGAGCAATCGGTTTCAAAATGATTCAGATTATGATTAATCGTGCGTTACGCAATTAGGATGCAGGTGCGGGTCGCTTATCTATACTTTATAACACAATAAAGCTGAAGAGTTTGTTGGAACGGGCTAATCTCTGAAACTATCATTAGGATTTGCAAAATTATTTTAGCATTTGTCATCCCAAGTCGTGAGGTAGGTTATAGGCATAAACATCACGCTACGAACCTAAGGAGACGAGCAAATAGGAATGTCAGAAAGAACGCTACGCGGAAACAAAGTACCGGGGGACAGTTTTAGGATTTACGAATATTTATGTTAAAACAAGATTTTTTCCTCATTTGATTATGAGAAACTGATTACCAAAGTTATCTGAGTAATTTTTATTTGTATGATAAACGGTTTAGCAAAATGCCATATCAGTTCTTGTAATTTAGTGAGTATTATTTTAAAAGAATCAGAAGTTGCTATTAACAATTTTATTGATGTCAATCTGGGGGCACGGCAGTGCCCCCGCCAAGTAGAGCAAAAAAACGGCACGGCTGTACCATCCTTTTCTCGAAGCAGTTCAGGCCATTTTCGACCCGTTTTCGTTGTGGATAAAACTAGAAGCCTGAAGTTTCAGTAACCAAGCAGACATTGTATAAACACGGTATATTTCAAATTTCATTCAATTTGAACAAGTATTTTAAGCAACCAACACAATCTAATTGAATATAATATTATGTATTACTTGTGAGATACATTGTGTTTTCATGCGATAACCAAGTCAAGTCAATCTATTTATTTAAAACATGAAAGATTTTAAATATAGATATGATCACTATAAAATGTTGTTAGTTTAGCTAATTAGAATAAAATATAATATAACAGAATATTTCTTTATTTTGAAAATATATATATATATAATTACGTATGAACGGTACGTACTTTACGGTAGAAGGACTGAGTTGCGAGACTTATGAAATGAAAGCCATGAAATTATGTTTTATTCATTTATTAATCTCATGGCTAGGTTAAGTATGGACAAGTATTTTCACATTCGTAACTATATTTTTAAAATGACGGATTTAGTGAAATAAAGGAGATATTAAGAAATGCATATTAGTACTACATGACGATGCTGCCTATAAAAACAAAACCGGTGAAGTGAGTGTCCGACCACGCACTGTTAACGGTTTCATAGTCGGGATAAACGCTTGCACAATATTGATTTTTCTTACAGCAAAAATCAATATCTAGAGGGGGGGGGGGGGCGGGGACAAGCCGTAGTATAACATACGTAGGCAACACATTTAAAGGTCTCGTAAGTAATAAAAAAATGGAATTTTAGTTCATGTGGAAGGCCGCCATGTAAAAAGAAAATAAAACAAAAAATATTGCGAACTGTTTTCAAAAACGCTGTATGGCAAAACGCATGTTCAAATGAATTTATAAAATTGGATGCAAAAAAATACGGATGGGTTTGGATAATAATTAGCTACAACCTCTATGGTATGAAGGTGAGCCAATTCAGAGATTCAGAGAACGATGATATTGATCAGTCTAAGACAGTTCAAGCGACGAAAGTGATTTTTATAAATGTTGATTCTAGTTTTTAACCGACTTCCAAAAGGAGGAGGTTCTCAATCCGTCGGAACCTTTTTTTTATTTTTATTTTTTATATGTTATAATATTATTCGCTTGGCTAGGATTTACTTTACTTTTACTGATTTACATTAGATTGAACTGCAATCTGACGCCGATTAAAAAAATTGGACCCGAGTTTAAAAATTCGTTCTTGCTGTCATTTGTCCGCCATTGTACCTTGTTTGATGGTTTGTATTTACCACATTTATCTAAAAACCCTTACGTGATAAAGAAAATCAATAGCATATTCGAATTAAGCGCCCCAAATTTACTTAATGTAGACACCTTTCAAACAATCAATTTTCAAAAAGGTCAATTTTGCATACCTGTGTTATTGTACCTACTTAGGTATCTACAGTAAATGGCTAGCCAACCAAACCACTATTATTTAAACTCTGACCTTATTTCGGTCGATTAGAGTGATCCTGGTGGTGGTTAGGTTGATAAGGCTTTGACTGTACCTACGATGATTCACACAATAACAGGTTCCACAGTCGGTAGCCTACTTAGTTCCCTAAACATACACAGACAAAACATACTGACAGACTAAACATATACAGAATTCAAGTAACTGTAATACCAACTTTAAATACGTTTTGATTATTGTACCTATTTGTAAGCAAGTTATTGGACTCGTAGTAATTGTTATAAAATTTACTACACTACACATAGTTAATTTTTATAAATTTGTATAAATTGTTTATAAATTTGTATAAATTTATAAACAAATGTTATTTTGACTTCAGGTGAAATTATGCTCCCTACCAACTTCAAATGCTTTGAACACTAAGTTCTTCAAATGCTTGGACATGGCAAACCTTTTGATTCATTATCAGGGACATCTTAGTTATTATTTGGCGTTGGTTTCATCCGGGTACTTGACTAGGGTGTCGGAAGGGGCATATTTTATTGGTCTGTCGAGTACATCCGGCAGCGTGCGCAATGGCAGACCCACTTTTTTTACATAATTAATCAATGGTAAACTGTTGCCAGCACTTTAATTCGGGTATCCGATAACGTAACCCTACTAATATTATAAATGTGAAAGTTTGTAAATATGGATGTATGTATGGATGTTTGTTACTCCTTCACGCAAATAGGCCTGAACGGATTTGAATGAAATATGGCACACAGGTAGTTTGTAACCTGGAATAACACATAGGATACTTTTTATCCCGTTACTACGTTCCCGTGGGATAGTTTTCGACCTCCACGCGGGCCAAGCCGCTAGCAAAAACTAGTTTTTACTAAAACAATATGTCAAAAACTATTAGGATCGGCTCTGGCAGACCTGCAGGCCTAGACAAAACACATTTCTGTTAGCGTTCACGCCAAACGCTACGTCAAAATGTATGGGAATGACATTATCTGCGGAAAGGACACGACGTAATCTTTCCGCAGGCAATGTCATTCCCGTACATTTTGGCGTAGCGTTTGGTAGTAGCGTACGTAGTGTTTTGTCTCAGGGCCCTGATTTTTTTTACGTGTTTAAGTGTTGGGTAACGATCTAAAGGTAGCCTATTGGAGTAGCCGATGAGGTAGGTATTTTTGAAGCCGGCTCTCGGATTATAAGTGTTCAACAGTGGTGCAAACACCATTTTCCTGGTTTCATCAGCTTCAAAGAATGGCCACCCTACTCGCCTGCTCTGAATCCCATTACAGTTTATGGTCTATCTTATAAGTAAGTTCTTGTATAAAGAGTTTCCTTTAGCTCATCAACACTTATATGATGCGTACATCATATAAGTGTTGATGAGCTAAGGAAAACTCTTACAAGATAGTGGAACAAAATCTCTGTGCAGGAAGTGCGGAAAATAGTAAAAAGTTTTACCAAGCGTTTGTCTCTTATGTGTCGACACTAAAAGAGGTTATTTTGAAGACAAATAGGGATTCTTGTATACAATAAAGTTTATTTTTATGATTTATAACATTATTTAATTCACGTATAAAATTCATAAAGTAATTCGTAATGTTCGGGACAACGCTATTTTGGGCCACCCTGTATATGTCACCACCATCTGGTTAAATTAGCCAGTTAATTGGACGCCTAGGCGGTTCGTTATACCCCGGCATCCAATTATATAGATGAAGAACAACTAGCCAAGTCATTGAGCGCAACGTTTAACCAGATGACTGAATGTCCTTTAATCATTTAGTTAAATTGGATGTTGATGAATTTGTGATGTTTATTTTGAGTGACTAAGAGTTCACAAATGATGTACGACTACTTTTTACTAATACCTACCACTAATTAACTAGTAATAGTGAAATGTTTGTTCACAACAAAGTACCTACATAACACGAATATTATTCAATAATAATTAAGTCAGTCAGTAGGTAAATTCAGTCAGTTTAGATTCAAATATTTCGCGGAAACTTGCACAAGACGAGTATTATTTGGCACCCCATATTTTCGTACTATTTTGACACTATCACCCTTTAATTTCACTTAAAATTGCGCACAAGAACGAAAAATAAAATTCACAGTTTGCACTTTTGACGCAATTTTTGTTTTGGTGACTACTATCGCCGCAGTGGAAAAAAAACTGAACTAAATTTGAATGACTTGGCTGAGTCTTGGTCAGTCATCTTCAAAGGGCTGACTTTCAGTACGCCAAGTTGTTAAACGTTGAATGTTTCTAGTTCAATTAACTATCGGCATAGGCATCCAATTGGATGTCGGCGGTTAATGAACAGCCTAGGCATCCAATTAGCTGGCTAATTTAACCAGATGGCTGCGACATATACATAATTGATAGCTAAGAGAGCTAGATGGAGTCGACATTTCCTATCTGACTTCACCTGAGAAGAAATGGCGAACATAAACTCAGGAATCTTTTAAAGTCCAAACATAAACATGGATGATTGTATCATGTGGGTTATGACTGTCGTCAACACCATTGTAAAAAGGTAATCGATGTACTGATAATAGTCCCCGAGTAAAATGGGTGTGTGACATAAGAACCCTTGTAATTAAATTATAAGAGTTCGTATATGACTACCCCTGAGAAGAAATGGCGAACAAACTCAGGGATATCTCTTAAAGGCCAGGCATAAATATGGATGATCAGATCAGTGATGACTGTAGTCAACACCATTGAAGAACTTTTTCCAAAAAAAAAACAACCGAAATCCGAAAAAAACACTACAAAGTGAAAAATAACTTTAATTTCGGAAGTCGGGTGTGTTTGGATATGTATTTTAATTATTCGTCACCGCCTTCCGAAATTAAAGTTATTTTTCACTTTGCAGATTTTTTTCGGAAATTGGTAGATTTTCTTTTTTGGTTTTTATTTTTCACGTGTTAGTTATCGACCAATTCGAAATTTCATCATCCTTGGTGTATTCTCAAAGTCAATCAAATCAAAACATTGCATGTTTATGCGACAGCAGCAATCGCAGTTGATTTGCTGTCATTTTTTGAAGAGTTCCAAGAGTTCCGTTGTCTGTCTCCGAGACTCATCATCAGACTTATATGAAATTTAAATGGGATCATTTTGGAATAAACACCTATTGAACAAAAACAGAATTTTGCAAATCCGTCAATATATAACGGAGTTATACCCGAACATATACATAAAAAGAAAATATCAACATCCGAATTTGATAACCTTCTCCTTTTTGAAGTCGGTTAAAAAGCGGTAACCGATGTAGTAAATGGTCCCCGAGGAAAATGGCTGCTGTGTGACATAAGCGGAATCCTTATAATTTCGACATTATAAGGATTCCGTTTTGCCATTTAGCTACGGAACACAAAAATTGCTAATGTTAGGATATTGTTGTGAGTCAATGAGAACAGGTAAAATGTTATTCATAATGCGGGAAAACATAACATAAATTGATGATACACAATGTATTAATAGTTTTAAACATTTTTGCAACTATCACAATGTGTCACAACAAATCCCGCACACTTGTAATCACAGAGTTTTATTTTTTATTGCTTTTTGCTTAAAAACCTTGCTTTTTGATATTTTAATGCAATATGAAGCTAATACATTTAATTAAGTTAAAAATATAATTATATTTGTGAGATGACATTATTTACCAGCCAGATTCAGGCAGTCAGACTCTTGAGATTCGTATGGCTAGACTCTTGATAATGACATGTCCCTATGTTTCCATACTGTCGCACTGCTGCATGAACCTATTGATTTGCATGATTTTATATCAGCACATTATTATTGAAGCATTCCATTTAACAATAACAACATTTATTGTGGAATATGAAAATCACATAAACGTAAATACTTAATTAGAAAACATTGAATCTTTGATTTTCTTTACATACAGTGGTGGACAGGCTAATTAACAACAAAATATTATGTATGTAATTAATGGGGGTTTGGATGTTAATCTAAACTATTTTTTTTTTAAATATACGACCTCTGGAAAAACACTGTAAAGTGAAAAATAACTTTAATTCCGGAAGTCAGTGACTTTGGATATGTATTTAATTTTTTTGTCACCGCCTTCCGAAACAATCGCGGTTGATTTGATGTAATTTTTTGAAGAGTTCCGTTATCTGTCTCCGAAACGCATCATCTGATCTATATGACATTTAAATGGGACCATTTCGGAATATCGACTGTGAACTGTCAACCGGTCCTATCTCAACTTTTGGAAGATTTCACTTTTTAATACCATTTTATACTATTTCATACTCCGCAGCGTTGCAAAAATCCCATCACCGATACATTTAAATTTGGCGCCAGAATCGACTTCATTCAACTTGTACTAACTTTGACGCGCAGTGAATGCGAGCATTTAATACTATCAAATACAAAGACTATTATGAATAATAATTATCTCGTGTTTATATTAGAAGGAAGCCTAAAATGCTACTTTTGTTTTTAATAACAAGTGTAATAAAAATATTAAAATGCCACGTATTATTTTTATTTAATACACCAGATGCTACATAAATGACGCAAACAAGTTTTTTCTTCACCTGTAAAGTTGTCAAAATTGAGATAGGACCGGTTGCCAGTTCACAGTCGATATACCCCTTTCGAACAAAATATGAATTTTGCAAATCCGTCTGTCTACACATGACGGAGTTAAGCCCGAACATACATATAAAATATATGGATATATAAACATGTCGAATTGATAACCTCTCTTTTTAAAGTCGGTTAAAAAGAGAAAATCTTGCTGTTTTTGTATGTTTCTTTGTAATGGATAAAACTCAATGAATATTTAACCAATTTCAAAAATTCTTTCACCTATAGAAAGCTATATTTTTGTATTTCTTAACTACACATACGGAAATTTTCGACAAGTTTCTGTTGGTAAATATTTATTGCCAGAAAATTTTAAACCCTGATGGGTCATTTGAGACCAGGAACAATAATTTTACTTATCTATGTATGCATGTGTTAAGTTCCACATTTTATGTTTTGCATAGAAAACATGTAGGTTCAGAGTCCATGTATGCCACTTATAGTCAGATAAAGTCACCTGTGGGTTCCTACTTAGGTAAGTTGGACCCCACAGGTCTGCGAGTATTCAACACAATAATTTGATTTTTAATTTCTGGTTTCCATGAAAATCCATCTGTAGATAACGACACTGCCGCCTGCTGCTGCGATTGTGTGACTGCAGACCAATAGTGCTGTCATTGGCCGTCATTATCAGATAGAGAATATGTATTTATTTAAATTCTGTGCTCTGTGTTAGTGTTAAGAATCGCAAGGCTGATGTGAGGCTCCTTTCATTCACCAGGATTTAAACTAAGCTTATGATAGCTGTTGATGCCTAAATACTGATTTGACTGCCAAATGAACATTCAGTGACATTGTCATGTGTTTTAGTTGATTCACAGCCCTCCTTTGTACCGCTTTTTAGGTAAATTATGCAGACAGAGTATTGAATTTGGCAAAGTTAAAGTTTATATGGAGAAGGAGCGAAGAAGGAGAAAGCTATTTTTATATAATAATGCATTAGAAATACACATTACATTATTACTTTGATACATGAATTTTAGTTGAATTTCAACCACTGGGCCACTAGTTCATATTAAACTAGCTTTTGTACGCGGCTTCACCCGCGTGGAGGTTGGTGTATTATACATATAAACCTTCCTCTTGAATCACTTTATCTATTAAAAAAACCCGCATCAAAATCCGTTGCGTAGTTTTAAAGATTTAAGCATACATAGGGATATAGGGACAGAGAAAGCGACTTTGTTTTACACTATGTAGTGATAACATGTCATGTCAAGCATGTTGATGGATGCTTTCTTGTACATTCAAATAAGACATTTTATAACCCATCACCAGGAGAGAAAGAGAATGATAACTCTGGCCGTTTACTCTGTAGAAGTAACCTAACCAATAGCTTGCTAGCCCAATCTTTTTGATAAGAAATAAATGAAAGGTATGCTTTGGGTCCAGTTAAGTGAAATTATAACTATTTGTTCAAAATTATGCTACAAATCAAGTTTCCAAGATTCCTGACATTCAAGTAAGTACATGGGTAGGTAGTTAGCTTAATGTCAGGAATGGCTTTTCACACATTTAACTAGGTTTATATCAAGAGAATGGGCTGTATCCCTTCCTAACTGCTTACAACAACACACTGCAAATCAATTCACTTGGAGTGGGGTGCGGTAACAACAATGACAGTTCATTGTACTTTTATGTCATTGCCAGCCCTACTTCTGCATGCAAGGGATTCATTACTATTTAATCTACCATAGCTGATTAGCAAGTTTAAGTGACAATTCATTGAAGTTGTCACAAAATCTATTATTATTATTTATTGCTTTCTACTGATAGAGATGGCAATATAAACATTCTTAGAAAAACATAGATTGAACATTCACTTTTATACACTCACTTGCTCACAGAGGTCCAGATCTATAGTGCCCTTGAGACGACGGCAGTTGCGATCAGCATAATAATCTAAAAAATATTGTCCCGGGAGTTCGCCCGACTGCCGCAAGGCAAACCAGCGCCTGCGCCATCTCTGTAGTAAAAAAAGAAAACACTACACAAATTCGTCTAGTACCTGTAGCAAATAGCTATCAAAGCTGCATAAGATTTAAAATTATAAAGAGCCAATTTGGTGTTAAACGCGATATTCACTTACTCTGTCAACAAAGGTAAAATGCCAAGCTAAAGTTGAGCTCACCGTTCGCCAAATACGCCTGTTCGGTGGTGATTTTGTTAACCACCCTTCGAAAACAATATTCCTTGACATTGTTTTTAATAATTTATACCTTCACTATAAAATTACAATGAGTCACATAGTAGTATTTTGCGGTTGTGAAGTACATTCACAAACATTGAACGTTCACCTCGCTACTAATATTTTTCTATTTTTTTCGATAGTGAATACATAGGTGTTGCAAAACTTGCAAAGCGCTAATCCTACCACAGATGTAATATTAATAATAATCGCCTAAAATTAGACTCCAACAACGGTCCAATTATGTGGAATAGTGACAGCTAAATAAAATAAGAATGTAACTTTTAGTATAATTCATATTGCATGCAAAACACTGAAAGTCCACTGTCCGATCAAGTGATTCATTTTTAACCAACTGCAAGGAACTTTAAATCAATGTTTGTCTATTTGTGTGGGTTTTCTCTTCCCTCATAATAGCCTCAGTAGCCTAGTATCGGCTGGATGTTGACTGTATTAGAATATTTATAGTGATATGCAGTGTTGCCAACTCCAAAAGCTCAAATTATCGAGTTCCCACGTCGAAATTATCGTATATTATCGTACAAAAAAAAACACGAAAAAAAACCTACATCAAACATTGTTAACAAACGACAGTGACTAGTTAAAGAGGGAGATATGCCAAGGTTCACCGCTAGTAGCGCTAGCAGCACAAACCGCCAAACTTTACACACAACCACGGAGTGTATGAAGTGTACAACAGGTCACAGGAGTCTTTATTTACGTTTAAGGGACTACTCACACTTATTCAGCTCTGTTCAGCTTTTGTCCATAGAAAACAACGATTTTTATGAGATGCGTACGCTTCCGTTTAGCCGTGAAAAGCTTAACGGACTCTATACAAAATTGTAGTTTTCTATGGACAAAAGCTGAACAGAGCTGAATAAGTGTGAGTAGTTCCTTACGATCTTTGTTCACGCGCACCCACGACACTTAGAGCTAGCTAGGAGCAAATATAAAGTGAAAACACAAGAATCCAGTATAAAACGTGGATTCGCGGTCGCATGGAAACGAGTATTACTTTCATATGAAAGAAACGTGAGGGAGAGAGGTAGAGAAAAAAGAGAGAGATTTACATGTTGATAAACCTACTTGCCAGTTGACGTTGACATTTTGTTGACTTTTTGCGTTTTATTTTGTCTAACAACTACGTTTTGTTCAAGATACTTTTTTTTCAAAGTTCAAAGTTATCGTACATTAGACAATCACTATCGTACATCGTACCGTTGGCAAAATTATCATGAGCCCCATAATTATCTTACGGGTTGGCAACACTGGTATATGACATATCGCAGATTTGACGCAGAGGCATTTCTATTTTTTACCGCCAGAGCGGCGACACGCAGCAGTATAGCTATTCACAAGCATTCGATATGCTTTCATACCGAAACGAACATCAATCAATGATATCGCAGAAGTCTGATAAACGCTGTTCACAAATCAAAACCCGAAAATGTTGTTACTTTAAATCAAATAGACGACCGCTATCCTTCGACAGCTGTTTGCTGTCGGGGGCAAGGCAAATGAGTCATTTTCGATACCTGTCGAATGGTTGTGAATAGCTTTGTATGCTGAAGTGCTGGCTGACTCATGACAGTGACAGTTCTGGCATATTATTTATCTCTATTCAGAATTGATAAAATGCTACAAACTCTACAAAGATCTTTTGTTAATTGAGATTCGATCAGATTCGATTTTGACAACATCAATAACCTAGGACCTAGGTGCCAAAACATCTTTGGAGGGTAAAGCTGTACAAGGATTACTGGGCGCGTGTCGACGAATGTGTCGAAACCGTGAACATGTTGATTGACACGCTTATAATAGTTTGGTACTTATGTATCTATTTCACGGAATCTTTCAACGTGATTTTTGCACACTTATCAAGGACTGATGAAGATTCAATAATTTCAGAAAGGATGACGGTCAAAATGGGCGTAAATCCCACAGAATTGAAATTTATCTCAAATTATAGCTTATAGTTAGTACTCTATTTCATACTGTGGCAGAAAAGTACCAAAGTCGCCAGAGAACATAGATAGAACTAATTGAAAAAATAGCACTTTTCTATACAGGTAAAAAAAATCAGCTGTTCCATACCTTTTGACTGCGTAGGTATTGCACTTTTCTATGAAACAGCTGACTTTTTTTTTGTATGACCGACGAAAAATTTCTACATTGCGGGGTCTAGAATGATATGCTGAATTCATGGTTACAATTTACGCTCTGGATAAAAACTTACCCTGTATAAATACCAAAGATTTGACTACACCTATCACGTCTTAAAAAAAAGGTCGTGTTATAAACATGGCGCACATGCAGCTAACAATGTTTTCTCGAATTCACCCCTACTAGCCGTTAGTTTAGTCGCTGTTTACTTGTTGTTTGCCTGTGTTTTGTTTTTTCGGTATCATCAATTGATTTCAAAATCAAAATATTTTATCACATTAGCCTACATGGGCACTTATGAAACAGAAGGAGAAGGATAGGAAGAAGGACCATTCGTACTTGTGCACATGCAACGCTGTTTTTGCCATATAGTTTCTATATTATGGTACCTTGGTTTGGGACGTTATGAACCATCTAACCCCGCGCGTCATTTGTTGTCATAGACTGAAATAGAGTTTACTTGGGGACTTTATTTTGTTTTTATTGTTTTTAATTATTTTAAACATGCTTTTCATTATAAACTGTTCAAATATTTTTTTTTAATATTTACTTAATTATTTCCCTGTTATTAAAGTACGTATCGTTGTATTATTTTATTAACAACAAAACTATACGTAATTATTAAGTGTCGTGTTTTATTTCACTTTTTTAAACAAAATTTTAAAGTAAACCCGGTGGATATGGCTAGGGTTATCTATATAATTACGATTCTGGCATTATGTCCGAACAACTGGCACTGGTTGCAGTTCTGTTGGTCTTACGCCCAAGTTTCATACAAATTTGCCCATCGTTCTTTGTTCCATTATGTTGCCCAAAAAAAAAAACCAAAATATCGCGGTTTTGTAGTAAGCTGAACTAAAAAAGAGAAAATAAATAATAGTTTAAAAAACTAAAAAAACACGATTTCAAAACCAAACTAAAAGAATAGTTTTAAATTTTTTCAATTCAATTCAACTCAGCCTATTGCATTCCACTGCTGGACATAGGCCTCTCCCATGCTGCGCCACAACTTCCTGGCCTCTGACTTCCGTATCCAGTCTGTCCCAGCCACCTTTTTAAGGTCGTCGGTCCACCTAGCAGGGCGTCCCACACTACGCTTGCCGATACGCGGTCTCCACTCCAGGACTCGTCTGCTCCATCGGCCATCGGTCCTTCGACAAACATGGCCAGCTCACTGCCACTTCAACCTACTTACTCTCCAAGCTATGTCGGTATCTCCAGTTCTTTTCCGCATAACTTCGCTTCTGATTTTATCCTTCAAAGAAACCCCTAGCATAGCCCGCTCCATAGCGCGCTAAGTGACTTTAAATTGGTGGACCAGCCCAACTATCAGTGTCCACGTTTCGGCACCGTACGTCATCAGGTCATCACGGGCAGGACGTATTGGCGACGAGAAGACTTGACGAAGTTTTCCAAACGCTGCCCAACCCAACTGGATCCTCATGTCGGCTTCTTTCTCAAAGTTGTGTCTACCAAGCTGGATGACTTGCCCTAGGTAGATATATTCCTTCACAACTTCGAGAAGCAACCCTTGGACTTACGTATTGGACTCGGCATGACGTGTGAGTTGTACATGACTTTCGTCTTGTCCAAATTCATGCCGAGGCCAACTCGCCGAGAGGCTTCATTTAGGCCCATCTGGTCTAACTGTTGAGTTTTACATTGAAATTATGCAATTTATTAATCACTCTATCCTTATTTTTGTTTTTTCAAATTATTTTCAACCTTTTAGTTTCGTTTTGAAAGCGTGTTTTTTCACTAGTTATTTTTTAGTTCAACAAAGTTTAACAAAAAATAAAAATCACAAATGTTTAACTTTCAGTGTCATTCATGCGTCAAAAGATCCTTGTACCAGTGTGTATTGAATAAGCTGTGAGTTGTCAATATCATGCCAAATTCAATTAATTATGTTTTAAGTAAAACACTAGCCACTTGAAAATCACGAAAAACGGTACTTAAGCTTTTCTTGTATATTTAAAACTTGGGCATCGGACGTGTACCTTTCACGGAATCGTGATACATTAATACTAAAATCTTGTAAACAAAAATCTGTAAGAAGACCGGACGCTGTTTTTACCTTTTTTTACAGTTCAGTTTTAACGTTATTTATATTAATTTATGCAATTGGGGCATCCGACAGCAGTCGATAGTGTCCACAGCGCGGTACTTTTTTTCAGGCATACTCTGCAAAACGTGTGGCTGAAGTTCCTGTATTTTATTCTACTTACCATATTTTGAGTAGGCAACCAATTTATATATATATATATATATATATATATATATATATATATATATAATATTACAGGAATATTTGAATTTTTTATATTTTGCTGACAAAGTAATCCGTTTTTTACTAAATGAACTTTGCGGACTGTGTTGATTGACTTACCCACGCGGCCACCACCGCACCACTTTTTGTCGCTACGATGTAGTGTGGTTGTGGTAAAAGTGTTAACGGGCCCTTAGTGTCGCTGCGATCTGTTAAAGTGGTTAATTGGTACTGCCGTTACCAGTCTCCGGCTGTCGTCGCTTTCAGAATTGTACTTTCATTTCTTCTGACTCGATTTATTTTTTAACAATAACTAAATTAAGAAATAAAATCTAAACGATTTGAGCTTAATTGCAACAGAATAGGAAATATTATATCTTCGTGAATATAAAAAGTTATCGCGCGCACGCCGCGATGTTGCGATGGGTGGAGTCAACATTACCATGATCTAAATAAGTTTTTTTTTTAACGCGCCGGTAATATATCCCTAGCTCAGATTTCCAGAAATTGAAATACTTAAAAACGGAATGTAATGTTATACGTTAATTTTGTATTACAGTAAAGAAATAATTCAACTGAAATCGAGCTCACCGTTAGCCAGCGACTTTGATTAGGGTTTCGTCTTTTGGTCAGCCAGCCTTCTTTGAGATTCTTTCCCATTTTTATGAATGTACCAGTTCTTAAAAAAAAAACACTTAAAAATCAGCCACAAATAAAAACTTTTCATCTAAATGATAGCAGTATTTTTCACCGTATAGTTCATCGGATCACTTAGTTTTTAAATTGCGTACCGTGACCGCAAATATTGTTTATGTACCGTTTTCACCAGGGTTTCCACTACAATGCACACAGTGTTTCCAACTGGGTGTCAGGTTTTGGGGCTAAATCGAGTTTAAAAAAGGGTTAGATTAGCACATTAACAAAAATAGGGCTAAATTACTAAACAAAATAAAAAAATAAAGATTCTTTAGTAAAATGGAATTCATGAATAAGTAAGTAATGCGTAAATGATTAACTTGTTAAGGCCAGTTATGGAATAAAAGGACTCAAAGTTCATCCTGTTTCGTAATATGTTTAAATGGTTTTGACAGGCGATAATATTTGGGGCTAGATTATGGGCTAATAAATGGGATAAATCATTACATTCGGGGCTGAACAAGAAGAAAAAGGGCTAGATCTAGCCCCGAAGGGACTAAATTGGCATCACTGCACAAGCAATTTCATGTGACACTTGCGAACATCAGTGTTGCAAATACAAGTGCCAATAATCAACAGATGATTTATAGGTTTTTAATCGACTAAGTTCTTTCGTGAAGAATTCCCAATTTTTATCCTCTAAAATAATACTTTTTAATACTTGCGTTCTTATAAGTGTCACTTACGGCTGCCAAACAAAGGCATTAACTCAAAAAACCTGTCCAAAGAGACATGGAACGCAGCCTACTGAACTTCAAACCTAAACACAAAGAGAGCAAGAGAGAGCTAAAGATCGAAGCGTAGACGGAGAATGCATTCTCTGTTTACGGATCGAAGGGAAATTACCAAACTTAAAGATGCTACCACAAAAAAATACAGAAATGGAGAAGGGCTGGTATGTCTATCTCCATTTCTGTAGTTTTGCGACTTTAGTAAACAGTAGCTTCTAAAAGTTAAAAGTTTTATAATTAATTAATTTCAAAAGAATTAATTTAATTTGTTCGATTAAAAGCTCAGAGCATTTAACCCCTGAGACTCAACATATTAAAAGCCTTTCTGAAATCGATTATTACTCACTATTCGTTTTATTTGACACTGCTTTTTTGCAATCAGTGCTTTCTACCAAGTTATGATTAATCTAATGACAAAAAAAACAGAATGAAAATGAATAGAGTTGTCAAATCCACGATTTATATTCTGTGCTGTCGGTAGTGACAGTATGCTTTTTCTGGTTGTTTGTTTATGTCGCGTAACGCGACTCGCGTCTGACAATAATCACAGATTACAGCTGCATTGCTTTTATCATATTATTATACTCTTTGCTTTTATCTCCGCTAGGAGTAATAGTGTTCTGTGCATAGTATGCACTAGTGATGGCAATTAATGCGATATCGCATAAATTTCATTAGCATGCGAATTCTTGAGTCTTAGCATGCTAAATGCTATTGCTATGCTAATTGCTAATATAACGATAATATGAATTTTGTTAATATGCGAATTAAAGTGTGGTCGCCTTAGGACGTCTCCTAGCGAGCGTTTTTAACAATTTAAAACCTTTTATTGTTTAAGATTGTACGAATTTTCCTTCCTACTTTATCCAGACATAGGACTGGCAATAAAATGTTCTAAACGGGTGTATTTATACGTTCATTTGATCGTATTTACATGATTTAGTTTTGTATTTCACACTTTTATACACAGCCAGTTCTCACTACTTTTGACTACCTCCTATTATTTACAGGTAGGTAATGAGTTCTCAGTTTTACACCAGGTATTATCTATTTTAAGTACAATATTAGACGTAAGACGAAAAAATGTAATTATTGTTTATACGTAAACTAAACTCTCACCATCACATGCTAAAACGTACTGAACTTTGACAACAAACGAAGCGCGCCACGCGCGTGCCGCTAAAATTATTATTAAACAAAAACACGCATTCATTCAATATACGTTCCTAAGTACGAGCTAATCAAAGATAATAAGAAAATAATTGCTTGACTTCATTGTTATCACTACCCTGCTAATAATTTAAATAAAATAAGCAATCACATGCATTCATTCAATATACGATCCTAAGTACGAGCTAATCAAAGACAATAAGATAATAATTGCTTAATCTCATTCTTCGCAACATCTGCTAAATTGCTAATAATTTCACTTGCGAATAACGTCAGGGTCACGTGAAACAAATAGATTTAGTGTTCCCCCCTTCCCGCAGGTGCGACGAAGAGCGCACACTGCCGCTGCGTGCGTCGACGTGTATGATAGCTATGAAATACGAAGCGATGAAAATTCACACTTCACAGAATTTCGCAACTACATTTCATTTGCTAAATGAGCATTCGCATGCTAACAATGAATGCGAATGCTAATTAATCCATCACTAGTATGCACAGATTCCATAGTAATAAATATACTCTGTGACAGAACATCAAAGAGTATAATAATATTTAAATGTAAACCTCAAGCGGGCAATGAGAATCAGGGTATAAAGTACTCTGTGGTATATATGTTCTGTGATGAGAATATTCCTAAGAATTGGTCGGATTTATTTAAATTTAAATTAAATAATATTATTAAGATTATTTTAATGTTTGCGAAAGTCGCAATGAAAGAAGTGGGAAGAAAAAAGGAAAGTAATGCGTTCCAATTATTGGAGTAAAAATAAAAAGATATTCTGAATGTATAAACTGACTGATGTTAAGCCAATATTTAATAACTATTATTATAATTGTTAACAGGTACAAGTTTCAACTGCTGCTATGAAAGCCACTAACTAGCACCTAGCACCAATAATATTCAACCACGTAAAGACGGCGAGGGACGACACCATGCTACGTGATAAATAGCAGGAATGGTTATCCTATGAGAGGAATGGTACCCATGTCCTTGGAGGTAGAATAGTGGAAATCAAGACGACCCACTGACCAATCAAAAGTATTTAGAAATAACTTTATTAGTAACAAAATAGAAAGAAGAAAGAAAAGAAAGAAAAAGTATTTATTGTGACTCGCACAGGAAGATCACATACTAAAATAAACACACAATGGTACAAAAATGATAAAAAACAAATTTCTTGGAATTAAAAATAGGTGTCTGAGGCACTCTGTGGCACAGAGTACATTTTTTTTTTACTCTGTGGCATCCGTCGGCCCGTGACACTGACAAGCAAAGGGTCGCAGGCGCCGACATTCAGCGAATATAAATTATAAATACAAAAAAACAATTCGGAGCAGTGCAGTAGTGTAGTGAATTTACAATAAAAGTGGTCTGTGGTAGTGAATTAAACAGCGTTGATTATGTAAATAGAATTAAACTAGTGAGGCGAGTGCTATTAAATTATGAATTTTACAAAAGACAAGTTACAGACAAGGTAAACAAAAGGCCAGCAATAAAAACGTTCGACTCCAGGTGGTACCAGTAAAAGCGTGGAGTGAACAAGAACATTCAAGAATATATTAAATCTTTTACGTACCAACATATACTTATACTAGAACACAAAGGAAAAAAACAAGATGCGAAGTAACTGCTATGCCTGTTCAGAGAACAATCGCTGCTAGGGGTAGGTTTAAAGTTTGGAATTTTTTTGAAGCTGTAGAAGATGCTGTTTGAATTTTATTCTGAAAGTACCAATTGTCTTAATAGCACGAAAAGGAGGTGGCAAGTAATTCCAGCAACGGGAGGCAGCGAATTTGAAACTACCACGGAAGGCAGCAGTTCTGTGCGATGAGGCTAGCATGAGGTAAGAAGATGCTCTAGTTTTGATCTTGTTTACATCGCGTGACCAAGACAGTTTCTTATATAAATAGTCTGGTTTCTTTGTGAGAATAGTACCAAAGAGTAGGGTAGCCAGGTGAAGCTTTCTGCGCGCTGACATTCTCATTAAATTACCCTTATTTAAAAAAGGAGCGACGTGGGATCGTGGTGGGACATTGTAGCAGTATCTTGCACAAGCATTCTGCACCCGCTGAATCAATTTGTCGCTTCTACCGAGAATACATGTTCCATACACAGTGTCAGCGTAATTCAGCTTGGATAATACTAGTGACTCACACAGCATGACACACAAATCCACACTTATGTAGGGACGGATACGATATAAGAGCTTCAGTCGGTAGAAGCAGTTACGAACGGCCTCCAATATGTGAGTTTCAAAATGCAGTTGCCCGTCAAATACTACCCCTAGATTGCGGGCCTCCAGTACCCTTTCCACACCACAACCGTCAATCCTGAGATCCAGGTTGCAAGCAAGCATTTTGTTCAGGAAATCCCGAGATCCCATCACAATATACTTGGACTTACATGGATTCAGGACCAGGGAGTTTCTTCTGGACCAAGCTGAGATCCTTTCCAAATCTTCATTTATTCTGATTACGGTTTCAGTTATGTCCTGGAAGCGGAAGGGGAGGTACAGCTGCAGATCGTCAGCGTAAAGGTGGAACTTGGTGTTGATCAGACACCTGGTAATGTCAGCACTGTAGTGGATGAAAAGAAGTGGACCCAAAATTGATCCTTGAGGTAGGAGGCCCCTGTTCACGTACTTTGGACCAGAGGACATGGCATCACCGTTGTCACATGTCACCTGGACAAACTGTGACCGATTACTGAGGTAACTCTCAAACCATTTAACAGTTTCAACATCACACCCATAGTAAGACAGCTTGGAGAGGAGAAGTGAAATATTGATTGAGTCGAAAGCACGCGAAAAGTCCAGCAGGACAAGCAGGGTTCCCATACCCTGGTCTCTGGCTTCAAGTATGTTTCCAACTACATCCAGGAGAGCTGTCGCTGTGCTGTGGGCCCGGCGAAATCCGGATTGAGCCAGTGGCAAAATATTATGGTGCTCAAGATATGCCCTTAGTTGGACACAAACAACCCTCTCCAGAATCTTGGACAAACATGGGAGTAGGCTAATTGGACGGAGGTCTTTCACGTTCGTGGGGTTAGGTACCTTAGGGATCGGTCTAACTATTGCCATTTTCCACAGATCAGGGAAAGAAGAGGAGACTATGGATCTGTTGATGATAGCTGTGATCACTGCAAGTGTTCGAGGAAGTGTTAACATCAGCATTTCCAGAGAAATTTGGTCAGAGCCCTGCGCATTGGACTTAAGACTGCACAAGATCCTCAGCACCACATCCTGCTGGACAGGTTCAAGCCGGAAATGACTGTTACCATGTCTATGGTGCTCAAAATAGGTTAAATCCGCGGTAGTGACCCTACCGTTGCCCGGTACATCCAAAAAGTGTTGATTGATTAACTCTGGGTTGTTGCAGAAATGTGGCAGACTATGCGTTGGCTTTTTAGAGGTGGCTACAGTTGATTTTATATGACTCCATAACTTCTTAGGTTGTTTAATATTATTATCAATACATGTTTTAAAATATGCGCACTTCTCACTTTCAAAAGCAGCTCTTACAAGGTATTTCAACGCTTTGTAGGATTTTATGTGATTTTCGGATTTTGACGATTTTGACTTCAAGTGGCACTTATCACGTAGCTTCATCATTTCCCTGACAGTGTCAGTGATCCAGGGGTAAGATTTCTCTTTAATTCGAACTTTTTTGAGGGGAGCATGCAAATCAAAAAGTGTCAACATGTATTGATTTAACATTGCAACCATGGAGTTCACATCTTCCATATTTTCAATGTGTTCCCAGTCCATTTTGTTTAAGTCGTCATTAAAAAAATCGGGAAGGATGTCCTTCAGCGGTCTATAGGTAACCCAGTGTGGAGGAGGCTTCTCTAATTTGAAATTTAATTCGACTGATATAATTGCGTGGTGACCGAGTTCCGGTATGTGTGATACAGATACCCCACACACACGGGCATCAGTGCACACAACATCAATTAGGGTTTCACTATGATCTGTGAAATGGGTTGGCTCAGTAACAATTTGCCTAAGCTTACAGCATTGTATAAAATTGTTTAGCAGTTTATATTTGTTGTCAGTTTGATTTAATACATTAATATTAAAGTCACCAAGCAAAATAATTTTGTCCGCGTTTGCAAAGGAGGAAAGAGAGTCAGTAATCGCATCCAGGAAGACATTCACATCAAGCCACGGCGGCCTGTAAGCAGTGCCAACTATTACTGAATGCGAGTTGATGTTTAGCCTGAGCCACATCTGCTCAATCTGCGGCGCTGGCGGGTGCGTTGCGGCGCGCACACGCACGCCGCGGCGCACGTAGAAGCCCACGCCGCCACCGCGGCCGCCGCGCACAGTGCGCGCGCGCGGCACGTGCCGCAGCCGGTAGCCCGGCACTGTCGGCGCGCGACCCTCTTCTCCCTGTCTGAGCCAGGTCTCATTTATCGCCATGATGTCTACCGATAGGCTCTCCATAGCGACAAGAAACTCCTCATGGCGCGAACCGACCGACCCCGCATTGAATAATCCAACTTTAAGATTTCTTGTCTTGTTCATTAGTGTAAATAATAGTGTAAATAATAGCAAAATGATTTAAACAGTAGATAGTATTGGAAGTATGTATTATGTAGTGTTGAGTTTGGCATAAACATATGAGGTGTAATTATGCAGCGATACCCAATGTTAGGTGTAATTCGTAAAAATATAAAGTAAGGTATTGTAAATATTGTATAAATATACATAGTCAGCCAAGGTGTCATAATATATAGAGTCTGTAAATATATAAAAAATACCATAGGAAATATGGAAAGCGTGGAAGTAGTTAGCGGAAGTGAGATACTTATAAAATATACATAGAAGGTCTTCGGTCGAGCAGCTGGGCCACTAAAAGAAACCAACGCATACCGAGACAGGAACATTGCCGGCCTCGTACAAGACAAACTTACGAACTTAAATAAATGGTTTTCTTTAATTATGTCTCTTGTTATTTATGTGTGACTTCCACGATGTGGCTTTCCGTTCGTTCTAGGCCTTGGAACTGGCGCCCAGCCATCATGACGTTGTCCTAAGTCCTTACACATGGGATAAGCTGTGACAAATCCATAGTAACTAAGGGACAACTCGTCAATATGAAGAAAATCAGCTCAATAATCATCTTGAATCAATCAGCTGATCCAAATACATTCCGCCATGGTGCCTCTTAGCATCCTTTAACAAGCCTAGAGCACTCCACCCGTGGATTTTACATTTTTTTTTTTTTTTTTTTTTGGCTTCACACGGTTTGTGCATTTAGCCAGTGTCAAGTAATTTTTCTTTTAGATCAAGTAAATGGCCCGATATCGGGCACGAAGTTACAAAACAGTCATAGTCGTCTTTAGTCAGTCAAGTCAGAGTTATTGTAAAGCGGTAGTAACTTTACAACAACCTAATAGGAGTTTTTGGGGGGAACACGAAAAGTCCACGTTAGTCACTTATTTTCACCTTCACTACACTTGTGCACTCACACGTAACTAAATTGAATAATTCACTATCAAAATTATACAATTTAATTCGCTATTTCACTAAATTCCATGAAAATGAAAATTCGTGCGACATGTTCCAACGCGATCCCGCCAAAAACTCCGATTTTACATTTACATTTAATTTTAACAGCTTGTAAATGCTATTTCGCACAGGTTGCTAAGCAACTGGCAGCAGCGCAGAGTAGCAAATGTCGAACTTTCTACTTTAGATCGATTAGAATATGTAGTTATATGTTAGTAGCTGTACGGATGAAAACAAGGATTAGTAAACTCATATACTCTACTCTTATTTAAAAACTTATATAACACTAACTTTTTCCAGGGGTTTTTTGTACACCTAACGCTTCCTCATGAATCACTCTGTCTATTGGTGAGAACAGCATGAAAATTCCCTTAATGGTTAGGCAGAGGCATACCTATGGTACACCCACATTTCGCCAGTAATTATGTTTAAGTCCCAAGTAATATGAGGCAAGCTTATTGCCATCAACCCGGCACAAATCCGGACTCCAGGCTGCCACAGAAATTCCAGATAAAAACCCAATGACACTGCCCGACCTGGGTATAGTTTTTGATTTTTCCAAGCTAACTGTAATATTTATAGGATTGTTAGTATTGTCTACAATCAAGGTACATCATCAATGCCAACGCAACTGTCTTCATCTGGAACATAAGCTGGAGCGATTTTTGAGAAAACATTTTTTTTATTGGTAAACTACATCTAAAACACTGTCCTTCACCACACAATCCTCACCTTTGAAAACTTCATGAAAATCGATTTTGAAAACACCAAAAACGATTTATTCCCTTTATGTCGAGTCCCGTTATGTCGAGCCGAAAACCTTGTCTCGCTTCTACCTGCCTACCTACCTCCTTACCCTTATGTCGAGCTTAGTTTTCTGTCCCGTTTCTATTCCCTTTATGTCGAGTTTATTTACCACGCTTTTATTACATTTATGTCGAGTTTAATAATATCATATTTTAGAAGTACAGTCACGTCCAATGAAATGCACATGCACATAATTTAGAATATGTGCATATGTTTGAAATGATAAAAGATAACATTCCAGAATTTCAACCAAAAAAAAAAAAATCGATTTTGAGATTGCAGCAATAAACGCTATTAAAGAAGTTTTTCCATTAGTTGATATAAGCGGATGTTTTTTCCACTTCCATAAGGCGTTGTGGAAAAAAGGAAAACAGACCGGAATAGTAAATGTTCAAAGGTGGAAAAAAAAATATTACCATGTGTGCAGCCACAGCACATCTTCCCAAAAATGTCATCCCAGAAGCATGGGTGTTATTATTAGAAAGTGCACCTGAAGGCAATGAAGCTAAATCATTTAATGAATACGTAACATCGCAGTGGATTAACAAAAATATTGATTTGTTTTGTTGTTACAACGAACGCCACAGGACCACAAACCCAGTAGAGGGATGGCATAACAGGCTAAATAAAAAGCTTAGTAAAAGACCTCCGCTATATACTCTCATTAGCACACTTAGAGATGAGGCTAAAGAAGCTAGGTTTAAGATAGAGCAGGCAAATGTCTACAACGACAACACGTTCATTCCTCGTGGTCAAACTTAATGGTCAAACTGATTTGACCACGAGGAATTCTGTTCCGGATAGTCAAACCACTTAGTTTAACGAAAAAATATCCACCCTTTGTATACTTGTACAGTCATTAACAAAAATATTTTTTAAACTTAATGGTCAAACTGATTTCACCACGAGGAATTCTGTTCCGGATAGTCAAACTGAGTGGCTATTTAATTTTTTTATCAAGCTGTATACATTGCAGTCTTACTGTACAATTATAAATAAAACAATATGTCAATTTGATGACACATGCCACATGACCACTCAAAATGTACTCTGTCAAATTATTATCCTATTCTTTGCTGTTTTATTGCGATTTGCATTTTGTAATTATTTGGATAAAATATGGATTTAGATATGAAATACATTAATCGTGAAGGGGGAAGGGTACTGCTTTTCAAGGGTCGGCAGTACTATAAATTGCGTACGTACAGAAATGGAAACATTTTCTGGACTTGCAGTCATCTCAAAAAAAAATAATGTCGGGGCTCAATTACTCTGAAGGTATGCTCATAATTAAAACATATTTATATATCGTTTTTAATTACATATTATTACACAGGTACCTATTATTTTAACTATACTATTTTTTTTGTTGTTTAGGACAACATTATGGTGAAATGTAATGACCACTCATGTAACGCTGATTACTATAAAAATGAAGTTGATATTGCTATTGACGAATTAAAACAAAAAGTTAAAGACAAAGATATCCCCATCCCAGAGGCGTTTTATGATATGAAAACGTCGCTAGAAAAACGAGACGAGAATGTTGAACTTAAAATTCCATCATTTGATAGCGTGAAAACGGTTTTATATAGCAACAGGCAAAAAACATGCTTTAATGATTTCACACAAGTAAATATTGCGGATAAATATCAGTCCTTTCTTTTCGCTGATTATAATACTGAGAAATGTCGGATTATGGTTTTCTGCTCCAAAAAGAATATGGCAATAATAGAAAAATCCGATGAGTTTTTCGGTGACGGAACATTCTTTAGTTGTCCAATTCCGTTTAGCCAATAATACTGCATCCATGTCAGTTTGACAAAATCCATCACAAACACAAATGCGGTTCCTGTGGCGTATGTTTTAATGACAGACAAAAAAGAAGAACCATATTTTATTTTATTTTCAATGATAAAGTCACAATTGAAGGATTGGTCACCAAAAATTTTCCATTTAGATTTTGAATTAGCTGCAAGCAATGCATTAATAACAATTTTTCCGGACATCCAAATTGTAAAATGTTTTTATCATTTTTCAAATAGACAATAGCGAAAGGCATAACAAATGAAAATTAAATGTAAAGATGACAGGAGAGTAGTGGGATTGTGTGCAGCACTCGCTTTATTACCCGAAAATAAAATTGAAGAAGGATGGGAGCATATAAATACTGATACTCCCAGTACTACCAAAACTCAAAAATTTATTAAATATTTTGAAACAACGTGGCTTAAGAATAAATTATTCCGAAAACAATGGTCTGTTTATGGCCAGAGACATCGCACAAAATATGTGGTCGAAAGTTGGAACGGCCAACTAAACAAATCCATGAAACGTCATAATCCAATTACAGTTGCTCGTTTACTTGAAACCTTAATACAAAAAGAAAAATCTTCTAATGAAAAAGTATCTATCCGCCGCCAAGACCAAATATGTCGAGATGATTTCATAATGAAGTGTCAGCTGCAATTAATGCAATTAATTATTATTATTTATCAATTAATTAATATAAGTGTTGGGTACTATTAAATAGACTAGGATAATTATTTTTGTTAATGACTGTACAAGTATATTTACGAACATAACAAAGGGTGGATATTTTTCGTTAAACTAAGTAGTTTGACTATCCGGAACAGAATTCCTCGTGGTCAAATCAGTTTGACCATTAAGTTTGACCACGAGGAAGGAACCCGACAACAATGAGAACCTAAGAAAAAAAAATGCTTGGCTATTGATATACGTATAAATAAAATAGTTGAAGATTTTACAACTAACAAAATTGATTTAATGATTTGTCTTAAACGCTTATCAACTGTAAGATTTGATAAGTGATTATCTTTTAATTATTTAAAATATACATGTTACCTAGGTTGATACAACGATATAGCGTCAATCAATAACGCTAATTTAAAAGAATTATTTACTTATTATAAAGCTATATCTTTTTTTACATTTTCACTAATAGTGGTGATTATACTGTGATTTATTTAGATTAAGAAAGTTACTTTTATAAGAAGAATTATTTTTTACTGTAAAACTATGCTGTTTAACATTTGCAACAATAGTGATGATTATACTGTGATTTATTTAGATTAAGAAAGTTATTTTTTAGAAAAAATATTTATATACGTGATGATTATACTGTATATGTTTAGATTAAGAAAGATTAGATATATATATGAAAATAAGTAATAGAACAAATAATAAAACAATGTTTTTATGCCATTGGCTTTTAATTTACATCCCTGACTGTACCTGTTCACCAAACTCGACATAAAGGTAATAGAAAGCGTAAAATATCAATACTTTGGAGAACAATAGACTTCCAGGCTCGACATAACGGGACTCGACATAAAGGGAATAAATCCCAAAAACTAGTCAATAAATAGTCACCAAACTTAAAAAAATAGTCGCATTATGATTCCGAAGTTATAGCTGTGTTGATGGCGATTGTGGGGTGAATGTCTTCACACAATCCTCACCTCAGTGCAAGCAAACGGCTGGGAATATCGACTTGGTTTCTATTCCATAAATATTAAAAGACTAGTCATAACGCTATGCCAAATCTTGAAAATAGTCATTAAGGGATTACAGAGATTTAATGGTGTCTTGGTGAGGATTACGTGGTGAGTCTTCCTCACTACAATCCTCACCTGATTACCGCGGAACGCTTACGTTTTTGAATTTGAATTTGGTTTAAAAAAATAGTCAAGAAATAGTCGTTTCCAACCATGATAATTTCAACCTGTTTTACTACGTAGAAGTATGTTAAAGTTCCGTGTAAACTTCTACATACATTTTCGAGTGCAGTATCGTCGAGCACCAAATTATTAAGTAGGGTAAGGTGGGGCACAGTGTTACAAAAAAAATAAACGGCAATGTAGTGACGAACGTATTTATTTAATCAACTTTTAACTGGCAAGGACATAAACTTTAATAGTCTCTCCTCACTTATAATTATTTAAACTTTACTATTATTAGCAACAACGTACTTAAAATGGCACTTTAATTAGATCCGTCGATTGTAACAATGAGCCCCACATCTGGGGTACTCTGTTACAGGGCAAGGGGCACAATGTTACAATATTAAAATAATAGAAAACAATCAACAATAAGAGAAAAAATAAGGTTTTAACAAATATAACATTTCTGAAGAGTGTATTCACGTTATGGCGATTGAATGATGTTGCGCGCGTCAAGCTGCAAGGTTCCGGTTTTCTTAACTTTAAATCTGCATGCCATTTCCTAAATCCGAATAGCCAGTCAATTCCTGCCATCTTTTTATCTTCCCAGTTTTTTGGAATCTTCAAATAGTGGTAAACAGCCATCTCGTAAGCGAGCTTTCTGCACTCAACTGTATCTAGACCGTAGCACATCTTAGAACAGTTTATTAAATATTCCTTCAATGTGTTTTCTTCATTGGCACTGAATACGGCTCTATTAGCATAATTCGGAATAAGTGGCAAATGTTCGGCTTCTTGTTCTGAACATTCTTTCTTCTTTTTTACATATCTTTGCAGTGTTATGAAATTCACATGTTTTTCATTTGCTGCCTTTCGAAGACTCATCTCACTTTCAACCATCAGAATTGCTTCTCTCACATCATTTTCAGTATGGAGTCCGTAATTCGTCTTTCTTTTACGATTTCGCACCATTTTCTTATAAACCTACAAAAGGACAAGAATAAGCTCATTAGGGCTCATTGTTACAGTGTCACACAGTGCCCCGTAACATAGTGCCCCAGGCGAAGCAATCAGAAAAATAAATTCAAATGAGCGGTTTAGGTTATATTTACAAAAAACGATATAACAATAATTTGACGCTAATTATACGGTACACAGAGGAAAATAACAATTACATACCTAAATGCAAAACCTCAGGAAAGAAATAGAAAACTTTAACGTGATTTTTTCCACGTTTTATCACACAAATTCTATTTTTGTTCGATAACTGTCCAACGCAGTACAACCTGTGGCAATGACAACTGTATTAAGATGGCTGCCTATGCACTTGTCGAAACTGTATACCAACATTTAAAAAGATAAAGACAGAGACGGAGATATGTGCATTGTAACAGTGTACCCCGTGTAACAATGTGCCCCACCTTACCCTACTTACGTATTTTTAATGGTCATCTTCTTGTTTTATTGTAAAGGGTATAATTGTTAATTATGTAGCTATTTTAGGTAAGTATGCGGTATATAACATTATTTTTAGTGTAAACGAAACCTGAATATAGTTTGTCCAGAATAAGTAGCTGAATCGATTCAAATAATTTTTACACCATGTTATATTTTTTCCGAAAAAACGTTTTGCAAGTGTGAAGGAAAATGTTATTAGTGCAATTAATTACAATACAATCGCCGAACGGTTAGGTACCTGGGTGGGTTTTAGTCAGTAAAAGTCTGACACGCCCTCCCGCTCCGCCCAGAGCGGGAGAAATTATTTGATGATTTCCCACCCAAAAAAAAAAAACGGTTAGGTACCTAACGCCTAAATATTATCAATGAGCACAGTACGACACTGGACCTGGACTCGCGGGCGGCGCGGGTTGCCGCGTGGTGACTATGTTTATGTGCACAAACAGGTAACATAACGTAGGTTTTGAAAGTTTGTACATAGATTCTTTACCTGTAATTATAGACACATGTTTCGGGTTTCGCATATAGGTACTAAAACTACGGTATTCTTGCTATCATTTTTACCTAGTAAAGGACATAATCGCATATCAAGTGCATGTACATTTTGCATAATGCAAAAGAAAAATATTTTTTATCTTTATGAACATAAAAACGAGATGTTGCAAGATTCGGTGACATCATAAAAGCGATGTGAGGAAAATATTCGATTCATGACATGTTTTATGTTGAATGATGAAAAATCAAAATGCGTTATGAGGTAAGATTTTGAATTCCAATGAAACATAACTAAATATTATGAAAAAAATATTTATATCACATCATCGTTTGCCTAGCCTTTTTCAACAATTTTGGGGTCGGTTTTCAGTCTAACCGGATGCAGCTGAATACCAGTATTTTACATGGCGGGATTGCCTATGTAACCTCCACAACCCAGTAACTGGGTAACATGATACCCATTGGTAAGACTGGTTGTCAGACTTTCGGGCTTCTGACGACCCGTAACAACTGTCAAAGAATCAAAGATCCAAAAATGACAGCTGGGACCAACAGCATAACGTGCTTTCCGAGACACGGAGGGGTCTTGTTATGTAAAGATGGTCACTCATCCACGGACCAACCGCGGCAGGCGTAGCCTAACCTGATCGATCGATCCGTGCAGCTAGTATTACTTAGCTACAAGCCCCCAAGACCAAAAAATTGCTTTTACTTTCCTTGCTAATATGATATTAGCTAAAGTACGGCAATCCGGAAAAACAACATTAGCAGTTGCATCTTCTGGAATTGCCGCAACTCTTCTAAACAACGGGACTCTCCGAGGCAAGCGTAGCTTAACCTAATCGATTGACCCGTGTAGCGTGCGTGCGTTATTCAGTTTTGTCAAAGCCACCGGAACGACATGTCTAGAAATGAAATTTATTACCTTTTTAAATTAACATAGTTACAACAATATAAAATAAAATAGTTTTGCAATTTTAGTGTTCGCGACTGTACCAAAACATAATGTATGTAGAAGTTTACATGGAAGTTTAACATATTTCTACATAGTAAACCAGGTCGAAATTATCATGGTTGGAGACGACTATTTCTTGA